>OY759210.1:30191453-31391453 GCA_963662105.1 Meiosimyza platycephala | reverse complement strand
AAATAGCATTCTCACAAAGACCACCAAATCGATTCACATCCAATTTAGACTGTGTGTCTTTTTTATTGAAAGTCATAGCTTAGGCTACAAAACTTTTCGATAGGTTGCATATTTAGGGTGTTCCTCATACAAACATGTTTTTAAAAAAATATTTTCAGAAAGGCCGGTCGATCGATTTACATGGAATTTACAGCACGTAGATTTTATATTAAGTGGCATAGCTTAGATTACAAAACTTTTATTTTTGGTGCATATTAAGTTAACTGTTTTAACTGTTATTAAGAGTTAAAAGTGCCACAGCAACGCGTGGCTGGAACAGCTAGTAATGTTTATAATTTCTATTAAAGAAAATTACAAAGTATTATAAATCCTATGTTAAAGAGTTCGGTTGACATGCATTGGGGTTCGAACACTTAGGATTGCAGCAAACTCTGCCTTCATAAATAATCATGGAAATGATCGAAGAAACCAAAAGAAATAATTGAATCCTAAAATAGCTGGAGAGAACTGAAGACGCTCAGTAATAACTATGCTTAATAATAAAGTTTTGGAAAACCCTAGGGCACCGCAGGGAACGAGATAAAGAAATTGGAAATACAATTTGGGTATTTATTTCATTATTTTCACAAGCAATGAATGTTTTCTTTGGTACAGCATGTTGGTCGCAAACTGATTGTATACACCCGCACATCGTTCCCAGTCTAATGACGTTTCTGGTCTAACGACTTCCAAATATTGGGGTAGCTTCAGAGCTTCTGATTGGCACCATATGTCAAGAAGCTTCTTTCTTAATCTATTATTCTGAGCCATTGGTTGTTTTCTCAGTAGATAAAGTAGGATGCGCAGCCAGTAGTGTATCATATTGAAAAAAAAAAATGCCAAAGATAAACCTGATGTTCGTCGTATGACAGCTTGCGCATGTAACCTTTAATACATAGTATAAGCTAACTCTTTTAATTTAAAATAGTACCTGCCTTCTCTGCATAACCTCTGCCTCTTCGACTTATTCCGTCATGTTTTACAACATGGAATGTGATAGAAGTACTTTCTTCTAATTTGTCCTTCCTTGGATTGCTGAGAGTAATTGAACTATTTTGCTGTTTTCATACGACTTGGTAATTCGACCGGTAGTATGAGAAGTCGTATCGTCTGAAGGCACTGTAAGACATACATTCCGAGTAAATTCGAATTCAAGTGACCATATTGAAGCGTTCTTTTAATCATAAATCTTTCAGTGGACTCGTGTTCAGCGCAGTGATGGCATTTTCGGTACATTTGTACTCTTTTGGTACAGTTGCGTCCTGAAAAATCGTTGTCAGTACATTCGACAAGTTTTCAGTACATTCAGTACATTTGGGGCATTTTCAGTACCATTTGCCAAATTTTTTAGCACATTTTCAGTAAATTTTCGGTATATTTGGACAATTTAAAATAATGAACTTTTTTTTGTTTTTTTAGTAAATGAAAAAAATCGCGCAATTTGTAGATTTTGTAATTAATTTAATGTGAAATACATCTAATTTTGCTAGGGTTTTTGAGATGGGAAAAGAGAGGACCTTTTTTTTTTTTTGATAGTAAATTTTAGAACAATTTCGTACGTTCGGGCTCTAAAAAGTACATTTAAAATCTAAATTCAGTACATTTTCACAAAACCCAAATGCCATCACTTGGTTCAGCGATCAAAAAACCTTTGTGTTTTTGATCAGACCATATTTTTCCATATCTTTTGTGATATAGCTGTTTTTAAAAATAAGCTAAGTAAAGGTTAAAGATAAAAATTTTGAATAAATTTTGTATATCCTGTTTCGAAGTCAAATTTCACATTGAAATAGGTTCAGTAAGGGTTAAACATAAAAATTTGAAGTGAACTTTTTTAATTTTTTTTATCTTGTTTCGAAGCGATTGGTAGGGTGACGTATTTGATTTTTGCTTAAGTCTAATTCCAAGAAGTCAACTAACTATTGCTTATAAATATTAATTCATATTTGCTGTTTTATTTTTTAAAAAGTGAAAAAGATAAAAGAGATTTCTAAGAAAATGTAGTATGTATTACCACAAATCAATTGAACAAACTTTGCAACAAAAAGACATTTAAGAGAATTTCCCAGCCAAGTATTAATGTAAATATTGTAAAGAAAAATTAATTAACATTATTATGAAAAATAAAACCTTAACTTTTTCGTGGAATAATAAATCTTGCAGTTGCATTGAAGAAAGATTGTTAATAAGTTCTCATAATACCCACCGTCTACGCCTTAATTTTCTGTTGCTAGCGCCGCTTATCGGCTGCAGTAGCTTCTTGTTTAACTTTAAGCACCTTTCGTTGGGGGAGGGAAAAACAAAATCGCATTATACGCGAAGATGCAGATAAACTACTGAAAATTTTACATTAACTATCAAAGTTAACAAAAGCTGGTAAGCTGTAAACAATAACAACAACAACAACGGTACAAACGTACGAACGTGTCGCTGACATAAAATCTGAAAACAAGAAAAGAACAAAAAGAAGAAAACAACTTTTCTTATATCTTTAGCATGTAGGTACATATGTATACGTATGTATTTGTATCAGTATATGAATACTTAGCTTTAATCATATGTGTAAATATGTATATTGTAACTATACCTTAAGTACATATTCTTTTCGAAATAAAAAAAAAATACTTAAGAGATACTCACAGCGTTATATCTTAAAAACAGTGAAATCACGAATATAAAAAAACTCTTTATTGGGTATAAAATGTTTGGACATTAACACGTATTTTAGTTAACGTTACCAACTATTTTGGAGCATAAAGAAGTACAAAAGCCCAAGCTGAAAAGTAGTATAAATACATCACTCTCCTAGCCAATTCTAAAACTCAATCAATCATTCCAAGGACTTTTTCTAAAAATACTTAAAGTCACACAAATTACATATTGATGAGCAAAAATAAAAAGGTTATTAATACCACACAAATGTTTTTCTACGGCAATTCGGGGTGAACACATTACGCCGTCAGAGCTTGTACTGTTTTTTTTTATTTAATACTTTGATGCAGCACTTTTCCAAGGCGTGTATTTATCCAGCTTTGAATACCTTAAATAATTTCGGAATTAGTGTTCCGGAGATTAATAGTACTAAGCTCAGATAAGACTCAAAAAAAAAACAAACAATCCTGTTGATGAGCATAGAGATATTTTGCTGTCATAATTTTGTGTGCAGAAAAAATGGGTTTCTGGAATAAGTGTAAAGCACTTCTGACGAGTAAAAGGATATATAATATGTATTAATAATAAGTATGGGTCCTTTTTTAATGATTATGGGGATATTTATTGAAACTGTTAAACCTGTCTAAGCCGACCATCAATAAGCAAGTAAACTCTACAAGTGAAGCAAAGATTTTAAGCTGGTTGCCCACTAGCTGAAGTCTGGGGCGTCGCAACCTGGGGCAAGGGGGCAATTGCCCCCTAGAAATATTGGCAGAGGGGTAGAATACTCATTTTGCCCCCCCCTACTTTTTATTAATTGATTATCTCATATCTTGAGTCTATCGAAATGTGACAAAATGAAAGTTTAAAAAGAGTATATGAACTGAGCAATCTTTCCATTAGTTTGTGAGTGTTATTAGCTAAACACAGTCGGGACGTGCGATTTAACTTCTGTATCAAATCGCACCAAAAAATAGAATTTGTGTCAATTTTGTACCATTAACGTATAGGAAAAATCTGGACGATATCGCACGTCCCAACTGTGTGTAGCTCTTTCGTTATACTCACAAATAACGCATAAGGGCAAAACACATAAAAACGGATAAAAAGGGGATATTTGCAAAAACTGAATATGTTGGATGCAATGTTTTTCCTACAACTGAGTATTGAAATTTTCGGTCCTTGCAAACAGCTTGCTCAAGCTCTTCAAAATCCAAGATTAACAGTCACAGGTGCAAAACAGGCAGCGAGACTTTTGGTCCAAACAATTCTATGACTCAGTTCCGATACAGAACTTGAACGAATTTTTCAAGAGGCGATGAATGAAGCTGATAAGTTTGAACTTGATTATTCTTCTGTGCCCAGAATCACTCCTGACGTAAGATTATCATCAGTAGATCAATTTCGGAAAGACTACTTTGAAGTGTTGGACCTTCTCTCAAACGAATTGGAAAGAAGATTCAACCAAAAAGGTACTACTTTTCATATTACGATCTACTCGACGTTTCTTTGGTATATTTTTTGATTTGATAAAAAATTTCACAATGATTCGTATAATAAATGATAATGATGAAAATGATAAATAGTAATCAAAATTAATGATGATGAAATGAATTTCAATCATTTTGAATCATAAAAGTAATGGTAAGACCAACAGAAAATATTAACTTTTAGTTTGATATATAAAGGCTAAGATCGATCTTTTCTGATTTATCAAAATCGAGTTAAAACACAAGAAATCGAAACGTTGAAGCTGCAGGAAAAATTTTAAATTTCTTGTGTTTTAACTCGATTTTAATTAATTGGAAAAGATCGATATTAGCCTTTTTATATAAAATTACATTTCTAAAACTAACGCGATCTAAACTAAAATAAAATAGAAAATATTAACGTTGAAACCTGAAAATATTTATTGATCATTTACGAAACACAGCCAAAGTGTTGAAAATATTTTAGGTAAATATTTTGAGAATTCTCGAGTATTCTTAACTTGAAATTTTTACGGGTTGCCAATTATATCACCTTGGGGCTGCAGACTCAATAAATCTTAGAAATACAAGAGGGATTTGCGCTTTTTGAAATTTAGTGAACACTTTCATTAGCGAATTCCAAACTCAAATATGAAAGATTTGTATATAATAATATGGAGTATACATATGCGTTTTTACATATTTTTTTCTCAATTACTGTTGCACTGATAATAATGATTGAATGATTGAATGATGAATAATTGAATTCAATTGTATTTTTTTTTAGACATTGATGCTTTTGAGTCATTAGAAAATATAATTCATGATGCATACAAAGGAAATGTATCCACTGAAGAAATTTTGGAGTCAAAACTGGGCATTTTCTCCGACGATTTTGAACTGACCAACCTCCGTCCATGGCAATTCATGCAATTTTTGTCCAGAGTTTGTGCGAACAATCCTTAGTATTTGTAGAATTTGGATGCACTACCTTAAATAACTCCTTGAGTATAACGTTTTAAAATTCTAACTTATATGGTACTTAGGTACCACGCCTTCTAGCAAAAATGTGTTAGCTTTTTTTTCTGATGTTGGACTGAAACATTTCTTGCATTTGTATGAAATTTTGTTTCATCACCATAAATAGTTATCTCAGTATAGCGCGTTAAGGCTTTTGCTTATATGGGAGGTGCCTCATCCGTCTTTTCGAAATTCGCAAAATTTTCGTCCATTTTGTTATTCCTAGTATTTGTGAAATTTAAATTTTTTATTTGTATGGGCAGAAGGCGTGTCCAGGCGATGTCGCCCATTTCGCGCCTAAGGAATAGACCTAGAAATTATTGAAATTCTAGAGAGATGCGCAAATAAAAACTGTAAGATATATTTTTCCCAAAGCTCATCTTTTGACGATTTCCTTCTTAAAACTTGAATTTCAGGCAGAAACTTTCCCAGATTTTTTATTTTGGCCTAAAATATAAGACACTCATGTGAGAACGAAGGACACACATATCTAACTTATGCATTAGAAAACTTTAGGAACTCGCTCATGAAGTATAATGCGGATCTTATGTATTGTAAATATTCTTGAATATTCAAATTTGTCAACAGGTATGATAATAATACTTTGTACTTTCGCTGCTACGTTAACTGACAACTCTTCTCAACTTTTATTCCATTTTTCATGACTCGACTTTTGCTGCCATAGGTATATAATTTCTCTATAATTTTCTCGAAAAGTTGAATGATAAATAAATGTTACTTAAATTAAATGAAAATATGAAAAAACTCAATCTCCATAAAAGACAAACCCACAATTTGCGAAGCAAACGAGCCAAACGAAAAAGAAAAAACAGATTCAACGATCAGCGCGATCAAACGTCAACGGCTCAGCAGCGCTATGGATTTGGCCAAGTTAGTACTAACTGTTGGACTGTTTGTGTTTGTTTGCCTGTGTGTGTGGATTTGTGTATTACTAACTGACTTTGAGTACTTTACATATATGTAAATGCCTTTTTTTTGCTTCTTTAAATTACTTATCCGTTTTAACGTTATTCCCCCCCCCACTCCCCTCTTAGCTCGAACGTTAGTCGCTCGTTTACTTGCATTTTTATTGCTTTCTGTTGCTCTTTTTTTTACATTATTTCTTCGTTGACCTTGAACTTGGTATTAGATACAGAAAACTGGTCCCTGGTTTCGTTACTCAATTCAACTACCATGCAGTGCACTGCTGCTGCTGCTGTTTTTGTTGTTGCTTTTGTTTTTGTTGTTATTACAGAAAATTTATTTATTTTTGTATATTTAATATGAAACAACGCGCGAAATAACGAGCGGAAGGTAGGGTTGCCATTCAATTAAAAGCTGAATACTCGCGGAAGTATTAAACTGAAAAAAATCACGAGCTCCACAATAGGTTTTTTTAAAAAAATTGAAATTAATCTTTACAAAAGAATCGGATCCATACATTATGACCATGTTTATTTTTATGCTACTTCGATTAAATTTAAATAACTGTTAATATTTATTAAATTAAAAAGTGAAAAATTTGCTGTGGTGTAATGGGACATGAACTGACATTTTTTAAAAGGTATAATATTGGAAGCTTCTCCTGAGTATTTTGGGCCTGAAGCCGCATATACAAAAAAATAGCCACCGAAAGATATAAGTGTATGAGACACTCTTTTAGAAATCGAATACTTTCTGACCGATCCACTTTTAAATCGCTCCATTTCTTTTACATATTCAGGCATTATATGAGTGATCACGTGTATCGGGAATTTATTTGTTCTCGAAGATTTCGAGAGAAATCGAGTTGTGAAGTTGAAAAAAATGGCCGATACACGTGTTCACTCAAATAATGTCTGAGGATATATTCAAATATGAATAAATTTTCGAATTTTGAGCGTTTCCGCAGAATTATTGAAATTGACCATAATTTTAACATGTTTTAAGAAATTTGTTTGCTTTAACGTGCGTGTGATTTAAAAAATAGACGGATTCAGTCGCTAAAATAGAACTGTTGGTAGAATGTAGCTATGGACGTCTGCCTTTTATATTTTCCTCTTTAATACACAGGTTATAGTAAAAGTAGTAGATAAAAATTCGTATTAAACCTCTTTTTTTTGCTAGGTATTTAATAAAAATCCCCATAGGGGGGTCCGCACCATATGTTCAGCCTAGGGGCCCGCACACACCTAGAGACGGCGCTGCTAACAAAAGAGGTATATAAAGTCTTAAGGGTAAATGTATCTAAAAAGGAGGAACTATTTCGGGAATAGGCTTTCGGTATAGTTCTATTAATATGGCCAATTAAACTGAAACGTGAATCAGCTTAATCAGCTAAATGTTTCACTGATATTGCAAATAAAAACTTCCATTGTCGAATCAGGGAAGCTCCTGGTTCAAACACCTGGGGACGACATAATTTTTTTTTATTCTTTTATTTTTTTAATTTAAAGGTATTTAAAAATCAAAAGGAAGTAGAGAACTGTATTTGTATAATTTGAAAATATATTGAAAACTGCCTTTTATGTTAATTATAAAAATGGAGTCCATTATTTTTTAATATAAAAGGCGGTTTTCAAGATATTTTCTATTTCTCTACTTGTTTTCTGTTTTTTAAATACTCTTAAATTAAAAAATAAAAAAATTAAAAAATAAAATTTTATGTCGTCGCCGGGGTTTGAACCAGGAGCTTCCCTGATAAGACAATGGTTGTTACATGCGCAGTTTAACGAAATCATTTTAGTATGTCTTAAAAATTATGGCGGTAGCTGAGTTGGGTAAGATGAGCATCTTTGAACAGTGGCATGGCGCAGGACCACAGGTTCAATTCGATGATCGGGTGACAGGTAAAAAAAAATTTAAGTTCTCCTTTGAAGTTTTAAAAACGTATTACATTAATAGATTAACAATAATAAGTACCAACAACAACATAAGAGAAACAGATGGAAGGTAAAAAATCAAAAAAGAAAAATGCTTTTTTGAAACCAACGAATTTATTCTAAGTTTCAACAAAACTGTAGGAAAATTAACAAATGCTTTTTTGAAATCAACTAGTTTATTTTAAGTTTATTTTCATTCGAACTATTTCTGTTATACATAGTACACACATATATATGTGCCAAAAGTGCATTCCCTAAAAACAGTCCTAGTCGCCATTTAATAGCTTTAAGCAGTAAACGGAGTTTCACATCCATTTGTCCAAATTTGCCCCCTATTTGTTTGAAGTCCCTTCGAGTGTGAAGTTTGATCGCATTAACGTAACTAACTCTTTCAGTATAGCATTTAAAGCTAATGCTTGTGTTGGAGATACTCTGTACTCTTTTTGGAATCTACCAAATTATAACTTACCATTTCTTCAAAACTATCCTTGTATTCGTGTTAGATTTAATTACGCAACCTGAAATAAATTTTTCAGTATAGTTTTTGGTAGATCTACCTGACGAATTCGGTTAATATAGTGTATATAGTGTTCATACATTTAGAAAAATAGTAAGATAGCCATTTTTTTTTTTGGTTAATTTTATCTACTTTTTTTGTGTGTAGAATTACAAAAAAATTTACATTATAGAGATGTGATAAGCATGCTTGGACTTCTCTATGCTGAGCAGTCGGTAATAATAACAATTGCAACAATTCAAACTCACTTATCATGGAGAAGACATTCAGCTGCTAAATTATCCGGCGGGTAAGTAAATAATTTTTAAATATATCTTTCGTATGAACATATGTTTCGATTTATTCAATTTGGCAACCCTGCTTTAAGTGAGAGCAAAGAAAGAGTAAAAGAGAAAGAACATTTCATATGACAAGTGCTAAAAAGAGCAATGGCAGAAGCAGCGATTGTAATCAAAGTAATCAGCGGATGGAAATGGATGTTGTTGTTGTTGTTGTTTTTGTTTTTGTTGTATTTTTTGTTATTTGGTAGTAACAATGGTAATTGGCAGCAACTAGTTGTTGTTGATGATGTTGTAGTTTTAGCTACATACATACATATGTACATTTGTTGTTGTGATTGTTATTATTGTTTAAGTACTAGTTGTTGTTGTTGTTGTTGTTGATGTTGCTGCTGTTGTTGGTGTTGACAGTGATGTGTTTATTGTTATTGTCATTGAGGAACACGTGACGTGACGTAACGTGACGTGACTGACACTGAAATGCAAAATCAATGCACATGGAATAAATTAAGAACAATTGGACTGCAAATTGTTGATGGGCAAAAATAAATCACAGGTACCTAAGTTTTCTTTTGTAGAAGTATTGCATGTATTACGTAATCAACATAGTATGCAGGTATGATCAGAACCTTGGCGAAATAAATTATTGAATAAAATAATTAAAAAGTTAGCTAAAATGTGATTCAAACCAATTTAAGTATAATAGATCATTCTGTCTCAGAATTTATCGAAAATTTAATTTTTATAACGTCATATCTCGCAAACCATTGAAGATATTGTGATACAATTTGGTAAATGGATGCAAATGATCAGTACGCGTGACACTTGTCATCTATCAAAAATTTTGCTCAAAAACGAGTTATGATTTTTATAAAAATTTTGATGAGATAATATCACTAAAAGCAGTCATCAATTCCCACTAAGTCACTTATCATACTGACAAGACTCATTGAAAAAGGCGTGGCGCTACCCATAATATTTTTAAACGTTGTAATAAGAGAAGTTATACTTGCTGTAACCAAACAACAGTGCAACAGTACCTAAGGGTGTGACACCTACCATACAAGCGAAAAATCATATATGACCTATCTAGCGAACTATGTGAGTATTCATACTAAGATTTGGTTTAAGGATGTTGTTTATAAAAATTTATTCCTGGATCAAAATCGAGCTGGGTTGTACATGGTGGGTGTGTCACCGCCATACATTTTTTGATATATTACGGCATATCTCGCACATTATACAAGTTATTTTGATAAGGTTTGGTGTGCGGATGTCGATCACGAATATAATTTACTAAGCAGCAAGTAGGCGAATTTAAGAAAGTGGGCGTGATTTTCCACTTTTTCAATCTTTTTCAACTGTTGAACATTTCTACGTAGTTAAGATTTTGTTAGAAGAAAACATCAACTTAAAGGTATTTCCTTTTATGGTTTTCATCAATTGAAAAAAAATATATTAAACTTGAATTAAATATATTTCAGACAGTAGAACTATGTACTAAACTTGTACAAACTGTAGACTATTTAAAAATAATTAATATCTGGGATATCTCGAAAATTATGATCTTCCTGGGCTAATTTTTGCGTAACATTTAACCTTCATTGTTTACAAAACCACTTCCATCGGTATTACGTCTGGGATACATTGAACAAAATTATTAACCCCATCAGGGCTCAATACGATGGCTCCAAATATAGAGGCTTACACAATTGATTAATATTAACATCTGCCGGCAATAAATCAAAATTTTCATTGAAAATGCATTGGAAAAATTCACTATAATGCAACTTAGTTAATCAAGAAATTCGCAAAAGTTAGAGAATTTCCCATGATTTCAGATTCAGTCAAGGTTCAAAGAAAGCTCTTGAACGTAATTTTTTATAAGAAGTCTGTATCAGATTTTCTACTTCGATAGAAGGGATTAATCTGAAGGTGATATATTTCGAAATACTGCAAAAAATCGAAGTAAATTTAAATTTCATAACTTTTGCTTTGAAACAAAAAAAGTTTACCATAAGAGGTGCAAAGAAATTTTATCAAAATTTGATTTGAGCACACGTGGAATGACGTTTTTTTTTTTTATAAAAATACCTGCCTTTATTTCTGTTGCCACTGCGCGTGTTCATTGACATCATCGGCAAATTGCGACCGTACGACCGACTAAACTGAATCTAATTAAAAAATAGTTGAATATTAAACTTGCGATCGCTGCTTCTGCAGCCCATATAATAAAATTGCTAGCTGACACAATTCCCACGAAATGCCCACACTTGGCCGCACCACAATAACAATAACAACAAAAATAGAAAATACTTGAACAAATGAAATGACAACAACAGCAATGCGATCAAATGATCAATGTCAGCGATCGTAATCCAACCACCACCACCACCATATTTTGCTTTAGTGCGGACTCATAGACATACGGGTATTTGCAAATGCTGCACTGATCATTAGATCGCACTGATGTGCATCAACAATGGCCAAAGTGATGGTAGGTGGCCAGTAGAATAATTTTTTTTTTTGTTCAATTTTTGGAATTTACTTAAAAAAATTTCGTCAAACGCACAGTGGAGCAAAGTTTTTAAAAAACTTTTGTGTGGTATAACTTAAAGTTGCCTTCTGTAGCTAATAATTTGTTCCAAAAAAATGAATACTGGTTAAAGTTATTTTGGACTGCTCATTTTTAAGGTATGCAAATTTCGATAAAGTTAGAGAAAAGTTCGAAAGAGCTCGTTTTTCTATAGATATAGTTTTCGAAAATGTTAAAATTGGCAGCCCAAGATGTTATGATAAAATTTCATTATGAATTCAAAGTCAACCTCCTATAACACATCGATTTCAAATTTCGAAAAAAAACAAAGTAGACAATGCGTCATTAAATGTCACGTAATTAATGCAAATTTGTAAGCGCAAGAAATCATTTAGAAATGCTGACTTGGGCATCGTAGAAAACTTAAAAGGGGCCGTCTATTAATTACGTGAGTCAAAATAGAGGGGGGGGGGGAGGGGTCCGGCAAAATCTCACCAAAGGGGAGGAGGGGGTCAAAGAAAACCTCACGTCAACTTTTTAATGCAGAGAATTTACATTACTATAGCTGATAACAGGTGGTCAAGTGTGACAATCGCGACTGATGTGGTACATAGAACACATAAGTGTTAACACTAAGGTATTTAGTAAAATGAAGCGACATATATGAACACATCAAATAAATTTAATTATTTAAAAATTATAATTTAAATCTCATGGGAGGGAGGGGAGGAGTCCCGCCAGGTCTCACCAAATCTCACCAAGGGGAGGGGGGTCCGAATTTTCAAAAAACATCTCATGTAATTAATGGACAACTTTATTTGAAATAAAAAGTGATGTTTTTGCATTTAAAGCTCCAATAGGTCCAAGAGTGCAATTTTTAATCGGTCATATCGGTGATAATTTCTAATGATGGTACCAGACCATTCATAGTTCGGTTTTGGTTTTGAAGTTGAAAAGTCGAAAAAATATGGGAAATGTTCAAAAAAGTTGAATAAATCAAACAAATATGAAAAATATCTAATAACTTGAAAGAGGTTGAAAATTGTTGAAAAATCGCTCAAAACTTACAAAAAAAAAATATGGATCAAAGAGGTTGTAAAGACATGGAAAATGTTAAAAAAATTGGAAAGAGGCTGATAAAATCGAAAAAAAATATTGAAAACTTTACAAAAGTTGAGAGAGGTTGAAAAAGTCAATAAAAATATGGAAAATGTTAAAACGGTTGGAAAAATTAAAAGAGTCGTTGAAATATAGAGTGTTGAAAAACTTGAAGTTGATTGAAAAAATTCGGAAATGCCACGACCACTTTGCCAATTTCGCCCAATTCTAGTTCAATTAATTATATTAGTGATCAGCATTCGCATACAAAATTTCATCACAATACATATTTTGTATAAATTGCGAGACATTCTGCAATTAGTCTAAAAATTTAGGGTGGTGACACACCCACTGGTACAATAAAGCCCGATTGTGATCCAGAAATAACTTTTTACAAACAAATTATAGTATGATTGCTTACGTGGCTTGCCAGATTTGTCATTTAAGCTATTTTATTTGTATGGGAGGTGCCACGCCCACTGTGGCAATATTTCCTGCTCTCTCGAATTTCATATAATTTCAAGGCATATAGTAATTGACATCTCTGCACCAAATTTTATAAGAATATAACGTTTAAAGTTCTTTGTTTGCATGGGAGATGCCACGCCCACAGGTAATACCTTATAGCAACTAAATCTACCATATTAAATTTCATAACGATTACGATATTATTTCTTTTATTATAACGCATATAAATACTGTGGGATGTTCCACGCCCCTCAAAAAACTTCGCTAGTATGAAGACATAGCTTTTTTTGATGACTGCTGTCAGTGGTAGCATCTTTAAACTTTTATAAAAATCGTAGGTGTCGTATTCGAGTAATATTGAATCAAAACTTTCAATTGTTGAAAAGTGACATGTTCACTTCTTCAGTTCCGCCTACATTTGGTACAATAAGACATATATGATCCGCAACCGATTACAATATTTTATCACATGCATAAATTGTTAAATGGTTAGTGAGATAAGACGTTATACAAATTAAAGTTTAGGGCTCTAATACTCCCTTGAAAGAGTCTTTCATAACTTAAAACCTAACCCAATCTTCATTTTGTTCACATACATATACACCAAATCGCCAAGTTTCATCAAAATTGCTGCAGTAGTTTCTAAAATAAAGTGTGACTGTTTTGGACCCATTTCCGAAAAATTTTTTAATTGATCCAACGGTGGGGTTGGGGTTGAAAGTGTACTTGGAATTAACCGTTTTTAACCCAATTTAAGAAAAATTTTATTTCAACGACCGATTGCAAGTCGAGAGCCAAAAAGTCAAAGAGCTGAATACCATTGGAATGAGTGTTCGTGAGTTTTTGCGGGCTCTTCCGATCTTTGCTAAAAAGGATCTGTCAGTGAAGCGTTTTGAAGTTTTTGTTTGTGTGAAAAGTGCCAAGCGTTTTTGTAGAAATTCCTCAAAGTTTTGGCTGGACTTCCTTGAATAATTCTTTCTATTGAAACTTTTGTTTATAGGTAAGGTGCTACGCTCTCCGTACTTGCATTTGCATATGTATGAAACTTGTCTGAATTACATCTCTAATAAACTCGCTAATATGAGTTACAACCAGAGTGACAATAAGGTATAAGAATTGATGTTTTTCGATTTTGTTAGCATTTTTAATTAAGTTCAGCTTGAAACTTGGCTGGTAATTTTACTAATCAAATATCTTCGTGGTTTTTGTGTGATAACAAAAAAATTAAAGAAAAAAAAACAAATTCAATTCTGAAAACAGTGAATGTTGCTAAGTATATGGACGTTGTAATTTGAGAACAGCCTTAGCAAAATATTCGTATTTGTTTGTTTTTATTTGCGCATTTAGTTCTTAATTGATTTTGTACCCCAAGACGTCTGAGTCAGAGTCTTCTTAGAAAGCGTATATTTTGCATGAAATTTCATCATGCGAAGTGCGCCATCGTCGAATTCGTTTACAAGAAAAACACCTGCACAGCCAGGCGATTGTATGGCCATTCACGCTAATTAAGTGTTACTCATACGTCACACCAACGTCAGCAGCAACAGCAGCAACCGCACTTAAAGTGTACTTAGATTTCATTATTTTTGGTTTTGTTGACTCTTTATATTTTTTTTTTGCTTTTATTTTTAAACAACGCCCCCATTTTATTGCCTGGTGCCATAATGCTGTCACATAAATCATAGCGCATCAATTCATCACTCTGCAGCTAATCTGTCAGAGCGTTTAGAGTGTCACCTCGCGGTTATTTATTGCAATTGCTCAGTCCATAGCTTAACTTTGTTCTATAGCTTAGGTACGCTTAGTTAACTTTGCTGGCTAAGTTGTGGCGTCAACTTAACTTAAACTTGGCCTTAAGGTGATCCACTATAGCATCAAGAACAGCAGCAGCAGCGGCAGCGGCTGCAGCATCTGTGAAAGATTTACTATGGTTCCCCAATGAGATCCACTTGACGGCTGGCAACGTTCAACTTGCCGCACGCCTTAAGCGTCATTTAATTGCGTTTTATGCGCTAAAGCATAAAAAGTTCTTGGCAAGTAACACAGTCATCATTAGAGTCCAAGTAAAGTGAGTTCATATGAATAAGTGGCAGCTATAAATTTCTTGTTTAATGTGTGAAAAATAGTTAATGAAGTTGAAGTTGGTAGTGGGGCAGCAAAAAAAAAATGCAATTGAAAATTACACCAAAAACGTATTGAGTGAAAGGCTTTAAGGTGTAAGAATGAATATTACAGTAAATACTTATGATAATGCTTAAGAGGTGTCGTATGCGTGCACTTGGAGAAATAACTCATACGTTGTATTGACACATAAGAAATTTGGAATTTTTTTTTTTGAAAGTTGTGTAGTCCTCAGGTCTTTTAAAAAAAATTTGTATGCGACTAATTAGAATAGATATATTAGAAAAATATAGAAAAATTTTTTTTTCTCTAAATTTGGTCAGAAAAAAGTTTTACGGCCATGAGCTAAACACTCTTTATTGGAATTTTCTTGGTCAACAACGTTTATTTTAGCTGAATTTCTTATCAACCAACAAAGACGAGAGTTTTAAAAAAAATGTAACTTTGAATTGGTTTATATTTTCTTTATAACTCACTCTGCTTCTATTTTACGTTTATTTTACTTTTATTTTTCCTTTACTTAGCCTTCACTTTACCTTTTTCTGAACTTTACTTAACCTTTTGATTGTTTCATTCTCCTACTATGAGGAAATGATTTTTTTTCTACTTTTGATCCTTATATGTAATAAGGTTCAAGTAAACAATTTGAGAACCATACAAACTTACAAAGAAAAATTTCCAAATGCTTCAGAATTGCTAAATTTTTCGATACCACGCAGCGCCGGATTAAAACTTTGTAGGGCCTGGAGCTAAAAATTAGAAGATCGCTGGTGTTAAAATGTATATTGTCTATACATATAATATCTTACAAAATATGGATGGGATTCGAAAACGGGGCGTGGCACCTTCTATACAACAAAGACACTTATAACGATATATCTGGTCACCTATATATCTGGAAAATTATGACAGCAAGAACTTTCAAATTTGGACGTGATAAATAACAGGGCGTGGAGCCTACCTAACAACAAAACACTTTAAACGCTATACCTTGGCATCTATGACAGCTACAGTTGTGAAACTTGATACATGGATCTACATTACTTGTGCAAAGCTACTCGGAAAATGTGGACGAGATTGAATATTGGGGCGTGGCACCTCCCATATAACAAAAACGCTTAAATTTCTTCTCTTGATACTTATACCAAGTTGTGAAATTTAGTGCATGGACCTAATACTCTGCAGAAAGAACTGCGTAAAATGTTAGCGAGGTTGTACAATAGTTAGGGAGCGGGCAAAGCCGCGGGAATAGCTAGTCTATATAAAAATAGGCAGTTGAAATGGTAAGACACATTTTTAACTGCCATATTACAACATAATCACTTGATTTTTTTTTATTGGAATGGTTGTAAAGTCGGGCAGTGTAGGATGTAATTTTTTTCTAATAGTAGGAGATGGCACGCCCATAGCAGAAAAATACGTTTCCACGGCTAAACTAAGCAACTTACTTTGATAAAATTTGTTTTGGAGATAGATTTAACCCTAAGAAAAGTTATGAAAAACAAAACGTTCTTTAAGGGGACGTTGCACCTATTTGGTTTTGAGTGGGCGGTGCCACACCCCTAATAGGAAAAACGATTCACTAAAGGACCAATTTTGATGAAATTTGGTACAAAAATAGATTGATCCCTCAGCAAAGATATTTGATTAAAAGTGGACGGTGACACGCCCCCAATAAGATAATATGGCTTCATAGCTAAGCTAATGAACCGATTTTGATCAAATTTGGTATGTAGACTGGTTTGACCTTGAGAAAAGTTATTTTTGAAGTAGATGGTGACACGCCTCTAACAGGAAATTATGTCTTCTTTGCTTGACTAATTGGCTGATTTTGATGAAATTTGGTATGGAGATACAAGGGCATAGAGCAACATGATGCCATGGTTTTTACTTTGGGAAACGATAGCAAAAATTTGCTCTATTATGTATCAGTTTTTTTAATACTAAATACTATTTTTTGTTTTGTCATAGAATTTTGTAGGCAAAAGACGGTTATGATAAAAGCTCCGAAAAATATTGAATTTATAATATTTTTTTCGCAAAATACGATAAAATACTTTCAAATTTGTTAGGTTAGGTCTTAACCCTTTTTTAGATGTTTTGAACTTTCAAGTTCTTTTGATATTAAGTTTCAGGCATCAATTTTCTTCATCGTTTGATGTCTAATGTCCAAAGCTCTTGGACATCTTTTTAAAGATATTATTTTAAAAAAATTGTATTTTTATTGAAATGACGATGAAAGTGATGATGCCAATAATTTGACTGTCACAACCTCTGCTAAATTAATATTTTTTTTTTTTGTTGAAAAGATTTCAATTCAATTTTACCAATCATGGATCAACTGAGCTAATCTCATTCTTTTGATTTATTTTTAATTTAATTTTTATTTACTTTTTGCCTTCTTCGCGAACTGATAAGATTTTACATTTCATATCTTCAGTTCAACTGCTGGCATGGTCTGGTTCTATTTTCGTCCATCGACTGTCATTCACTTCTTGTGATAAATGTTTTTTTTTCGCTTATGGCTGTGATAATTTTTTCTTGTCTTCTTTAAGTTGTCTGCTCTTCATTCGGTATACCGCTCTGCTGTGCTGTGCTTTGCTGCACTGATTTTGATAAGCAACAAATTTCGATTTCAATTCTGTTAATTTTTCATAAAAAAATTATCATAGCTCTTATATTTTGATGCTTCGTTTTTAAATTTACAAGTGGACAACACTAGATAACAGCAAATTGTATGATGGAAACTATAATAATATTGACTAAAACGCTTTATAGAGCGGTTAAGGAGTACTATTGGAGGGGTTGCTTAAATGGAAAAAATGTTTGTCTCTTTATGAAAAACAATACTCAGTCTTGAAATAAAAAAAGTAGTAGAAGAGAAGAATTAATTTACTTTTTATAAAAAGTTTATAAATATTTCATTGCGTTATTTTAAAACAAAACTCTGGCGATCTATAAAAATTTAAAAAAATTAAGGCAATCTTTGTTCACCTGTGTAAAGTTGTGATGTTTCTGCATGCATCTGCTGATTTAAAATTTGTCGCTGTACACTCGTGTCGCCATTCAGCAACGTCTCCATGATTGTTAATTGCTGCTGTATAGTCTGCAGTACAGCAGCATCTTCATCTTTTCGCTATTTCGATTAAACTTTTAATGCTGCCGTAATAAATTTAATCAGTTCATGTGTAATTCCAAAATTTTTCGAGCAACCACACGAACACGAGTTTTTCCAATTTGCTTAACATTTTTCATGGCTATGCTCTAAGATAAGAACAAGAAAATAATATTTCATTTTGGTCTTTAAAGTCGTAGTTTCTCTTATAATGCCATGAAACAGAAATTTCCACGAAATAATATTAAAACAATAATAAAAATAGAAATTTTAATAAAATAATATTTTTTATAAAATTCAAGAGATCAAATACGCAGATAGATAAGTAGAAACACAGTTTTGATGTAGAGTTGAAAGAAGAATATAAAACATTTGAAATAAATTGCACAAATCAGAATAGGATTTTCAAAAACATCATGGATGATAGTTGTTTAAATATCTTTGTTATCTCGATAGAATTTTTAAATGATGTATATCTATTTCAAAATATTTTTTATTAAATATGATCTTATACGCTTTTAATTAAACTAAAATTGTTTTTAATACATTCTCTCTATATCTCCAGGAACTAAGGAGACGTCCATTATTTACGTTAGTCAAAATTTGGTGGATATAAATAAATTGTAATAACAGATAGCATTTTGTACCACAAAATTAATCCTTGCTGGCACGTTTGTTTCGCCTTGTCGGCATGCCGCTCAACATAAGTACGTATTGTAAGAGCTGATGTGGTGTGCGCAGTTGACTAGAAATCTGGAGCAGTGATGGCATTTGGTTTTATGGAATCGAGACTTCGTACGAGTATATCGTATCGTATATCGTATATCGTTCTCGGGTTGAAAGGCTCTCACTAATTTTTTTCTCGAAAATCCATGCTTACATTTATATCCATAATTCTGTAACAGTGGTTTTGATTTCGAAAATGATGACGCCATAATATAGGCTTAAATTATGGAATTCAAAACTTGATGTGAATGCTGCCATTTTTAGTATATGTCGAATATGCCAATTTTTGGTGCAAATGTTCAAGTGTCAAAAAATCATTGATGAAAATGACATTTGGGGAATTTCTCGCCATAAGCGTTAACGTCCCAGCCTCTCCTAACTAACCCACTAGAAAGTTTGGGAATCGCATTTGAAAAATTTTCTTTATGTTAGGTTTTAAAGTTTTTTCTCCTTATGTGAAATTGCAAAAATATGAGTTAGGGCCTTTCTACACGAGAGCGGCTATATACTTTTTTTGAAGCTGAATGTTAGATTAATTTTCTAAAAAAAATTTAATATTTAAAATAGTCGAAATGTACTGAAAATGCGTCGAATGTACTGAAATGAGCCAAAAGTACTAAAAATTTGCCGAATGTACTGTGGAAGATTTTTCACGACGCAAATGTACTAAAAAAAATACAAATGTACCGAAAATGTCATCATTGATCTGAAGTGGCTGCACGAGGAGGTAGTCGATACATACATACATCTAATGACTGTCGTCCTATACTACCAAAAGATATGAATATCACGTTTACCATAGAGAAAGCACATGAATTCGCATGAAGGGAGCCACCTTAGGTAAGGTGGTGCTGCAGCCTATATTGACGTTATATATTTTATAAGATTCGTTATATTGTACCTTAAATTTATTGTCATTTTCCTACTAAAAATATTTCTTCAATGTGTCAATGTCCGCCTTTTGATTTCGTCATCATATTAATAAAGAATAAACAATAAAGTATAGTTAAACATAACATCAAACAGAGTATCATAAAATATTATTTAGTTTTCATTAAAAAAGTAAACATCAAATCTGAAACTTTTCAAATACACTTCAGATTGATTACAGGTAAAAAGATTTCGTTTATAACGTGTCAGAAAGATTTAATTTGAAAGGTTCAGGAAACGTTGGAACCTTTCAGAAACAGTTCAGAATAATTGCATGTGAAACAGTAAATTTCAATTATATAAGGAAGATTACTGTTACGTTCCTTTTGAAATATTTCAAATTTAACATGTCTGCTACGTTACGTACTTTTCCTGAAACATTCTGTTACATGCCGAGTGTGTAAAAGATATTAGTATTAGTGGCATGAAGCAAAATAAGTACATGAATATATCAAGCAAATTAAATTATGTATGTAAAAATAATAGGAAAAGTCTCACCAGGGAGGAGGGGTCTCACCAGATCTCACCAAATCTCACCAAGGAGAGGGTGGGTCCGACTTTTCAAAAAATTCATGGACGTCCCCTAAGGCCCCAAGGACAAACGTGAACGTTGTTTGTATCTTAGCGACTAAACATGCAAAATTTAAAGACAATTCGAGGAAGATATTGTCCGAAAAGTTATGGAATTTCCCCCACACTAAAAGTTCTTCAGACGCTGCTTCCATTTCATTGCTGTCGTTAATTTATTATTGCTTGTTTTGTTGCTGTTGTTGTTGTCTTTTTTACTTAAATTTTCTTGGATTGTTGCTGAAGATGTTGGTGCTGTTTTTACTTCCATTCTTTGGTTGTTATTTGTTTTTTTTTTATTTTTTTTTTCAATTTTTTTCTTGTACCTACTTTATTATTTTATTATTCTTTTATTAAGATTACCGTTTGGCACGCTTTATTGCTGTTCTTGCTGTTGTTATTGTCAATGTCTATGTTCCACTATTGTTGTTGTTGCATATCGCAGGGCTGCTTTTAATTCTTAAGTGAAATAAAAGAAGCACTACCATGAAGAGGAAGCCTAAGAAGCATAAAATAAAATGACGCACTTAGGCCAAAAGAGAGTAAGTAGGAAGGCACAAGTAGAAAACAAGAAATGTTGGATTAGAGTATATCGAAAATACTAAAAATATTAAAATATTCTGACTGATTCTGGTTATAGCAACATTTACGGCCCTCTATGAGAACTAAGAAACCTGAAGTATTTGAACATTTTAGTTATCTCAAGATATAGCGGTGTAATCTATAGTTCTCTCCATATCACCAAAATTGTTACATAAAAATCAACTTTTTTTTTGAACACCCTATCGTTTGAACATTGCCTTGTCACTTCAATGGGGTGCATGTAATTTTAGGTGGTAGCAGGATGTTAAAGTTTTTAACTACCGTCAAGTCGAATGCTTTTAATTGTGACCACATTTTTTGGGCTTTATGATACACACACCCACATAAAGGCTACCAATATCAGCAGCACCCCAAATAAATTCTCACTGCTACTACCAATTTGATTGCAGCTACTTCTGCCATTTTTCTGTCGCACTCTCCTGTGGGATCCTTTTAATTTTTTTGCTGGTGACTGAAAACTTTTTTTATGTTGTCATTTAATTTGCATAAATAATGAATATGAACGAAGAATTTTGACTTTTTCAAAATTATGTGAAAAGTTGAACATTTCCGTTGATGCGTAACAATTTTAAATGTTTTTCAGCGTTATTAGACAGCGATAAGGCGGCAGCAGCAGACAAAAATGTGACCCGTACTCATTTCAATGCGTGTAATGAATTTATTTTATAACTTATTAAAATGTCACCCAAAAATTTATTTGGCAGTGGGTTTTAAGAGTTTCACAAGTTGTCACGTACTTATTAAATTTATTTTGACCTGTTTATAACTTTTTACCTTTTCTAATACTAAATTAACTTGGAGTTAAAATGATAAAAACTGTTTAGCATTTTTTCAAATCAAAAAGGATGTATGTAGATTAAAAAAGGCGAAAAAATTAATTATATTTTGTACGAATAGATAAATATAGTCCAGGAATATAAGAACTCAGACATGGAAATAATTTTTGAATGATGACAACCGATAGATCAATTGAGTCCCTTATTGCACTAACAGTCTACAAAGTCCTTAGACGCCATTAAGTGAAGTGATATCTCTGATATCTGATATGCATCTTATTTGCAAAGTATTTTTTATTATCTTCATTCATTCTTAGAGTAAAAAGATCTTATTTCTGCATGAAAGGCTCCATAGGTCAAAATATATGGACCACCATATTTTTAAAGGTTGTATGTAAGCAAGCATAGCGCCTGCCACCAAAAAAATTTGAACAGAAAGAAAAACCTTTCAAACCTTTAACAACATGTAAGTGTTGGACTACTAACAGGTTCGAATTTGTTCCATACTACTCTAGAAAGAATATATTTAAAAAATTTGTAAATAAGTACTGTTCATCGAGTAAAGATAAAAACTTACTAAGTTATCATAAACATTTAAAAAAAAATATTTATTTCTTTTAAAATAATTATTATTATAATATATAATATATAAATTATAAAAAAACATACCTACTTATTAATATTTTTGAACAAATATTTTAGATTTGCCGCATCAACACTGTACATCATCTAAAGAGAGAAACTTTTTCGAACTCTTGGACCTCTTGTATGTAGGGTCGGACCAAAGAATTTGGATGCTGAGGACAAAACTGTCACTTGACATCCTCATTGGCAAAATCTGAAATCAGGCTCTTCCTCAGGCCAACATGTCGTATAAATGTTGTTTTATGTTAAGAAAATAAATATTCAATTAAAAGCATATTCAATGACCATTAAGCCGAAACAAATTTAATATAAGAAACTGGTCAAATCAATAATCATTCAATACTATTGAATCAATAGGAAAATATTTAAAATTTTGATAAAAATTTGCACGATTCTTGATAAAAATTTACAAAGTTTACTTTTTAAACTGGATGTTTAATTTGTTTTGAGAATTTGAAATAAATTGACTTTTTAAAAAACTATCTGATGGCACATACTACATTTAAGATTTTAAATCAAATCTCTTTCCAAGGTCATTAGGAGGTCATATTTGTTATTTTAATAGTGAACCTATTATTTTATTAACGAATTCGTATAAGAAATCAAATATATAAAATAATGTCAATTTAGGGTCAAAATTATCCAAGTTACAAGCATGCACGTAAAAAGTCTATATTTTCCAATGCTTGACTTCAAAATAATAATCTTGAAAATTATCTCTAATAAAACATCTATAAGTTTTTTGAAAATGATAAAAACTTTGTTAGTAACTTTTTTTTAAATCTTTTTTTCGAGTTATTACTTACACATAAGATAAATGTACATAATTTTTATATAATTTGTACGTAGAATTGAAATAGAAATGTTGATATAGAAATGTTTGTGCTGCATATGGTAGTGCAAGATCATTAAGATTGAAATACTTATGAAACTTCAAGCTTATGACTTTAAGATATAAGTATCTGCATTTTCGTCCATATCCTTTTAAAGGTGTCCACATCTTTATTTTTTAGTTATAACACCTAAGCTGCCGATATTTCAATAAGCAATACTCACGTCTTTTGCTATGGCACTTGTTTGTAATTGTAAGTCTGTGCAACGAATTACAGAAAAGAATAATATCTATTTAAAAAATACAAAAAAAAATTAATTTATTCGATTTCTCCGACTCAATGAATTTGATATATGCTGTCAAGTTGACAATTCATGTCAAATGTTATATGAATTGTTGTAATTGGCCTTCTTTAGTGAGAACTTACTGAAAATTGAGCTATGGCCGTAGCAAAAGTTTTGATGTTTTTATATTAGACGCAGATCGACTTTAGTTTTAAGCCATCATCGGGATCTCAGCGGAAAATATGTTTATAAAGCACGATAAATATTACAATTACTAAATATTATCTTTCGAATCTAATAATTACATGTATAAGCACTATTGAAATACTGTATCGAATAATTTTTTGCCTAATAAAATGTTTGTAAATGTGAGCACTACGAACTGTGTATTTCATGAAGTTGAGTCGTTCAGTTGTTGATGTATTACTGATATTTAGCATTTCGATCGCGTATTGTCTCGCATAATTTTGCTCTTGCTGTAGAATTTTTATTTCTTCGAAAGCTGGGAAGTATCACTTTTGAATGCAGTGTGCTGCAAGCGCTTTAGCATTTCAAATCGAATATATGCGACGATGTTCTTAACATAAGTTTTGATTTTGTCGTAGCAATATATACTTATCCGCATATGTTGGCCTTGGTACCCTTAAATATGATTTGGTATCATAGCTCATATCATGACATTTGGTATTCTGCTTTTCAAAAAGCACATTTTTAACCGAAAGTCAAAAGTCATATAGGTATATGCTGGCCAGTGATGGCATTTTCGGTACATTTGTACTTTTTTCGGTACATTTGCGTCCTGAAAAATCGTTGTCAGTACATTCGACAAGTTTTCAGTACATTCGGTACATTTGGGGCATTTTCAGTATATTTGGACAATTTATAATATATATTCATTTTTTTTTGTTTTTTAGTAAATGAAAATAACCTGAATGCGTAGATTTATAGTAATTATCTATATATTTGTATATATTTGTTTTATTTTTAGTAAATGAAATGTGTAGATTTTGTTATTAATTTAATGTGAAATACATCTAATTTTGCTAGGGTTTTTGAGATGGGAAAAGTGAGGACCTTTTTTTTTTTTTTTGATAGTAAATTTTAGAACGATTTCGTACGTTTTAGGAAAATTGGGTGTTTAACCCTCTGCAACTGACGTGGTAGTCTGACAGACACCACAAAACAGAACTTCGTGCACTCTGCTGTTAATTTTAAATTTTTGTGGCTGTGTAGCTGGTGATCCAACCATGGGATTTTGCGGAAATTTGAAAGATATATCTTTCATCTATATCTATCATATATATAAATTAAAATGTGTTTATTTATATGTAGTACCAATGTTCCTTAAAATTTGTTTACAAAAATATCTTTTTTTGATCCTTAAGTAAAGAGTTTAATTTTCGTTGTTTCTTTGGCACCAAATTGAATAAAGCATATAATTTTACCAAACGTATTTTGTTCGACTTTTTTACATAAACATGGATTGTCAGGTGTTAATTTTTATAATTAAACAAAACTTTATAGGTTTTAATACTTAAATGACTAAAAAAATCAATTTTAAAAAGGCGTTTATAAGACCACGTCAGTAGAATTGCTAAAATTAGGGCACGTCAGTTGCCGAGGGTTAAGACAAAAAAGTACATTCAGGCTCTAAAAAGTACATTTGAAATCTCGATTCAGTACATTTTCACAAAACCCAAATGCCATCACTGATGCTGGCCAGTCTGTTCGCGATCGAACTGTGGCAATCTTTTAGAAAGTGGTTTTTCAGAAGATAAGAAATGAGTTGGAATTTTGTGTACTATGCTTTCGTTTAATTTATGTGATAGAAACGCAATCGCTGCTTGCAATAATATGTCAACCAGCGACATATCTAGGTGTGTGTTATAACCTCCATTTTCCAAAATTAAATTAAGTTTTTTTATTAAAAATTACTTTCAAGTCACATAAAAATCTACGAAAAAATATTTTCTTTATTTCTTACATCTCTATATAATGATTCAGAGTTATGTACATCCATGGATCATTTCAAAATTTTTTGATTTTCTTTAACTTTCGACTTTTCATAATTCTTTTGAAATTTGTTCAAATTATTTAGACTTTTTTTATTCTTTCCACCTTCTTGCAACTTCTTCTTTTTTGTGAACTTCTTTTGACTATTCCTAACTTTTTCAACCTTTTTTGACCTTCATGAACTTTTTTTCACTTTAATAACCTTCTTCAACTGTCTCCAGCCTTATCTGCTATTTTTCAATTTTTTTAAGCTTCACAATATTTTTAACTTTATTCGCTTCTTTCAGTTGTTTTCGACTTCTTCAACCTTATTCGGTTTCTTGAACGTTTTTCGGCTGTTTCAACCTCTTTTTTTTTATTTAAAATTTTTTCTGACTTCTTGGCATTTTTTGACTCATTCAACATTTTTCGTTTCTTCAAACTTTATCAGCTTTTTTCGACTTCACAATATTTTTGAAATCGTTCACTTTTTTTGATTCCTCAATCTTTTTCATAAGTCTCTAACTTTTTCAACCTGTTTTTTTGACTTGTTTAACTTTATCATTTTCGCTTCTTTCAACGTTTCTCGACTTTTTCAACTTTTTTCAACATTTTCAAACTATATCACCATTTTTCGACTATCCAAACTATTTGCAATTTTGACATTTTCAACCTTTTTAAACTTTTAAAAACTTAAATGATACATTGCAACAGCTGTTGAAGTAAATGTTACAAAGCTCCGTATTAGAACATTTATTGCCACTAGATTGCGTGATACTCAAATAGCTAAGCATTAAAAAAAAATCTTACCAATTATGAAAATAAGACAAAAGTCCGTATTACGTAATACTGGAAAAACAAAAAAATTCAGTTGAAATTTCTTACCACAAGAATTGATAAAATAAAAGTACCAACGCAAAAAAAAACCTCAAAGACCTCTGACTTTAAAATTAAATGCTAAAAAACAAAAATAGTTCCTGAAAAAGAAAAAAAAAGAAAAAAAAACAAGCGGCGCACATCGACTTCTTGTACTTCCTCATTACTGGCGATATTTTTTCTTCAATTTTCTGCTGTTTTGTTTTTGTCTCTACGCATTTAATTTTATTTTGAATAGATAATTCACTTAGTTCAGGGTATTAAAATTTCTATTTACTTAATTTAATGCTACGCTATTTTAATTTCTGTTGCTTGTCTGCGGGTCTATTTGCTTTGATTGAGTTGAGTTCTGTCTTCTTGTTCTTTGTTTCTTTCATTTGCCAGCAATCGCTTAAGAATTCAATGACTGTCAAATCAAAGGTAGTTTATAATTTCCAATTTTAATTAAAATTCAAATGTTGATATTCGAATCGATCTGCAATGCTAAAGGGTCTTTGTTTTATTATAAATCATGTCGCTGTTTTAAAGTCAACGTTGATTTTTATATCAATCAGCAAAAAAAAGAACCCATACTAAATTAAATCACTTTCTTTTTGACATTAAAAATATTTACGAAAATATATATATATGTATGTGTGTATTATATATTGAATATCAAAGGGATTATATTATTGATTTATGCTCTGAAGAAGTTTACGTTTCTTATCTGCAGAGTAAAACAAATGAACTCAATTGTTATTTCAACAATAAATGGCGGTTTATCTTCATTGTCTTCTTATTCTTCTACATCTTCTTGCAGTGCTTGCTGCCTTTGTTTTCATATCAGTGGAAAAATTTGTCAACCTTTTCGGTTTGGCCGCTGTCATTGCGATTGATGCGCGCCAAAAGTGCGACAGCGACTGTGGCAGTGACGGTGACAACAAATGACAACCAACAGCAAGAAACAGAAGATTGTCAATGTTGACAATATGAACAATAACAGTGGCACTGACAGCGACAACGACAACAGCAACAATGGTCAAAGGTCAACCAACTATGAACTCAGAATTTGTGATGAGCCCCCCTCCCCCCCCCCTGTACTTCACGTAATTCCAAGCTGTCGCTGTCATTCGGTTGCTGCGCTTATCACAATGGTGAAAAATTATTATAATTTCCAATTGTTTTTCCTGTTGCTGTTGACTTTATTGTTGTTGTTGTTGTTTTTTGTTGTTTTTGTTGTTATACCCACTCTCTCTCAATGAAAAATGAAAATCCCTGAGTTGATGAAAATACGAGCGATGACGCGAATGTTGACTGACAATTTGTTTTTGTGTCCAACTCAGTAATAATTTCGCCGCCTCGGTTGCCAATATTTATTGTATTTTAATTTTTTTAAATATGTGACACAGCTCGCTGGGGTGGTTTGAAAAGTATGGGAAACATCAATATTGCAAGGATTGGAAATGTTCAAGCGAATGTTGTTTTAACTATAAAAAAGTTGTTCATACACTTAGAAACCAGCGTGATTGGGCTGAGTATTTTCATAAGAAAAAAAAACAGCAGGTCTAACTAAAACAACAACAACAGAAGAGATTAAAAAATCTATAATATAGCGATGACCACACGGTCGGAGATTGAAAGGAAAGGATTTATAGGGACTAGTGTGCATTACAGTCAAGTCGAAAGCATTCAGCCCATAGGATCAGCATCAACTGTATTTTAGCACCCTAGGCTAAGTAATATAAATGGAAAATTTCTTTTTTTTTAATGTCGAAAAAATAAGGAGTCGTATAGAGTCAACATAACAAAAACACAGCCCGTTTGTATAACAAAATTCGCATAATGATAATCATTTTTGTTTACGAATACTTTAATTTTTAGAAAAACTAAATTAATAAAAAAATTTAAATAAATTATTCCAAGCCATAATTTATTCATCAATATGTTTCTCAAAATATTTTCGACATAACATAATTTTTTTTTATCTTTTAATTTTTATTCTTTAATCATTCTAAGAAGGCATCTGCTTTCAATTTGAAATTCCCAAGACACCAAAAATGTTCTATGGGACTTTTTATATAAACAATTTTTGGATAGATCGCGCTAGTCAACTTGTTTCGAACAAAATGTGCTAATGTATCATATTGGCGGAAATTACATAGGTACTTTCAACTTTATAAAAACAAATTTATTTTTCTTCTATTGTCTTTATTTTAGTGCTTCACCGAGAACCGATAAATATCGTTCTCGTTATCGTTATCGGGACCAAGAACGATAGCGAGACGGTATTAAAAAAAATTATTTCTCGTATGACCGAGGCCGAGAACGAAAAAGGTTTGGCCGATAACTTCTAGGTGTTATAAAAAAAATAAAAGTAAAACATTATTTTAATAATGGGTGGATCCTCCTTTATTCTTTACCACTTCACTCATTGCTTTTTAACATTTTTTCGAAGAAGAGCCTCCCAGTGAGCTAATATGCTGTTTTTGAGCTCGTAGATGGACTCATACTGCCAGTTTTCTGCATTCACCTGTCGAGCCAAATAACCCCCGTAATTTTTAATAATATTTCGGTCAGGAAAACGAGCTAGCCATCCTAGAAGATTCAAGTAGTTGTCCCGGAAAAGCTCTTTTACTATTTTTGCTGTATGAACAGCTTTATCCTGCTGAAATATCATGGTATCACTGGTTACGATGTTGGATAATTGGTCTTAACTCCTCCCATACGGCCAAACCCTTATATTGTTATTCTTGGTACATATAAAAATTTTTGAAATTCGGTACAAGGACCCAATTGTCTGCAGTAAGCACTGCGTAAAATGTAAGTGGGATGGAACATAGGCAATGCGCGGGTAAAGCCGCTGATCCAGCTAGTATTAAATGTATGTTTATACACTATAATCAGTTTCTTAAATTTTAATAAAAAATATATCAGATCAAGGTGTAGCTTATATTTAAGAAGTAATGGGTTACAATAAATGCATTTAATTGGATATAAATTTGAAATTTTTATTGAAATTGGATTTGATAGTAAAATTATAAAGATAAATAATTTTAAACATACATTTATTGTAAACGAGAATAATCGATAAATATCGGCGATAACGAGACGAGAACGATACGATCACGATACAGATCAAAAAAATTCACGTACGAGAACGAGTACGAGACGATAAGCTTGGCGCCACTACGAGGACGATACGATAATTTTTGAATTATTGTATCGTTCGTTAATAAATTTTACTGATTTTACAAATATAACAATGAAAAATGGTAAAAGTGGCAAATTTGCCAACTCTGACAAAAAAAAAATATATATCCCCGCATTTGGAAAAATTTTTAATATATTTTATAGGAAAGTATAATTAACAAAATATACATATACTGACTTTTATAAAATGCTCTTAGTTATTTATTTATATCGAAATTTATTAAATCAGCATATTGGCACAAATTTCATACCTTATACTTTTGAAAAAACGTTTATTTGTGGTTTCATTTTTATATATTATATATATATATATATATATATATATATATATATATATATATAAAAATTGATATATATATTATAAAAATTATAATTGAGAGATTTTGCAAAATATCCCCGGATTTCCTTAGTTTTTTATATATTATGTACTTAAGGGGGCAGGTCCAGTCATGATTTTTGAGAAATCGAAATTTTTTTTTTGCATTTTTTGCATATATGTATAATACTATCTTAAAAATATATCCTGAAAATTTGAAGTCAATCCGACAATTACTTTTGGAGTTATTCGGCAATAACCAAAGGGCTCTCGATGGTAAGAGTACCGAGCGTAAAACTTTAAATGCATTTTTCTCAAAACTAAGTTTTCGGAACCGGTGACCACTGTAACTCAAAAACCGCTCGATAGATTTCAATGAAATTTTCAAAGTTTTTGATCAGGCACTAGATTATTTATTTAACTAACTAATTTTTCTCATCCGATTGATTTTAGATGATTTTCCAAGGATTTGTGATGGTCACCGCAAGACACGATGTATAGGACAGGGTCCAACACAACCAGCTATAAATTTTTTTAGTTTTAATATTTTTTTTAAACTTTCGTCAAGTCAAGTTGAAACATTATGTAATAGTTTCACATTATCACTTTTATTAAATAAATTAAATTTATACCAAAAAAAAGAAAATGATTGAAAATGCCCTAATTTTCACGGCCATGACTGGACCTGCCCCCATAAGAGAGTATGGTTAACTGCGGTTTTTCACAACTTTTTTGATACGAGTTTTTTGTTCTATTGCAATATTTGAAGGAAAAAATATTTTTATTTTTTCACATATTGCAATCCTTTACAATAATTGTATCAATTGAAAAAGCTTACGAGGAATTCAGATGAGAGTTCCCTCAAAAGGAGGGAAACAGGTAGGAAGTGTTTTTCGCCTTTTCATGCCCCTTGGAATTAAAGATATAAATTCGAATATTTTTCAAAAACAGAAGAGATAAGCCTTCAAAACGGATTTTCTCTAATAACTTGAAAACTATACAAAATATTGCACAAATTTTAGCATTTTTGACATTAACATTGCCAAATTAATTGAAATTAATACCCATTTTAAGTAAAGTGCTTCAAGGATATCCCACCTTTATATGGGAGGTAGGCGTGTTCTTCAAGCGATTTTTTTTTATATTCTGAAATTTTTTGTTGTTTTAACCTAAAAAACATCTCTAACAAATTTCAAGAATCTAGCGGTAATAATACTATTTATAGTCACCGATTTTCTTCAATAACTTGAAAACTATAAAAGATACTGCATAATTTTTAACATTTTTGAGATGAACATTGCCAAATTAATGGAAATTGATACCCATTTCAAAGAAAATGTTTCAATCACATCCCACCTTTGTATGGGACGTAGGCGTGTCCGTTTGCCGATTTTTTTCATATTCAGAAAATTTTGTTTTTTTAACTGGAAAAAAATCTCTACCGAATTTCAAGAGTCTAGCGCTAGTTTTACAATTTATGACCGCCGTTCCATACACAGTGTCCTATGATATTTTTATTAAAAGCGCGTACCATATTTCCATACAATTTTAGCTTGTATAATAAAGAGAACCGGAAGAGGTATATGGGTCTCAAAATCAACTCATAATCAATTAAATCAATATCATTAGAAAAAAATAGATGCTGACAAGATTTGATTTCCGTTCAAATAAATCGTCGAAATTTTATTTTTCTGATGTCCGCAGAGAAACATCCGAGTGTTACCCTCAAGACACAATAAAGTGTGGACGTCCTAAATTATTTTAAAAACAAGTGCTGTCCAACGAATCACTCGCTAATGAACTGACATGGTGGAAAAGTTTTTGGAGATTTTTTGCTTTGATAGGAAAGAAAACACACCTTGGGCCATATATTGTATCGCAGTGATGAACTTAGTTTCTTAGTAAATTATAGTTATACATTTCAAATGAATCTAGAAATTACTAGCTTTAAAGATATGAGCGTCTATTTTGCGATAAATTTTACGTACGTAGAGTTCACTTCACCGTTAATTTCATAACCGAAAATGAAATTTTCGCATTTGTCATAAGATTTTCATTTAAATTATTTTTAAAAAAATTTTTTATTTCTTAATATTTTTTTGTATTACCCTTGAGCAAGCGTACAAAAAAAATATCAAGAAAGAAAATGCAAAGTTTTTAAATTTCCTTTATAATGAAAGCAGCACCGGCTTGTTATCCATGGCATTGTGAGGAGAGGTGGTTTTGCAGTTATGATTTTTCTTTTTTTCTTTTTCTTTTTTCGACTGCTGTTTGTGTTTTTTTTGTTTTTTTCAATTGTTTTAATACTTACGGTAAGAGCGTAATTTGCGAATACACAACACTTTTTGTAATTCATCTAGGCGGATGCTAAATGAAGCTTTAACTGTCGCATATTTGTGGCATCATTGTCTTAATTGCATTCTCTTCGAAATGATTAATTTTGTTTTTAATTCTTATTTGTATCAGCGAGTATCTTTGCATCTGTTGCAAGTGGAGTGAAAAAACGCTTTTATTAATTAAAAAAAAAAAAAAGTTAATCCCCCAGATACCTCAGCTGATACAGCAGCTGTGCCTTTGCTACCGATGTTGCACGTAATTTGTGAAAATTTATTGTAGGACGATCGCTGTCTGGGCGTTCATCATAGTGCGTTCGTTGTCCGCTTTTTGGACAGCTTTTCTTCGCGTTGACATTTTACTTTTAATCTGCTTTGATTTAATGCCTGAAATGAAGCGAAGTTTTTTATTGTTATTGCAATGCATTAAGACACAAAAGAAATAAATATTCTTTAAAAAAAATTCATTCCTATGTGTGGTAGTATATGAATTCCCAGCTGTGGCTATTTGAAGCACAAATTTTATATCTAGCGAATTCCAACTGCTACGCATTTACTAAATACATTTTTTTTTTGTTATTGTTGTTGTTGTTGTTGGATGGCATTCAAAAGTCATAACACGCACAAAAATCATTTCACATGCTTTTCCTGTTACAAGCGAGAGCAGAAAGAAAAAGAAAGTACAACAACAACAACAACAACAACAACAAAAATCAAATTTTATTCAATCTTGTGCAGATTTCTTTATTTTCTTCACATTTTACTGCTTTACTGCCTTCAACTGCCGTTCAGCTGAAGGTCGTTCCACGAACCTTAAAGTCAGACACTTTAATGCGCATAGATAAAATATCTATTACTTGCAGATAGTGTATCTATGTATGTATATATTACTGCAGGTTCGTCCTAGCAGAAAATCAAATATTGGTTAAGACAAACACTTTACCGACTGTTGTCAAATAGAAAAATTTATGGAAGCAAAAAGTCTTCGGGTTGTTATGAAAATCACCCAGATTATTATCAGCACAAAAGTAAAAAAAATTCCCTGAAAGTCTTTTATCAAATTTGAGCTTACTTTATATCAAAAAAGAAGCCCAAGATTTCAAGATTTTTTGGTTTATTTCAGAAATCGGGAAAAATTACCTAAAGTTTTAAAAAAACAAAGATATCTCGTTTGTGCACTGAGAAAATAAAAAAAAAAAACAACCAGGATCAAGTAAATTCAACTTGAAATCTGCCTGCTTTAGAAGTAATTGGGAATAATAAAATCTAGTTATATCTAGAAATAACAAAAAAGAATTCTGCAATTTCAGGTTAAAACAAAACTGAATATAAACAAAATTTCAATTGTTTGGTTATGCTGAGGATCGAACTCAGAACTTTTAGATTCCAAGCAAGGGGCCTTACCAAAAAATAGTTGATAATTTTATTAAGATTTTTAATTTCAAAGTGCATTCTAGAAATTATTTGTATTGAAATGCAAAAACGCGCGTTGTATTTTTTACCAAACTACACCTCCAGTTAACTTAAATTTTTCTTACTGATTTTACAATTTCCTCTGTAAAAATTTTTTGCATACAAAAAGGTCAACCAGTGATTTATTAATCAGAAGCTTCTCTAAAAATTTTTTTTTGCATTTATCCTTTTCAAAATAATATGTGTTTTTTATGATCCTGTTTCATTGTTATCGCATTATTTTTCTAATAATTTTGCACCAAATTTTCTATTTGTTTTCCAAAGATGTGATTTTCATATGAATTTGGATACGCACCGAGTCTAAGTGATGTAAAAGATATATGGTGAAACCTCTTTAAGTCTAACCTCGATAAGTCGAAAACCTCCTAAACTCGAGAAAATAATGTGTTCCCTTACCTTCGAGCTCCAGAACCTCCATTGCTCGAAATCTGACCCCTCGATAAGTCGAAATAATTTGGGAGTCCCTACAAGTAAATTCAGTACATATTTTCCCTCTATAACTCGAAAAAATAAATATGACCTCTGCATCTCGAACATAGCAATGTTTGATTTTAAAACCTTTACAACTCGATTATTTGAAACGAATTACCTCTATAGCACGAAGAAAAAATAAGATACCGACTTTAAGAATATGCTGACAATGTACATCATTAGTTGGTATAAATCTTAACCTCTACAAGTCGAACATTTCCTGACAAAATTCGCTTAAGTCGAAGTCCTCCATAAGTCGAAAACTTTATAACTCGAATTTTTTGGCGTCTTCCTTCAAGTTCGACTTACAGAGGTTCTACTGTACATGCTAAATTTCATAAAATTGGATAATAAGTACTATATAGGCATTGAACATATTGATCACTTTTATCTCAAACTAGTGAAAATTCTAAGACTGAACTGTACGTAATCAATAGAAGTAAAATGACAAAGAAAATCGAAGAGTCACTCTTTCAAAATCCTGCTCATTTGGTCTTGCATTGTGATAGTAGACTATTGTCCTCAGTTACCCATTTCAATTCCAGTGACTGCCAAAGATTTTGAGCATTTGTTTCGAAATGCATTGGTGAGCAGACATCGGCAGATAATCGGCATAACTTTTGATGCGACAGCATATAATACAGGATAGGTTCAAGGGTATGCAACTGAATTGAAATGGAATTCTGATGAACGCTGTTGTGGTTGGCTTACCGTCATCACACCAGTATTAAAGGGAGTTTCGTTTTGATTCACTTCGCTATTTAACTACTTCCTCATTCGCCTAACTTAAACAGATAATCATTTGGTAACTAAAGGGTGATCCAATAAGAGCTTCCTACTTTATTTTCTAAATAAAATACATAAAAATCAATGTATTGATGCAAATCTTTATTTGGAATGATAGTTCGGTTCTTGCAACTCTATGTTCGAAAATTATTTCGTTCAAATGTTACCCGCGGCTAGTTCTTAAATGGTCCATTCTGTGGGTCTAATATTTGACAACTCTTTCGAGCATATCGGCCGGTATTCCTTGAAGAAAGAAAGAAAGTGATTTAACATTTCCCCAAAAAAAGTAATCCAATGGCGTCATATCTCATGATCTTGGTGGCCAATGATGTCTGATGTCTTCATCGAACGTTTCCCTCAATAAAGCGATTGTTTCTCCATAGGTGGAGAGCCGCCTGTAGAAAAGTTGAGTGTGTAAGATTACAGCATGAACTGTATGTCAAATGATAGAACTCGAACTCGAAATCTCAAAACATAAACAGTTTTCCAAAAAAAGTTTGCCCAAAAAAAAGGTGACAACCCACATTTGGGACGGGATTCGGCAAGGCAACCCTATATATTTTATTAGAAATCATCAAGTTCTATCTTTTGATACACATTTCAAGCTGAAAGCTCAAACTATAAACATTTTTCCGAAAAAACTTGGGCCAAAAAAATGGTGGCAACCCACATTTGGGACAGGATTCGGCAAGGCAACCCTATATATTTTATTATAGATCATCAAAATCTATCATTTGGCGTACATTTCAAGCTACGGTCTTAAACCATTAACTTTTTTCCAAAAAAATTTTGCCCAAAAAACAGGTGGCAACCCACATTTGGGACGGGATTCGACAAGATTACTCCAAGTATTTTTTTTAAGAATCATCAAGATCTATCATTTGACATGCATATCGAGCTGAAATCTTGAACCATAAACATTTTTCTGAGAAATCTTAGCACAAAAAACAGGTGGCAACCCATGTTTGGGACTGGATTTGGCAAAGCAACTCTATATATTATATTTAGGCTCTACAAGCTCTATCATTTGACATACATTTTAAGCTGGAATCTTAAACCATAAACTTTTTTCTAAAAAATGTTTGCCCAAAAAACAGGTGGCAACCCATATTTAAGACAGGCTTTGGCAAGGCAACCCTATATATTGTGTTTAAGCTCATCGAGCTCTATCATTTGACATACACTACAGCCGGCTCTTGGGCTACCAGCTGTATGGCATGTTGCGCCATCCTGTTGAAACCAGAGGTCGGCTACACCAATATCCTGAATTGTTGGCAACAAAAATTCTCCCAAATGCGGCAATTTTGCTTATTAACGTAGCCGTTCAACTAGACATGAGCTTCGTTGCTAAACACAATTTTTTCGATAAAATAATGGATCAATTTGAAGTTGTTGTAAGGCCCATAAACCGAAATTAAAATGTACCCCAATATCAGGCGGCTTCAATTCTTGTACGAACTGTATTTCATAGGCCTTCAGACGAAGATCACTCCTCAAGATACGCCACAATGATCCATAAGAGATGCTCAAAGCCTGAGATCGGCGATGAATCGATTGTTCACGGTTTTCACGAACACTCTCTGTTACTGCAGAAATATTCTCAAAATTACGGGTTGTATGCACTCTGGTTGAAAATTGATTCGGAATTTGGTGATGGTGTTACGAATAGTGCGCTCAGTTGGACGCTCATAACGACCAAAATGATGTTGAAGAACTCTATAACATTCTCGAACTGATGAATGATTTTAGTAGTTAGCTTCCACAATTAATAAACGCTCTTCCAGAGTAAGTCTATTCGTTGTATTGAGTCGTATTGAATACTGAACACAAACATAATATGGACAAGCCATTTGACACATAACAACTGTCAAAACAATCCATTTGGAAAAGGGACCTCGTATTGGATCAACCTTTACTGTTCCAAAATACATTCATTCTAGAATTTCATACCTATGTATATAGACTTATGTATATAACTTATACCCTCTCTGAAAAGCCTTCGCCCAACTGTGCTAAGTCGTTCGTGTAGTATCAGGCATCTAAAGAGTAGGTCATCTACAGACCATCGGCTGTATTTTCCGCAGCATTTAAGCAATGATTTATGAAGAAAAATTTTATTTGCAAATTGAGTGTATTTTCAACGATTATTTGCTTGCTGAATAAAGTATTTTTGACAATATTGTTTTTTTTTGTTTGTTTAAGCCAATAATTTACTCTACTGGGTTGTATACTTTAAACGGTGTATATGGATTTGTTTCATAGTTAAAATCTTTATTTTTTATTGTTCGTTCGTTTGTTAAGCGTCTTTCCATTTAAATTTTTCTTTCTATGCTTTTATCTTGCACCTCCCATTTATTTTTGCCTTCCCTCTCACTATCATCTATGTCCTTGTAAATCTTTTTTTTTATTACTTCGTTGCTGCTGTCTCATATTGACCCAATTTTGCCTTGTAACGCTTAAAGAAGTATGAAATTGAGATTATTAGATTGTTCTTCCGCCTTCTTCGTTATGGCAGCTTTGACTTCCTTTTGCTCTTCTGTATTTTCTTGCGCTAATCCACACTCTTGTGCCAATTTCAATATACCATAGACACTAACAACCATATTCACTTATACACACGCACACGCACTTAAGTTACAAGTCGTTGCCTGAGTCCGTTATTTTAGTCATCGCTGTCGCAGTATATAATTTGTTCAATAAACGCACACATCTGCAAAATATTTGATTATCATAGACGGCTTGAGGATGCTAAGAGAACAGTGGGACAATTGCTAGCTGAGATTTTAGGTCGCTAAATAAAAATGTTCAGTTTTCGTTTCTTATTTGGGCTTGCGAAGTTAACAGCAAAAGGAATGTATCGAGAATGAATTCTGAAGTGTTCCCACATAACAGAATTGTCCTAACAAGAAGCAATTTCTAGTGATATTTAAAATATCTTCCTTGCATTCAATTTCGGCCAGTTGAAATAAATCAATAGCTCAGGTGGTAGAATTGTGGTATATCAATGCAACGTGCATGTGAGCTTGGGTTCAAATTCCCCTGTCGTAAAATTTTTTATTATTTTTTTTTTAAATATTTAAATCATTCCATTTTCAAATGAAAGCTTTTTTTTTTACTGACACACAGAAATTTTCCGCCACTGTGCAAAAGCTAAGCAATGAAATTTAATACTTGAAGTGTCTCAAATTAAATTCGTTGGGTTTAGTCTGGGAATTTATGCGTATCTTGTCTTGTCTATAGTTTTATTGTAATTACTTTGCTAAACATTGGCACTGCTGCACATGACAGAGATAGACTGTATATAAGAAGAGACAGCGAAAGTATCCTTATTTATGCGCTGATTTTGACCTTAAAACGCAAAGCGAATATTTTTCCTGGTTGAGAAAATTGGTAGAAGACAAAAATCCTTAAAGGACTTAAATTCTTGAAACCTTTTTTTTTCCAGCTCAAAGGAAGCTATATACTAATAAAATAAAGATAACAACAAAATGGAAAAGTTGAAAAAAAAAACAGAAAGGTGGCAAACAAAATAAACAACAATAACCTACAACAACAAAATAGCAATAGCAATGAGAATGAAGTACAAGCAAAAGCAACAATGGAGTTATGGCAACATAATGAAGATTAATATCTACGTAGTAAAAATGAAACTCGGCTCGAAATTGACGCGTGCCAAAGAATACCAAACAACAACACCAACAACAACAGTAGCAATAGTAATAAAATATCAACAGCAACAAAATTAAAATATAAAATGATAAAAATAAAAGAAGAAGAACTACAAGTAGTTAAATATTTCGAGATGACACGAGCTGACAAGCACGAAAATATTAAAATGAAAAATTTGAATGACTAAAAGATTAAAAATAAAGATAGAAAGTCAAAAATGGTGCAAAGATCAGAAATGACGGTATTCAAAAAGGTGCTTGACGTTAGTAATGCATCGTTAGAAGAAATGGCCTAAAAAGTTTTCGTAGAGATAAGCCAAATCATATGTTTAGTAATTCCGTTTTAGTGTCTGAAAGTCTGCAAAGTTATGATTGCCATAGGGCAGAGATGCACACAAGCTGGCTACAACGACATTAGTTTGGGTACAAAATGTGAAAAATATTTTGCGTAAAAGCAAACTAGTGCTGACGAAAACTCTTGAATTATCTGGCAAGCAAATTACATAAAATCAAAAGAAATAAATAACAAAAAGATGAAAAGAGCCTACATGTTCATATTTTTGTTCGGCAAAATTGATCAGAATAACGTCCCCTTACAAGATTATATGCTGTTCTTACTCTATTGTAAAAACACTGTTGGACTATGTAAATATATTTAAATGGTATACATCTAAGTACTAGAAGTATATACAGTGAAATTCCCCATAACCGAATACCCACCGTCGCAGTAATTTTGTTCGGTGATGGGAGATGTCCACTTTTGTGGGAGGAACAAAAAATTATTTGTTTAAAATTGCCGTTTATTGAATTTGTTGAACAAATTTATGCACTACTGAAATTTTGCGCATGATTACATAGAGAGTAGATTATTTTAACTTCAATTGGATCTGCGGCTGACGCTTTGGAAGTCCTCTTTCATCTCGTCTCTCTTGACCTGTTAAGTAAACGGATAGCAGCTTGTGCCACCATTAGACTCAAAGAACTGTGTGCTGGTCCGAGGGTAGAACAGAACACTCAACTATCCTCCATAGCTAGAGTTCAGTACCCTCCAATTTGGACTATACTGTTTCAGTAATCTCATTCAAGAGAGATTACTTAACTCACATTTCATCTAGGGATGACTGGAAGGGAGGACTCCCGGGAGGAAAAGGCCATATTATTTTCTACACGCATTGCTTCTTGCTATACAACCAGGTGGGTTATGGTATTTACTCTAAGGAACTGAAAATGAGAATTGCGGCGAGGTTACCAGACTATTGTAGCGTTTTCCAGGCAGTTGTCATAGCGATAGCATCTTAGCTGAGGATAAATGTCGCATACAAAAAAGATATAAACAGTTATTCAGATAATTAGGATTCTATCAAATCTCAAGAATCAAAGAGTGGCCCAACAATGCCGCTCTCGTCTCTACATGAGATGGCTCAGCATTTTAAGACTTACGTCGTCTGGGTGCCTGGGCATAGGAACATTGATGACAATTGCAAAGCTGATGAAGTTGCTAGGCAGAGGACTACTGCACAAATTTTTCAGGACAAGGAAGATGACGTGCCACTTGCTAACAGAAGATGGACTCAAGAGTCAACTTGCAATATAACTAGGCAAATCTGGACGAAATGGGATGCGAAGCGTTCTTCAGAATTGATATCCCGCACGAGACATAGTGTCTCGTCAGTTGTTGTAGCCATAACTGGCCAGTGCCTCATCGGCAGGAATGAGGAGGAAAGCATTAAACGTTTTCTCTGCTCCTGCCCCGCACTTGCTGGAAAACGTCACAAAAGACTTGGTTCGTTGTTATTTGATGGCCTTAGACATGTTAATATAGGTCAGCTATTTGGTTTTATGGTGAAATATGGTTGGTTCAATGAGAGGGTATAGTCAGGCACCCTGTGGTATCACAAACGATCGCATTTGATCTAAGTGAGTTGGTTCCAATGAAAAAACCCTGTGTAGTTCGGTGAACATTGCACCCAGTACAAAAACCCTTAAATTGTGACCTTCGAGATTTGTAAATGAGTGATCATTCAGCTACAGAACTGAGGATTATGTGTTTTCCAGAGCTTCCAGGTCAAATGCGATTAATTCTTGGTTTATTGGGATTGAGGGAAGATGTTAGATATTTTTGAAGATTCTAGAACAACGGGATCTGTTCTGACGGATATTCAACGCATTTTTTTGGAGTTTCAACCCCCATTCCTTCAAAAAACATACGTGATAGGCAATTTTTAAGCACAGATTCGTGCTCAGCGAGTAAAAATCTTGTGAGCCAGTGTAACTAGCTATCACCTACCTATCACCTTAGCCGAGACCAAAACTAATCTCAACGTGGGTATTCCTTAGATAAGCAATCCTTAAGTGAAAGTTCTTAAATTTTCAGCCGACTTCTTATCATATTCCATCCCTATATCCAACAGGCGAACAGAAAATAATAATAATAATTAACAAGTTAATAGAAACAGCTGATTGTTTATATTGATATCACTGATGCAAGTTTACTTTTGAACAAAGACTCTCAAAAATCGGAAAAAATTATGAAATCCCCACATTTCAACAGAACTTAATCGAACCTAAATACCCAGAAATAGATAAATTTCCAACGAACTGCCATCACTGCTTGACATACCATATATTTTTTATTGCATGCTTGTTTTTCCTGGTGAAAATTTATCCACTAAAAAGTAGCAACTTCACTCATAGCAAACTGTCTCTCGTTACTGGCCGTAAATGAATGCCTTTCAATAAAAATTGATTGACTTGTAAAAATTATTTGTTCTCGGACTGACCCTCTATCTCACACGACATCATAATGCATCTTCTGGAAAAGTCTTCCTGACATATATTTCCACACTCCTTATTCCAAGCCTTGTTAGAGTTTTTCTGGCGCCAGGGGCACATCCGCCATCACTTCGTTTCTGAAGTAAATTCAAGTTACCTTTTAAGAAAACAGTCTCCCTGTTTAATGAAAAATGCTTGTAATAACAACTTAATAAACCTAAATGAAGCTAAGATAACCAGCAGCCGTATTCTCATTCAATGTCAAATTCCAAAGTCGAAGCATCCAAAGAAAATCACTCAAGTGCAACAACATCAATGACTATGGCATTTTCTCAGCTTGATTGGCAACTTTATTGCCGCGATGATTGCGCATTAAGAAGCTTCCCGATTGTTAAGAATTAACAACAACACCAATAGCAACTTTGTATTTTTTACTTCAATATTAACCCCTTATTTAAACTATTCGTTCTCTTACATTGTTGAGCTGCAAACGTTGAGCAGTACGCGCATGAAGGCCCACGATGAATAAAGAAGCCAAATTCAAGGCTCTCAACTTTTACAGCGCCAAAAGCGTCCTTTTACTGTATTGCTTTGGTAAGCAACTTGCAGCGGTAGAAGAATAAGATGAAGAATACGCATAAAAAGCCAACAACAAACAGAAGATACAGCCCTTTTTTTCGTTTCTTAAGGATGTGTTTATTTATGTTACGTGCCCTTTGTCAGGCCTACGCCAAAAAATAAAACGGCATGACCTTGACCGATTTTTAGTCGTCCCACAATTTTATTTTGTTATAACAAGTTTCACTTTCATTCTGCGCTTGTTTTTTGTATGGAATATTTTTTCTTTTTAGCTGCTAATGTTGTTGCTGTTGCTGTTGTTGCCCTATTGTTGTTTTGTAACGTTTTATTATCTCTGGTGCTTCTACTATTTCTTCTTTCCATTCTGCTGTTGTTTGCATTGTGTATGCTGAGCATATAAATAATAAATTAAGTAAAGCGTCCAACTAACATCATTAGTACGCCTGAATGCACAGTGGGATAGAAGGTAGAGAATTTGAGAAAATTTCCGCACAATTTGTAACTTTGACTCTGAAAGCCACTGTTTGTGATTTTTTATGTTAAGAAAAAACTTTTGGTGTAAGAAATTGACCCAGAATGTATCGATCATGAACCATTTATGGAAAAAGAAAACTTGTTTCACTAGTCATTGGGGAATGGGGCGAAGGCAAAACAGCCTCATCCCATTTTCACCGCGATAAGATAACATAATCGCTTAATTTTGGCTTGCTGTTGGAAAAGTTTGCCGATTCGGCATTGCCGTATGTAGTTTTTTTCTAAGAGCAGACAGTGCCACGCCTCTAACACGAAAATACGTATCCACGGTTAAACTGGTGGACCGATTTTGACGAAATTTGATACATATATAGACTGAATCTTACACAAAAAAAAACAGAATTGGTATAATCAAGGAATTGCAATTCTATGATTAAAAATTCTTCAATTTAACTATTTCTTTGAATCAAAGAAAAAATTTGCAAAATCAAAACCCTTTGTCCTTTGGATTTGCAAATTCAAATTATCTGATTTTACATCAAAATATTTTAGCGTAATCAGCAAAATGTTTCACTGATATTGCAAATAAAAAACGTCCATTGTCTGATCAGGGAAGCTTCGGTTCAAACCCCGGCGACGACATAATTTTTTAATTTAAATGTATTTAAAAAACTAAAAGAAGTAGAGAACTGTACTGTAGAACTTGATAACTGCCTTTTTTGTTAATAATAAAAAACAAGTCCGTTATTTTTTAATATAAAAGGCAGTTTTCAAGATATTTTCAATATACATATATATGTTAAATTAAAAAATAAAAAAATTTAAAAAAAATTATGTCGTCGCCGGGGTTTGAACCAGGAGCTTCCCTGATTAGGCAATGGTTGTTACATGCGCAGTTTAACGACATCATTTTAGTATGTCTTAAAATTATGTCGGTAGCTGAGTTGGGTAGGATGAGCATCGTTGAACAGTGGCATAACGCCGGACACAGGTTCAATTCTGTGATCAGGTGACAAGTAAAAAAAAAGTTCTCCTTTGAAGTTTTAAAAACGTATTACATTAATAGGTTAACAATAAGTATGTACCAACAACAGCATTAGAGAAATAGATGAAAAGTAAAAACTCAAAAAAGAAAAATGCTTTTTTGAAACCAATGAATTTATTCTAAGTTTCAACAAATCATCTTTTGTTATTTCAGAGAAACTGTTTCTATGACTGAAAATCATACAAAAAAAATCATTGAACTCGGACACGAAATTGTTTGATATCATAGAATCTTTTTTTTTCTGTATATGGAAGGATATTGAAAGCGATGTGTTCTTTTAGTTGGTGTAGCACCGCCCATAATGAGAAAAACCGCTGTCATAGCTGAGCCGATACACCGATTTTGATCAAATCAGATATGGAGACTACTGATTCTTGAGTAAAAATATTTCTTATCTAGTGGGCAGTGCCATGCCTTTAACCAGAAAATATATTTTTACAGCTAAACTAATAGCAAAATGTTTATAAATTTGGTAGAAATATTTGTTTTTAAGTGGGCGGTATGACGCCTCTTACAGGAAAATATGTTTTCACAGCTAAACCAACTGACTAATTTTAATGGCATTCAGGGTAAAAATAAATTGAGCCTTAAGAAAGAATTAGAGATAGGGATAGAACAATACGAAACCATGATTTTTATTTTTGAAAGCGATTACATGTATTCTGGTAAAATGGTACTGAATGGTTTTGCCACTTTAATGATTGGATTTCTTTCAGTGCAGTGGGTGAGCTTTTGTTGTTAAAAATTGCTCATTTTTTAAGCAATCAATGAACAAATTTTGTAGTTGAGAGGATCCCGAAAGTGTACTTTTATTGATTAGTTTTTATATTTGCATTACCGATTGGTGCGAAAAAATATTGGCAACTGAGTCTTATGAGAGCCTAAAGCACAGCATCTGTTGATGTCTAATTCTAATTCTAATGATTAGTAATTTTTTTTTGGAAATGGGCCCAAGGGCCCAGCACTACCCAAAAATTTAGCATCTGAATTTCTTGAATCTACTCAAAATTCTTAAGTTCACTCCAAAGCCCTACGTTAACTTTAATTTATGGTAACTTAAATCCAAAGATTTTAAATTTACCCAAAACTTTAAATTTATCTGAACATTTTGCTTTTTAAAAAACTCTGGATGTAAGCGAAAAGCTTTGAATTATTTTCCCAATAACCTGCAATTTATTCAATAAACTTAAGTCAACCTGAAAGCCCTTAGCTTGTCCCTAGGTTCACATACCATAAAACTTTAGATCGTAGAATTTTAACATACTCTTTCTTTCTTAAATGAATGATTTTGTGGTGAAAATCTATGTACGTATTGTATATACAACTCGTGTGATAGAAGGTACTATCTTCATACCACTGTATATTAAACTATTGAAATACGCCTTACATTGCTGAGTTTCATGGCGCTTTCCATGTGGATCTGAAGTTCTGTACTCAACTTTGATATACTGCGCGGTCGTCTCTTTCAGCTTTTTCTTCTTAAGATTTGCGTCGCCTTCATCGCCATCTTCTTCTTCTTTGTCGTCGTCGTCGTCATCGTCATCGTCGTCGACACATCATAAATTCCAATTAACATATTTATGTGAGCTACGCGCTTTGCTTTAAATAAAAGTTTTCAGTGATAGCAGCCCGGTTCGCCGGTTGTTGGTTAAAGTTTCCGTATACGCATCTTAAAGATACTCGCAGCAGTTTAGCGCTGTGTAGCAAAAAAAGTATCAAGTTCCCTTTCGTTTTCTAGCGCCTGCCCCTCCCTCCCACATTTATTATTGTGTGTAAATCAACGTCTATTTAGTGTTAAGTGAATAAATTCTTTTTTTTTTATATTTTAATTTATGACATTCTCTGCTTTAGTATTGGAGACTTTGTATGGCCGAAAATTTATGGGAACATTTTGGTAAGATTCTTTTGCTAAAAATGTTGATACACCTAAGACTCAGCAGAGCAAACATCTGTGTATCGAGCTTTGTGTAGAAAGTTTCAGTTACACCGTTTTAATGCCCAAACATTTTGAACAGAATTTCAGCTTGAGAAAAAGTTTTAGATCAAATGATTTCTCATGAAAAGTTACGTTTCTCTAAATATTTAAAGTAAATGGCTGAAAATAATTTTTCTTTAATAGATATCTGGCTTGCTATCGGTCAGATACTAACTTATGTAAGACAAAAGTTGTAGGAAACAAACTGTTTGCGCCGTTTACAGGTTTGATCTGGGAACCTGAAATTTTGGGACGATTTTCTTCAAACCCGATTCCAATGGCCAATGGGACCAGAAATTTAAAAAAAAGGAACCGGAGTCCGGATTTTCAACAAAACGAAAAATGTGGGCAGGCTTTGACAACTGGTGGTGACCTCTCTTCCATACAAAAACAAAAAAAAAATACCTCAAACTTTATAAATTGGCATCTAGGGTAGATTTTTTAACGTTTTATTAAGTCGTTTTTTCATAAAGATTCAACAAAATCGGTTTGAGCTAGGAAGCTGAAATTTTGCCACAATTAGGTTCAAGCCTTAAGCTAAAATGTATGCAAAAAAAAATTGAATCCATCAACAAAATTTAAAAAAAAAAACATTCTACCTACAAGGATTAGAAGGACAAAAAATGCCTTAAATCTGCACTGAATTTGCTAATTTCAATGAGAATCATTTTTATAATTTTTTTTTTCAATCAATATAAAATATTTCTTAGCAAAAAAATGTAAGTTAATTTTTCTTCGAATTTCAATAATATGATCACCGTATGACTTTATTTAAAAAAAAAAAAAATTAATTTCAGCCATAGTTCTTCGTCCCTTAAAATCTGTTGCCGTTTCTGTTTGACAGTACCCTTTTAGTACGACAGAAAATTTACGCCATTTAAACGAAAATATTAATCATTGTGATAAAGGCCCACTTAAGACAACAGTTGTTTTCACATTGGTAGGTACATTGCTAATTTAAATGGCCATAAAAGCGCTTATTTAAGCCAATTAACGCACCTCATAAACTCCCTAGAATTATCAGCAGAAATACGATAGCAATCCATTGAAGTCGCGAAAGCAGTTAATATAACAGCAAAAACAAAACTATAACATAAATGAAAAAAAAAGCAACAACAACAAGTGTAGCCATCATAAAATTCAAAACAAGAACAACAACAGCCAAGATAGTACAAAATAATTAAGTGTTTAATAAATTAAAATTATGCTCTCGTTATTGTTGTTTTTTTTTTTGTTTTTTTTGTATTTTTTTTTAAATTTATGAATGGATGGTGCTGCTGCTGCTGTTACCACCGATGCTGCAAAGCAATAAATTATATAAACTAACGTAACAGCAACAACAAAAAGATAATAATCATAATAAAATTGTAATGCGTTTAATTGCCGGCATTAATTCATATTGAAAATTTTTATTAAAAATATAGCAACAACAACAACAACAATAACGAAAAAACCAACAACAACAAAATAGCATATGTATATATGTTAAGACCAATAATGTAGTAAATCATATATGTACATATGTACATTGAGCGAAATATGAATGAAAATCATAAACAAAGTACGGTATGAAGTTCTAAATAAAACGATTGTAAGTCACGAAAAAAAAGAAATTTGGAATCCCAGTAAAAAAAAGATGATCTGAGGTGACCAATGTATCACTTTATGATTTATCGCCCATTTCACGTCGTATAGAAAGTCAGCTCGTCACAACATGTATGAAAGAGAAAAAACTTAATAATTTTGATTTCTTTTGTTTTTCTGCGATATCTCGAAAATTTACAGTTCCGTTTATTTTTTAGCCAATTGCCAACTTGTTTTGAAGGAAGAAAGCTGTACCTTTCCAATGATGTAGAAAACTCTTTGCACACGCTAAACATGTCCGAGCTATGGTGACCAATGTAAAGGCACTTTTTGATTTCTACCACAAAATTCAACTGATTTTGGATAAAATTGTTCATTGTTGTTTTTAGTCTGAGCGATGTCAATTATCTTTCAATAGATTTTCTTAGTGACCTTTGACCTCAATAGGTCTTTTTTAGTTTAGAGGTCAAATACCACGTCGAAGACTCTTGATTTCTATGCAGGAACCATGGATCTCGCCAAAGCTTGAAAGATAGCTGAAAATTTGTAATATAGTTAATGGGTCAAAAATTTCCTTTATGTTGGTCGCTATAGTTTGCGCAATTGTCATTAATAAAGAACTATTTAAATAAAAAATTAAATTATAAAAATATGATAATTTGCACCGTATCAGAAGCTATCGAAAACTGAAGTTTACATTTTGACCCACTTTTGTTCAAAAGACACAAAGTTTGCTCTAACTTTTTAAAGGAACTCCTAAAACTACGCTCACTACGAGCTAAACGTAGGTGCGCTAGCGTAGCAAGAAAGAGCGCGGAGCCCTTGTCATTTGTCAATCAGTTTGCATTGTTCATTTACATTTCTTAAAACTAAGAAATAACTCGAACAATTAGTATACAATATATAACATTTTTTGCCAGATGTTATTGCTATGAAAGTGAAAATTTTGCATTACGAGCAAAAATATAAGGGCTGACTTCAAAGGAGCTTTAAGAAACCTGCTGTTTATACAATTAACACGTCAATTGCATGATAACGCAAAGAAAAATATAATATATGCCGAGAGTAATTCAATTTCAATTTATTTTTCAAGTACCTGTTTATCATATTAAGGTAGTAAACAATGCAGTAACGAAGCAGCAGAAGTGAAGAAAATTTTACCTTGTCATAGTACAATTCGGAAACTAGTCATTTCGGAAAAACTTTATTTTCCAACTGGGTGCAGACAAAATATTTCAATAAATTGAAGCACGAAATGCAAAGAAACCGCAAAAATCATTAAGAAAAACAATAAAACGACCGGACAAACAAACAAACAACCGAAAAATTAACGTAAGCGATATAAAATTAAAGGCATAAATTAATTTTATTGCAAAGACAACAAGAAGATGAAGTATCTGATTAAAGAATGGCAGCAATACATTCTTGAATTCTGGACAAAAACACAGCAAAGCAAAGGAAAAGAAACCAAACAATCTATACAAAGTATTTGCAAATGACAGGCATAGTGGTGTTTCGCTGGCAAAAAGAACACAAGCTAAAGAATAAATAAATTAAAAACAAACAACAAAAAAGAACAAAAAAAAAAAAAATGATAAATTAAACGGCTATTAAAAAGGGGAAGCTGATGTGGACAAAAATCTGGGTCAGCAAAAGATTTCATTTGCAATGGTATGGCAAAGATATATATAACGTGTAGAAAGTGAAAATAAACAAACAAATTTACATAATACCAGAGAGAGAATAAAAAACATTACAACCTTTTTAAATACTGAAAACTTACTGAAGACAGCAATTTATTTTTGGACTGAAATATTGCCAATATCTTAATTTTATGCAGACTTGCTGAAAATAACTTTTGTTTGGGAATGTGCAAAAATAATGATGACATAATGTAAAGCAATGTTTTTTCTTAATTTTTAAATGCCGAATTTGTTCATTTAGCGCCATACAAGAATAAACACTGTTCTTGATGCTAGGAGTTAAAAAGTTATAAAAAAATACTCAAAACACACTCCACGTGGCAGTATTAAGGAGATCTAGCACTTACAATGTTACGCGGTAGCTACTACGTAAATCAGGCAGCTGTCAATAATTATAATCACATGCGTTCGAAGTGTCAAATTTTACATTTTAATAGGAATGTCTGGAAAGGCGGAAATGGGGACATATTAATTTCTACACGGATCGCTTCAAGTTACATATAATACTAATTGCTGCGAGGTTACCATACCATGCCATGCCATACCATACCATACCATACCATACCATACCATACCATACCATAGCATACCATACCATACCATACCATACCATACCATACCATACCATACCATACCATACCATACCATACCATACCATACCATACCATACCATACCATACCATACCATACCATACCATACCATACCATACCATACCATACCATACCATACCATACCATACCATACCATACCATACCATACCATACCATACCATACCATACCATACCATACCATACCATACCATACCATACCATACCATACCATACCATACCATACCATACCATACCATACCATACCATACCATACCATACCATACCATACCATACCATACCATACCATACCATACCATACCATACCATACCATACCATACCATACCATACCATACCATACCATACCATACCATACCATACCATACCATACCATACCATACCATACCATACCATACCATACCATACCATACCATACCATACCATACCATACCATACCACACCATACCATACCATACCATACCATACCATACCATACCATACCATACCATACCATACCATACCATACCATACCATACCATACCATACCATACCATACCATACCATACCATACCATACCATACCATACCATACCATACCATACCATACCATACCATACCATACCATACCATACCATACCATACCATACCATACCATACCATACCATACCATACCATACCATACCATACCATACCATACCATACCATACCATACCATACCATACCATACCATACCATACCATACCATACCATACCATACCATACCATACCATACCATACCATACCATACCATACCATACCATACCATACCATACCATACCATACCATACCATACCATACCATACCATACCATACCATACCATACCATACCATACCATACCATACCATACCATACCATACCATACCATACCATACCATACCATACCATACCATACCATACCATACCATACCATACCATACCATACCATACCATACCATACCATACCATACCATACCATACCATACCATACCATACCATACCATACCATACCATACCATACCATACCATACCATACCATACCATACCATACCATACCATACCATACCATACCATACCATACCATACCATACCATACCATACCATACCATACCATACCATACCATACCATACCATACCATACCATACCATACCATACCAAACCATACCATACCATACCATACCATCTAAAGCTGAAATGCTATAAAATACAACTTTATATGTAAAATTGTTAACAGAATTTGCAAAAACTGAAAACAACTTAGAAGTCAAACAACAAGAAAATAAGCAACCTGAACAAGCACGCACTTGATATTCTAAATACATACGAATATTGGGAGCACTTTGAGGCCACGAAGCAAAAAACAAAGAACACGCCAAGACACAAGTGGTAGATACCAACGTATGCATGTGCGCGTATGTGTGACAAATTACCTCAATTTATGTTTACACATGTTGAGAAATGTTTACAAAATTATTATCAGTCAAATAACTCTTGTCTCATGGTAAAAAATCCGAAAAAAACAAAAAAAAACTTGGTAAGCTCAAGAAACTTAAGAAACACTTTCAAATGCAGAATAAAAGGCAAATAATGGAAAAAAAAGACAAACGAACAAAAAAAGTGAATCAACCATAAAATTAAATAAAAGTTACAAACAAAAATACTCATCGTAAGAGCGAAAAAAATAAGAATGTGAACCAAAGAAGTCTGCAAATTCTTCAAGTATTGTTATCAACAGTCAACAGTCTTTGGCGACAGAGCAACGCTGACGGCAACTAAGGGAGATACTCTGTGTTAGGGCATGGTGTATTGCAGGAGGTGCTTGCTTGTGGTATCTCTACTTCGACTTAAAAATACGTGAATGTCAAAGAATTGACTTAATAATTCATAACTCACCACAATGCAGGCAGGGGCTGGGGAAAGGTAGTTGAAAATGGTGCTGCACCTTTTGCTGCAGTGTTAAAATAAAAGTCGAAAAAAATGTCGGATTAGATAAAAATGTTTGTACAGAACAGTTTTAAGTGTCACCAATATCTAAAGTATTCGAGTACGTAGCACTTAACACCACAACACCTTATTGCAGCACCGAGACCTTCTTTTTTTATCAACATACGTGGGATAGTCAAGTGAATCGAATTTAAGTATTCCCGCACTTTAATTAAATTTTCCATTAGATTTTTTGTCTCAGACGCATTGTTTCTGTGCCCAATTGGAAATAAAGCTACCATAGATATGAAAATAATTCTTCGGCATATATATGAGGTTATAACTTCTAGGTGTTTACCATTTTTTTCAGACATAAGTTTATGTATGTCTCGTACAGGGGTCAGTTTTTATGCTCTTTCAATGGATGGAATGGATAGTAATCCATTCGATTTTTGAAATTTGTTTATGGTTTCACATACACATCTCACTAAATGGTTTGACTTTCTTTGCCTAGACTTGCATTATATCACAGATGATCCTTGACAAAAATATTTTATAAAAAATATTATTTTTTTTTAGAATGCATCATTTCAATTTGTACTTGGTATCATAATAATTTAATGATGCTTTAGATTTTTATTTCCCTCCCCCGAAATTTTCTGCTTCACAGCATCATGACAGCTGTTAACTTATTGTTGCATCAGTGATGTTCATCTGCTACCCTGCAAATTGAATCTAAACATCTTTCGGTTGTATTATGCTCTTCTTTAAGCCGCATTTTGTTACTTTTATTTTATTCGTATGAAGAGGAATATTCAGAGAAGTATGACAATAAGAAATGTGGAAAATAGATGGCTCCCTTTGGCAACATTTGGGTTGGGTGGTAAATCAGCATCTACTACACATTGCTTTTTGTTAAAATTATTATTGTGTGATTTTCTTTATGGCTTATAAAGGCTGAGTCTTTTCATTTGATTATTTGCTTCGCACAATTTAATAAAAAAATACAAAATACGAGAATGAATGTTATTTTATGAAATAAAATAAAAGAATTGCGCCTGTGTGAAAAGAATGAGAATTATGATTTTTAATATAAAGCAATATCACTGGGAATTTGATATAAATGTGGGAATAATTTTTGCAATAATATCGTACACTGAAAAAGATTCCATTCAATTGAAATTTTTTGTTAAAATTTCAGTTTTGACTTACTGATATTCTGAAGAGCTGGTACACGGTTCGCTTGAAGCAAGATCAAGATCCATATAATTGTCAACCAAATCTGACAATGCACAATTATTATATAGTGTCTTGAGATTCCAAATACATAATTTGCGAAATCGGTTCTGCTCATTTACTAGTTTTATAACCATTTAAAGGTTTTACTTTGGCCGACATGGTTCGTTTCAAGCAAGATCAAAATCGGTAACAATTGTCAACCAAATCTGGTAATGCACAATAATTATGTAGTATTCGGAGATTCCAAAAACATGATCCGCGAAATCGTACCTAATCACTTACTCGTTTAATGGCCACTTTAAGGTAAACGCTTTTACCGATAATAATGATAAAAATGCGTTCTAGCAAAAATTGTGAATAAGTCATTAAAAATTTAAATTTTTTTACTTTGCTTTTCTTTGTGCACTTTGTAATTAAAAATACTTTTAAAACCCGTAAAACAAAAATATATAAAAATTATTTTTCATTAACTTTTAGGCCAAAAAGAGTTTGTTAAATTTTTTTTAAATTTTTTGTTTCATGAAAATCGGTGAATAACACAACAAATATTAAAGTTTTTTATATATTGTTTGTGGTGAGCTTTTAAGTCAAAAATGCCTCAAAAATCCATAAAACAAAATTATAATTCAAAATATTTTTCACTAGTTTTAAGACCCAAAAGAATTTTTTTTTTGAAATTTTCATTTCTTTTCCACGGAAAATGATGAATAATATAACATATATAAAATTTTTTTTATTTTTTTTTCTTCGTGGGCTTTGTAGTCAAAAATACTTTCTAAGCCTACAAAATATAGGAAAAAAACTTTTATTTTTCACTAGTTTTTCGGCGTACAAAAAAAAATTTTTTTCGGTTTTTTTTTTCATGAAAAATGGTGAATAACACAAAAGTTTTTACATATTTGCAAAAATAAGTGACTACACCGTGTTCAGCGACTTGAACTACTTAAACAACAGTTATCATAGCATATTTTAGAACTTCACTTGATCTTAAAAGCATAAAAAACTACATGGTTCGCTACATAATTTTATTAAAAATATCGGTAAAAGCGTTTAGCTTAAAATTGCCCTAAAACCAGTAAATGACCAGGCACGATTTTACGGATCATGTTTTTGGAATCTCCGAACACTCAATAATAACTGTGCATTGTCAGACTTAGTTAATAATTTTTACCGATCTTGACTTTGCTTGAAACGAACCATATCGGCCAAAAAGCTAACCTTAAAATGGCCATAGCACGAGTAAATGAGCAGATTTGATTTCGCGGATTATGTATTTGGAATCTCAAGACACTATATAATAATTTTGCATTGTCAGATTTGGTTGACAATTTTATGGATCTTGATCTTGCTTCAAACGAACCGTGGGTAAGTGTTTAATAGAGCTTATTTTTTCTATTTTGATTGCTCTTTTTAGCTCGTAGAAACAATATTTGTTTTGAATGAATTAATACCTAGATAATTCGCCTATGATCCACCACGTCTACGTTAAATGAAGTAGTTACTGAATTATTTTGGGATAGTTGATCAGAGCAAAATTAGCATTCCGGATATAAGGATTTTGGCTTCACTAACATTCTTTACTTTACAGTTATTACAAAGCAACTTAAAAAAACATTCCTGAATATTGAACAATTTTACAATCACAAAAATTCGATTGTAATTGTTTTAGGTCCCGCATTGGAGGACGTGACATAAAATTTTAGGGAATCTGCCATGTTCTGCTGCACTTATGATTCAATTATGTTTCTTCTATATTTTTTCCGTGTATTGTGAATTTGTCGTACCTTAAATTAAATTTTATTTGCAAAAAAAATCATTTAATCGGTGTGAGTTTCACTTTCTCAATTACATCGTAGAGTATTAATAAATTTCTCGAAATTTTAAATTTGATATGAATGCAATTTTTATTAAAATATACTTTATGAAGATTAATTTCAATAACTGCCCAAAATTCTGAGAACTCCTAAGTAATCGATATAGCAATTGCAAAGAACATATGTAAGCCAATATACAATGAGTGAAAAAATAACAGCTCGGCACATATGACGCGCAAGAACATTTAACAAATTTAGAAATTACAAACCACATAGCAAACAAATGCAATTAACTATTAACTACTCAATAGCATTAACGTTGATATACAGTAGCGAGCATAAAAATGCGGTCACTGAGACACAAAATGTGCGATATCTTTGAAAAGAATTATGTTAGAGTATTATAATTTTATATGTACATTGTACATGCACATGGTCCATCATATTCCTCATAAAAATTTTTGTTTAATATCTACATCCAGTATTCTGTAATGCATCAAATAACAAGACAACCTTAAAAATTAAGCGAGCAAAAAAAGTGCAACTCTTCAAAATTCAATTTATTTTAATAGTTTGAGTATTCTTACAGAAGGATATTTTAGCTTAAATTAATGCTTAGTGGCATTACCATTATAAGCGATGATTGCACGAAATCTGGAAGGCACCTCCACAGAGAGTCTACGGGAGCTAGTAGATCACAATCTGATAAAGAAAAACCCCTCCAATGTAAAGAACTTGGTAAAACTCCTTCAGGAAGAGTGGAATAAGACATCCATGGCACATTTTGTGTCTCAGTGAACGCAGTTGAATTTTTTATGCTCGCTACTGTACATGCATGCATACATGCATACATATCTACAGGCCCGGATTTACCTTAGAGGCACACTAGGCCAGTGCCTAGGGCGGCAAATATTGGGAACTTTGAACATTTTTTTTAATTGGTAATGGTGAGAATTACACAGGGGAAAAAAACTGGGAATATATCTAACAAAATGTTGACAAGAAAAAAAGGTCCTCACTTTTGATATTAAAATTTTTTTTTCCATATTCACCAGTGATGAAGGGCGGCAGTTTGTGAACGGCCTAAGAGCGGCAAATTTCTAAATCCGGGCTTGCATATCTATATACATAGCTCAACGTTTATGTGTGTGTTATTTATGGACTCCTAGTAAGTCGCTCAACTGAGCGCCGGTTAAACATATGTAGTTTTGTTTAGAAAAAAATTGGCAATGCCATGCCTTCCATATAAGAGAAAGATCAAACTCATCTTATCTCATCATTTATCTTTTCTCATTAACGCAGATGTATGGGACTACGGACAACAGTACTTAAGTTGGAATGAAAAGAAGAGCGGTGCACCGCCTCCAACAATTTTTAAATCTCAGCAACTAACTGACGCTGATAGTTAAGGTTTGGTTCTTTCTTTCGAGAAAATTTGGCGATACCACGTTCCTTATATAATAGAAAACTCGAATTCATCTTATCTGGTTTACTATTTGACCCAGATGAAAGAGACTTGGTACACGTATAAAAGTATGAGCAAAATTAAGTTCTAATGACAAAATGGGTGGTGCTACGCCTTCCATATGAGAATAAACTGAAAATTTTATTTCTTCTCAAATTTAAATCCAGGATTTTATTTTAAAAATTTCAATGCATGCGCTTAAAGTGTGAATTGTCATTACCAATGTTTAATTTTAAACATAATAGCAGTTCATTTTTATTCATTTAAGCATCTTGAACTTTTCCGAGTTTGTTTTATTGGCGCGCCAATTTTTCGGTCCACTTGAATCTCCTTTAATCGCGCCATCGAACTCTTCTGTCTAGACTTTCTTATATAAGGACTATAACCAAAGTAAACTCATGGCCCCATTTACAGGAAAGGGAAAATAAAGTGATACGTCATGGTGTGTTTATTAGCCAACAACATTGCTGGCCCATCATTCACAATGTGTTGCTTGTGGGCGTATGAGTAACCACTAATTTATGCAAAGCGACAAATAAATGCAACGTTTATTTACTCCATCGACTATAAATTTCACTGAAATAATAACAATAAAATTTGACAGAAAATAATAATAATGTTAATTTATGTTGCACACAATGCCGCCATATTGTTTATTTATTTATTTACTGATATTTTGATACAATGCACCACTAGTGGCAGCCATAAAAAAGATAAAATTAAAAAAAAAAATCTAACGAATTTCGTTTATTGCTGTTGCTGCACTTGTTGATGTTGTCAATGGCTAAAACAGCAACAGCAACAACTTCGTTAGCGACAACAGTGAAGGGAGACTGCATACAATAAAAGTCGTTGTTGGCAACAAACACAACAACGGAGCAACCGCACCAGCAACAGTAAAGAGCAATAATCGCGCCAGTAACAACAAACCACAACCACTGAAACAATAAATTTTAAGCGCTTTTTTTTTACAGAATTAGAAAATTTAATTTAAATTGCGCTCAAATTAACGGTAGGGTGGTGTGCTCGGTATGTGACCACAATGTGGCCACTAGTAATTTTTTAATTAAAATAAAAGCAAAATGTGACAATTTGCTGTGTTCTTTTCGAAAGACAAATTGCTGAGTTGAATCGGAAAAGTTAAAATTGTGCTCCAAAAGTTAAAAAAAAAGAAAACATTCACGATACCAGCAATCCTTTGTGATCCTATTACTCACTGTATAATATGTATGGTGTTACACGGACAAAACTAACAGAGATGAGACTCTTCTTGATTATTTGCTATCATATTATTTGCAATAACAATAATCACCTTTATTAAGAAAAAGAAACAGATCCGTCATACATCAATAGAGTGGTAGAGAATCGAGAAGAGTTATCCAATTTTGAGAAACCCTCCAAGCGTTCTTACGCTGCCCACTATCGGAGTTTTCTTAATTTCGATTTTAAACGAACGAAACAGACCCCGAAATGCAAAAAAAGGACACTAGAATAACAAGGCGTACCGATTGATATCACATGCTTACAAAAATCTGTCCATTCTGTTCTGATATCCATTGGTAAACCTTCCTAAGATCTGTCCGTTTAGTCGGCCCTAACGAAAATTTGCATTGGCTGGTAATTTGCAGAGCTGAAGCATTACGGACCGATTGTAACACGTAATCTTGATCTATGTGAACAAGACCTGCTTACCAGATTTGACAGAATGTGTACAGAGAATCCTTAGAACTATTGATGATTATCATATTTTTTTCATGTGCGTGCATACGTAGAACACATTGTGGTCCAAATTGTTGTGTACTCCCTGATTATCCTCAGAGGACATCTGCTATATAGTGACATTCACAATGCATGAAAGGAAGCTAAATTGTTCTTTTTTTCCCTAAGGCAGGAGAATCAAGGTACTCACCTCATTAGTTTATCCATCAATTCTTCTGAAAAAACTGGTGCAGCTGGTCGATCTACATACTAGCACCATGTTTAATGTTAATAACTTCAGCAACGTACACGTCTGCCTCAACGGTGGATCACTGATACAGTACTGCATGAGATGGACACAATGAAGAAAGTTTGAAGCTATTAGGATTTTGTACCGGTATATAGAAGAAGTATTTAGTATTGCAAATATTGTGGAAATATACACTGCTATAGATAACATCGACTCCATCTGTAGAGTAACTCAATGTATCAGGAACATGTTGTGCTGCAGAATTATCAACTCGACCATCGTTATCATCAGCCCGGAAATGACTAACCCGAGATATTCCTCAAGGAGCAGTCAAATGTCCCTTACTATGGAATTCAGACATAAGCCTCTAACATGCCTTTATAATGATCAGAGGCTTACATATCATAGAGAGTGCATTTCAACTATTAGTAGTCTCATGAGGATGCCATTCTCTAGAATGCAAAAGTGAGGAACAGAAAACTCAATGGATGTCATATAAATTTTGCGATGTACTGCGTCAGCGTAACTTTTCTTAAAATTAGTGAAAATTGGAGCTTAATGCTTTTAAAATTTCTCATTCGGAGAGACTCGAAGGAATGGAAACTATTTTTGAAATGGTTCTGTCCCTTCATACTCCCAGGTCCTTCAAAACCAGGAAAAAATTACGTCCCAGTCTTCACTGATTGCTTGAAACTAAATTGCATAGCAAGTTCGGGCATGTACTCAAGCTTGTTGGTACAGAAAAAGTTGAGAATTAAATTGTTGTTATTGATGTGCTGCACAGAGTGCACGTATGGGGAACCTTTCGCCTTTCCTTATAATCATATGTGCTGATAGTTTAATGAAAAGTAAGGCCCTAGGATCTCATTATATCAAATCAAAGTGCGAAATGATCCCTTACCATTATGAGAATAAGGTCAAAAAGTGAGCCGAAAAACTTGCTTCAAAAGGGTCAGAGACATTACAAGAAGTTGAACTGAACAAGGTGGTTTGCTCTACAATAAAATGAGAAGTTCTCTCGGAGCAATATACAATCGATAAGTTAGCTAGATATTTCGCTTTGCCGAAAGGTAACGATAAAGTGGAGTTGATGTAGCACTTCCATATAATCAGCATCGGTGCTTCTATGTCAAAATGTTCGAAAATTTGAACATGGACGAAAATGATAGAAAGTCGTCCCAGATTCTTTAAAGCTTGAATCACTTCGAACATCCTAGAAAGGAACGTGTCATGGTGGCTTATGCAGCTGTCTGTTTTATCTAACCTAACCACATTGCAGTAGGTCTCTTCAAAATACTTTACAGATTGACAGATTGGATCCTGAAAGTGATCAAATGTAGTTCTTAAGGGCAATCATGAGCATATCCGAGTACCAATTTTGACAGTCCTGTATTCAATGCAATGAATTTAAATGAGTAATCTGTATATTAAACTTCATCTTTTTCTCTAACTTAGCTCTCACGTGCTCATGATTTAACAGATGAACAGGCAGATAGGCATTAGGTGAAAATACATAAAGCGAGGCCAATCAATCACCTCGGGTTCGCCAATCAATAAACTTTGTTATATTTTTAGAAAAAGTCAACAGGGGCCATCCTGTAAGTGGAATTTTGACTCCCCTAAATATATTTTGAAAATTGAAATTTGTGCCTGCAATACTTTGCAATAGTGAAGCTATGATGATTGGTGATTTTTCCTTAGATTGAAATAAAGTTTGGCCTACTCTGGTGTTCATATATACTCATCTTTGTTTGGACGCAACCTTTTATGTGCTACAAACGTACCCTGTGGGCATGGTACAAAAAAAAGGTCATCAACTTTTTATTCGTTGTGGCTTCGGTTTTTCCTTATAAGATCTTCTAAATATTATTATTATTATTATTATTATTATTATTATTATTATTATTATTATTATTATTATTATTATTATTATTATTATTATTATTATTATTATTATTATTATTATTATTATTATTATTATTATTATTATTATTATTATTATTATTATTATTATTATTATTATTATTATTATTATTATTATTATTATTATTATTATTAAAGGAGTGCAGCAAGAGACCAAAGTGCTGCCTGTGCACAGAAACTGGGCGTAGCCGGGTAGATCATATACCTGGCTCAACTAAGTGCCAAGCGACAAAGTGAGAATACTCCAGGCCAACATGCATCGAAGCAGAACGGCTGATGCGCTATTAGAGCAGATGGCAATAGAGAAGAAAGCGGACGCTGTCGTTATAAGTGAACAGTATGGGCGAGTGAATAGAGAAAACTGGTTAGAAGATGCGACCGGTACTGCAGCAATCTGGCTGCCTAGCAACAGCAGGTTTGTCAATACACTTAAAGGTGCAGGGAACTGCTTCGTATACGTGCAAAACACGAGCTTCACTTTGCTCAGCTGTTACCTAACCCCAAGCGATAGCATTGCTGAATTCCAGAAGAAGCTTGAAAGCATTGAAGACAAAGTGCTGGAAATTGGAGGTCCCTTTATCGTCGCAGGAGATTTCAACGCTAAAGCTGTCGAATGGGGAACGGCAGCAACAAACTCCAGAGGCAGACGCGTGCTAAACATGGCCGCTAGGCTGGGCTTAGCCATCGCTAACATTGGCGCAGCTACGACCTTCAGAAGACCAGGGTGCGAGGCCACCACACCAGATATCACTCTAGTGTCAGAGAGCTTAGCTGGAATGCTTAAAGAATGGAGAGTCCTAGAAGATTTTACTGGTAGTGATCACCAGTATATCACTTACCATCTAGACTCAGGAAGTCGCCCCATCCAGGCACCAACAAGAAGAGGCACGCGAAAATGGAATGTAGCGAAACTTAGATCCGAATATTTGCTGGCAAATATCGACGAAAACTCATTGCCAACTGACACAACTAGGGACGCCAGAACTCTCACAAATGCGACTATGCAGCGATTAGCTCAATGCTGCAACGCATCGATGCCTAAAGTTGGCACAAGCCGCAGAAAAGATGCCGTATACTGGTGGACAGATGAAATAGCAGAAATTAGACGGAACTGCCTACGGATGAGGAGGAAACTCACTAGAGCCAGACGATTAGGCGCCGCTACAAATGAAGCCGAAAACTACAAACAAGCCAAGAAACATTTGAAGCTTGTCATAGAGCGTAGCAAAAGAGAAAAATGGGAGGAACTCCGCAAGGATCTGAACAACAACCCATGGGGACTCGGTTATAAGATCGTTATGAAGAAACTGGGCTCTAAAATTCCTGGCCCAAATATGGACGGCGATACCATGAGCAACATCGTTGATGCCTTATTCCCTACGCATAACCTGCAGCAGGAAGAACAAGACGCGCTGCCTGTTGGATTAACCCCATTATTTTCTGAAGAAGAATTAAAAGGAGCAGCAAAATCTCTCAAGAGTAGCAAGGCTCCAGGACCTGATGGAATCCCTGCAGAAATACTGAAAATAGTAGCGGAAAATCGCCCAAGTGTTCTACTGTCGATGTATAATGCGTGCCTTAAGGAAGGCTTATTCCCCGAAGTGTGGAAAAAGCAAAAACTAGTACTGATCAGCAAAGGCAAAGGAGATCCTACCCAACCATCAGCATACAGACCACTGTGTATGCTTGATAGCGCTGGGAAGCTGCTAGAGAAGATGATAAAAACTCGCTTATCCGCAGTTATTGAAGACGCTGGTGGATTATCGGAACGACAACATGGATTCAGAGCAGGAAGGTCAACTCTTGGCGCTATAGAAGATGTAGTGTCTAGCGTAGAACACGCACAGCGAGGGAACCATCACTCCAAGAGGATTGTCTTGTTGGCAACACTAGACATACGCAATGCTTTTAACAGCCTCAGGTGGTCAGATATCATTGAAGCTCTTAAGCTAAAGTTTGCTACTCCGCAATATCTGCTGAGGATCCTGCAGAGCTATCTAAGGGACCGGGAGCTCATTTATGACACCTGCGAAGGAAGAAGGACAAAAAGGATAACATCCGGAGCAGCGCAAGGGTCTATACTAGGCCCAGACCTCTGGAACTTGAGCTACGACGGAATCCTCCGAATCGAAATGCCGGATGATACACATCTGGTGGGGTACGCAGATGACATTGCAGCTGTAATAACGGCTCGCAACACCGAAGAGGCCAGGAGAAAACTAAACCAGGTTATGCTAAGGACAAGGGAATGGTTGCAGGCTCACGGACTCCAACTCGCCACCGAAAAGACGGAGGTTATACTGCTTACTAAGCAACACATACCATTAGAACTGGAGCTGCCAGTATGCGACAGCATTCTTACAACAAAGAAGGTAGTTAAGTACCTCGGCGTAAGAGTTGACCCAAAATTGACATTTTGGGCTCAATTACAACACGCAGCAACAAAAGCAGCCAAGATAACAGGCATGCTTAGCAAGCTCATGGCAAACATCGGTGGACCAACGCAAAGTAAACGGAAACTTCTAATGGCGACAACAAACTCGATACTGCTCTACGGCAGTGAGATATGGGCAGGAACGCTAGAGGCGAAATGTCGGCAAAGGACGCTACTGTCAGTGCAACGAACTGCTGCGCTCAGAGTTGCATGTGCGTACCGCACAGTCTCCGAAGCGGCTGTGCTAGTAATAAGTGGGGTTATCCCCATTGACCTACTAGCCAGCGAACGGAAAATGGTCTGGGAGGCAAAAAAGGAGGGAAACCTGATAATAAGTTTTGCAGACGCAAGGCAGGAAACCCTCTCTAAGTGGCAGGACAGGTATCGCTCAGAAGTCAGCGGCAGGTGGACAAAAAGACTGATCCCTTGCATAAGAAGATGGTTTGAGAGAGACTTTGGCGAAGTAAATTATTACCTCACTCAGTTTTTATCGGGCCATGGATACTTCCAGAAGTATCTACACCGTATGGGCAAAACAGAACACCCTTTCTGTATATATGGAGACGCTGATGAAGATGACGCAGAGCACACCTTCTTCAACTGCAATCGATGGGACAACGAACGCACATCCTTACAGGAATCAGTCGGCCAGTGCTCCGCTGACAACGTGATCGAAAGGATGCTGCAGAGCGAAGAAAACTGGAATGCAGTTGCAAGTTTTACTGAGGACGTTCTCAGAAAAAAGAAGTGGGACCTGGACGCAGGTATATGATTTGAGGACAAATCAAGGGACCTACCCCGAAGCAATGCTAACGCAGTCCCAGGGTAGGAGGCCTGGAGGTCAAAGGTTGTGGGTTTTAGTGAAGTGACACACTCTGAAGCTATGACGGTAGCTTAAGGATAGTGAATTGCATAGATATTGCAGTACATTTCCCACAACCTTCCCCACGAAAAAAAAAAAAAAAAAAAAAAAAATTATTATTATTATTATTATTATTATTATTATTATTATTATTATTATTATTATTATTATTATTATTGTTATTATTATTATTATTATTATTATTATTTATTAGAAGAGTATAAAATACAAAACTAACAATTACAATGCGTACTGACTACCAGGGTCTACGACTCTTCTAAATAAAAAGTTTCTGAATTTGGCTTAAATTGCATTTGTAACAAATAACATTAGTCAAATGTTATCTGCGCCCTCTTGCTAACTTGTTATTTGTTATTTTATCTCTGTCAAACTTCCTGTGCTCTTTTCGAATTTGAAACAAAGCAAAATCGCTGCAGAAAGCGATTTACATTTCAATTGTCAACAGATTAATGCAAACAACAAATAGCAACAAACAAATAGTAAATAGAACTCAATTTTCCAACAATTTAATCACAATCGAAATTTTGTATCTATGAGTTACATTTGTTAATTGCCGGCAAAGATACATCAGCAACATTCGAGTGCAGAGCAACAACAGACGTAGGTAAAGTGAAAACAGCGGTTGGTAATCGTACGGCTTCATTGGCACTTAATTACTTGGGTTGGCTGGTGCGTTGCTAAATATCTCATATGCGTAAGTTTGTGGGTAAGTGCTTGTGTCTGTATTTGTGATTGTCATAATGTTAATTGAAAAGTTTTTCCAATTTCCGGTTTTCGAGCATTGCAAATAATCAAACGATTACAATTTGCCAAATAAATTGTTCTCCTCTATTTTAATTAGGAGCTTTCAATGTGCGGTTTTGGCAGAATTTACTTGGCTAGTTAAATTATTTGACCTTTGGCTACGCTCTTACATATATATGTTTTAAAGTATTACTTACGCAGCTTTAAATAATGTTTAATTTAACAATACTAAGAGGGTGTCCACTAATATCTCCCAATCGGAATGTCTTCCTTTTGGAAGATATAAGACCTAGAATTATGTAAGACCTTGAAGGTTATTATAATGCCGAAGAGCACTTTGTCTTCCAGTTTTATTTGATTTGATTTGTAATAAGCAAATTGACCCACTCATTAGCTTTCCTCATCATATTGACAGCATCTTTGAAGGGACAGATGTTATCATGACGCCTTATTTTTACTCTGAGGGCTGTATACTTCTCAACACTTCAAGTTTAAGTAATATTCTCACGTCCAGGAAATTTACAACGTCGAATGTTGCTACCCCTCACAAAATGTTCAATCAGGTTAATATAAGGACTGTGTTCATTCGATCTATGATCTATGAATAAAATCAAGTTTATTAAAATTTATTACTCGACTTCAGAGGCATTGGCAAAAATATTAATATTTTAGCGCCCTCATGAACAAATTTGTGAGTAACCAAATATCTCATACATACTTAATATAAAACAAATTTAAATGTGTAGTTCGGATTGTGTGCTAAAGTGATTTTTTATTTCAATTTTATTCTATAGTAAAATTAAAGTCAAAGAACATTGAAGACATTTAAAAAAAATATTAGAAATCCGGATTACTCGAAAACATCGAAAAGCATCGTAAACGTCGAAAAATATAGAATACTCGTATTTTCGCAATGCGTCGAATATTATTGAAATAGTCGAAAAAAGTAGAAAAACATCCAAACAGTCAATGAAAATGCGAAAGTATCGAAAGTTAGAATATATCGATAAATATTGAACATTATAGAAGAAATAGAAAAGTATTGAATAGTTTCAAAAATACTAAAGAAGTCGGTACAGATTTGAAAATATCGAAAACCGAATAAACCGAGCATAATTGAGCGGTCCTGAAAAATATCAAAAATGTCAGAATAGGACGAAAGAGTCGATAAAAGTCAAAATGTATCCAACAACATCGATGTTGTAGTAATAGTATTTAAAATCATTTAAAAACCAAAAAAATTTAAAAAGTTTAATAGTGTTGAATACTTTAAGGAATGCATCGAAGAAGCTGATTTAAGTACTTAGGTCATATATTGTCGAAAAATATTAAGAAATGTCGAATAGAATCTAGTTGGGGAGTGAAAACTAGGTACTGTGGGTTCCAGTGCTAAAAGAAAAGAAGAAGACGATAAAGAAATCACTACGTTTTCAAATTCCTCAACTGAAAATAACCCGAAAACCACCCCTGTTTTGTTGGAAAATTCGATAACACCTATAACTTGCAGGCAATCACGCGCAATCTTTGTTCGAGAGCTTCAAGGGAGTGTCCATCCAGCGGAGTGTACTTTGCTGTAAAAACCTTACGAAAAACTTGGGACTAAAAAATTTGTCCGGCCACAGGAGATGTCCGCCTTCTAGAGCATTCACTGTACTTAAATCAGACAATCAGAATCGCCATTGCAATTATGTAGTATGTGAACACAGTCACTAGTGAAAATACAGATTGTAGAGATCACTATGGGAGTTCCTGACTGCTACGAGGGAAATTTTTGGCCGATGTTTGGAAAAAAAATGTTACTACACTAATCGATTGGAAGTTGTCGAAATGTAACTTTAGATATCACCAGGAGCATCCTCAATGCTTCTGAGGCAGTGTTCCACAATAATTTTTGGAAGAAGTTTTTTTTAGCACTCGATGGTGTAAGGTGGAAAATAGAAAAGAATAGCTTGTAATGGGATTTTGAACATCACCAAGTCGTTTTCTCTTCCTCTTGGAAAGTGTTATGCTCTGAAAAGGTTTTAAGAAGCAATTGGAAGCAGTTCGTAATAGTGCTGATGAGAGCCCAGGGACATCAATTTAGCACCGTGGTCTAGAATTGGACATTTCGAGAATCTCTCTGCAGTGTACTCTGACTAATTTTCAGAGTCAAATTTGAAAATTTTTAAATTGAAAATAAACATTTTTGATTTGAATTCAAAGAGAATATAAATTGACTTTAAAAAAAGTGCTGGGTATACAATGTTTGTATTAAGTGAACCTTAAACACTAAGAATGACTAACATATGTGAGCGTCGCAAAACTCTCAGAATTTAAATTTTCACCGCCTTGAAATATATGGTTCCGATTTTGATTTTGAATTAGGGATATAATGCCTCAGCAGTACTTGGTATTATTTCACTAAGTTGCCGGGCACACACAATTTCTATTATCAGCTGCCAGACAAACATGAATATGTTACACTGAAGATCATGAAAAACGGAAAATATAAAATTGAATGCAATATCTTGTTTAAATATTACCAGGAGGCGTATTCAAATGAAAAAAAAAAATTTGAGAGATATTGTCCCGACCGGGTCGAAAGGGCTTATCTTATTTGGCGGAGTTCATAATAAATTTATTAAAAAAGTAAGGGTGAAATTAAAACCACATAATTGCAATGTCAGACCCCAGAGTCAAAGCACAAAGATTGAAAAAAAGCTTCCGCACATTTTGGAATCCAAGTTACATGCAACATTGCAACGTACGAGAATATTGGCAAGAAGTCAAAGGCATAAAATGAGAATAATAAAAAATTCTTAAACATTATCAGTGAAATTATGAATCTAGAGTTTCCATTAAGCTGAGTGGCAATGCACAAGCGGACCTAGGAGGATGTGAGAAAGAGAATTAGGAAAGAAAAAAAGCAAAACTGAATACCCCCGACAAGCAGGCATGAGTGCATTTAAGATACAGTGGCGAAATTAAAACTCAAACTCGATATTAATAATTATGAAAATAAACGGAGGGATGCAAAGGGAAAGGGGACAGCATTTAAAAGCTTAAAAGCCAAACAACAATAAAACATTTGCAGCGCAGACAAAAACTGTTAACAGCATGGAAATAAGAAACCACTGCCGGAGAACACAAAAAAAAATTTATGGAAAAATTAAAACATCGGCAGAAAACACCAAACAGCAGACAACAGCAACAGCAACGACCGGAACCCCACCAACAACAGCATCCGCCATCAACATCAACGAACGACAATAGCATTGAGTGCAGCAGCAGAAGCACTCGAGACCATTAGCAAAATCAGCAAAGAAATGCAGACAAACGGACGGACGGCCAAAGTGCAGCGAGAAAAAATTTGCAAAGTTTTGCGTTGGGACAAACGCTGAAGAAAAAGATATGAAACTTTATCAATCGATATATTCTAAAATTGCATATATGTACTAAGGAATTATTTTTAGAAAACTTTGCCACATGCTGCAAATCTGAAATTCTCGAAACGTAACCTGTAATTCATATAATTCCTCACAGTGTATTAGAATCTGCCACTAGCATACCACGAAAGAGTCCCATAACAAATAGAAGTAGCAACAACGCCAACCTAAAACGAGAGCGAAAGTCCAATGGAATGCAGCCAGCACCAGCAAACGAACAACATGAAATCCAGACAGCAGCAAACAAAGTCGAAGGAAAATAAAAAAACTCAACGGATGAGACAGTGAAAAAGTGCAAAAAAAAACAGAAAACCGATAAAAAATCTGGCATTCTTTCAGTTGGTGGCATGCAGGCAGGCAGCCAAAGTGTTTCCGTTGCATACAAATAGGCCACAACGAATACCGTTGAAGCTGGAAAATAACAATGCGATGTTACCGAGGAAGCAACAAACAGAAAAACTATGTGCAAACTGAAAACGAAATAGGAGGTATGAAGAAGAGTAGAAGACAAAGAGGGCATTAGCCTTGGACAACAGCAGCAGCACCATCAGCATTGGCAACGACATCATGGCAGATAGAAAGCAAAATCACTGAAACTTCCACTTTTGCAGCGGTTGTCGTAAGAAATTAATTGTCATTTTGTACAAAAGAAGCAGCAATCAATCGCTAGAAAGAAAATTGATGATAAGAAAATCGATCGATCGGTATGTGTTTTGTGGAGAACGGCCATCTTTTTTGTTTTATTTTTAATTTATTAAACATAAATTCTAGTTAAAGACCTACTTAATTTATATATTGTATACGATAGTAAATGTTATGTTACTCTTATAATTAAAATCCCTACTCGAAAATTTCATTAGGCGTAAATTAGGTCCCCATTGGTTTTTCCTAGCCAGAACGTTAGAGCCAAGTGTGGAACCTCAATGACAACCTAATTTGGATTGCAACGGTGTGACCCAAATTTTCTTAAATAGGATTGTCCAACGCCCGCCTCATTAGGCTCTCGTTGGGTTTTCGCGCAAGGCTCTAACGTTCTCGTTAGGCAAAACCGATGGGGACCTAGTTTATTCCTAACGAAATTTTCAGGTATGAGTTGTAGATTAAAAACGTGCTGGCAGCGAGAAGTACTAATTCCAGCCGTTTTCGTGATGGTAAGTCGCCGTTAGTACTACTAACTCCACCATTACATAGCACGTTGCCATCAACCTCTTCAAGCTTTTCCTGCAAACGCAAAAATCTGAGGGAGATTACTGAAATATCGTTGAGAAAAATTGTCGTAATGTTACCTTGTGTAAGTTCAGTTTTCTCAGCGGTAATTTCTTACAATTCAGGAGTAATTTCAAACTTAGTCACGATTACCACATTACTGATTCCCCAGACTTACTAAATTGAAAGCGGTTGAAAAACTCAGAAAAAGTTGGAAAGTGGTTAAAAAATGTTGAAACAATTCAAAATAGCTGAAAAATCGAAAAAATAAAAATAATAATGAAAAAGCTTGAAAGCTGTTGAAAAATTCGAAAAAATATGGGATATATGGAAAAAAAATAAAGGTCTAAAGAATATGGAAAATGTTGAAAAAAATCGAATAGAAATGAAAGTGCCAAAATATACCACGCTCACTTCTCTAATTCCGCCTACTTTCGGTTTAATAAGCTATATTCGTGATCGGCATCCATCATTGCGATATATGCCGTAATTAGTCTTAAAATTTAGCACGATGCCACACCCACTTGTACAATCTAGTCCGATTTTGAACCAGAAATAACTTTCCATAAATAAAACTCTTGCACCAAATTTTGGTATGATGGCTCACATATTTCGAAAAATGTGTCATTTAAGGTATTTAGCTTGTATGGGAAATGCCACACCCACTGCTGATTTTTCGCCTGCTTTCAATTTAGATCTACCTTATAGCAAGTAAACCACATGCATTAAATTTCATACTAATTGCTGCATTTGTTCACTTAAAATATCATTTGAAACTTTTTGTTAATATGGGAGGTGCCACGCCCACTGATGCAATCGCGTCGAATTCTATTTAATTCCAAAGCTTATAGTAAAGGACACTAAATTTTATGAAGATTACTCTCATAGCATACTAACCATAACATTAAACGTTTTTTGTTTGTATGGGAGGTGCCACGCCCATAGGTAATGTTGCGTAGCGTACATTTTTGGCGCCTGATTGATTAAATTTAATTTGTTTTTGTTTTTTAAAAACCCTAGGATATTGAAATATATTTCCCGACCATTTTACCGCCCCCTCCAGCCTTGCGCCCGTTGCGGCCGTACACTCGGCACCACCCTAGCTATGCTACTGAATATAACGTTTATAAATATTGTGGCCTATACCATGCCCTTCGACGAGTTTGGCCAATATACTGACTAAGCTTTTTATGAAAATCGTATGTGGCAGTTCCGAGATTACAAAATCAAAATTTTTAATTATTGAAAAGTACCATGCCCAACTTGCACGGCTTACGAGCTATTGCGCTATAATGGTTAATATTTAGGGCTGTTCCACGCCCCTGTAAGAGCATTTGAAAACTCAAAACCTAGCCCGATTCAAATTTTTTTCACATGTACACTAAATCACTAAGTTTCACCAAAATTGCTGATATTTTTTTTGAAATAGGTTTGGCATATATACATACATACAGCATAGGCGGTAGGCGTTTCCGTGAACGGCCCATTTTCAATTCTAATAAGCTTTTTTAGAGATAGGACCTGTGTGCCAAAATTCATTTAAGTGACATGATTAGTTTTCATGTAGACGTGATTTCAACAGACAGACGGACATAGCTAAATCGACTCAAGTGGTGACGCTGATCAAGAAAATATTTACTTTTCTATACCTATCACGCCCTCTTCTATGCGTTACATTCTTTTTTATTGTTTTTATTTACTTTGACCCTAATTTTTTTCCTCAAAACAGTACCTTGGAGGTTCCAAGGAGTTACAGTCGTGGCCAACTAATTAGAAACAGTTAGTCCTATTAGCTTTTTCTACATTTAAAAAAAAATTTTTCAGGGAACGGTTGTGTGGATATCATAGTATCAGTCTGATCCAAAATTTGGGTTTTAATCCCCCTAGGGGCTATTTTGTGGTCTAATATAGCCATTCAAGAAATTTTTGCATCCGTTCTCTCCGTTGTTTTACAAGGTCGTTTTTTTTGTTGGAACGTTTTTTGATGAAGTGTTTAATAACACCATAAACTTTCTTAACTGAGCAACCAAAGTGGGTGGCAATAGATCGGTATGACATTTTGAGGTTAAAAATCTCGAAAATCGCTCTTCGGGTTGCTGGGTCACAAATTCATCGTTTTCTCACTTCAAGAGTATCTGAAACCCAGTAAATTAACTTATCCACAACTGAGGTGTTTGTCTGATTTATAATTTATCAGTAAAATTAATTCAGGGTCCAGAAATTTGCTACTGACTTGAACACAACTTATTGTTTCTAATTAGTTGTCCTGCCAAATTATTCACTTCTCTTGATTTTTACTTGAGCCAAAGGTCACTTCTTCAATAAAACCAACAACAAATACATAAACCGCAAGAGGACGCTTGTATTATAACAACAACAACAACAACAAAAACAACTGGTCCCTGAGAATTTTTTTTTTTTAAATGTAGTAAAAGCTAAGAGGACTAACTGTTTCTAATTAGTTGGCCACGGCTGTATATCTGGAACTGATACGCTAAAAAGCGCGTATTTGCAGTTACAATAACAATACTAAATCGTCATATTCAGGATGAACAACTTATGCAAAGTTCTATACATATGTATGTGTATTAGTTAAATTTTTTTTTTTTTTACATTTATGTTCTCGAAATATTTCGCTGCATTCGAAATTTTTCCCTCAGCGGCTTTAAGTGCTAAAAAATTCTCTGCTGTCTGAAGAGCAGTTGATAATGTAACACTGAAAATAAGTGTTCGATTGCATTATTTGTTAGTCAACTTGAAAATATTGAATCCAAATCCACTGTTATGATTTCATTCTTCAAGTATTTCCCGCATGAAGCTTCTGCGGCTGTGATTGAGTTTCTTCTATCAACAGTGACACATAAACAATCGCTGTTTGGTTTTCTATTTCAATGTTTAAAAAAATGTCCGTCATTGATTTGACTTCGTCTTTTTTTATTGAAACTAATGAAATATGAGTGATCCTTTTTGTTTGTTGTCATATTTGGTTTATTATTGTTATCAATACATCATCAAAACATTGAAATTGAAGCGGAGTCTAAGAATTTAACATAGAAATTTAAGTGCAACAGTGGTTATGCCATTTGAGGTTTTATTTTGATTCAATTTCAATCCAAAGAGACAGACACCAGTCTTGGATTGCGAATGACAACAGCAACAAGAATGCATTCGATGCGCTTAGACTTTAGACTTAATATTACGTTTGATTTGACCACAATGTTTCTTTTATAATTTCATTACTCTATTCACTATCAGTATGTAGGTACTTAGTACTTAGACTTGGGGATCAAAATCATCAAAAAATTATTTTATGTATGACCAAGAGCAACTTAAAAATTAGTCGGATTATTGTGTAGCGGCGTTTTTATAAAAAAAAAGTTCTCGGAACGGAAATGAAAACCGAACTTACATTTGTAAAAATTACTTTCTTTTTCTATATAATTTCCTTCAACTTCAATATACTTATTCCAACGATTCCTTAATTAAGGGATTTCATAACTGTAGTGGATTTCCGGAAGATTTACAAAATACTCCTCTACGCAAGTTATTACCTATTTGTTTGATGAAAATCGTGTTCCACAAAAAAAGTTTTTTAAAGAGTAAGAAGAGCCAGAAGTCTGAGGTAGTTAAGTCTGTCGAATAATGTGGATAATGTAACATTTCGTACTTAAATTCACTGGTTTTAGCGATGACTTTTCGAATGACATTCGATTGTGATGTTTATTGCATTCTTAGCACCTGTTTTGCGCACAGCTTTTGAATCCCCAAACAGACTCTTTAGCTTAAAATGTTTAGCCTAATTTTTCTTCCTGAAAATATTATTTTGTAGCTTGGCCTATTCTGGTTCCAAGAAAAATTTCTGTAAGTGGTAAATAGCCCAGTTAGGAACTGCTGTATTCTGTTAAAAAAGTTTTATATTTTAAAATTACAATTGAAAGTAAAAATAAATCATGGTCATTTACAAAAGTGGTATAAACTGTATTACTTCTTCTATTAGAGAACTTGAAGAAATAGGAATAAAAGTTATATTAAACTGGAGGGACGAAGCCCATCAATATTATCAATTATTTTTTTCTTTTCCGTGCTGATTATCATATACATATAGTTGGTTGCCTGTCGGGAACGGGTGGGGTTTTATTTATTTTTCTGATATTCACCGATTGAAAACAGTAAAATTTTTCATTAATTTGGAATTGAACGAAATCTATCAATATTTATTGCTGTTGAAATCACTTTTTGGAAACCTAAATTCTGCACTCGTGTGCACGGTACCTGTTGAGATATAAAAAAGAAAAACAAAATGAACCTATCGGTTTTTGGCCAAACCAACTGGATATAACGGTTTTTGAAAAAAGCATTGTAGGATATATTGGTAGATTAGATAGTTTCCAATCAAAGAATTTTATTTAAAATCACATCACAGTATAATTCTCTTAGGTACTTTAAAAGCATAAACTAAGAATTTATCGGTCTTTGTTCCGATCGTCAGCTTCATTTGGCGTATTTATCGGTTTATGTTCAGATCCGGGTATTTCGCTGAAGGATTTCGAGCGGATTTATCAGTTTTCGACCATTGACGATAGCGAAAGATTTGTAGGAAAACAACCAATTGAGATAATTAACAAAATAAATTTAAAATGTGATTTATCGGTTGATGATCCGACGCTCCTCATCTATAATGAAAGATTTTTTTTCTGACCTGATGACATCTATCCAATCACCAGGGATGGAAATATTAGGGCAATATCGTTTGCTTTTCTCAATTACTCCACAATCAGAATCGCAAGTTAGAAACGAAAGTCCACTTACTAAGAAATTATGTCTGAAGCAGGTTATGTTAAAGTGTTGACTGAACCACGTATTGGCAAAATTATGACATTATGATATTTCTATCACTTTATATCACTATACACTATAATATTTTTAGTGGCAACATATTTATTCAAATTATGCAAGAGACAGGATAGAATTTCTTCGGATCCTCTGCATACCTTGGATTTATCCCAGTGGCACATAACAGCATCCTCACTTCTCAAGTTGTGAACGCCTACAAAAAAAAAGTAACATGGTATATAAGTAAGCACTGGACACATGCTACACTCGTGCCCACGTACCCAAACAAAGCTTCCATAACTGTCTCTAATGGTATGTTTTCCCAGTGGATAACACTGATATGAGGAGCGTCGTCATTAGATCAAATGAAAAAACTGCGCTGTCGTCATTTTTCGCTTTCTCATCCAATTTCATTTGGTCTTGAGCCTTTTCAGCTTGTTGTTGATGCCGCTCTAACATAACCGTCAGAAGATATTTCTTCTATTTGAACGATTACAGAATCATAGCTTTTACATGAATCAGTTTTGTGACCACAAGGAATAACAGCTAAACTCGATATTTAATGACAAGGCGAAACAACATAAGTTATGTGTATATTCATATTACTTGTACTGTTTCTTCTTGTCATCAAATATCGAGTTTAGCTGTTATTTCTTGTGGCCACAGAGTTGTAATTTAACGGTAATCTCTACCCTTGCATTCTAATCTGTTTAGAGAACTTAACTCGAGTTGAAAATGTGTCTACACGCGAGTAGAAGTAACCCTGCCCTTATACTCACTAACCTCTAAATCCGATGCCGCAAATGAATGATTGTAAAACAAGGGCCAAAGCGGTCAATGGCCCATTTAGGCAAGAGCATCTCATATCTGTCATTCTCTGACCCAGTATTGCTTTGAGCTGCCTCTCTTGAGCGTTGCATAAGATAATCTCGTACCACTCTCGAAATGAGAAGTTGGGTCCAGTCTGTCCACTGACCGAGTAAAGCAGTTTTTTTTAAAAAATGTGGGATAGCCCACTCTGGCAATAATCGCCTCATATACTACATATCTATGTTCTGTACCAGATTTTACAATTTATTTATTTAACTTTGACATTTTGCAAATTTCTCATTCATTCATTCTCAATCATTTACATTGACCCGCTTTATATTCACAAGTCACCTCAAAAGGACGTACGTCCAAAACTTAAATTCCTTAAGAGTTTTCGAAAGTTATCTTTTTATCCTCCAATATCAAAAAGATTCTCTTCAAATGCGTATAACCGCCTTTTCTAGTAGTTTCTGTCAAGTGTAGCTAAATATCTAAATCCGTTCGAGATCAGTCTGTACTAAAAAAATCTATCTGCTGAACGCTGAGAATTCATTTTCAGATTCATTAGCTATGCAAGTAAACTTAAGGTTTAGGCTAAAGCTTAAACCAGAACTTAAGTTATTTTTATTCTCACTTATTTACTTAGAAGGAAAAAAATAAAAGAATCGTTAAGTCAATTAATTAAACAAACGATTGCATTTTCATATGGCAATAAAATTTAATTTCACTTCTCAATTCATCAGTTATGTAATTTCCCCTGGTGATGTAAGTGAAGCACAGCGCAGCACGCCAACTTTAACCACATTTGGAGAAAAAACAAAAACAACAACAACAACAACAAAAATAAGCCAAGTTTAAATGTTGCCACAATTATTGCATTCGACACAGAGACGAACATGCGGACAGACAGACATACAGACAGACAGACAAACGGACAGACACACGTACAGAAAGCATTTAATTATTGTCATGGCGAGTAAAGCAGCAGCACCGCCAAACGTTCTGCCGCATCCACCGCACTCCACCGATTCGCAAATTCGCAAATCTTCGTCCATGTGTGCACCTACTCTACATTTTGCTACTGTGTGTCGTTTATCTGCAGCATTGAGCTCGAAATGAATGCGGCGAATACCCGTGCAAAGTATCTGTATCTCAGTATCTCTGTATCTCAACAAACAACGATCGCTGACTACGACGACGACGACGTTTTTCCCATTTTTCACAATTTTCGTTCTTTTTGTTAAATGGTTTTGGTTTTTTGGTTTTTTTTTGTGTTTTCCACCTATTTTACCACATTTATCTGCTGTAGCCTCAGTGGAGTGACGGTGTGTGCATGTGTGTTGGTGACCATGAAAATCGGCATTCGGTGTCGTATCGTAGCACAGGCATTGAGTTGAGTCGCACCACACCGTATCATCGTTTCGCATCGTATCGTATCGCATCAGCTTTTCATTACGTTTACGTTAACGTTACGTGGCATTACATAATCCATGGAATTAAAGCTTTTTTTTTTTGCTGCGATACCGATGCAATGTGATGCGCTACGAGGCGAGGCGAAATTCTCGTATTTGTGGATGCGCCACGACCGACGATAGCGCGAGTAATGCGCACAGTGGGGCTAATGATTGAATTGAAAAATATAATCGCCGAAGTATGGAAAATACTGTGTGTCCCTATCTAACCAATAAATTGGAGGAATGTAATCGAGCAATGAATCTGATTAAATGGTATGTCGCAAATAAAGGTGTGTAGGTGTGGTATTCGATATCTTTAACAAAGATCAATTTTTTTAATCAAACCTTCCATTTTCGAAAGAAGTTTGTTAACGTCACCTATAATTGTTTCGGAAATTGCATTAAGTGTGAAAAGTTTTTTCCTAAGTGCAATTAAGTATGGAAATGTTCCTACCGTGGCATGTCCGTACAGTGGCAGAACATCACATACATATAATGTGCCCACCGAAAATGTTTTGCCATCATTTTGGTAAATATTAGATTTGACAGTTCATATTTGGCAGCCGTGGAGTAACGACGCACACTGGGGTATTGGGTATAAAAACCTGCGATTAATTCAAAATGTAAAGACTAAAATACTTATGAGTTTTTGGTATCTGGTCAAAATAGATAAAATTCTGCAACACTAACTCAAAAAATTATTAAAAAAAAATTTACCGTTATTCCGCAATGCACTCTGAAATTTGTCATTTCTTTGCTCTTTGACTGCGGACTGTGTTAAACGTATTTTTTTTTAACAATTTGAAGCTGTTTTTTTTTTTAACAATAAAAACTTGAACAAAATTTTGATAGAACCTTTTTGTTCAGGAATTTGAGTAATAGAAATTGATTTTTGTTTTGTGAAAAAGTGTTTAGAAATATTTTAATTCGTTTTTTGTTCGTAAGACCAAAAATAAGTGAATTTTGACTATATATTTGGGCATAAAGTTGTGAGGTAGGTGAGATGGGATAAAAATGTTTGAATTCTAATAAAGCTTGGACATATAAGTAACACTCTGTAAAAAAAAAGTTGTGGCTAAACTGCGCCCTTTTGAGATATTTCCATTTTTTTATGGCGATCTGACAAGTCAAATATATATGAAAGTGAAATTATATGAAGAACTTTTAAATTTAAATTTTTAAGGGTCCAACGCTATCTGATGTTTCAATTTTTTTTCAAGATTTCGAAATCAGACTGTTTCAAAAACATCGTGTTGAAATTTCATAAAGATTCGAGCTCTTTAAGTATATTTTTTTCAACCTTACTTGAGCGCGCTCTCCGTCTCAATATAAAAACTTTTAACGCGTGTCTCTCGAAATCACTTTTATCATACGATGGCAGTCTTTTCTCCGAAACTACACAGCCGATTTTAACCACATATTTGTCACATCTATGGGAGTCGCATGAATCAAAATCAAGAAAAAAATTTTTAGTTTTTCTATTTTCTTAAACCGACGAATCAACTAAAAAATCGTAATTTTTCGAACACTTTTGCTTAAACAGCCGCCATTTAGGCATTTTTAAAAAAAATTTATTGATACTGGTTCAGACGATAGCCACCGTCATACTGAACTTAATTTTTTTTGGTTTTTGTATTTCAGACGATTCCTTGCTGGAAAATCACCGGCACCGTTGACACCAATTCTTTTGTGTATGGCTGCGCAGAAGGAGCTATAAATTAGTTAAAAAATATTTTTTCTTGTATTTCAAGAGTGTATTTAGTGATCCTGAAAAGAATTAAAATCATATCCGCTACTGGGGGTGAGATAATAAATTCTGAAAAATAGCTTGCGACAAATCAAAATTTAATAACGAGTGTTAGATATTCGTTCCTTTGTTTTGACTCGTCGCACGCTGCACGCTTAAATTCGTTCTGGAATTCATGACTTGCGCTCGAAAATATTTCATAACTTCCGATCTAACAATGACCCCACTTTTTTGTAAAATGGGTTTTGTAGATAAAAGAATAAGGAACAAAATGTTATTTTTTTAATGTATTCTAGTTGGGAGGACATCATGCTAAAACTATTTAAACAATTAAATTGTTATTATTTTTCATTTGTTGACAACATAAATTTTTTTTTGATTTACTGCAAAAGCTAACGTTATGGGCTACTAAAGAAAAAACATTCGACATTGATCGGATCAGTAGAACTGGAGATAACAGACTGCATATGTGGATATTTTCGCAAAAAAAATGTTTTTCAGCAAAATCAAAAAACATGGGTCAAGTAATATATTTATTATATATATTTATAATTTTTTTTTTTTTATAATTTTTTTTTGTAATTTTATGTACATATATAAGCTGTAAAAAAATTTCGGGCGATTCTAAAATACCAAGTCCAAAACGCTGTGCGGTTTGTAAAAGAATGGCCGATATGCAAACAATCGTGTTGATTGTTGTTGGCGAAATGTATGGAAATGGCTCCAAAGGGCCCGCATTTGTGTGGATAACAGAGATGGACATTTGTCTGATGCTTCAAAATGGCAAAAAATGGTAATTAAAGTAGGTCCTTTGGGGCGGTTTTTGGCGATTTCTGGAGGTTGGGCCGATTCCAAAAGAATTTTAAACACCACCATCGTGTTCAGCATCCTGGAAAACGGGGGATGACAAATATTTTACCGATTTAAGACGTAGAATACTCGGTTACCCATTTTGGGGACCTTTCTTGGCCATTTTTGGGGGGGTCCAACTCAAAAAGAATTACAAACACCGCCATCGTGTTCAGCATTCTCAAGAACGGAGGGACGGAGGTGGTCTGATTGCTGCTTAAAATATTTATATTTTTCCGATTCACAGAATCCCCTATAAGCCCGTTGTGCGGAGTTACAAATATATAAATAAAAATTTCGTCAGAAGGGATCCATTTTTTTTTCTCAACGGAATATTGTACCTTAATATTTTTAACAATTATATAATATTTTTCGTTTCTCGATCGGACAGGGAATGCTTTTTTTTATTAGCATTTAATAAATAAACATATTTTAATAAATATTTTAAATTTGACTTGTCCTCTATTTCAATACAAATCGAACAACGTTAATTTTATAAAAATCCTTTCCTCCGTTTACATGTTATAAGCTTTTAAAAAAAAGTTTGTGCCCGAATTGCAATTCTATAACGAATTTTTATAAAAAAAATAAATCGTGGAGTATGAGGAACTTTTATAAAAAAAAATACGTGAAAAATATACTTACCTCAGAAGCAAAATGGGCGTATCTCAAAAAAATGCATACTCGTGATTCTTATGGCATCAGATAGCTTAAGATATTACGTAACTAATGAACTACGCCAAATGCCGGTATCTAAGTTCAAACCTGTAAAAAATCTCCTAAGAAAATTTCCTCTATCTCAATTTTACTTGTATTTCAACAAATTGACATAAACAAAACATCAATTATCTCGAAACTCAGTTTTCTGAGATACGCTCTTTTCGCTTCTGGGAGCAGTATTTTTTTTACTTATTTTTTTTTTATAAAAGTTCCTCATACTCCACGTATTTTTTTTCATAAAAATTCTTCATAGAATTTCACAATTTCGTCCCACTGTCTGATGATGTGGCTATGCAACTGTGCAAAAAAGTGTGAAGCTGCAAACAACCGGCCACAACAACAGCAACAACAATGAAAGACATTGTATTGCGGGAGGAAATACAACAACAACAACAACAAAACAACAAAAATAAGCAGACAAAACTTTAAAATTTGCAAAAAATATGCAAGTAAATTGCAATTATTTCACATGACTGCAGTTTTGCTTGACCACGCGCGGATTTACTAAAAAGAAAAATAAAATTTAATATATGAGAATGAGCATCGCATTTTGTATTGTACGTGAATATTCGAGCTTAATTTTGTAAATGGTTTTATATTTTCTCTGGCATTTATGTAATTAGTAAAATTACGCTAGCAGTACGTGGGTATTTTTAAGTTTCAGACATTTCGATACTGCACTTTTTGTTATTGGTCTTTAATTTGCAGTTCAGTGACGCAAATACTTTAAGCGAATAAAGGCAATATATACTAAAATTTGTTCTTCTATGTTATTTCTACGTAATATTGGCAAGAACGCATATCGTGCCCATAACGTAATCAACAAAAACAGCAATTCCCTAGACTTCAAAAATATTTAATTCATTTTTCTATCTACTTTACTGCCTGCTGCTGCTGTCTTCCAATTTTCAGTAGCATTTTCCTCAAATCCCAATAACGCAATTGAGAATTTAATCAGCAAAGCAATTTTTTTGTTCCCGCGAGACGGCGCTAGATGAGTTCTTTCTTCAGCAGCAAAAAAAAAAAAAAAATCGGAAATAATTCAACTCATAGCAGATGTTGAAATGTAGTAGTGTGCGTACTCTTTGGGTATCTCATGGGCGCGATTTCCATACCAAATCCAATCATTTATCAAAATTGAATGATGTGCGGGCGCGCGCTCCTACCAATATGCAACATATTTAAGAAGGCAGCCTGTCAAAGGAAGCGAACGAAAAAGGATATGAAAAAGGAATGCGGAACAATGTTCAAGGTCTTCTTTCTTTTGTTGCGGCTTCAAAATTAAATCTTAAAGGAATCTTGCTGACTAAGGGTAAAGCGTGTGAGTTTTTTGAGGGTTTTGTACGGTGGGTGGGTGTTTCCTTTACTCCGGTTTTATGCTTTTCTTTTGATTTTGATTTGACATGTAATGTAGGCAAGTGTCAAAATTGAACTTAATATGTTTAACATGAAAGAAAGAGCTTTTTTTTATATTTTTATTCATTGATGGCTTACATGAGGAAATCCGGCAGCGTAATCAATTTAGATTTTGTATGGTTGTGTTAGCTTAAAAATTTCATTATGCTTACAACAGACGCCAACAAGAAGGAGCTGCTGTAATTGCAGCTTCCGTCATTATGTCTGTGATAATAAAGGCAGCTGAAAATTATTACAAAATGATGTTTAAGTAATATCAATAAAATTGACTGTTGCCAGCTTATTTTAGAGAGAATAAGGGGAAGGGACTTTACAAGAAAGCGTGTCACTATATAGTGTAAAAAATTTTGGTTTTGTACATTTTTCGCAAACAGACTCTGCGATTTTAATAAGCCTTTTAAGAAAAATAGCTTACAATGTAATAAGAAATTATTCTTATCTATTTTAGTAATAGGGCGTAACAACTCTCAAAAGCAGAAGGACTTTGCTATATCTGAGAAAGTACATAGTTAATTTTTGTGAAGATTAAGTGTTAATGATACTTTGAGTTAAACTTGAAATTTCCAATTCCAGCATTCTATTCGAGCAGCCTCTTTCATTGCAAAAGCTGTCGTAATTCGAGTGTGCGTTAAGTTTTCTATTATTCTGGTCTATGTATTTATGATAAATTCGGAAGAATTGAATGATTGCTGCATGTAACGGGTAGACATATGTTTAACCCTTTACATTATTTATTTTTGGATAATTCTGTACTATTGAACGATCTAAATGAAGTCGCAATTTAAGCTCATTGCTAGCACTAATCATTTCGTTCTCCAACCACGTTTTCATTTTTTTATTAAGATTTTCATTACCTTTGCTCGAATTCAAAAAAAAAAAAGTAAAAATTCTCTTGTTAGGTGTAATGGAATACCATTGCATTTCTTGAACGCGTTTCTAATGCTACTTACAGCCTCCAATAAGTGTAGTTATCACACAAGCTCAGTGCTGGATTTTGAGTATTGTCAAAAAAGGCCCATGCTCACTGTGGCAGCTTATAAAGGACAGAATGTCTTAAAACCTGGAAACGTTTCCAAAAAACAAAAAGTATAGGGGAAGTGCGTGTACCCTGGACCAATTTTGAGTATATCGTTTGCTGACCCCAAACTACACTGAAAAAAAACTTACTCCGTTTAAGGAAAAATGCCTAAATGTAAGGAAAAAATGTCCTTCAATACGAGCTAAAGCCATGGGTTCCTCAAAATAAGTAAGTTGGATTCCTTAGTACAAGTAAATGTTGCTGTTTTGAAACAAGGAAAAGTTTACTCAATGTGAGGACAAGGTTATAAAACTGAGGAAAATTTTACTTTTTCTAGAATACTTACTTAGAATAAATTTGTTGATTTCAAAAAAAATTTGTTAATTTTCTATTTCCTCTATTTTCTTATTTGTTGGTTACTTATTGTCAGTCATTCTTATTTTAATTGTAATACGTTTTTAAAACTTCAAAGGAGAACTTACATTTTTTTTTCCTGTCACCCGATCAGAGAATTGAACCTGTGTTCTGGCGCCATGCCACTGTTCAAAGATGCTCATCTTACCCAACTCAGCCACCGACTGCATTTTTAAGACATACTAAAATGATGTTGTTAAACTGTGCATGTAACAACTATTGTCTGATCAGGGAAGCTTCGGTTCAAATCCCGACGACGACATATTTTTTTTTTTAAATTTTTTTATTTAAAAAACAAAAAAAACAAGTGGAGAACTATAAATATATAGACAAAAACAGAATACTTACGAGAAGAATAGATATTAATTTCAACGAGTGTTGCCACTCATTTATTAAGGAAAATTTTCCTACGTTATAGTAAATTTTTTGAAGAAACTAACTAAAACTGAGTACGATTTTCCTTAAACAAAACATTCCATTAGATTGAGGAAATTTTTTCTCAAATGAGGAACAAGTTGTCCTCAAAAATTCTTCCCAAAGAAAAATTTACTATTTCAAAGGGAAATTTTACTAAAACCATAAACTCTATATTTGAGGAAGAGCTTTGACTTGCTTTAATGAAACATGAACTCATTTCAAAGGACTCAATTACTAAATGAAACGATATTTTCATCAATATGAGGAAAAATAACTTAGATTAAGGAACATTTTTGCAGTAAATCGGAGGAAGACAGTTCTTCAAATTTAGTACGGTCTTTTTTTTCGGTGTACAAGTAAGGCATGCAAAGTCGATTATAATTACTTAGAGTACAATTCCGTGAAATTTTTCATCATATTCGTTAGCTCGAGGCAATTATGATGTCGATGAACAACAAGGTCCGCAGGGGCTTTCTAAACATTTCGTCCGTGTTTTTTGGCTTTATGCTCATCTAATTTATCCATATTTTATGGCTATGGATAAGAGAGTGATAGTAAAAAATATTCTGCGGCGATTAGACATGTAGTGAGCGATGTTTTATATATTCCTTTGTTGCTGCAAAAGTTTCAAGCATAACTCGCCATTTTGCTGCATATAGGTTAATATCGGTCAAATTCTGACCCAGTATAAGAGTTGTCTAGTGACATATATTTGACTTTATATAAAGCAGAAATGAATAAAAATTGTTTCTACGCCATTTCATTGTTTTTGCCATTTGGCTCTCCTGTATACCTGATTTATTTCAATTTGATTTTTTTTACACTGAAAACTGACATCGTTTTGGAGTAACATGTGATTATCCCCGTCAGACAATTCTGACATTTTATAGGGTGAATATAATTATGACCTTATTCACTGGATAATGTTAAATTGTAACCTAAGTGGTGACAAATTCTAAAAAATTACTTATTCCATGTAAGATTTTGCGGAAAGTTGGTGCTACTTAGGGGGCGTCCATTAATTATGTGAGATGTTTTTTTGAAAACTCTTTCTCCCCCTCCCCTTGGTGAGATCTGGCGGGAACCCCTTACTTCCTCCCGTGAGATTTACGTTGTAATTATCTGCTATAACAATGTAAATTCTCTGCATTAAAAAGTTGAGGTGAGGTTTTCCTTGACCCCCTCCTTCACCTTGGTAAGATTTGGTGAGATTTTGCCGGAACCCCCCCCCCCTATTTTGGCTCACGTAATTAATGGACGGCTCTTTACCATTGCCATGTTGATACGGCAATCTCTGGCGAAAATTTCTATCGTGTGCTTGCTCATCCGCCGTGTTCGCTTGATTTTGCACCGTGTAACTTCTTTCTTTTTCCGAAACTGAAATTGGTGCTCATTGGTGGTTTTTTCAAGGACATACGTAGAAACCATCAACCGGTAGTACCGGTAGAGGATACGTGTCACTCGTTTGAATCACTTTTAAGTCGCTTTCAACCATGTATTGATGCGGAAGTATTTTGAATAATAACTGAAATCTTTGAGAATGTTTGAATTATTTGGGCTTAGCATGTTTGATACCTTTTAAATTTATATTTTAACAAAAGGTGAAATTATGAAATATTTTGAGTTATAGTAAATTTGTAATTTAATGGTACAAAGTTCAAATGCCCATTATCTTATTGTTAGTAAACATCAAGATTGGCTCGGAAAATTTCTTCCCGAAAGGATGGCAAACATTTTTGGGCCTACTTTTCATGTATTTAGTTGTTACTCCGGCCTTGCAACACCTTAAGTCTATCATCCCTATGTGACCCTCTTTCTTCCCGCATCACCCACATCTAATTCTACTCTGGTACTGACATTAATTCTAATGCAAATATATGTGGCGAACGACAGCATTTTTAGTGCCTTTCATGTTGTTGCTGTTGTGGCTTTTCATCGCATGTGTAAACCATCAGATATAATTCTATTGGCAATTCCATGAATTACTTTTTTTAGGACTTTTAAAAGTGTGAAATATTTCGAAAGATTAAAATATTTTTGCAGGAAAACCCTTAACTTCATAGTTTATAAATTCACGGCCTTATTGGATTTTAAGATTGAAAACATTAAGAACGCTTGTAATAAGCAACACTAAGGAAAGTTCCAAACCAAACATTAGAGTCTTCTGAGGGAAGTATTTTGTTCCGGTTTTATGCGGCTTTGCATAAATGTACAATAAATGGAGCAGAAGATTCCATTGTGTTTTAAAGTAAATGTATCGAATTTCAAGAGAAGAGCATTGTATAGGGCAAACAAATCAAAAACAATAATCAGGATACATATTTCTGTCTCACAATCGTGAACTTTGACAATACTACGCTCAAAAGTTCAAAATGTTAAAGGTTTTTCCCTTTTCCACTTTCATGAACTTTCCTATGAAATCACTCACAACTTTTTCTATTTGCAACTTAATCGTACGCTAGAGGGCGCTCTTGTTTGTGCGACGCGCTTAACAATCTTTCTTTACACACACACACACATGCAATCAACTTGTAAGAGTTGCGTGTTTAGCGTCTTTAATGATTTCGTAATACCCATCGTACTCGTCGTATTTGCGCGCTTATTTGTTTCATTGTTTCCTTTTTATTTCTAAGCGTTTTTTCTTCTCTTTTTTTCTGTTTGCTGTCTCTGTTACTGCTGATTTCATTCTGTTAATCTTTTTCATTTCATTTTTTCTCATTCGCTAATCTTTTTTCTTTTATTATTTTTATTATATTTCATTATACTTACGTGTGTCTAGTGTACACAGTATAATGTAAGTTAAATGACGGTAATTTTTTCTTAAATTGTGACATTGAAGCATCATTAAATGCCTTCAAAGCTTTTTGCTTTGCTTCTGAAGCTTTGTGCAGGAAATGAGAAAAGTTTTGTGCCGTTCATTTTGTGGAAGTGCGAACTTTATTCAATTTACTTGTGTTGTGCTTGAATTGGGCTACTTTTCTAATTTTAATAGAGACAGAGAGAGGGAGAGAGAGAGAGAGAGACAGAAAACCAGCAGATTTGTGTATTCATGCCATTCTTTTCTATTTTGTTGTAAAATATTTAAATTGGCTTTAAAATTTTGTTTATTTTGTTATTTTGTGTACTTTGGGAAAGTTTTGCAATTGATCTCTTTTTGTATGACTTAATCCTTTGACGATTTCAATATCAAAGAGGAGCCATGGATTAAAGCAATGCGATGAATTAAGTGTTTTAAATTTGTCAAAATTGTGTTAAAATATTATTTTCTCCATTGAAAAATTAATAATAATTTATATTGAAATATTTACATTGATTGGGAGTCGGAGAAAAACAGGGAACGATTTTTACCTGTTATTTTACGAAAAATATGATTTAATTATTAAATAAATATATTACTTTGCAAGTTGGTTTTTCTAAAAAGTAAAACTTTACATCATTAAAGTCGAGATCCGTAAGATTTTGGGCATCATTTCAGAGTATAGTTTTGAGAGCATACATACATACATACATATGTATGTGTCCCTATTTCGGCTTAGCTTCATGTTTACTTTACAGTGTTTCTATCTGCTTTAATCAAAACCTCAGCGACTTTGACGAAACTTCGTTATAAAAACAACTTCATATATATCCTGAATTGTAATGAAAGTAGGCGGAATTGAAATATTGAGCGTGCCACTTTTCTACAATTTAAAAATTTTATTCTGTATTAAATCGAAATTATCATCTCCGATTTTCATAAAAACTTTTAAAGATGATGTCACTGAAAGTAGTTATCAGTACAAGCTATGTAAGTTATTATACTGGCAAAACACGTTGAAGGGCATGGCACATCCCACAATATTAATAAACGTTATAATAAGAGAACTAAGAACGTAATCGTTTTGAAATTTAATGTAGGTGGTTTGAGATAAGGTATATCGGAATCAAAAACGTGCGAAATAATACCAGTGGGCGTGGAACCCATGCGATATATAGAAATGACATATCTAGCAAAATATATGATCAATTATACTAAAATTTGGTATAAGAATGTTGTTTATGAAGAGCTATTTCTGGATCAACATCGGGGAGCAATCTACCAGTGGGTATGTCCGCGCGGAAGGCGGAATTGGAAAAGTAAGCGTGATACATTTCAACTTTTTAATTTCTTTACGACTTTTTATAACATTTTCCATATACATACATGTATGTACATTAGCTATGGAATAGTGACATATGGAGATTATTTATATTTGTATTTCAAAACGCTGGGACCATTTATTTTGTGAGGTTTGATAAAAAAATGCGTGAGCCAAAAAATTAAGTAGATTGGAAAAGGCTAAATGGCGTCTCATCAAGGTCAAAGTTACAAAATTTGGGAGATTTTCAGACAAATCAGCCCATAGCTGCTAAGGAGTAGCCTATAGAGCAAAAAGTTGTATGACCGACCCTCAATTATTTTTCATGGCCAACATTTTTTTCAAACATACTTATCCCCTCTCTCCACCCCTTTGGGAGGTTTCCATACAAAAGGGATATTTTTATGAAATTTACTTCCAACGTTCCCAATGCGCCAGGGTGGCCGTAGAAGGTTCAAGTATATGCCAAACCCCCCATAATTTATTCTTCCCAACATTTCTTCAGAATATACTAACCCCCTATCTCAACCCCTTAAGGGGTTAACCATACAAAATTGAATTTCTTACGGAATTTAGCTATTTCCAACCCACCAAGGCGATACTAAATGTTGGATTTAATTATCAATCCCCATTAATTTTACACCCCTATAATTTTTTTATCAATTTAACCATTTCTGCTCCCCCTAAAAGGTTTCCTAAACAATTAAACGTAAAAACCACTTTGAAACAAATTAACTTAATAAATACTTCGAAGAGAACAATAAAGCACAAAAGGCAATATAAAGTACATTACTCCGGACTTAGTATCTATTTTGGAAAGATTTAACATAAGCGACGTAGCAGCAGTTCGAGTACTGATTTCAGTTGCACGGTCGTTCGAAATCGACCCAAGGGAATAAATTATAGATCGTACATCCCTTCGAGAGTGCCGTTCACAAAATCCAGAAAAGGTCGCTGAATGCATGAAAGAAAACCAACCATAAAATTATACTCTTATGTTCTCCTTGTTTGTTCAGCTCCTTTTCTGCAACCATTCCCGATTTCATGCAAAACCCCTAATTCCCATTCTGATCAACTTCAAATCCTCCGCAAATTAAGAAACTCCTAGAAAAGTTGGCACCACTTATCTGCACCTCTTCTATGATATATAATTTTTTAGTTGGTTGAAGCAAAATTTTCCAATGTGCACTGGGATGGAAAAAGGCTGCTGGACTTGCTAGGTACAAAAAAAGTTGATCGATTTCCCATTATCATCACTTATGATTGTAAGGATGAGCTCTTGGGCATGCCGAAGGTACCGGCAGATGATTGAAACAATCTAAAAAACATATGTACCTTAAAGTTTTTTTAATATTTTCAATAACTTTATTGAACATTTTCCGTATGTTTTCGACTTTTTCCATTCTTTAAAAATTCTTAGACTTTCTTATCCATTTTCAACTTTTTTTATTATTTCGCATTTTTTTTCGATTTTGTCAGCGATTTTTAATTGTTTCAACATTTATCAACTTTTTTCAAAATTTTTCAACTTTTCAGAATTTCCTTAACATTTTTCAACCTCTCACATTTTTTCCAACATTTTCAATTTCTTTTTTCGCCTTTTTCGATATTTTTTTTAGAACACAAATTATGAAATAATTTTCTATGACGTTTGGTTTGCATGGAAAAAGAGCCGTAATCGGGCAGTATTTGAGTCAAAAACGAGATTAATGAAAAACGGGATGGTTATGATGCCAATGTGAACATTCTTTAAGTCCCTTGATGCAGTATGAAGAAGAAACCTTAATACAGGGTGGCGCAAAAGAAGTGAATAGGCTTGAATAGTCTATAATTTCTTTATTTCAAGGTCTATTAATTTTTTTAAATACACTATATCAATGAGGACTTTAGTAAACTTAAACGTTGAAACTATATCGCGTTGGTGGCCTTTATTCCCAGCTTCGCAAAGTTGAGCTCTTGCAAAACTTTCTTCATGACCTTACGCAAAATTGCAGGTGGTATCGTTCGGGTTTCTTGTCGAATATTGTTTTTTAGTAGGAGTATAGTCTTTGGCTTATTGATGTACAGTGCAGTCACGGTAACGTGACTTGTAACAAAATATAACTCAACCATGCAATACGCAAAAGGATGTATTTTTATTTTAATTCTTTTTAGTTTATAAAGAAGTTTTTCGTTTCTTTTCAAATTTTTGTTGTTACAAATGATATTAAGAATAAAAATTTGATGCAAAATACGTTACAGCGACTGCGCTGCATAAATTTTGGTTTAAATTTTCATATTCGGTAACGTGAACAATTTCGCTACCGTGAACAACCTTGGTTTTAATTAGTTCACGTTACCGCGACTGCACTGTATAACTTTTCTTTCAAATATTCCCAATGAAAGAACTCGGGAGTGGTTCAATGCGGAGAGGCGGAAGGGGTAAATTGAAATCACTTCATTCGAAAATAATGCGTCCGAAGAAATTGTCTCGTAACAGCATCATGGTTTTTCTTGTTGTATGCACTGTAACTTCATCTTTTTATGAAGATTATCCACATCTGGATTGTCCACATCTGGAACAAGAAATTTTCAACAGGATTAGGTTAGGTTAGGTTAGCACGAGAGATGACAATTGTCATCATAACTTAGGCCGCAGTTGGGCTCATTGTTTACCCTGTTTTTAACTTCGTTTTCAACCTATTCAAACCATTTCGAAATTTTTATAAACTTCAAAATGGATTTTGGACACTTTTGTGCGATGTCTTCAAGAGAGTCGAAGAAGTGGAATCCGAATACCTTATAGCGCCGATTTGTCAGCGCTGGGCATTCACAAAGATAATGAAAGACAGACTCTTCGACGTCAGGATCTTAACAGCTTCTACAAAGATCCCCTACATCAGAAAGCCCTAGTCTTGAGGCATGCTTGCCTATATAAAATAGTGTCCTGTAATAACACCTACATAGACTCTCATGGTTTGCAAAACAGGGTGCAGTAATGAGCTGAATAGATTGTAATTGCTGCACCGACATTATTTTCAAAGAAAAAGAGACAAAAATACTCTCGGGTGTGATTCCACACCAGTTCGAAGTTGGTCTTCCAGTTCGATGAGTCTGTTTTTATGTCAAAAACGAGCAATCAGACGATTTATCATTGATTCTGAGAGTGCAGTCCTCAGTTTAACAATACGGCGACATGCGCATTTCATTAAAATCATTAAACGTTGATTTTCAAAATAAAATTCCACGATTTTCGTTCCCTTTTGAATTTCCCAAGTCTTTTTTATACAAATCAAAAATCTGAAAATATAGAAGTTATAGAATATTCAAACCCTTTCGTTTCTTTTGCGCCACTCTGCTCAAGAGCTGACGTCAGCATAAGCATTACGTTTGCTAGTGAGAAAATATTTATAAAAGCACGTTACAAAAATTAAAATGACTTTTTTCTTAAGTCATTCTAAAAGCCCTACGTTACGCTTAACGTATGCAGCCCTGCCTCTGGCTCCTTGTTCTAGCGAAATCAATAAACATTCTTATTCTTTTAAAAATTTAAAATATGTATAGAGGGATGTGATAAGCAATGCCCTACTGCGGAAAAAGTTATTCGGCCATTCAATTACAATTCTTAATGTTATAACATTAATTTTGTTGCTTTTTTTTTGATGTGGTCAACATAAATTTGCACAAAGAAAAAACAAAAACAAAACTTTCAATAGCAAATCAAATTACCGAAATTACCAAAAATGGCTACAAATTTATTGCTCCCATGCGTCACAGACCAACACCATTTTAGTGAAGTCGTTGCAAAGTCTACCTCAATACCAAATATGTTGGCAACACATGGCGCGACCGAAAGACATTTTGACAAGTGGTTCAACTTGAAAAATCTTGCATGGATCAAGCAAGCAACATTTTTATTTTGTATTTTATTTCTTGTTAATTTCAATAAAATTCGAAACAAAGCAACCAAACAACGACGCTGACAATTTAACCACGCACCATATGCTGTGCTGCAAGTGTTGCATGCTGCAATAATCAAAAAGAGCATCTTCCACTTGTTCGAATTTGGCAACGCGTATTAAATGCGAATTTAAATCAGTCACTAAAAACACAGCAACCGCAATATTTTTCTGGCTCGTAAAATTTTCCAGCTTGCCGCCTAAGCTCACAAACAAAGAAGCTACCTGGCGTGGTCCATTGCTGTGTGTTTTTTTCTTCTGATTTTTTTTTGCGGCGTTGCTAACCTTGATAGTTTTTGTTTTTAATACGACCAGTGTTGGCTTTTTCAGGTTTTAACCACTTTTTTTTCCTCATTTTGCTGGTCTGTTTTTATGGTAACACATTCAGTGCCATAACGGGAAGCATCTTGCAAAAGTTGTTGCCGCTATTGTCGTCAGGTTTTTTTTTTTTGCGGCGCGTTTGAAAGCGAAATTGAAACCGTAGAAGTTAAGAAAAAAATAAAAGTCTGTCGGTAGCAGTAGCAAAAGAAGCTGCAGAAGAATCAAGAAACCAGTTGTACAAAATAAGGCATTGAAGATGTTGGTGTTTGAGCAAAAAAAAAAAAAGTGGTAAAACTGGGCCAACCAAAGAAGAGTAAAAAAATTGGGGAGAAAAATTGAAAGTCGGCAACATAGAGAGTTAATGGTGTGGCCAACTTTGAAATATGTTTCAAAAGGTTAAAGGTAATTTTTGTTGCAGAACTGAAAAATCAGCAAATAAAGGGCATTGCAGCATTTTATTTAGATGGTGTATGATGGTGTATGAATGAAATGATAATAGCGTTCAAAATATGATGAAATATTTCAATTATACACAGTACTATGACGCTACCCAATTATGTGAAGATATCTACTTTTTCTATGCTAGTTTTGCCTATCATAAGACTATTACTGGTACTGGTAGGGTGGTTTGACATACTATATATATTGTATATCTTTTAATGATTTTCAGGCCTACTCTGCTTGGTGGCTAGAAGTAGACCTGAAACAGACTCAATTGGATCAGTAGGTCTCCAATTTGGTAAATCTCTACATTTGAATTCTTCTTATTGAGATGAGGATTGCACCTCGTCCGTTCAATGCATTTCAGTTGCAATTACGGTCGATGCTTTCAAATTCGGGAATCTTTAAAACTTGTTAGAGTATGTGAAAGTACTACTCTTTTTCCGCAAAACCTATTTTGAATTTATCAGAGATCCTATTTCATTTCAAAGAAATCGTGTGTTGATTGTGAATGCTTCTGCCTAATTGCGAATAACATAACATCCATCCATCCATCAATGTAGTAAATATAAAGGATCGTTTAACTAACGATTTCTGGGTAAGGAAGATAGATATTGTAAAAATTCAAAATACATAGACTTTGTAGAGGAAAATAGAAATTTTGCATGCCGTAATGAGTTTTGCTGAGAAAAATCAATTTGCTGTGCAAAATGTTCCCGAATATAGACAAAAATAACGTGGTATTTGAATTTATAGTTTCGGATATCCCGAATACCTGTCCTGAATGGCTATAACTTTATTCGGCAAAATTGATCGTGACAACGTCCTTTTTCAGTATTATACCGTGGTTATTCTGCGACACAAATGTTGTTGACCAATGTAATTTAAAAATTTTTCCTTCATCGTGTCAGACAATTTATGGTTCGAGATTTATTTACGTTAGCCCGTTCGCAAAAATAAGGGTGATCCAATACGAGGTCCCTTTACCAACTGGGTTGTTTTGACAGCTGTCATGTATCAAATGGCTTGTTCATATGACGTTTGGGTGCAGTATTCAATATGACTCAATCATGAATATACTTAGTCCAGAACAACACTTATTAATTGTGGAAACTTACTACCAAAATCAGTCATGAGTTAGATAATGTAATGTAATTGGGTGATCCAATAAAAGCTTCCTACTTTGTTCCCTAAATAAAAAACATAAAAATCAATGTGTTGATGCAAATCTTTATTTGCAATAATAGTTCGGTTAGTTCTTAAATGGTCCATTCTGTGGGTCCAATATTCGACAACTCTTTCGAGCATTTCGTGATGATGCATGATCTTTGTGGTAGGAAGCTCTTATTGGATCACCCTTTATATGCCGTAAAATCAGATGAACATGGTGGTAAACCAATTTCAACATTTTCGGAAGAAAGGTCTATAGTTGCCTTGGCAGTGTGCACAGAAGCTCCATCTTATTGGAACCATACTTCTTCATTAGCTTTGAACGCTTAACGTAAAAGAGATACAAGCATTTTCCTGATCGATAACTCTTAGAGGATTACGTTAATAAATACGTTTAATAAAATGTCTGTTAATACCACTGATCATTTGGGTTTCTTCTTAGCCTCTGCGCTCGATGCGATGGCCTTCTTCGTCCCCCCTAGTTACGCCACTGCTATTTCAGCCGTAACACAACACTCACAAGGCATTTGGTGCTGATGTAAATCCCTAGAATTCTCGATACCCGAAGATCTGCAGTTTTGTTTGAAGCATAATGGATCTCGCCAATTATTGTTCAAAAAGCCGTTGCTATCTTCATCTACCTGTTAAAATCGAATGAGCAGCGTTGCTAGGTATTTTGAAGTATTACAGACTGGACATTTTGATTATTGTAAGCGTTTTAATATTCAATTTCAGAAAATTCTGAAGCAATATTGGGGTGATGCCCTGTTAAGCAGAGTGACGACGAGTAGAGTCAGAAAGAATCTCAAGGAAACTCACAGCTTCAGCATCCTCAATACGTCTTTGAAGCTCTCTCCCCGGAAGATCGCTGACTAATTTTTCAAAAATATTTGAAAACGATCCAAACCTTTTATATTTCAATAGATAACCTGTTTGAAGAAAAGAGAGAAGAATTTCACAAGAATAGTCGAACAGAAAGCACATAAATTTCTACATAGGTAGAACATCAACTTATTTCAAAGGACTTCTTAATTTAGCAAAAGGAAGAATTCTTTAATATGCGATAAACTTAATCAAGTGAAGAAAAATTTTTGTACTAAAACGAGGAAAGTCATTTCCTTGAATTTAATAACGTCTATTTTTTATGGTGTACACTGCTACGTGTATTTTCTATTTTGTTAATATTACGATAAAAGATCTAACCTTGAGCTACTTAATTATACCATAATATAATAGAAACAATAACAAAATCAAATTAGAATATGCAACAGCAAATTCTAATGAAACATAAAATTAAATGATTTTTTTTCATATAATTTTTTTCTCTTCTTATGATGAATATTTTGCTGTTTGTTATTGTGGTTTATTTATTATTTTATAAATAAAAATTTTAATAAACATGCAATTTTTGCTATTGCTGAAGTTTTTATTGTTGTTGTTTTTGTAATTTTACATGGCTGCACATTTTCGCAGAAAAAATGTAAATTCTATTTACCTATTCAATTTAGCTGCTTGTAGTAATGGTACTTACTACTGTTGTTGTTGTTGTTGTTGATCATATTGCATTACATTGAAATTCAACCTCAACCTTAGTATTCACATCATTGAGGCTTCAATTCATTTAGCTAATCATCTCCCCACATCGATCTCTTATATTCTCCACTGAATCTTCAATTGGCATCATTAAATCTTGGCAATTTATTAGCCAACTGACTATGTTTTGATGTGCAGCTAATTAATCGGTATTTTATTTTATTGCTATTTAAATCAGTTGAGTTGAAAGATAATGACGATTTCTATTAAATATTTAAATAGTATGCAGAGTGTGTTTTGTGGATATTTAAATAGGTACACTCTAAACTATTTTTGTTCAAATTTAAGAGGATAATCGTTGGAAAAATATTAGCGGCATTCAGGCCCGTACCTACCCGACTTTGCTTGGGGGGCACAAAAAATTTTACTATATATAACGTTTTTTTTTGAAAAACTTTGGATGGAGTTAAAAGCGATCAAAGTTCACAAAAAGCTACTTTTTTGGTCTTTTTTAAAAGTCACTAAATTTCAATTACTCCGTTTGAACACAAAAATATTATTTTACAAATATTTGAAGTGTAATTTTGTCCAAGTCGGACAAAATCTGTGAGTGCTATTCTAAAATCAATGAAAATGGGTAATTTCCATATTTTCATGCATTCCCGCATATAGGCCATTGACTATGTAATTCAATAAGGAAATAATTCGTAAAAGATATTTTATTGTCTTATATGTTCAATTGTTCCGTATAAAAGATAAATCCAACAGTGCTGTTAAATTTAGGCTTGGACTTTTGAGACGGTGCATATTTGTTTTTTTTCTTATTTTTTAAATTATATATGTATGTATATTTTTTTGTGGATATCTCGAAAACGATTCCTAAGAAGAAAAAAAATGACTAGTATTTTTGGAATCTACGCTCCAAAATACATAGAAAAAAGTATTTGAGAAATAAGATTATTATTTGTGTAAACTGTATGAATATCTAGTGTTCTTAATGCGTATTTTTATATTTTCGGGCAAAACATATTGCGAAATTTTTCCGTCGCCACAAAGTACAACAACATTATGAAGGCCATTCCATTTTGAAATTAATCGAAACTCGTTGTGTTGGCCATTTACGTGCTTCTAAATCCATCTTTGAAAACTATATCCATATTATGAATACTTTGCCTCAAATGGTTGGCGAACGATTCAATGGTGATGACGTAGCAATAGCAGTCGGTTTGTCACACGTAATGGTATCGTTGGAATTTGTCTTCACATTAGTGTTTATGAAGGATTTATTGCAATCGATTTAACCAGTAACGAAAGCGATTCAAGGCAGAGCAATGGGATACAATGTTTTTACAATGCTTGAAAAATTGAGATCACAAAATAGTTTCGATCAATACTATTTTCAAACGATAGATCTGTTGGAACAATTAAAGCCCACAGAATCAGCTCACGCCTCAAATCGTCCAATTCGGAATAGGCAGCAGTCAAAAATGCTGAAAGAGTCAGTTGTTGAAGAAACACTGGGTGAACGAAGCGAAGCGATCATCATGCTGAAATCAACATTCTACGAAACAATCGATATCGTATTAATTGAAATGACCAATCGCTTTGTTACAAACAATGGCATTCTCACTGCTATCAATACAACTGATGAAATGGATTTGGAAAAGCTGCACCCATTGGGCGATTTGGGCATTCAGTTTCCAAGTGAAATTGAGCTCAAAATCGCTAAAGAATATATAGATAGAATTCGTTCGGAGAATGATCAATTAAACAAATTTAAAAAGCCGGAACAAAAAAAAAAAATTAAGACGGTGGTGCTGACTTAGCTGTATAAGGTGCGTCAAGTAATGGAAAAAGTGTACAATCAGTTTGCAACCATCGAAACTTTCCCGGCTGGAACGGAAGTATGCGAATCGTCATTTTCGCCATTAACACGAATTATACGGCCACAACGAATAGGCATGTTGACTGATAGGCTGAATAATTTATCGTTCCTGGCTTTCGAGCACAAACGTCTTGAGTCTATAGATTTAGACATGGTTTTAAAAAGATTCAATGCCCTGAAAGATCGCAGAGTACAGCTATTTTAAATTGTTGTTTAAAAAAAAATAAACTTTAAACCTAAGTAGTATAAACTATAAATATAATTTTCTAATTGCTTCTGTTTTTGAAGTTTTCCTAAAAAACGCGTGAAAAGCAAATGAAACGCTAGGGGCAAATGAAGCACTACTAGGGGGGAAACTATTTTTTTTTAACTTTGAAGTGATGGAAATGAGCTAGGCAGTGAATTTGGGGGAGATGCTGGGGTAAGTGGAGCCGTGATGCCATCGGGGAAAGTTTAAGGGAAGGGACCTGGGGTTTCTCTGCTCCCCTTTTATAAAATTTTTTTTTGTTTTGTTCTATGCGTACGCCCGTGAGTGGCAATGGGAAAACCGCGCCCTAGCCGGGATGTCTTAGTGCTTGACACTAATGATGAGTGAGTTTTTTTTTTTCTTCGATATTTGCCAGGCGTAACATAGTAGGTACGGGTCTGGCGGCATTCACGATCCAGATAAGTTGTCGGGGTAGATTTGCTCTTTACAACCGCAATTTTACCACAACGAATTGTAATCCTGTGTCAACAAATCTAATATCTCTGTCAATAGAGGACAGCTGATTAATTTGCTGTATTCGCAATTTTGCCATACCTTAAAGAATGATGCTCATTGTATTGCATATTGGCAATGCTGATTTCAAAATTGTTGTAAATTTTGCAATATGTTTTATAGTTTTCAAGATATTAGAGAAAAACCATAAACGGTCGTCATAAACAGTAATACTAGCGCTAAAGTCTTGAAGCTGGAAACGGATGTTTTTAAGGTGAAAAAAAAAATTTCGAGAATATGAAAATAATCGCCACGCCTAGCTCCAAAAGTGGGATGTGGTTGAGACCTTTGCTTTAAACTGGGTATGCGAAGGTCGCTATGATTTAGTTCGAATAACAGAAAGGAGCTAGATATTTTTTGTTATTGTTGTAAAAGCTGAAAGAACTAAGACAATGTTTTGGTGCGACCTTTTTAGGTTTTGAATAGTTAAACATTTTTAAAGGAATCAAAATAATCCTATGCTGTTGAGAAGGCCACTGCAGAATACTTTATACTTTGTTTTATTTAAAATTTTTGTAGCATTAAATAAATTTTCAAATGGTAGGGTATCTTTTCTGGTAATATCACTTCAGCGTTTTCCAACTATTAGAGCAACGAAATAGGCAACTTTTTATATCTATTTCTGCAAATAATCGTAATCGTCACCAATATGGTTTCTTTCTGATTCCTTATGACTTTAAATTTTATTATTTATTAAGGGTATTCGCGGTTTCGCACACGCACATCTCGGTTTTTATTCGTAATGAAATTACTCTCTGAACATCACATTCTATCTTCTCTCTTCAAACACACCAAGCTTGAACGAGCAAAAAGGCCGAAAAAAAATGGCCACAAAAACGGCCTACGGGAGATGATTGTTGAGCCCTCGAAGTGTCAAAGTCCATGCTCCAGAAAATCCGACCTCTTAAAGAAATTCCATATATGAGCATAAATTTGAAAATATTACGAATTGTTGGATTCGCTTCAAGCAAGATCAATATCGAAAAAATTGTCTACCAAATCTGACAATGCACAATTATTATATAGTGTCCGGAGATTAAAAAAACATGATCCGTAAAATCTTACCTGATCATTTACTCGTTTTATGGCCATTTTAAGTTAAACGCTTTTACCGATACTATTGATAAAAATACGTTCCAAGAAAAATTGTGAATAAGACATTAAAAATTTAAATTAAAACACAAAATAACTGAAATATAAACAAATTAAGGTTTTGAAATCAGACCTGAATCTTATAGAAAACTTTTGGGAGCTGCTAAAGAGAGAAATTTCTAGGAATCTCATGATCAAAATGCGGCAATTCATAAAGTGTTTAATAGACCTGTGGCGCAGAAGTCAAAAAAAAAAATTGCTTGGAATGCTTATAACGTGTGCCTAGAAGAGCTAAAGAGATGATTGCTGCTAAAGGAGGTTCAACAAGGTTTTTGACATATTTCTCTACAATTATTTTTAGTTCTATAAATACTAAACGGAACATCTAACTTGAATTTTTATTTTATCAGTTAGACCCCTTAGAAATAAGTAAATAAAGATATTTGGAATTTTTTTTTTAGTTTCATACTTTTATCATGGTATAAGTTGACAAAATGCGTTTTTTTTTTTTTTTGTAGTGGCTCTAATAAAATGATCACGCACTGTAATGCTCGTTCGAAAAGATTTTTGAAACATAAAGGTTTTTAAATTTAATTTTTTTTTCTCTCAAATCAACCATTATTGTCTAATGTTGATTTCCGTTAAAATAACTAAGCGCCTATTGAATACTTGTATACGAGAATTTCTTTGAACGTGGAAAAATTAATTTAAAAGTAAATTTCAGAATATTTAATTTAAAAAATATGCAACCTGATACTCTTATAATATATGATTTAATAACATGCATAAAACAAAATTATTTAGTTACAATGCTATTCGGAACAAACTTTGTAGCAATTAAAAAAAAAAACACAACCAACCAGAGAAAAAATCATCTCGTCATGCACATGTCACTTTTAAGTGTCGTTCGAAATCTCGTGCGGTCATAATGCAATTTTCTGTAATAAAATTTTCTTTATAATTACTGTAGGTATAATTATTTTTACTGAATTTTCTGTATTTATTTTGATTTCCTCTTTATAACTTGCATAGCTTAGTAAGTTGTTCTTAAAATATATTTTCGTTTTCTATTTATGCAAGGTGTGCCATGTATATGACAAAAAAAAAAAACAATTAGGCGCTATCTAAACCAATTAAAATATAAGATTTTTTCATGTTATCACTCTTGTAGTTAAAAATATATTCATAATCTGACGATATTATTAGTTTTCATAATATTTTTATCGAATCAAGTAATAAATTAGAAGTACTATAGCTTCTTAGGGAGTGAGGCGATGCAGTTGTTAATCTGCCCAGTCTAGTTGCTGATATATCTACATATATGAATTTATCTGTAAAGTCTTTTACATTTTTTGGAAAAGTTGATCTTAAAAGTGAATTGATTTTATGCCACGCCTACTTGTCCAATCCCATTAGATAGTGGATTTGTTATTTTTTTTACCTTCTACAAAGTTCCATTCCCTTCAATAGGGAAAGTCTCTCTTCATGAAGAAAAATTTTGGAATACAATGGATGATGGCACGCCTACTTATTTTTGACCGTCCAGTAATCGTCCAAGCAAAACTCTTTTCATTTTGTGAATATGCATAGTCATATGTGTACCTATTATAATACATTGTGTAGATAACATTGACGATATTTCTTTACACAACTCAATTTTAACTTACGTTACAATTTAAGAGTTAATTAGAACTGTTTTGAGTGAAAATAAGCCCTAAGAACGTTTTAGCATCTACTACTTTGATTTAATCCAAGTTGTTTCATTTCTTCAACCTGATCTTATAACTTGTTATGTTGCTTCATTGTATTGTAGCTATCAATGATTTCTATTGATTTCTTAGTTCTCACAAGTAATTTTTCTCGAGACTTTTAATTACATGTACAATGTTCTATGTCAATCATCATTATTTTCTTTCATAGTTATTATCTTTTCCGTCAACTTCATCTTTGTGGTTGAGTACAGGTTCCGGATACATTATATACCCTACACACAAAGTGTATTCCATTTGATGTTCATTTGTAGCGCGTACATGGGTAAAGAAATATATATATATATCGTCATCTGAGACGATACAGCCTTGTCCAACAATGTCTCTATCTCGCCGTCTATTTGTGTAAAAAACGATTATGGTAGGAACGAAACGAAATAATTTAATGGAATTTGATACATGGGTTATACTTTCAATTTAAGCATGTCGGATCAAATATAAGCCAAATCGGTTCACGGACACGCCTACAACAAAATAAGCTCTTTAAACGCTAAAATGATGGAGTTATATAGTAGGACTTAGGACTTTTACGGGCGCTTCTTCTATTACTGCGATGTAGGGTATTTAATTTATGGCGAGGCCGAATATAACACTTTTGCTAGTTTTTATTTTGTTTTAATTTTGTACCTTCTGACTGAAGTCTCAGAGAAGTACCTGTGTACTTTTTTGCTTTAATTGCTAATTTGTTTTATATATCTTGCTGTTTTCATTCAGTTTCTGTCATAAAATTATAATAATTCAATAGTTTTTGCATTTTTAATGTTTGTTGTAAATCTTCAGTTGGTCATTGTTCATTATTTTGTAGGTGATAATGGTGATGTTTTTCCTCTAAAAAGTTACTTTAAATTGTTTTATTAGACGGCTCATAACCTTAAAAATGTTTTGTTAACATCAACAATAAAAGTTTTTAATTTAATTTGTGTTTTTAGAAGATTGATATTACGATAGAAGGAGAATAGATTATTTAATTAAATAACTTCAATGGCATATCAAGCATTTACGCAAAGATGAAGTTGGTAAAAAAAGCTAAAAATTATAGATTTAATTGCTTTATCCATAACGATCAACGATAAATGCGGGGCTACGACTAATAGAACCAAAAAAATTCTAAAATTGTGACGTCAGTTACTATTTGTCTTAATCGGCAAAAACCTAACTTTGCAGGAGAGCAAATTTAATCTTTGAACTTTAAATTACAAGATTTTGCGGTGCATTTTGTTGGAAAAGCTATATATTTTTGTAGAAAGTACTGGCTTTCATTGAATTTTTTGAAAATTTTTTCCACCAATCGCTGAAGAAAGATTTAAAAGGATTTTGAACATAACTAGAGGAGAGCTCGCATCCTAGGAAAGGACTATTTTGACAACATTTCGTGGAAATATTTTTGCAAGCTCCCAAATGAATGCTGAACATCACTAAGAGTGGCTCCGGACTTTGGAAGGTATTGTTTTGGGCCCATTTTGAGAATTATTTTTTACACTAACAGATGACAAAAGGTCGAACATGGATTTTGGCTAACACGTATTTGAATAAATTTTTTATTGTATATTCGACAAAGTTGTTGGACGGCAAAAAGGTTGGACGACAAAAGAGTTGGATGCCTAAAAGTTAAAAGACAAAAAGTTGATATGGGCCAAAAACTGCTACTTCGAGGGTCCGGTTCCATCTCTTGATCCTTTTAGAACACTCTTTATCAACTAGTAATCTAGTAATTTTTTTTAAGGAAGTTCAAAATATCTCTTCCTCTATCCGGGTTCCATTATCAACCATAACCCCTATGATTGGAACAGAAAATATTTTCTCGAAAAAACATCAACTTCCCTATCAGAGTTTGGGACCTTCCCTAATATGAAGCTAAATAATTCTTCAACATTTCTCCAGTCCATTTCCTTACTTAAGTCTTCTAGCAAAATCCAAAGTTCCCAATAGATTATTTATTTCAGAATAATATATTGAACTAGAGCATGATCCATTTTGCTTTTTGGAGATCAGTATTTGGGAGAAAAGGTTTTGCTATATATTTGCACTATACTTCCCTAGTTATAGCAAGCATGTGCGGGTGATGACCTCTTATGTTCCCCTTTCTGAAGATGAAATTTTAAATAGTATAAGACAAAATTTTTCTATAACATACCCTGTGTCAGTAATGGAATTTTTGGTACATTTGTACTTTTTTCAGTACCTTTGCGTCCTAAAAAATCGTTCTCAGTATATTCGACAAGTTTTCAATTCATTCGGTACAGCTTTATGTTTAACAGCATAGCTTCCATAGCAAAGAAACTCCCACGTTCCAAAATAAATTAAATAAAAGTTATTGTTAAAGAAAAGCCAGCAGAAAAAACACACTAATATAAAACTGACTTTAAATCACTCGACTGTTAAATGGGACATTGACAACAGCAACAGCAGCAACAACCACATAATAAAATGTCTTTTTTGTTGGTTGTAGCTGCCATTGTGGTTAGTTGGTGGTAACGCACAAGAAGAATTCAATGCATACAATACAGCAACAGCAACAATTGTCCAAAAATGAAAAGACCAACAAGAAATTGACAGACCCAGAAATAGACAAATTGAAAGACAGATATGCGTTATATCAACAATAATAACAACGACAACAACAAGAAAACTACGATACAATGACAGCGACAGTCCAAAAAAAAGCGAAACATTTTAACTAATTTTGGGATGACAATAAAACAAACCGCCTGAGGCAACAGCACAATGCAAAAACCCATCAAAATCAATAAAGTCACTAGCGCACAGTGCCTCTGGAATAAGAAAATACGGAACAAAATGTTTGTGGTTTTATGACTTTCGTCATGATGCAGAAAATTTCAGAGATATTGAAATACTTTTTTTTACCAAAAGTTGTATGGTACCGTTAACTCTTCAAGATATTCCGATATATTATAAAATTTGAACAAAACACTGTGCAAAAATGAATAAAAACCTAAGACCAACTTTTGTCGTATACTCTTTTTCTTTTATTTACTTACGCAAAAGACATTCGGAGCGGCGTCGAACCGTCAGTATGTCAACTCAATGTTATGTGCTATAACAAAAACAGCCACTGTCATAAAAGTACAATACAACAACAACAACAACAGCAATAATGGCAAAAAAAGATGTCATTTTGGGGCCTTTTTTTACGGATTTAATCAAAAAATGTAATCACTTGCGACCAAGAGCAGTTGCCTCAAAGACACCAAACCACCAGCAACAATAACAACAACAACTACAATAACATAGAATGTTTGAGTTGCTCCCTCGTTTTATTGTGCAACAATTGGTAAAGTTTAATTGAAAGAAAGCGTTAAGCTTTTTGAGCTACAACAACAAGAAAAAAAAAAGACAAGTAACATAAAAAGCATAAAAATGCCAAAAAGTGCGTAAGTGGCAAACGTTTGCTTGGAATTCAATGGAACATAACATTAATAACACTGAAAGAAAAAAAAATATACTCAATGAACTCAAGATAATATCGAGGGCCTCGACGACCCGTCCATTAATTACGTTGGTGAGATCTGGCGGGATCCTTTCCCTCCCTCCCGTGAGGGAGGTGAAATTTTGTTGCCTTCTGGAAAATCATATAGAGCTTCTCTAAGAAATGGTTTTAAGGTCATTGTCTCCACAAAAAACAACAAATAATTAAATCCTAGATTTGATACATAAGTTTTTATAAGTTTGTTAAGCTGAATAATACCCTTTGAAATAGATCCAGCCCAACCCTCAGACAATTTTTCAAAATCTCCTAAATCAGTGACTAAGCTTCGCATAGGTTAAAGGCTTTGTATACTTTTTAGGGATTTGAAGAGATATACCTTGTCAAAATAGAACTTAATTCAAAAATCACTTAACCATTCAAAATTTATTTTCATTATTCAAATTATTTTCATTTACGAAAAAAGGTCCTTATTTTTGACTTTCAAAAACCCTAGCAAAACGAAACATTTTAATCGCAAGCCTTGCGCCCGGGGCGACCGCACCCTTGGTCCCATTAGGTAATGGCTACTGGGTTCGAAACTGACATTGCGAATTTGTAAGTCGTAAGTATAAATTAAATTTGATAATAAAATAAAATTAAATAAAATAAAGTTCTACAATTTCCTTATAAATTCAAAGTCTCTTAACAAGACACGGAAATCTTTTTTGAGTATTTTTAATACCTCAGGCAAATAATTTAGCGAGCCTCTTTGAAGATAACGAAGAGAGGGAAATGTCTTTATTGGCTCTTATATGCCCCCTGTATGGCATTTGTAGATATGTATAGCATGTTTTTTTTCTGCTTCTCTTTAAAAGGCCTTTAAAATATGCTTATAAACTGTTTTCTGCTACTAGGGTTTATTAAACATTTTCGCCTATATCTCTTGAGAGAAAAATCTTACATCAATGGGATCAAACCTATTGGAAAGAGCATACAATTTACAAGAAAACAAAAATTGATTGGTTCCTCAATCTTCGAAAGGTTCCCTAACTCTAAGAGCTAAATAAACTGACGAAGTGTTATCTGCACTAAAAAAATGCAGAGTTTTTTTTACGGAAAATATACGATTTTTCTCTCATGATATATGTACTAAACTGTTTAGTAAAGTATTCTTTACCATGTAGTTTCAATAAAAGATTTAAAAGTTCAGTGAGTCACATGTTAATATCAATATTATGAGCTCTCCTTGTAGCAGAACTTTTTTGTCATGTAAGCCTGAGAGAAACGTATAACAAAAAACATTAATCTATCTATAGGTATAAATATAATATAGTATATATGTAGTGTAGTGAGTAATAGCATTTTCAGTAGATTTGTACTTTTTTCAGTACATTTGTATCGTGAAAAATCGTCGTCAAGTATTTAATTCATACGATAAATTTGGCCCATTTTCATTACATTTGGTGCATTTTCGACTATTTCTAAACATGACACCATTATTTTTATTAAATTTACCGCCAAATATGCCAACAGTAAACTTTGCTGACCTTTTGTTTTTTTTTTTTCAGTAAAAAAATTAAAATTTTGATGAAATTTAGTAATATTAAGGAACACTTTCCTGTCCATGTTGAAAAAGTACATTCGAGATCAACAAAGTAAATTTCAAGTTTCCATTCCATTCCATTTCCACAAAGCTCAAATGTCACTGATATAGTTTTGTAATTAGTTACTCGCTGGTTGACGAATTCATATAACCTACTTGTTAAACGTTCAATACAATCTATCATTCCAAGCGGATAGCGATAAATTTGTCCATTTCCCATATAACTATAACGTATCTACTTTTTTGAGTAAGAAGATATTGTTGTATCATTTTCGTAAGAAAAATTCTGCATAGCTATTTGACTATATCCTACGACACCGTCTTTTTGATAACCTCGTATTAGCACAAGAGACTATTCCGCAAAATCTTGTGCTTTGAGGACTTAATTTATTCGTGATGTAGGCTCTTCTTCTATAGCTGAACTATTTGAACTTTTTGCAGACGTTGGATCGGCGGGTACTTTTGATATTTTATTTGTAATTGTGCTTTTAACTTTTACACCTACTTTTAGTTTTATGAGAAGTAAAATGTTTTTTGTTTTTGTCTATTTTGGATTACAAAGGAAACTATCTGTTATTTTCTTAAAAGAAGATTATAGAAACTGCTTAGGCTTATTTAAATGGTATAGGTAACGAAGAAGATCGCTAGTAATTATTCTACATTGAAAAGGTCTCTCCCTCCTTTGGGTTATCTGAACTTATTAAAATTGTGATAAGCCGGACGGTATTCTAGCCCTGACCCAGCGCTACTTGTCAAAAACCAATATCGTGTTTTATTTTAAATGTTCCGAAGAAAAGAAAACTTACCGTTTTTTTAGGTGTATTTCACTTTTATTTTTATTTTAATTGTTATATAGCACTAGTTTTTTTTCCTAATTGTCAATTACAATTTCAAAGAAACTTGACGCCATTAGGCGGCGGATCAACGAGCCAAAGCGCAGATACAAAGATAGATAAATACAAATAGATGGATGGACGTATGGATGAATGTATGAATGAATTTTCTGACGCACATTTTTTAGGTTACAGAGATTAACGTGCAGTAGTTTTTTATGCCATGTTTGTCTCCATATTCAACAAGAATAACAACAACAACAACAACAATAAAAACTACAAAAGATGTGGGCAGCCCTGGCTCTAATAGACGCACGTGACGTACAAATAGACAGATAAAAAACAACAACCAACTGTTGCTTGTAATTTATGCTAACAATTTGTATTTTATTGGTTGCAATTTTATTGTAATTGTTGCTGCTGAGCTTATTGGCAACACTGAGCCATATGTAAGCAAACGAATTGGAATCGCTCATGGCTGCTCTTATCTATCAGATGAATTGATTGTGTTTTTTTTTTCTATTTTGGTTATTTTTCAAAGAATTCAATGAATGTATTTATTTATTTAATGATATTTCAAAACTATTTGCATTCTGTTAAAAATGCTAAATCTTGAAATTTTCACAATGTGTTTCACGGAATTGGGATATGGGTGTTAACAGAGTTAAAATATTTACAGAGATACAATATACAATATATTTCTTTGAGCTGATCGACGTCCCCAAAAAATATTTGTCAGAACGGCACATGTCCATGATCGGTCGTTTTGAGTTTTTTGACCACTAAGCTTGGAGTATTTTCATCTCAGACACTTCATAAAGGCACTAAATGTCATTATTTTTTGATAGCAAAGTAAAAGTTTTCCTGATCGAAACGTTTCCGTTGACCAGATCGAAGATATGGTCAATTTATTTAAAAAAAAATGTTGAAAAGTAAATATCTTAACCAAATCAAAGTTCTCAGCACTTCTAAATAATGATGACATCCATCTCTATTGGAAGGCGTTAAAATATGAAATAACGATTGTTAAAAGAAAATTTTAACTATTCAGTTGGAAAGTGGGTTTTCCCTCGAGAAATGGATGCGTAATGTATTATTTAATGTTTCATTTATTTTGTACTACCATTTTGCAATGTATGCCGTTGGGACGGAGAAATCGTTTGTACTCCCTTGTAAGAGGCTATAGTTAATTTCTAACAGATGTGCCATCTCAATCTGGGCATTGGAAACTTCCGACACAAAAAACCCATTGTTCTGCGTCTTGTTGGAACCAAAAGTCTCCCAACCCTTTTTCACTCCCACATCCACCGATATCAATCGTCGTTGACTGTAGAGATCACGACAAAAATTTTGGAGCAATATATGTCACAACAGCACCATTAGTTTGGTCACTACGGCTAAAAACAGGTCAACAAAAATGCAAATTTTTGCAATTTTTCAAAAATATTTCAATTTTGGCACCTTATAACTCGAAAAAAGTCTATTAAACTCAAAAAGTTAGCTATCCTATCTTATAGTATGTTGAAATCTAAGAATTTTAAATATACTATTTTTAGTTTTTGGTTTCATTTCATGTAAGTTATGTTAAAAAAACTAAAACAATGTAAAAGTCAATTTCATACATTTTTGCTTATAATAATTTTGTTTTCAAATAAATTTTAATAAAATACCAACTGTTTAAACAAAAATGTATGAAACAGAATCTTACATTGTTTTAGTTTTTTTTAAATAACTTTTCTGAAATGACACCAAAATATAAACTTATCGTACATAAAATTTTTACATTTTAACATACTACAAGATAGAATAGCTAACTTTTTGAGTTCAAAAGATTTTTTTCGAGTTATAAGGTGCCAAAGTTGAAATTTTTTTTTAAAAAAGCTAAATTTAGCATTTTTGTTGATCTGTTTTTAGCCGTAGCGACCAAACTAGTGGTGCTGTTGTGACATATTTTACTCCAAAATTTTTGCCGTGATCTTTACTTTTAGGAAACAAAAAAATTTGGAATGAGTATCATGTAAAATAATGTTTTTAATCGAGCCTATATGGCGTTACCTCCCGGGACAGTGCATGTCTTTGGTTTTGCCCTGATCCAGCAAAACCACTATGCTTTTCGGATTCAGCGGAAAAATTTCCTATAGGAATGGTGGTTTTTTTTGCCGCTATAATATTTTGCAAAAATTTGTCGAGTAGTGTTATGTGAGGATTGTCGGAGCAAGAGCGATTAAAATGATCTCTGTCGGTCATCAGAATTCGATCCCAAAAATTCAGCTAAACTTCAACCATTCGAATGACAATATTCGCGTAAGCCAAGGTTGCTTCCTTGGCTTGCTTGTAAGTAAGCGGCTTGTCCACTTAAAATAATCTAAAAGTTAATTGCAATTTGTATGGGAAAGGTGTGGATCTTATGTTAAAGTTGTTCAAAATTTCACGTGACCAGATTGCGATGGAGCCCTCATCATCGTAATATATGTATCGAAGAGGAGTATTTCGGCAAAAATTAATGTCGAAATACTAACTACTGCTCTGAAGTGTAAGTCCGTAAAATTACAAAAAATATTATTTCGTTCGAAAATTGTTTGCTAATATATGTACATAGGCATTATTATTTCATAGCATTCGTAGCAGATATCTTGCCGTTGGTAATCAGTCTATATCAGTCGGAGGGAAAATGTTCATTTCCATTTTGTTCTAGATATGGTATTTTGTGTCGCTCATATTGTAAATAATCCTGTTTATCAGTTTTGCGTCATGAGCATCATTGGCCATTTGCGATCTTGCGATTTGCGACCTCTTTGATTTGGGACATATCCAAAATCTATATTATAATAATTAAATTGTTGAGCAGTTCTAAAGTTGAATTTAAGTTCTAAGGATGACAATGAGCCGATGCGATGCAACTGTCGAAACTGTTGTTTCAATTGATAACACCGCTTACAACAGTAATTTCTTCAGAAAATGTAAAGCTAAATGGTGTTAGTTTTGATATGTTTATGATTTTATTCAGAAAAGTTATATCAGAACTGATTTTGTTAGTTCAATTTGAACCATCACTAAATATAAGTGAAAAGCTTAAATGATTTTCTTTGATTTCGGGAACCATCGAACGGAATATATCCGGATGTGTACTGCATTCACTTAAACATCGTAAATACATATATATCTACTGAAGAAAATTTGTGGTATTTTAACAGTATTAAAAAGTTAAGTCTGAATGTCAAGTTTATTGGTACGAAATTTTGTTTTGTAAGTCGCAAGATCCATTTTATTGGATATATGTACTTAAATGTTATAGCTTACTAAATGAGATTTGAAAAGAATAAAAGTAGGAATGTCACTTTTGATATTAGATAGTGTATAGATTTGCTTCAAAAGCTTAGTTATTAATTAATGGGTGTATAGTTGAATCTTCAAGAGCAGAGTTATTTACTCTAAGAATATCTATAAAATTTCGCTAAAAACTATTCGATTTAATTTATAAATTTTAAGTTATTCTGAAACTTTAAGCCCAATAACGATATAAAATTCAAACAATCAAATTAACAAACAAATGACAAATTGACATAAAATCAAGAGCGGATGAAAGCCATTGGGATTTTCACAGACAAAAAAAAACTTCAAATAAAGTAAAATGTAATCAAATGACATGCCATCGGATTCAGAAAATGAGTAGAGAATAACAAAACAACAACAACAATGCATTATCGGAAAGTCATACAAATTGTAATCATTGTAAATTCAAGTGCATTGAAACTCGAATATAGAACATACATACTTAGACACACACATGTAAACACTTCTTGTATGCAATGTATGTGTGTGCGATTTCATTTGTCACTGTACGAGCATTCTTCAGATAGCTGTGTGATAAAGTAGGCTTGCGACTATGGGATATCAAAATATTCAGAAAATATGTACCGAAATATTTTTGAGAATATTGTCAAGAAACTCCAGAGACTGTCTTAGCTTTTTACACTGGCGAAAGAAAATTTATTCGTCAAAAAAACCAAGTGATAGAGAGAGTATTCTTTAAACTTTGAAGCCAAATAAAAACAGTTAAAATGAGAAAAAACACAACAAAAACACAGAATTCAAGCTGCAGCATAGGCAACAAAAAATCAAACGACAATTTTTGTGTGAGGTTTTACAAGACTTAATCCTAAAAAGTAGGATATTTAACTTAAAAAGAAGTATGCAGTATTCTTCTTTAGCATACATTTGATGTTTTTAAAAAAAAATAATTAAATCGAATCAATATATTCTGCGCCAAAGCGTTACAAATCATTTCCATTTTAGCATTTAAGGAGTAGAACTAATGAAATGTGGTCAAAGTCGATCCAGCAGCTTTTGCGTGATACCCGGATATCAATGGACATACATAGCCATGATTTTATTTAGGTAAAATCTATTCGCATTTTTTATGTTGATATATTATTTTTATTGGATGAGCAAACGATGCACAATTTCAGTGTTTAAGGTATTTACATTATTTGGTAGTATTGCCAAATATATATATTGCACTAACCACCTTTTTTGGAAAAATTTTGTGGAAGAGCGAAGAAGGTTCAAGTTTTCTAGGTAGCTTATGTTATGATATCTTGTAGTCACGAGCCGACTTCACACAGTTATTTCACACTTGCATTTTAACATTCATATAAGTGCATGTATTTGCACTTGCTTGGTCAGTTGACCTACATAGTTAAGCAGCCAAGAACAGGGGGCGTCAGTAAAACATTGAAGTTCTAATTAGGTTTATTCCCTTAACAATCGCCATATGTGTTACCAAGGGTGGTTTAAGAAAATTTGGTTTTTATATTAGATGGATGAAATCTGAAATTTCCCCGCTTCAGGGTATGTTAAAGTGATAATATCAACTTGGAATCCTCCATATGTGTTAGACTGCTTCAATTAAAGTTTTAATTTTATTGGTAGACTTTATTTGAAAAAAAATCACCCTACCGGTAGTATATGTAATAAATTGAATGTCAACTCTAATTAGCATGAATGATGACAGCATAGAGTACTTCAGTTTAGATAAAGAAGATGATGTCTGGCTCTTCTTCATTCCGGCCTCATTGCTCTTCACATATGAAATGCTCTAATTTATTTCATGGTCAAAATTCTCATTGTCTACAGACGCTGATGTCGTAGCCGACGTAGTTACTCTGTTTGGAGTCGTAATTGCTAGTGGTTGCCTTACGTAACTCTCTTACACCCAATGCGAACCGCGACAGTGAAGCAAACGAACAAACTAACGTGTTAACACTTTAAGTTAACAATTTTACATGCTAAGTGGCCGAAAGCGTTCAGCGCCAACAGCGGTAGGGTGGGACGAGCAAAATTCCTGAGTAGCAATTACAAGGTTGACATAAACAAACTTCACAAAAAATTGCGATAGAAGAACCTCAACATTATGTAAAGTGGAAAATTTAAAATTTAAATAAAACATCGCCGCCTTAGAGTTACAATAAAAAAGAAAAAAAAAATGTGGTAAATGTTCTTAAGTTGAAAAATAAATATTATTGGATTTAAATAACGATTGGAACGTACAGATATATATCTACTTATCTGTAGGATGGTGTAGTTTTCGTTGTTTGTAAGAAATTTACATGTAATTTTTTCAGAGACTTGATTTGATATTGATCATTAAATGTTAGCAGAAAGTCGGTAGTCTCACATTTTTAAAACAAGTCTTTGTTTGGTCTTCAACTAACTTGTTGTACGACTAGCTTTAATATAATGTTTTTAAATAAACTTATGAATTATAAAAAAATTAGAATTGAAGATACATAGTTTCAAGTTTTAATATACAGAAGAGTTCTTATGTGTATGTCAATTTATGGCTAGCGGACCTATTGCTAATTTTTCGCTTAGGAAAAAATTATTGAATATATTTTTCGAGCTAAACATTTCACGACATAATTATCAATGTCATAAATATGGATTTTTTTTGGTATATTTATATAAAATGTCACAATTAGATTGTTGAATCTAATAGGTTTCAAAACACTAAACAAAAAAGTTTCTGCAAAGAAATTTATATATCTCGATCAATTTAGGAGAAAATTTATTTTCCAGATCTATTTCATAAAGAGTTATAGCTCTTAAACTGAGCGTTAAATATCTCAGAAATAAATGTCGAAATAAATATGTTTTATACAGCATACAACTTTTCAAAACACCTCGATTTTAGTAATCGAGAAAATTTGTCATTTGAATTACACCCATCCCTCGATTTACGCGGTACTTCTTTTGCGCGGTTTTAAAATAACGCGGTTTCAAAATTTTATTTGACTAAACTTTTTTTTCAGCTAAAAACACGTGGACATAAATAATATGACGAAGTTTCGTCTATATCTAGTCAACATCATGGTGTAAAAACAAAGGTGGAGTAATTATGACACTTCTCTCATAATTTTCTGGATATTGGTCAGTAATAGACTCACATTGACATTTATCATCAATTCAATTTTATTGTGTTTCGTTTACATATAGTTGTTTTTCATTATTGGTCCCGTTTAGCAACTCCTACATTTTTGAAGCGTTTGAAGCAACTTTTTACTAAGTGGTATTTGTGTTAGGTTTTTCAGAATTCTATTGCGAATAAATACTTACTTACTTACTTGGGTGGCCATAACAACCCGTTACCGGGTTACGGCAGACCTCAAAAGCTCTCTCCAGGCGCCTCTGCTTCGCGCGCGCCTTCTCCAATCAGTCACACCAAACGTGGATAGGGTTTACTCGGCTTGGTCTTTCCATCGGATGCATGGTCTTCCTCTCCGTTGTCGCCCAGCTGCTTCCGCATCAAACACCTTTTTCGCCGGAGCTTCTTCGTCCATACGTACAACATGTCCCAGCCAGCGCAGACGTTGTATAGTGATGCGCTTGACTATGTCAATGTCATCGTAGAGCTCGTAGTGTGAAGATCTATGGTGGGCTTACCGAATAAATAATTATGCTAAATCGTTCATCGGGTTTCAATCTGACACTAATAAGTCTTTTCTAATATTGAATAACAACAACAACGACCAAATTTGTCACAATTAAAGTATTTTGCGCAACATTAGCAGCTTATCGTTCAGAAAGTTTTCTAGAACTTTGTGCTTAAGCTCTGCAATTTATCAAAGCGCTTAACTTTGTTGAAGGAGCAATTGAAATGTTAAAATGTCAAAGTTAAAGCAAGTAAGCGAATACTCACACGCTCTTAAAATGGCTTCAACACTTATGGCTCTCCTTAATTACTTCACCTTTATTATTACACCATGGTCAACATAAAATTTTTTGGAAATATTTTGGTTATACTTTCATGTTACTTATTTATTTAATTTTCTTACTTTTTATAATTAATACTTTGGATATGTAATTGAATTAAAAAAAATAAAAATTAATTCCATAAAATCTAATTATTTTATTTAATTATTATTTTTTATATAATCTCCAATTTTTCATGCGTACCTAACGTACGTATGTACATTATGGGTTCAGTTTACGCGGATTTTTTTTACCAATTATGCTATTTTCTTTGAGTTCTATTGCTCGACTTACGCGATTTTTAAATTCTGAAAAGCAATCCACTCAATTTGTATGGACTTCTTGTCTCGATTTACGCGGTTTTGAATTACGCGGTTTTTTCAAAATCGAGGGATGGGTGTATTTTGTAGTTATACAAATGTTATTTCTGAGCTGAAAAATCAACATGGCGAACCATACTAGATCATTTTAGGATAATGTTTTTTTGATTTGCTGAGGGTGCTGGCCAGTTGAATATTTCAATAGAGTTACATACTTTCAGAAAGTAGGGTAAAATGGGAAACATTTGACACTTAATTTTTAAAGGCCTATATTTTCTTAAACTATTAATGTATTTTAAAGACTGTTATTGTTTTCTAAACATTGACTATTCGGCATCAAACTTCGAAAAAAATTTTAAAACGAAAGCTACATCACCGTATTTTGTTAAAACTTTTTCAAAAAAAAGTCATTGTACCCCGGCATGTGGCACATTTGACTTTTAAAGGGGCACATTTGTCCCTTCGTTAAAATGGAAACTACGTACTTAATTAACTTTTTTTATATGATTTATTTCAAAAGAAATAACGAAAAATCAATTTAAAAAACATAGCATAAACATGGGGCACATTTGACAGATGTAAGCTTTTGGCAGGAGTCAAATGTGCCCCACACGTTCAAGAGGCTTTTCTCTATTTTCGCGAAAACAGAAAAAAAAGCCTATCTCCGAAAAGAGTTGAAGAAGAACTTTCATTATGTTTTTTTAAGTCAAATTCGACTCCATTCTGCATTTAAACTTTTTGGCTCTTAAGCCGTCTTCACACTGAAATTAGCAAAGTCAAATGTGCCCCAGTGTGAAATGTTTTCCACTTTACCCTATTCGTTTGGTTGTTATTTTGTTGAAAAAGAAAAGATCATTTATCTACATTAGTAATCAGATTTTCTGCTAAAATATTTGTGTTAACTTTTCTTGCCATCTTTTCAATGGTTTTAACTAAAGTCCAGGCTGAAGTGACAACAATAATTGCTCAAAAAGAGCTAAATTTACCCGAGCATCAGTTAGTGCAAGATATTAGCACTAGATGGAATTCCACTTTTTTTATGATTGAACGTTTGTTAGAGCAAAAGCAGGCCATATCACTGTATGCTTCTGACTACGATATACTCATCAATTTGACAGTTCAACAGTGGAGTGGAGTGGAGTGGAGCAATGTATCAATTAAATAAAGCCCTTCGAAGAAATAACCAAAATAACAAGTTCTGGTTTATTTTGCGTGTCGGAAGTAATACCACACATTATTGCTTTAAAAAAATACTTAGACAACGATGAAACTGAGCAAAGAACTCCTGATTTATCACATGTGCGGGCCTCGTTAAAAGCTGAATTAGAAACTTGTTTTAACCCCATAAGTCAAGACTAAAACTATTTGATTGCAACTTACCTACACCCAAGATTCAAAACAAATTACTTAGGGGCGCTTGAGGCTAAAATAGCGCACCAGGAAATTCTACTGGAATATTTAAAAATGTCTTGTGAAGAGTCCTCCAGTAGCAGTTCATCTTCAACATCGGCTAAAAAAAGTAGACGAGAAGAGACAGAATCAGCTGTATCTCGCAAAGCTCATGACACGTTTTGGGATTGCTTTGATGAGGTACCAAATGAAAGCAATACTAGCCAGGTTCAACGTGAAGAAAGAAACGTAATAGCATGTGAGCTTGATTTTTATCTTCAGTCAGTGCGAATTGATCGCAATTGTGATCCATACTCTTGGTGGGCAGCTAATGCTAAACATTAACATTTTTTTGTTGTTGTTGTTTTTGTTGTTGCTGTTGTTGTTGTTATCGTCGACAATTTCCAAAATTTCAAAAAAATTCATAGAGCTCTTTCATATGTTTTCCTTAAAAAATTGGGCTGGTAAATAAAAACCAATATTGAATAGGACACCATTTAAGAGGACATAAATTGTGCTTTATTAATATATTAATAATATATATCTTCTTAATACTTATTTTGCGGTTTTTAAAAATTTGAAAAACAAAAAAAAACGTAAAGAGTTTTTTGTGGAGCATGAGATCGCTTAATGTTAAGTCTTCTGCAATTTCCACTTTGAGTTCACCTCGCAGATATATTTTGGGAAATTTTCTGATATATTCTCGATAATATTGTAAGTGAACGAAATTAAAACTTTTTAGGACAGGCGAAAATAATTGCTTAAAACATCGTTATTTGTTTTTCAAATATTCTTTGCTACTTTTATTTTTCTTTTAATACTTTTCCCTTGAATTCTCTTGTAGTCCGATATACTAAGTAGACTTAATGATTTCATGACTCTGTGACTAATCTTCAGCACTCAGTCATTCTTTTCATACAAGCAGATAATTCTCATTAACTTTATATGGCGCTTATAAAAACTAAATATTTGCAATGATGTTTCAATAACGCAAAATAATGGACATTAACATACGTAATAGACGTAACGATATATACACGTTCGCAAGCAAATAAAATTTGCTGAACTTGAAAATGTTCATGATAAAACAAAAACAAAAAACGTAAATAGAAAAACATTTAATTATTGCAATGCTGGAAAAAATTACAACAACAACAACAACAAGAACAGTCTAACAAAACAATGACAATGGACAATGACAAAACGTTTTGTCATACAACAAGTCGACGACAATCCAAGCCAAAGCTAAAAATAAAATGAAAAAAAAAAAAAAAAAATGATTCGAAAGCACATACACATGCTCCGACGCTGCGAATAAGTCAAGCGGGCAGATGGTTGCCAATTATTTACAGCAGAAAAAAAAAATTTAAGTAAAATTGTTGCGCACGCGCACGCTATTAGAAAAAATATAGCAAAATATAAACAACAACAAAAAAAAAAAATTAAAATGAAAGACAAAAAGCTTTACCGCCCAACGCCCACTTGCTATTATTGTTTTATGGTTGTTGTTGTTGTTAGTGTTGCCGTATTGTTTTTGTTGGCATGTTGTTAACTTTGTAATTGTTTAAATGAAATCTGTCAGCATTCGGCACGCAGCAACAATTTGACATGCAACATAAAACCCATTTATTAAGTAATGACACATACAATAGATACGAGTGTATGTATGTGTAAACAGTGTTGTCGACTTGCAGATTTTCCGAATTCTTACCTCTTCAAGGCGCTTAATAAAAATAAATTTGTGCTCTCTTGAATGGTTTAAGAAGAAGTTTTTTTCTTTGATATATATTACACGCTCAATGCCAATATCTGCGAAAAAAATTATTGATAAAGCGCCTAAAAATATGCTATACCACATATGCGAAAACTATATTTCGAAGCAGTGTTGTAGTCATGATTACCTCACCGTCGTAAGGTGCATTTTTATGAAGCCGTCAGCGTTCATAAATGTCTCTCATTTGACTTGAGCAAAAAGCCTTCACGAAGCTCTCCGAACGTGCACAAATATTAGCGAGTGCGCTCCAACATTTCCCCGAATTGCGTATTTACTGTTCTAGCGATCATTTCCATGATCATGATTTCAGATAGCCTTGATATCCGCTACCCTGATGATTTCACTTCAATTCATGCTGGCCGACTTCAGTTGTTGATTTCCGTAACGTTTACATTTCCAGGAATTGAAATTTGGAATAGAGTTTTTTAATTCCATGGCAAACAAAATTTCTTTCTATATCTATATCTTTCCAAGAAACAAACTTTTGAGTAGAAAAATATTGAAACAAAATTTTTTATTCCATGGCAAAGTCTTTGGTCGACTCCATTCCAGGAATCTAAATTTAAAATTGACTTAAAGTCTCTCTGGGTTATTTCATTTTTTCTTTTCAATGAAGAGGGACTAGCACCAATTTCAATATAAAGGGCTTGAAGATTCTATCAAAGGATTTCCAAATTTCTCAATTTTTGAATTCTTCAATTCCGTGTCAAAGATAATGTATTTTTGCTTTTAATAAAGGTATGGCATACAAAGTTTGGAAAAAGAAGTTCGTGAGCCGCTGTTATACGAAATAAAAAAATTTTCTTCGATTCCATGGGATTTTATTGCAAAAACAGGGATAACATGCATCAGTCAAGGCAGAAAAGTTCAAGATGGTTTTTCAACATCACTTGAGGCGGCTCCGGCGTCACGAAGAGCTGTCCTTGGTCTACTTTGGCCAACTTTGTCAATTTCAAACGCTCATTCTTGGGATGGGATTGGCCAAAGAATTAATTCTTTTTGCCATTTAATCTAAATAGTTAAGAGGTAAAATTCTTAAGGAATTTAATTTTGGCTACAAATTTTAAATTCCGGAATGAAACCCACAATGAATCAGTTCCATTTGGCAAGGAGTTGCGAAACACGATTCCAAACTCCGATTCCTTAGAATTTGATTCACAAAGTATTAATTTCAATTTAGCTCTAGTTGTAGCTCATATTCTCCCGAGATTCTCCCGGGCAGAAACTATTGATGTAGGCAACCTCAGCAAGATTTGAAATAAAATAGAAGTCATTTGAAAAGTAATGTATTGTAAAATGAAGTCAATAAGACAGGAAATGCTTCAGACATTTTCTCTATATGATTTCAAAGTAGAATTTCTTGCCTTAGAAGAAGAATAGAAATCATAGGTACATACATACAAATGTCACTGAAATGGACAATTTGAGTTCGAAATTTTTTTTTTGTAAATTTAGTTTCGTAATCTAGAAATTTTGTCAACAGAGACGCAAAAGTTACGGCTAAAGTTGATGAGTTTTTTTCTTTCATCTTTTTTACTGCTGCTGCTGCTGCGGCAAATTGTCACATCAATTTAATTTTTTTTCTATTAACCGTAGCTGGTGCGGTTACTATTATTACTACTAATTTTTATTGTTGTTGTTATTGTCTTGCTCACTTGTTGTTCGTTTGTGTTGTCGCGCTGTATGATACACAAAGACAACAATAACAATATTGACCTTGGAAAGAAAATTCTAAAACGTCGCGCTTAAGTCACCGCAAATGATTCTTGTTCTCGTTCACAAATTTCAAATTCCAAAACATGAATTTACTCCCATTTAATGTTTGCATATTTACATACATACATTTATGAAGGGCAATTCCATGGTAACTTGCGTTACAAACAGATTTTGCCTTATAACTTTTCGGAATGCAATGCACGGTGCGCCTGCAGGGAATCTAATGAAAAATCGTGCTACCTTCAATTTTTTTCTTTTCATGTGTTGGCAGCATCGTACGGAAATGTTTTCTTGAAATTAGAAAATAATCCATGTGGCCCTTTTTTTTTGCACGTTAATACAATATTTTAATTTTTTTTTATATTTATCCCGAATCACTCTGAGTAAATTTTTTTACGAATTTCAAAAAGATTTTTTAGAAGTGTACTGTTTAAGACTTAAGTTAAAAAACTGCATCATTAGTTTTTAGATCCTGCTTATAGTATCCTTGAAATGTCCTGTTGCCATATGGCAACGCTAGGCAGGTTTACGGTGTAGCTGTTTTGACACTTTTTTATTAATTTATTTGCTTTTACTGTATTATAAAATATATTTTCGTAGTTTTTTATTTTCCTAATTTATTTTCAAATATGTAAAGACCACTATCCTTGAAAGAGGCGCAGGATTTTTTAGAAGAAATGTGTGTCGATGACGAAAATGACGCTCCAACCAATTGGTTTATATTGAGCCACCCCATATCGAAGGAGACTTAAGTGGCGAAGATGATGGTGATAATGATGGGGGACTACCAGACAATGTTTGTCCAGAGCAACTCAAGTCTGGTTTGGAAATTATTATTGAAAACGGCAAACGGATTGACAGCTTAGAACGAGAGCAACCTAGTTCTGATACTGGATTCATTGATGAAATTCTTTGTTTGCCAAGCTCATCAAAAGGAATATGCCGTGTTCAACCATCCAAACCTAATCTGCCAATTCCATCAGCTAATAATATATAATAATATATTATAATAAATATATTATATAAATAAATAATAATTTCCAAACCAGACTTGAGATGCAGTTTTTTAATTTAAGTCTTAAATAGTATACTTCTAAAAAATATTTTTGAAATTCGAAAAAAAATTTACTCAGAGTGATTCGCGATAAATATAAAAAAAAATTAAAATATTGATTTAGCGTGCAAAAAAAGCGCCACATGGATTATTTTCTAATTTACAGAAAACATTTCTGTACGATGCTGCCAACACATGGAAAGAAAAAAATTGGAGGTAGCACGATTTTTCATTAGATTCCTGCAGGCGCACCGTGAATGCAGCCCAATCGTTTAACCAAATTTTCCATTAAAACAGCGGATCCAATGCCAGTTGGTCTTGTGCCCTTTTACTGAACTTTTGACGAAAGCGATGTTCATTAGGCTTTAATTCTTGCATGAGCTGGATCTTATTAGCCTTCAAACCAAGATCTTTGCGTAAAGTTTTTTATAAAATGAACGGATATAGACCTAACTTTTGTGAACGATGTCGTATAGATACACTTGAATCTTCTTCAACACTCTGCTGCACGAATGCAATATGCTCTTCAAAACGTACTCTTCTTATGCGTCTCGGTGCCACTGCGTTTTAAAAAATATATGTAAAAAACGGCCAACAATAGGGCGGTCTCAGATGGTTGATTGTGTCAGTAGTAAAATTGTGCAAGTGCTCTATAACTTTGGCGAGCAAAAAGATAATTTTGGAATCAAATCTCTAAAGTTTGGTAATGTGGTTGAAGTCTGTATGTCATCACGATAAAATTCGAATGACTACTGGATAAAAATACACTGATAGTTTGTAATCCGAGAATTGGTTTGACAGATATATTTGTGTGAAGTTAGTACTGACTTAGAGGAACATCCAATGTATGGATTAAAATAACTTCATTAGTAACCCTAGTACCAAAAGAAGGTTTTATAGTTTCTTTTAAAGGCCTTTTAAAGACAAGAAGAAAGAGAACATGTTAAATGTATTTATAAAATATTTAAAGGGACTTGTAAGAGCAATTTGGCGTATGAGATATGAGTTATCTTTGAAGAAACTTGGTAAATTTTTTTTCTGAGGTCTTCAAAAGACACTTCATAAGAACTTTAAAAATAGTGTGTCCCAGACAAATGTCTTTTGTAGAGTTATTTCGAAGAGACTTACAACTTTAAAGATGTCTTTTAAAGAATTTCTAAGAAATAAAAGGATAAGGAATAATTAATGATATTTTATTGTCGAATTTTATTTTTACTTACGTTTTGTATATCGGTCTGGAAACCATGTCCCGACTTTCCAAGTCTCTATTCACTAGATATATTATACTTTACGTTAAAGGAGAAAGTGCCTTAAGAAGTCAAAAAATGGACAGTATAAAGACATAAGGAGGCATGTCTTTTAAGTTAATTTTATGTCCACAGCGTAAAGACACACACGAGACATGCCGCCTCATGTCTTTATATGCATTTTATTATGTACAGTATAAAGACACATACGAGACATGAGGTGACCCTTACTAGAATTAAAATTGAGGAAAACAAAAAAAAATAGCTTTAAACTCTTAAAGTGGCAATCAAAAGCTGGTCGTAAACTTCTGAATTTTCATGAAGCTTGTCGCTTTTCAATGGAATTGCCCTGAACCTTTTGATATGGCCTTTTTTGTTGTTCTTACCACAAAAATTTTACATTTCTATGTATGTAAGTTGTTTAGTTGTTTTTTTTTGTCTCTTTTTTATTTGATCAACCTACCCACTTTAAACAGCTGACCGATTTAAGCATTTGGTCAATTAATTGAAATACGAAAATTCTTCTGAAAAAAAAAAACAACTTGAAATTCAACGCACAATGAAAAATTCATAAAATTCTTTGTTGCGCGAGTTAACTTTATATTAATTACTATTTATTTTTATTTATTTTTTTATTTTTAAACTAATTTTACAAGCTAAATTTAAAACAAAACTTAACTCTACTGAAGTTAGATTGAATCTGTTCTTTCTGAAGAATATATTGAGTGACTTTTAATAATTTTCTTTTTGTTTTATTTTCTTTGTTTTTTTTATTCGTACCATATCAAAGTGATATGATACTCAAAGCAAATCGTACTACGGATGTGTAGCAGACGCTTGGTCAGCATTTTGCTGCTGTAAATTCTGAAGAAATATAATATTTTTGTTTATTGCGACACCGAAATGTGTGGTGCCAGCTCGGTAGGAATCGTTAACATCTGTTTCGTTAACTCTTCCCCCTTTAAATGTGGACGTCCTCGTTCACCTTTGGAATTCTCCGTTAGTATTTCTTGAAATCTTTCCTTATGATCATTTTCTGTAGATTTTAAATTTACTGTTTTTGATATATTGCATAATTTTCGCTTTATAAGGAGGCATCCCAGAATTATGATAACCACTGTTATGAGCGATGAATTTGTATAAAACTTCCACTCTATATCTTCGTTTATCAATTCTATTTTTTCTGTGTTGTTCATATTTAACTCCTTCATGAGTTCGAGGGACAGTATTTCTTGAGTTGATGAGTAGATTTCTTTTGTTTGAACAACGGCTGGCATTGGTTCGAGCATCACTTTATTGGAGGAGATGTATTCTTCATTGTTTACAATTACTGTGAGATTTTCATATTGTATGATGAATGTTCCGGTCAGATTAATGCTTTCGTTGTCAATTTTAATTGATCCATTAAAATTATTTAAAAGAAGAGTACCGGGGCTAAGTTCCTCTATCATTGGAATATGCTGGTTATTCGTTATCGAACATGAAGTCGTTTTTCCTTGTAAAAGTTGTACGGTGCAGCTATCTTTATTTAATGTAACAATACTATTCTTGTTGCAAATAGATAAATTATTAAAAGTCTTACAATTTTGTGTTATTCCGTAAATTTCATTATTACATCTTATGATATTTTCATATGGTATTTTCATAATGATTTTATTTCTTTTTATTGGTTTTAATTTTATTACCTTACAATTTCCTTTATTTGTAATAGGCAAATTAATAAGAAACATTATATTGGTTGTATTTGATGCAACCTTTACTTCGGCAAATTGAAGTGATTCTTCTATATTTATAATGGGTATTTTATCATTTTCAATAACTTTTTCCAATTCAAAGATTTCCTTATTTGATAACAAAAATGAGTTTATAATGTTGGCCTTTGCCCAATTAATTCCATTTTCAATGTTTGTTATTTCATTTCTTAACATTTGTAACTTAAATTTCAAATTCATTCCTATAACTAATTGTGCAGTATCACTGCTCTTAAAAAATGATATAATTCTATTATTACTTTTTGTTATGTTATTCATTCTTTCAATTAAATTTTTATTAATAACAACTTGTTCGTTATTATTGTCTAACAACTTGTTTATATAACTTTGAATAACGATAAGGTCATGGTGGTCAGGACTTCCTGCCAACCATTTCCATGCCTTTCCTAGTTCATCTAGGGCTCTTTTATTGGTTTTTGTTGGTCGGATGCGATTAATACAGGATTCAATTTGAGTTATTTCTTGCTGGATGAAAGGAAGGAAGGGATTGTTGATGTGGATATCGGTGTTGACAAAACTTGTTAAATTTTTTAAACTTTCTTCGTAGGTTGCCATTTCTATAACGTGGATTAATTTAAAAGTTCCCTTTTGGATCTTAGAAATTCCGATTTCGAAGGTTACTATTGGAGAATTCGTATAATCCAAAATCCGATATTCAGCTCTGCATAGAGCGAACAAAAATCTGAAATGTGTAAATTCAATTCCGAATTAAACTTTTGTGAATTATGTTCCCTTTCATTGTTAAAACTGTGCTTGGATTGTTTTCTTTAACTATTTCTTTTCTATATCTCGCTGAACCTTTATTTCTCGGTTTTTTATCTCTTCTCACATAAATGACTTGTCCTTCAATATAATCTTTATATGAATCCCGATCTCTGTTGTGGTAGTTTAAATCTGCTTCTTGTTTTTTCGTTAGGTTCCCTATATTGTTTTGTCTAAATTGCTCTAAAAGTTCCTGGTCAGTTGTTACTCTTGTGCCAAAAAAATGCTTCTATAGGTCTTGCATGCGTCGTAGAGTGAATGGAATTGTTATATTTATAGAGTGTTTGGTGTAAAAGGTCAGAAAATGAGGAAAATGTTTTTTCCGCCTTGACGCATCGTAACATTTCGCTAAGGGTAGAATGAAACCTTTCCACTTGTCCATTGACAGTGCTTACATATGGAGGGGCTCTAAAGATCTCTATTCCAAATTGGTCTTCTAGCATAAATTTTATCGGGGCTGCTGCTAATGATTTCTCGTTGTCAATAACAATACTTTTTGGGAAACCAAATGCTGTAACTAATTCTCTTAGAGGTTCTTTAATATCTTCCACCGCTCGTGAATTTACTATTTTTGCCATTGCATATTTTGAAAACTTGTCGATAGCTGTTAATATCTTTTTATTGTCCATATAGTATAAATCTATATGCACTATCTGTCCTGGGAATTGAGGGATTGGAGTAGCTTTAAGTATTGGCTTATTCGGGTGTCTTTCGTACTTTTGCTCTTTGCAGATACTACATTGCATTACTAGTCTATTAATTTTTGTTTGCATATTGGGGAAATAAAATTTCTTTAAGAGTTGTACTTTGTTTTCTCTACTATTCCTATGGGCTCGTTTATGTTCCTTTAATATTTCAGTCTCCTGTGCTGTTTCGTCAGTGAGATCAATAATTTTATCTCGTGCATATCTGATTTTGTAATTCCTAAAATAAGTTGGATAAATTTCCTGGATTTTTCCCAAAGTTCTATCGTCAGTGTAGATTCCATTAACTACAGATGGGTTCAAGGATTTTTTTAGAACACTAATAAGATCTTGTTGTGAATATTCTGTTTGGGTTATAGTGTGCCTATGATATGTAGGAAAAACAATTTCAAATTTGTAAGTAGGATCATTGTCTAAGTTCAAAAATATTTGGTTTTTGAAAACGTTTATAGGTGCGTTTGCAAATTGAATTAGATTATGTGATGAACTCTCATCACTATGTTGGGTAGCTGTCAAAGAATTAATTTGCGGTGGTCTGGAAAGGGCGTCAGCAACAACATTTGTTTTGCCTGGTTTGTATTGAAGAACATAATTATATTCTTCCAATGTCGCTTTCCACCTTTTCATTTTGCTATTATTGTTTTTATTGCTAAGAGCATATGTCAATGGTTGGTGATCTGTTACTATTTTGACTCTAGCTGAACCATATAAATAATTTCTTAAGTTATTCAAAGCCCAAATTATCGCGAGCATTTCTTTTTCATTCGTCGCATAATTTTCTTCGGCTTTATTTAATGTTCTTGAAATAAAAGCTATTGGTCGGTCGTCTTGGGATAAGACAGCACCAATTGCATAGTTTGATGCGTCCGTGGTCAAAGTAAATTCTTTGCGAAAATCGGGATAAGCTAGTATAATATCTTGACTGATTAATGAGTTTTTTATTTTATCAAATGATTCAATGGCAACATCATCGAGAAAGATTTCTTTTTTCTTTGATTGATTCTTAGGCATATTGCCATCTTCCCCCCTTAAAAGGGCTGTCAGGGGTTTTGCTATTTTTGAATAATCTTGTATAAACCGACGGTAATAACCGGACAGACCTAAAAATGATCTAAGATCTCTGACGGTTTTTGGTTTCGGGAAATTAAGTATAGCTTCTATTTTTTTCGGATTTGTCTTAATACCGTTATCTGATATAATAAAACCTAAGAATTCAACTTGTGTTTTGAGAAATTCACATTTGTCTAGTTGAACTTTCATATTTGATTCCTCCAAAGTTCGAAATACTTTCGCTACATTTTGAAGATGTTCCTCTTCATTCTTTCCGAAAATGAGTATGTCGTCTATATAGACGTAACATATTTTCCCTATATGCTCTCGTAAAATATCGTCTAGAGTTCGTTGAAAAATGGAGGGAGCATTTTTGAGTCCGAATGGGAGTCTAGTGAATTCGTATTTTCCATTACACACGGAAAATGAAGTTTTTTCAACGTCCTTCTCTTTTAATGGTATTTGGTGGAATCCACTCTTGAGGTCGATGACCGAAAATAGTTTATTGTTCCCAAGTTGTGTCAAAACATCATTAATCTCGGGTATGGGATATCTATCTGCTATCGTTACTTGATTTAGTTTCCGATAGTCTATCACGAGCCTAAATTTCCTTATTCCGGAAGAATCTATTTTTTTGGGTACAACCCAAACTGGAGAGTTATATGGCGACCGAGAAGGTCGTATAATGCCATTAGAGAGTAATTCATTGATTTGTTTCTCTACCTCGTCTTTGAGGGCAACTGGGTAAGGGTAACTTTTCGAATAAACGGGATCTTCCGTTGAAGTTCTAATTTCACCTTTTACTCTGGTTGTGTACGTCAGTTTTTCATCTGGTTCTAAAAATAATTTACGGAATCTTCTTGTGAGTTCCTTAATTGATTCTTTTTGTTTTTCCGTCATATGATCCGTTTTGATAGAAATATTATTAACATCTTGTGAAATCTGTTGATGTATTTTAATTTTTCTACCATTTTTAATAAGCATATAATTATATTCGGTGTATATAATTGCGGATAATTGCTTAAGGCTGTCATTTCCTATTATTGCATGGAAGGATTTAAGTGTTGGGAGTAAAAAGAATTTAATTGGAGTGCTAGGTTCACCGAAAAGATTTGCATAAACATGATGTGAGATTTGAATTGGCCCTCCTATTGAGTTGGCAAAAAATATTTCATCATTTTCCTTTGGGTTTTTTATTAAATTTGTCTGAATGTAGTTCTTGTTGGAACCTGTGTCTATTAGTATCTTTATAATATTTCCGTTATCTAGCTTGCATTTTATAAAGGGTAATGATGATTGGTTTAACCTAAAAAATGTATATCTGTATATTCTTCTGTTTGCAATTGTTGGACTTCCTGAACTTGTTGCACAACTTGCTCTGGAATTTCTCTCATATAACTTTCTAAATTTTGTTCATAAAAATTATTGGTATTTGCCAATTGCGGTGGATATTCTGAATTTGTTTCGACATGATGAATTTGATCGTTGTTATTATCCACCAGATTTGATGGATGCTGTTGTTGAGTTTGAAAGTTATTTTGTGTGGTTTGTTCATAAATGTAATTGTTTGGAATTGGGAGTGGATGTTGTGGATAAACATGGAAATTCCTTTGCAACTTCGGTTGTTGCTGAAAATGTTGCGTAGGTTGTAAAGGCCTTTTCCCTTGAAATTGATTAGGTCTTGGATTGTTCATATAGTTAACATTTCGGGTTTTAATAGTTTGGTCAATTTCCATAGGTTCGGGTCTAGGTAGAGGTTTGGGTGCAAAAGGACGTGGTGGTGGTTGGTTATAAGCATAATTTTGTCTTATTTGTTGTGGTATAAAATTGGGATAATGGTATTGTTGGATTGGGTTAACTGGATAACGTTGGTTTGGAATAGAATTTTGTGGGAAATATGTGAGTTGTGGATAAAATGGTGTGCGTTGGATTTGGTTAACTGGATAATGTTGGTTTGGAATAGAATTTTGTGGGAAATATGTGAGTTGTGGGTAGAATGGTGTGCGTTGGATTTGGTGGCTACGTCGTGGGGGTAATGGTGGTTGAGAAGGTGTGTTGTATTTCTTTGTGTTAGTGTTTACATTGTGGGCGTAATTCGCTCTAAAATCTTGATTTTCTAATTTTTGGCACAAATAAAGAGCTTGAGGTAAATCTGCAGGCTCTCTCATTCCTAAAAGTCTGGGCATGTCTCCGTTGAGACCTCTAATGAAAGTGTCGAGGGCTTTGTCTCTATAAGTCTTTGATAAAATATTCATAGCTTCGGTACCTACTTCAAGGGACGCGAGTTTATTTAAAATAAGAGATAGGCATGAATAAACTTGCTGGTAGAATTCCTGCACAGTTTGCCTATTTTGGACAAGAGATGTCATTTGATATTCCAAAGTTGTGACGTCTCTCTTGTCTGCGTAGTGGGTAATCAAACATCTTATAATACAGTTCCAATTTAATGGAGTGTTATACGATTCTAGCACATTGTCTGCCTGTCCTGTGATTTTGTTTCTAATTTCGTTCAGTATTCCATAGTATTTATTTGTCCCCCTAATTGGTTCATATAGTTGTAGAACTCGTTCAACGCTTTTTTTCCATGAGGTGAATTCACCTTCATTTCCTGCGAATCCCCTAAGGCCTCGGACAATGTCTGGTATTTTGTCTAAGTCTCCCATATTTCCTCTATGCTCTACATCAATAATTTGATCAACGCCGCTAAATTGGTCTGCGTTTGGGTTTATTATTGACGAAACTAATTGTCTACCTTCTCTTTGTAAGGTTGCAAATGCTATACTTGCTATAGCTTGTTGTAATTCTTGAGACATTATTAAAGGTTGTGGTTGTTGATTTTGAGGTGGTTGATCTTGGGGTTGTTGAGGATTTCCTACAGGCGGATTAGGGTTTTGCTGAGGAACAGGAGGATTGGGGTTTAGGATGGGTGGCCGCAATAAATTGTTTTGATTAGCCATATTGCTCTTTGTTCTTTTTAACTAAATTCAAAACTTTGATTCCGATTCGATTTAAACCAGATGATCACTAGGGCAATTCTATATTTGAAAAATTTAATCAAGGACGTTTAATTTAAGTTCAGTTGTTAAACAATTCACATTGCTAAAATCACTTAAAAATTTATTGCTATTTGAAGCACTTTTACTCAATTTAAAAATTTAATTAAATTTAACTCTAGCTTTTAGTTTTAAAAAAAAATTAATCAAGGAAATTTAATTTAAATTCAGTTGTTAGATAATTCACTTTGATGAAATCACTAAAAAATTTGGTGCTGTCTGAAGCACTTTTATTCAACTTAAAAAATTTTAATTAATTTTAACTCTAGTTTTTAGTTTCACTTAAAAATTCTTAATTATTCTTTTTCATTTGGATAGTTCACTTAAATTCAAATTTTTCTTATATTTTTTTTATTGAAATTACTTAAATTCTAAATTTTCACTCTTAAGAAATAAAAAATTGTATTTTTCCTTACATTAGAAGTAACATTCTTTGTTGGACTCCACACCGATTCCTTCGAATAATCCTTTTTGTCCGCTGGTTGACGGTGACTCAGGTTCGTTGAAAATCGTTAATGCTGTGGCTCCTAAGGGCTGATAAGCTCCAAAAGATTTTGTGTCCTTTTTGTTTTAGTTGGGCGCCAGTTAACTTTATATTAATTACTATTTATTTTTATTTATTTTTTTATTTTTAAACTAATTTTACAAGCTAAATTTAAAACAAAACTTAACTCTACTGAAGTTAGATTGAATCTGTTCTTTCTGAAGAATATATTGAGTGACTTTTAATAATTTTCTTTTTGTTTTATTTTCTTTGTTTTTTTTATTCGTACCATATCAAAGTGATATGATACTCAAAGCAAATCGTACTACGGATGTGTAGCAGACGCTTGGTCAGCATTTTGCTGCTGTAAATTCTGAAGAAATATAATATTTTTGTTTATTGCGACACCGAAATGTGTGGTGCCAGCTCGGTAGGAATCGTTAACATCTGTTTCGTTAACTCGCGCAACATGTTGCTCTGGCGCTGTTAGAACAACATGCGGTCCATATCATATCGTATCAACCTGTTGACGTTTGGCAGCCGAAGAACATTTTTATTTTTATTCTTTAATGATTCAACTTATTGATTGTATTTGTTTGTCGTTTTTTATTATTATTCAAGCAAGCAGCTGTTTTTGTTTTTGTTTAAATTACATATTTAAATGTATGGATCTACTACCACTTCAGGAAATATTTATTTTTGGTAACTAAAAATGTTTAATCATTTGTGCTGCTTTTATAATAAAATAGTATTTTTGTTTATAAGAAAAATGTACATTTATAGAAATTAGTCAAAACGAACAAATTATTTTGTTATGAATAGTTACCAAGAAACTTAAACATTACAGTTGATATGGCTTAACCCTACTGAACTGAAACATTGTTTTAAATTTTATTTTATTTATTAGTTTAGGGAAAAGTTTTAAGAAAATAAATTTTACCAATTCTCCACTAAATACTCTCGGTTATGTTAAAAATTTTTTTTCTTAATAATTTTAATTTTATCAGATCATCCAGACAACTTAAGAATTATAAGCTGAAGTATTTTGTTAGGTTTGAGTAACTTTTTGTTGAGAGGACCCTTTGAAACTATTTAATTATAATGCCGTGATAAGCCATATTGCACTGCAATTTCTATGTACTTTAGACTTATGAATCGCTTTTCTTGATTTTTGAATTTTGTTTTTAATGAAATGATGCAGGGCGGAAGAATGGCAGTCGCATTTTACCCAAGTATGTAGTCCATATAGAGCTTCTAAACTTTATATAAACCAAAATATTAGTAGGACATGCGTGCTTTTTCAAAATACATATATGGGGTTGTATATGTTGAAATCAACGAATTTTTCGATTTAAAGTTGATAAGTTAGAACCTTTACCCTTCAAAACACTTTTTGAATTATATCGATATTTTTTTTTCCAGATATTGCAAATTTAAAGTTTTCAGTTATCCTGTTGTACTGGAACTTATGTAGATCTGTATGTAAACCAGAGTAATATATTTAAATTCACGATATTTCGAAGAAAAAAAAAACCTGTATTCAAATAAGAAAAAAAGTACACAAAATCAGAGATTCAAAAGCAAAATGGTGTCCGATTTGGCGTGGAATGCCCCATATACACAGCCAGAGAAAGAAAATAATAATATTAAACAGAAAATGGAATGGTTAGTTTTGGATAACAAAATTTACACGGTATAAGTTATATATAGTTACATATTGTATACCCTTAATAATATGGACCTAAAGTGCTCAAAAGCGTCTGCCCTCGAAAAAACAGCGTTGAAATCGTCTGCTTAATATATGTCTACGTTTCCTATAAGTAAAGGGTCCAATCAGCCAACAGGCAGACACGATAAAATAATTTAGTGTTATGTTATTACTCTTAAGCGCAGCAACAAAAAACGTCTGCCTCTTGCATTTATCTGTTTTTGTATATGATACATTTTTATATAAAAAGCAGACACGAAGAATATTTTAAGGTACCTTATTTTTACAGCTTCAAAGCGCACCCAATTAATAACGCAGAGGCAACGCAATGACAGAGATTGTTCGCATTACTTATAATACTTATAGCTTCAAGATTTTCAACCTCTGCCTCACGATAAGATCATATACATAGAAATTTAGGCCACCGGCTCAGCTATAAAGTTTTTACACATTTAAATTTGGCTTTTTTTCAAAGCAAATTATATCAACATCCATGCTATTTATGTATATAAAATTGCTCATATGGAAATGGTTTGTAACGCTTTGGCGCAAAGTTTACTGAACCGATTTTAACAAGTTCTTTTTTAAAACAACGTATTTGTGATAAGAAAGGTTATTGCATACATTTTTTTTTTTAAGTTTTATATATATTTTTTTTAGGATTAAGTCCTTTGAATCCTCACGTAAAAATTGCCGTTTAATTTCTTGAATTTTTTATTGTGTTCCGTTTGTATTTGGCTTCGAAGTTCAGAGAACAAACTCTCTTTCAATAATTTTTTTTTTTTTGTTACTTATGAAGAGAGAATATAGAATGAGATGTTAAGGGAGTAATTTCATTATGAAAAAAAAAAAAACGGGACGTACGAGTGCGATGCTGCGTGTACCACTACACTAACACTAATGTTTTTCACAAAATATTAAAATAAAAATGAATTGTGTGTATTATACTATAACAATGCATTATAAAAATTGCCGAATTATGGTATATACCTCTTCCTATAATTATTTATGCGGCATTTTAAACAAGTTAAAATTAAACATCGATGCGGTCCGAGTGAGACATACCACCTTTGATTTATAAGAGGCATTTTCTAGCCCTGATGTCCCAAGCTTCTAGTTACAGCCAAGCGAATGTACTTTAAAAAGTATTGGTTGATGTCACTGAATTGTGTCAAATCGTTTTCTTGATATCGATTAAAATTAATAGTATCGATGAACATAATATTGGACTGTTGGCTTACATTATATTATACTGTATAATTCCATAGTTTCTAGAATAAATCTTATAACTTCAAAAGAAATATGGAAAAAGATAAGAGCTTAACTATTTTCTCAGCAAAACAATAAAAGTTTAAAAAATTGACAATGGTAAATATTCTGAAAAGTCCAATATTTTACAAAAACAAAAAAACCCGAGACTTAGTCAGAACCTAATTTATATGTCCATGTGCTGATGTTGCTAATGCCATGGTTGTTCTTCGCAATTCTCATGCACATGTTGCTGACTAATTGATTACTCTGCTCGCTTGTATTCTTTTTTTTTTTTTTAATTATGAAATCACGTTTATGATTTGCGTTCAATATTCATTGTCTGTCGCTTTGCTGAGGTTACCTTTGCTCTGAAGACTTTTTTTTATTGCCCATGGCTTCCTGGAATTTCTATGATTACACTGAAATGAGTCAGTCACATAATTGTTATATAATTTGTATGGTATAATGTAAAAATTGCAGTGCATTGCATTAACATTTTTGTGGTATTTGCAATGTTTTACAATTGTGGCGTATTTCTTAAAAGTCACGCATAGCAATAATATTTTAATATATTTAAATGTTCGCAATATACAAACAATATGTTCAACATTAGTAAGTGAAATTTCATTTCACCTAGAGTTAGAGTTTAATGCTTTTTTGGAAAATTTTATTCGGGGATTGCTGTTTTTCAAAACAATCTCAAAATTTTCGATTACCCAAACATTGCAAGCGCATTATTCCATTATAAATAGAAAGTTTAATTGAAGCTCCTAAGTTTCTTTTCCAACATTTGGTGACATTTAAGAGTATGATTTTTGCATCATAGTTTTGTTTTCTTTGTGAAAGTTAACTCATTAAGTAAACCTTGGTGCAATAATGCAATGAATTGACTTCCGCTCAGTGCTTCCGTTTGTTATTTGTACAAAGTATGTACAAACATACATATGTATGTACATATGTTTGTAGTATTTAAGTAATGCAACTTTCTTATGATATTGATTTATCAATTGGCTATTCAAGCAGTGAAGCTGCTTTAAATGCTACAACTTTGGTCTTGACTTTAGCGTAATTGCTGAATTTTAAAATTACGTAAAATTCCAATAAAATCGACGCAGTTCTTGTGTGATTTTTATGTTCATTGTTTTATTGATTTCATGTAGAATATATCATACATTCCATAGTATTAACTGTTCTCTCCTGAAAGACTTGCAGTTGCCTTTAGCTCTGTATAGAAGCGATTATTGGACAATTTCAGCTCTAAGACTGATGTCATATTTTGAGTTGGCCTTACAGTAATATTTATACTATAACATATATATAGAGGTAAGGTTTCTTCCCTCCAAATCGTTTCGCCCAGGAAGGGCGCTCCCTAGCCACACTTCTGACTTTATTTTTTTATCCAGTTATTGCAAAGAACGTTTTTTTCGGCTCTTTCAAACTTCTTAAATGGGAGCACCTCCTTTTGATATTTCTAGAACCCTACAGAAAACATTTCGCTGGGTAGGAGAGATGTGCCTAATTAAATAAAATTAAATTTTTCATGCAGTTGAACCTATACATAATACGTATGTGTTTTTTAAAATTTAATGGATGGTACCAAAAATTTGAAAAAAAAATTTTCATAGCAAAATTTACAAACCATTAATTTTCCATTACTAATAGACGAAAATTTTTCTCTTAAAAAAACTAAAATTGTATCAGAGTCGGGTGTCAAAAAACTTTTCTTTTTTGATGAATTTAGATTCCGGAATGTCTCTGTTACGGGAATTTGCCCAAGCGCCCAGCTTGCACGGGATTTTGAACGCCCAATTAAAATAACGCAGAAATTGATCTTTTGTAGTTTATTTGGAATCGTTAAAATTCCTAAAGGAAATATAAGGTTAATGATTAATATTAGGTCTGATCGAGCCGGAAAAATTAGGAAAATGTTTATAAATATTTATAAAGTTTTACCACAAAAAGCGTTCGAGCCGGAAAAAATGTGGTGGTTGAGAGAGAAAAAATGAGAGTAAGAAAACAGCTGATCACTTCCCCTCCAAGAAAGAGTTTCATTTTTCAACCCAGACAAATTTCTTGTGGCGAAAAATTGAAGACTGTCAAAATCGTAAGCAACGAGACTAGAAACTCACTTTTAACGAGCGAGGGAAAGAAAATTTCATGTCTCAATTGTATCTGTCCAATACTTGCCTTATAAAATATTTTTCAGTACTTCATTTTATTTTTCACTCGTTGAAAGGTTGTGTTAGGAAGGAGCAACATAACAAAAAGTTCGAAATCCCAGCAAGTTTTGGTAAATGCTCATTTATTCAATTAAATAGATGAGCGATTTTTGATTGAAAAGGAATCGTAAAGCTGAATGATTGTGTGACCAGATAATTATTTCGAAAATGTTGTTTTTCGATGCGCACAGTTTTAAAATAAGAGATTGAAAATGTAGCTAGATCAGTGATGGCATTTGGGTTTTGTGAAAATGTACTGAATCGAGACTTCAAATGTACTTTTTAGAGCCCGAATGTACTTTTTTGTCTTGAACACCCAATTTTCCTACTATGCACCAAATTGTTATAAAATTTACTATCAAAAAAAAAAAAAAAAGGTCCTCACTTTTCCCATCTCAAAAACCCTAGCAAAATGAGATATATTTCACATTAAATTAATTATAAAATCTACACATTGCGCGATTATTTTCATTTACTAAGAAAAAACAAAACGTAATTAATATAATATTATATACAGGTAATTACTATAAATCTATTCATTGCGGTTATTTACTAAAAGACAAAAAAAAACGTAAATATTATAATTTGTCCAAATGTACCGAAAATGTACTGAATATGTGTTAAAAATTTGGCGAATGTACTGAAAATATCCCAAATGTACCGAATGTACTGAAAACTTGTCGAATGTACTGACAATGAATTTTCAGGACGCAAATGTACCGAAAAAAGTACAAATGTACCGAAAATGCCATCACTGAGCTAGATCAAAATTACCCCATTTTTCATTATTTTGTACAATTCCATCGAAAATAAATTTTTGTTTTAACAAAAAACAGTTAGTGAAGTTAAATTTAACGTAAATTCCTTAAAAAACCCATTCGAAATAAGAATTTATGCGGTTCACAAGATTTTAACCCTTTTTAAAGCAGCGGGACAATTAATTTATACTAAGCAATATATAACTATAGTTTTAAAATGCACTTTATATACTTTAAAAAAATTTTCAAGCAAAAATTGTGGCTCTAATCTACTTTCGAATATATAGTCATCGTCCTATTTATTATTAATACATATTCTCAAAAAGATTTCACTTGGCTTGCATTCAGAAAATATTAACCAAACGGTTATGCAACTATGACGCAGGTTTTACTTCCTGAACCCTGCCATTTTTTGTTTACAAAAATATGCACAAATTTTTGACAGTCTTCATTTTTTACCAATTTTTCCGTTCGAGCCGAAAATTGTGGTGGTGAGACTAGTCAGAGAATTTTCAGCTTTTACTCTCTCGAAATCGCGATTATAAGCTTAATATATATGCTTACTTTTTTGTATGCAGACCAAGCGCAATTCTATAATCACGATTGACTGTGCAAATGCAAAGAGATTAACAAATTACAAAATGGTTTTTGGTGGCGCTAAACAATTTGACATTACAATAATAATTTTTTATCGATAAACGTAACAGGCGGTAACAGTCTCTATATTGATATTTCGAGTGTTGCCTCATAACATTTTTAAGTCGATGACTTTGAAATGAGAGGGACAGTGTGGTTAAAGTTTTCCCATTTATCGAAAATTATTAATGTTTTAGAAAAGTGAATTGGGTAAAATTGTAGCTTAGCTTTTAACATTTGCCCCAAATATGCGTAAGAGGTTATGATTAGTACCTTAAGTTAACTATATACTTGAAAGGACTTTATTTAGTAAAATTCTTGTTTTTGTTAAGTGAAATAATCTTTGTTGGCTTTGAAGTAGATATTTTATACATACATACATATATGTAGCTCAGAAACCTTTCCATCGCTATTGATGTACACTCATTACGATAATCTAATTATTTGCAAAAAAAATGTTTACCATTTACTTTTTCTGACGTAGCTCATGTAGATCGACTTCGATTTTGGCCGAGCGTTTACATTAGAGCGGATCAAAAAATTATTTTTTTTCAGGTTTCAATAAAGCTTAATAATTTCCATCTGAAATTTTATAATTATTGACTACGGTAAGTGCCAACGGATCGATCTTTATTAAATAGAGAGGTAACTAAGTTCAAAGATATAGCGATCAATTCAAAAACGTTCATATTCCCTAAAATAATTTTGGATATTATGACCACTCATAACAATGCACATAACTCCCATGGGTGACATCATGAACACTTTTATTTTGCTTGGAAATACAAGAGAAAATATTGATAATTATTACGAAAACGGTAGACGTCTCCGAAGACATTGATATTGAAATACATATGTTTGTATGTATGTATGTATATAGAGCGCGTTCGCGTTTCCTTAGTAACAGTAATTCTAAATAAAAGTTAGCTAAAAATGCGATTTTTAAGCTGAAAAAATTATTGTTTTAGGGACTATGATCCTTAGGGTTAGGACCTGGTACCATTTTCATTATTAGCCCTGGAGCCCTAGTCTGTAATGCGATATGCAATTGAATAAATTTTACTCTTAAATGCATTGAATCGCATTGGCTTTCAAATCGTACCGCTTTCATATCGCTTTAAAACGATAAAAATTACTGAAAACATATTCAAAATTATGTATTACTAGTGATACCTGCGCCTTCGCACGCGCACGTTCCATTGTTTTTTTCATAATTATATTCCTCTATTAACATCTCATTCTGCCTTCTCTCTTCAAAAAAAAAAAAAAAAACAAAAAAAGAGAAAGAGAAAGAGACTTTATTCTTTGAACTTCGAAGTAAAATACAAATAGTGCAAATGAGCAGAAAAAAAAAACAAAAGTAGAACTATAAAATAAATAAACCACAAAAAATTAATCGACAATTTTTGTTTGAGGTTTTGCAACAATTTAATTCAAAATAAAAGAATATTTAACCTAAAAAAAGAAATAAAATAAGTATGCAATAATCTCCCTTAGTATAAATATGTTGATTTGAAAAAGAAATTATTAAAATCGGTAGAGTATATTTTGCGCCAAAGCGTTACGAACCATTTCTATTTAAGAAATTTTATGTAAATGATATAGATAAAACTCGATAATTTTTGTTTTCAATTTTTTGATGTTATTGTTGTTCTCACACACAAATCAATGCAAAAATTTCAAAATTATGGGTACTAAGTGATCGATATTTTTAAAACTTAATATATTAAAGCAAAAAGCTTAGTTACATAAAGTTGGTAATATATTAAAACAATTATAGTTGAGCGGTACAAGTTTTGAAAAAAGCGATTTTTTAACAAAAATAATTGGTTGAAAAAAACAAAAATAAACAAATCGTAAGTATTTGTTACGCTTTTTGACTTTACTATATTAACTATCAATTTCGTTTACTTAACGAGTATCTCGCCAAAAACCAAATACAGGCACCTTTAGATCCCTCAAAGCTGGGCAAGAGAAGATCTAGTCGTCAGCATAACGTATTTATTTATATATGTATCCTTCTTTAAATTTCAAAGTTGATTTACTTTTATTAGTTGTCTTTAGTAAAAAGTAAAATTGAAAAATAACATTTTTTTGATCCGCCCTAGTAAGCAAACATACATATGTACATATGTACGTGACTTATATGATATATCGACACTTGTTTGCTTATTTACTGATGAGTAACGACAAATAGTTGTTGTATTAGAACAAGAAATAGAAGAAGAAAAATGCGTTTTAAATTGAGTGTAGATGTTTTTTTCTTTTTTTTTTGTTATTTTCCTAAACTGGCCTTACAAATCTGCCAACTACTACGAGTATTACAAAAAAATATAAATAAAAAAAAAATGTTAACAGAAAACCTTCGAGAGTTGTTTACTTCATTCAAAGCTTCTGTTGACTAATCGAACGAGAATATTCGTACTACATAAATGTGATTCTAAGAAATATTTGTATCGTTAGAATGAGGTGAATTTTAAATAAAAAAAAAACAAGAAAGTACAAACATTTCCTCATCTACGTACTATGTATGTATGTTGGAAGCAATAAGGAAAAATAACAAGATTATGAATTGAATACAAATTTAATATGCATGAAGTTAACTAGCTCTCCCAGTTGCTGGACTTTCCAAAAAGTGGTACACTATTGATAAGAACTCTAATGATGCTTATCGCAAAGGGTTAAAATATTCCGAAATGCTCAAAAAATCCCAAGACATTTTCTTCAAATTCAAAGTAATAACACTAATAAAATAATGTTGTTATCAACGTTGTAAAGTATATATTTTGAGATATGCACAAATCGGTCATCTAATAATGCATGCTGAGACAATAAAAAAAAAAAATAAAAATTAAAATTACAATAAAAACCGCAGAAATGTTGCACAGTGGGAATTTTTGTATAAACAAAATAATACATACTATTTGAAAAACAAAGCAAAAAAATTCCACTGTGCAAAATATCAACGATTCTAATTGCAAGAACAACAGCAAACCGCAGTACTTGACAGCTAAAGCCAACAATCAGTCAGTCAATCAGTCAAATGCGAAAAATTACACTTGAAGAATAACTAACAACAACAACAACAACAACAACAACAACAATTAAATTACAGCAACATTAATATTAATAAAAGCAACAACTAATAAAAGCAAATATTAACAATAAAAAAAAGCACTGAAAGCAGCAACAACAACAACAACTATAAGTATGCAAAAATTCACACAAAATCTTTAATATTTGCAAAACTCAAAGCAACTTGAAATGAGAGGGAAAAAAAAATTAAAATGAAATAAAAAAAAAAGTTAAATTGTAAGGAAAAGAAAAAAAAATAAGGAAAATTAGTGCAAAGACCTTGAAAAACTAACGAATGCAAAAATGAAAAATCTACAGCAACAGTAGCCAACAACAAACATCATAGAAGATTTTGCTGCTATAGCAATGCGCACAAGTGCAATATTGAAGATATCAACAGCACCAACGCCAGCAGTGGCAAAAGCAACAACAACAACAACAAAAGAAATCAGATTTAAGGTGACCATTTTTATATAGAAAGTTTTCATTTTCATTGGTAAGTGCTATTTTTTATTGTTGTTATTATTTTTCTTAATTTAAGCTTTGAGTATTATTAGTATTATACTTATCCAGCTCTGCTCGTGATACTTTCGTGTTTATCGGCCAGATCTCTTGCATAAAATTTATTCCTTTTGTTTAGTTTCCTTACTTTAAAAATCCTTAAAAGAACTAAGCAAGAGTATCCTGATAAAAAAACATTTTTTATTCAGTTAAAAAAAATTGGGTTTTGATTAGTTTATTGCACCTAAACTGTTAAGTCGAATAAATGTTTCAACTAAATAAATGACTACTACACGGAAAAAACGAAACTCGAAATTATTGTAAATATTAATCAAAATTTAAGAAAAATTAGTAGGTAATTTAGTAATTTAGAAACGGTTCGAGTGTCTATTAAAAATTACTAAGCGTAATATAAAAATTGCATCAAGCAGGCATTAATTTTTCGATGCAAGTTTTTATTTTTTACAAAGTAGATTTTAAAATTTCAGCAATAATTTACTATATTTTAAAAGGACTGTATTATTTTTTAAAAAGTACTTTATAAAGTTTTTATGATGAAATAATAATAACACAAATTTATTTTTAAAATTTTTTGTGTGTTGAACAAAATTGGGACGGCCAGCGAGTTTCCGTTGCCGCTTTCCCGACCCCGTCCCAATTCGGTTCAACACATTACTTCAAAGCCAATTAGTAAGAGTTTGGCAAGCCTTATATATTTATTTTTTTGCATGAACATGTTGAGAACTCAAATAGAGTACAAATTAAACACAAAAGAGAAATAAAATTCAATATAATAAAAATTAATAATCTTGAAATAATTTTTCTATAACTACTTTTTAAAAATTATAAAGCGGGAATCATATATTACAATATGAAATATATAAAAATTCTAATGTGTCAATTTATTAAAATTTAATAAATTCTTTGTAAAATTTCAAAGTTTTTAGGTGATAATTAAAATGAAGAAAATAATTTTTAATATGCACTTATTAAAAAATGTAAAATGAAAATATTTACAAACTAGAATAGAATTTTTAATAAGGATTTTCTATTTATTACTATAAAAAAGTAATATTTGTTTTCAGATTTAAATTTTTATAATCTCCTATTAATTTTTAATAAAATTTGAGTTGGTGTTTTTTCCGTGTACTACTCATTACTCCGTTAGATGTGTAGCAGCCGACAGAAATTTCAAAAGCTATTTCGATAGCTAGCTGGTTGCTTTATGCGTTCTCAGTTCGTTCCAATTTTCGACACATTATATTCTATCATTCGGCGCAACGATGTGTTGGGTTTTCTCTGCATCTAACTCCCTGCGAGTTCCACCTGTTGAGAAGAACTCATTTTGGGATATAATTACCATCCAATAGCACAATACTTTTCCCAAGTTTGCGGTCAATCGGTTATGTTCGATTTTTGGGTTAGGTCATTTGACATTAAATGCGTCATATGTATCGTGATCGAAATTATTTTACAGTTCTTACTCTAAGTACCCTTTGTTAAAGTTTAAAGGAATTTGTGCAACTAACAACGCAGATAACTCACTTTTCCAGTATTCTGAAGAATTTTGATCACACAAAATTATTTTACTTATGTTAACCCATATCGTACCGTTGATGCGTTAACGAATCACGAAAATGCCTAATGTTTGCAAGGTTTTTTCACCATGATATACTTGTATAATAAAAAGTTTATGTGTCTGATATTATAGTTTGATTTATTCGCTTTTCATAAAAAATTTTTTTGGTCATGCCACGCCCTTTTTTAAAGCTAAAAGGGGAGTGCAAAAAAACCTTAAGTTTGGAGCTTTTTTAAAAATTTAGGTAAAAATATTAAAAATTATCCATTATCAACTAAACCCATATAGAATAACTTGGAATAGGCTAAACTTATATCGAACAAGAATAATATAGTTGTCGGATTGATAAGATGAGTAGAAGGTAACACGCAAGTATGGTGATGCGTAAACGAATCAATGGCCACTTCCCTAGGTAGATTTTTTTATCACTTCTAAAAAATTTTTTGTTGGAAAAGATTTTGAAATTTTGTATTTTTGCAGTTAATTTACATTTAAATTGTTGGCAATCATTATTTCTTAGTTCAGTTTATAAAAATGTTGTTTGTGAAAGTTGATTGTAACAAAACGTGTGCATTTTGAGTTGAATGCCAGCTCAGCCAATGAAGGCAAAGATATCGCCATTATAGCCGTGATTATTCTGACACTAGAAAACGTTAACCAATAATAATTCATGAGGAAGGATCTGATGACCATAAAGAAGTCTGAGGCACTTTTGAGTGATAAAGTTAAAACAAACGCTGACTGTCCGTATACGAACGAACGAACGAAACTTTGAATTGGACCGATGGACTTTGAAGCGCTTTTGGGGCATGGGTATAGTATTACTCTCAAGGCTCTCCTACAGTGCCAAAAATTACAGACTACTGGTGAAAAAATCCTTTATTGAGTATCGTACCGGGTTTCGCGGAATCCAACTAATCTAAATTGTTGGCAAGACCACATAATAACCCAACGTTAGCAATGAAAAAAATTGATTGCTGACAACACCGTTGTGGAAAAAACTAGTCGCAATTATGAATTCATTTTAGCATTCTCAGTGTAGATTAAAATTTTATATATGTTTGCCTTCTTGAATGCATTTTTTAAAACTGTATTATTATTCAAAATTAATTAAATAAACTAAAATCCAAATGCCATTTTGTCGCCAAGATATGCACTCTAAGCTTTTTGTTTTTATTTATGTGAACTTTTTCAATTTGGCGATAGCAAAATACCTGTCTCCAAATTTTGACATTTCTGGATACAACTATAAGAGACTGTCGCCAACCATGTAGAGAAAAAAATGTGTGGAAGACATTGCCACGTAGATACTTCGCCAATGTCGCCAACCGTGAAGACAATTTTATCTCGGCGACTAAAAAGACGAATTTGTAGCCAACCATGAAGGGGCTGTATATTTAACCAAAAAAAATTTAAGCCCAAAAGATTTTGAGTCGTGCTAAATGGAATAAAATCGTGTAAAAAAATTTAAAATTTGTTTATTTTCAAACCGTGTTAAATCAAAACCGTGCAAAAAAAGACCGTGTAAAAACAGAATTAGGTGTATATTAAAGTTTCAAAAGTTTGGTCAATGCACTTATGATGTATGGAGTTGAAATTAATGCCTCGCCATATATCGGGAATTATATAGTGAGTTTTAATGATAATTTTCATGTAGGTTACTCTCTCGATGGCTTTTCTTACTATTCGATATATTTTGACTTATATCGACTTTTCTTTTCGATGCTTTCCCATATCTACCAAATATTTTGATGTTTTTTATACTCTTCAATTTTTTCAACTATATCCGACATTTCTCAGTATTTTTGCGTATTAACAACTTATATCGATTTGTTTGCTATATATATACTGACTTTAATCGATATTTTTGATACCTAAGAACGTTTTTGATGTTTTGTGATATATACCGATTTTCTCGACTGATATTTAACTTCATTGACTTAACAATGTCTTTTGATATTAACCGGCCTGAAGTGATTTCTTCAATACTTACTAACTTTTTCAATGCTTTTCGATACTTGTCAACTTTTATTGACTTTTACGATGCTCTTCGACTTTTCATTTTATTACCTCTATCGATATTATCTCAGTTACATAGAATTTTTTGATACTTATCGAATTTTTTTTCTATATAATTATAATTTTCTTTATAATTAATCTTTTCTTTTTTCGATACTTTTCAACTTTTTGATATTTTTTTTTTTAATAACTATCGATAAGTGGTGTAAAAAATTTCGATATTCATAATTCATGAGGTTCGAATTTCAGATAATTAAGAAATGACACATAATTCAGAATTCAGATAAATGAATAGGCAAATGGTCTCTAATTCAGATAATTTATTCAATCTATTTATGAATATAATTTGGCTTGGAAAAATATAAATTTCAATTTCATCTGCATTTTTCGTCTGAATTCTAACAATCTGAAACATCCGAATTATAAATATTAGAATTACGATTTTCTGAATTTTGATTATCTAATTATCCAGCATTATAGGCCCACTTTTGATAGTTTTAAATGCAAATTACTGCTTAAAATTATTTATAGTGTACCACTGCCAGCAACTACAATCTTCTTGCTGGTCTTTCCTGATTGGGAGCCATATGATTCAATTGACTTGATAACATCCATTACCTCAACAACTTGCCAATAGACGACATGCTTGCCGTCCAACCATGCAGTCTTCACGGTACAAACGAAGAACTCGGAACCGTTGGTATTGGGACCAGCTTTGGCAATTGACAAAATACCTGGTCCGGTATGCTTCAAAGTGAAGTTCTCATCGGCGAATTTGTTACCATATATGGATTTACCACCAGTGGCGTTATGAATTGTGATATCACCACCTTGACACATAAAATTGGGAATCACGCGATGGAAACATGAGCCTTTAAAGCCAAAGCCTTTATCACCAGTACACAAGGAACGGAAATTTTCCGCGGTCTTGGGAACAACATCGGAACAGAGTTCCATTACAATTCGTCCCTCATTTTGACCATCAGCGGTCATGTGTATAAAGTTTTTTGGTGGTTTTTTGAAACGTACGATACAATTTAGTCTCTCATAATTTATCAGCTTAATGTTAAGTTTCACTTCTGGTGTTGTTCGTATTGAGCACACTCTTTGTTTTTGTTTTTGTTTTTTTGTATAAATTATGGTCACCCTAGGTATCTCGATATGCAATATGTGTGCGAGTAAAAAGAAGATGACGTTCTACCACACAAATGGGTTAGGGGTTGGAGATTCAAAATGGATGCAAATAACTCAGCGCAAATCACAAATTCTCAACATCAACAACAACAGTAGCACCAACAACAACACCGACAACAACAACAACAAAAACTGGCAGCAATGGCAAAAGCAGCGCTATCGTCGGCGTGATTAGCTGAATTGAGAGCTTTTTTCCGCAACTTTTTTCCACACTTTTCTAAGAACATACGAATGTATGTATGTATGTGCTATATACATATATGCACAAACTTATATAGGCATATGTACGTATGTTGCTACATACATATATGTATGTATATGGTTTTCGTATAGATATTCTAAGCATGGAAAACATGCCAATTAGCAAATATGGCGGCGGCATACAATACCGCAGTTGTTGTAGTCGCTGCCACTGCTGATGATTTTTGTTGTTATGCAGCAATTGCGCTGCAACTGAAAAATAGAAGAAAAATAAAAGCACTAACAAAACAAAACAGAAAAAAATTGCGAAAAATTGCAATAAAACTTAGTTGTATACGAGAAACATGTGAACGCCATACTAAAGATGTCACACATGATAACGAGCTACGAAATTATGGCATCGTCTGGCTTTGGTTGCTTAATTTTTTGAAAAAAAAAAAAAATATTTTTCGGTTAATTTTGGAACCATAAAAATTGCATTCATATGTTCACGGCACAAATTTTCTAGGTATTGAAATAAAAGTTAAAAATAAAATAAAAAATGTCTGAGACAATAAAAAAAAAGCAAACTTGCAGCACTCAAAAAAAATATGCGAAGAACATTTGCAAATAGGATATAATAAAATGCTTACAGATCATTTATTCGTGCGAATAGTTTATCCTGTGTGACATAAAGTTTTTAACTTTGTGGCAAATTCCCATTATTTGGTTTTCACTAAAGTTCATATTGATGTTCTGCCTAAATTTTGATCAGTACAGGGTACACATTCAATGAAGAGCTCCGGGAAAGCCTTCAACATTTCGGAAACTATACGATCAGTGACCTTTGACTTATTGTTTTTGAGAGATTTTATAGCCTTTGCCATCGCCGTTAAAGATCGCGGACACAAGACGCCAGGAAGTGACATGTGACGAATAGTCTTACAGACTTTAATTTACCGAGCAAAAATGGTTGAATAAACTTTGCTAATATTGTGCTTAGATATTAAAAAATTAATCGCCTAGCTCCGAAAAAGGTTTGAACTTATGTTTGTTATGAAGATTTCTTTTTGAAAACAGGTTTTTAAACATTTGATATAGAAAGGTCAAAAGGAGTTTTGAACATCAAAATCATCACTTCTTCAAAATTTTGTTACACCAGTCGGCGCAGAAAGGTCGAAATATAAAATTTTACAATAACACGATCGTCACAAGGCGTATTTGTAATTAAAAAATAAACCATGCCAATTGATGGAGAAGGTCGAGAACTAATTTTGGGCTGCATCAAGCAAATTTCTATGTTCTGTGAAAAAAAAAATGATTTACAAATTTTTTTTCGTTTTCATTACATAATCGTATACACATATTTATTGAGACATGTCCACTAATAATCTATTTTGTCTCAGACTTCTTAGTGGACTATATAAAAAAAAAAAAAAAATAGAATAGTGCTCAGAGCAACCTAATTTCCCGGAAAAAATCTGGTAAGGGGCCGTTCATAAATTACGTAAGGCGTTTTTGGGGGGGAGGGGGGTCAGCGGATTCTTGCTAAATCTTACGAGAGGGAGGGGGGTGGTCAGTGATCATCTAACGTAGGATTTAAAATGCGTATTCATACATAAAAGTTGTATTACCGCATCGTCATTTGTGACAGTAATGAAATATTTTTGAATTTTCGACAGGCACGAAAGATTAAGAAACATCGATAAGAATCGATTTAAGTAATCGACTCTGAACGAGACAACTTCTCTCTCTGTTTATGTAATGACATATGTATATGTATGTTGTTAACACATATCGCTCATTTACTTCAAGAGTAGCATAAATCAGTCTCCTACTATCAACCGACAAGAAAAACGTCTTTAAATTCGTCCTTTATCGGCGTAGTTAGTTAGATTCATCCTAATACAGTCCACTCGCTCCCCAAGCAGTAACTAAAAACTGCTCCATGAACTTAAGTATTTTTGACATTTGAATGCCGACGCACAAATCTTACGTAAGATTTCGGGAGGGGGGGGGGGGGGGTAAGTTGTGAGAATCTTATGAAATCTTACTTGGGGGAGAGGGGGGGTCAAAAATGTCATGAAATTGACTTACGTAATTTATGAACGACCCCTAATCAAAAGCTAATGAATAAGAAGATCTTCTTTCTTCCAAAAACTGAATTCCAAAAAGCTACCGTCTGAAATCATACGATGGGAGACCATGTGACCAATGCATTTTTTAAGAGCATATCTCGATAAATTACGTTGTGCTCTTGCGATGCGATTTGAGTGTTCGTTACAGCAAGAGCTTTAAATAATGGAACAATAACACAGGTTTACAAAAAAAAAAAATTTGCTGTCCATATGACCACATCATATTTTTCCTAGGTAATTTGATGCCCTGAACTCGAATTTGAGGTCTATACAGCTCTATCACGTCAAGATTTTTTTCATAATGCTCCTCACGAGCCGAAAAAGTTTATATACGTTTTTAGGGTCACTCAATCCGAATCCGTGATTTATTACAGCAGTTGTAGATGCCTTTAACCGAAATTACAGATTTGAAACTCGTAATGGTTACTGGGACAACAAAGTGGTTTTACAAAATTTCTTATGTTTCTTATGAGAATGAGACAGTAGGGCTCGTGAGGAGCATTATGAAAAAATCCCGACGTGATAGAGCTATGTAGACCTCAAATTCGAGTTCAGGGCATCAAGTTACCTAGGAAAAATATGGTCTGGTCAAATGGACAGCAACTTTTTTTTTTGTAAACCTGTGTAATCAATCGAACCGACAACATAAAAAGTACCTTTTTTGTCAATGGATCTTTGAAATTTTAAGTATTTCTCTTTAAAAAACCAATCCAGGAGTACAATTTGGAGATAATATAGTTCATCATGTGAGTTAAAACTATAATTATAATTAAAAAATACACCCACATCTTTTATTTATTGCTTACTTGTTACAATATTTAAAATATTTTTGTTGAGTGTATAATCGAAAAAATTCCACTTAGAACTTCTAGAATAAGTAGTTAAATATCATATGCTCAAATATCAAATATCATGTCTTATGTTCAAATTTAGACTAATTAAAACACACAGTTCTGAAAATTATTTGTGTCATCTTGAAGCGTTGAGCAATCAGATGATTTAGAAAATTTATAAAATATCCATACATCGTCAGCAAACATTAAACATTTTGAAAAATTTAAGAACATCGGCTGAACAGAAGGATATTGTGATCCACTTTATCAAAAGCTTTTGCAAAATCACTTTATATAAATCACATCAAATAGATTTTGATTTTCCAATGCATCAAAAATATTTCTTGAGGTTCATGCCTGGTGGACTTTCCAGGCATAAAACCATGATTACAGTCAACAATTTGGTTTTGCCATGATCAAATAATTATTTTTTTAAATATGCTAAAAGTGTTTTGCAAAAGTTCCCTGGATTCAGAAAGATGCCTTTCATAATACAATACATTTAAATAAATATGAAAGTAGTTTAACAGTATAGCTGATACATATTACGAAAACGTGCACAAAAAGTGTTTAAGAATTGAAGATTATGAGAACCGAAATTATTCGCTTCAATTTCAGATCCATAACTATAATTTACATAAACATTTTAAATAAATCTCGTTAAGAGATTGCAAAACTCGATTTCACACCATTCAACTCCATACTTGATGGAAACCCATTAGCGTTCTCTTTGAAATTTATGTATTTCCAACAACGTGATGAATTAGCATTTTTAGATTCAATCATTGATATACAGATAATCATTATAAAGCATAGAATACAACACGCAACTGTATGAAAATCTTGTTCTGTGTTTCTAAATTAGTCTTTTTAAATCATTTAAAGGCTTCGTTTTAAATATTTTTTTGATTGATCAAACCAGAACTGAACCAGAGGGCTTTTCTCATAAAACTTTTGGTATGTTCGGAACAAATTTATATATTGCAAGTAAAAACTGTGCAAAAATAAAATTACAAGCATCATTAAGATATGTATTTTAAAGAACTTAAAACAGACCAATATGTATATTTTTTTTTCTTAACAAAAGAAATCAATTTAAACAATATACTAAGAACTGAAAAAGTCGTCAATGCCTCGAAGGAGCCTTGAAAGAAAAAACAATTTTTTTTTAGACACCAAATCGGTGTAGTAAAATACTTTCATTTATTACATTCAACTGCAGTGCCCTAAGTTCAACGTTTTATATTATCCTTCCAAATTTTAATACCGACTGCCAAATTTGCGCAGAAATTAATTTATTTGAAAGAAAAAAACATCAGTAACAACAACGGAATAAATGTAACTGCTATATGGTCATCAATCACCAGTGAGTAGATTTTACAGAGTTTTGTTGAAATGCCCTGAACTCTTAAGGACCATCGATTTAATTTTTTTTTTCAACTTCCACAGGAAGCAAAGTAAATACCATAAGTCCTTGCTGTAAAAAAATAAATGTATTTCAATTTGTGCTGCAGTTCTTTTGCTTTTAAATTTTTTTGTAATTTTTGTCCGTCTGCTGTAATATCAGCAACAACAACAACAACATTTTTTTTTTCTGTGTTACTACATTTATCGCAGCTCATTTCATTTTTATACTGACGGCATGCATTTAATCAGAAATGAAGAAAAAATTTCGAGATTTTTGGAAGGCGAATTAAAGCAAGAAATAAATGGCAGAGAGAGTAATAAATTTAAATCAAATAAGAAAATTGGAAAATTGTGCTGTTGTAAAGCATTCAGTTGTAATGTATTTGACTTTATTATACATCACTCCAGATTTTCGAATGGTGGGTGGTGGGTAGAGTTTTAAGATATAATTTTAAAAGCTTAATTCTTAAAATTATATTTGAAAGCTTAATTTTTGAAATTTTATTTCAACTCAAATATAGTTTAAAATTTTAAAATTTAATTATTTATCTACTAAGGAAGAAGCGACTTTTGGCTGCCAAATGTTGAATACTTCATTGGGTTGAATGTTGTTTGTTTTTATAATTTATCTATATCCTGAATAAACTTTAAAATGGTTTTTCATGTCTCAAAAAATATTAAATATTTACCTACTTACATAAGAGTTTTCCCAATACTTTGTACTGCGAAATCCACATATCGGAAATTCTGTTCTTTTTCTCCCATTCATGAATTGCTTGCGAACATTTCGATGATGATAAGTGAGGTCTTAGAGATGGTTATTGAAAGTCCATTGAATGTCACAATTTGTAGAGCTCTTTTGAGACCATCGTCCAGTACTATCAGAAACAAAATTGATGACAGAAAGTTTCCCGACAATTAATACCTACATTTGAAACCTTCCTATTGAGCTTTGATGAGATTAGCAAATGTACCCCAAAATGTTTTCCATACTTTGTAGAACACTTAGCAAAAAAAAGTCTCAAATGAAGAATATTTAGACTCACGAAAATTTAGAGTATATATGTAGGTACAGCATCTACCCATTGAATTATGATTGATAAAAAAATATTAAAAATTCTCAATTGAACATAATTTGATCGAATTTTATAGTAATTAGCAGAAACCGATATTCATGTGAAATTTCACAAAGCGGTCATTTCTTTTTTAACAAACATGACAGAGACAACAAATGGAACAATTTAACCTGGTAATTGGTGACATATGTTTCAGCTATTACCACATATATACAATATATTCATATATGTATATATAAACATAGCCTCATCAGATCAGTTTTTGGTTAATTTGTACAAGGAATTGAACCCTGAACATTCCATGAATTATATTTGGACAGTCGCTCTTAACACTTTAGCCATGGGAGTGTTAAGAGCACTATTATTTCTTTTAAAGATGGGTCAACACGTCGCGAATGTTTTCTTTTTCAATTGAGCCACGGTGCCATTTCTTCACTTGTGGACTAGAGAGCGAATTTCCCGGCTAAGGCAAAATTTCTAAATTAAAGCCTAACAGTACGCTCATACTTACTCTGGACGTATGGAAAAGCGCTAAATCTTCAGAGGGTGTGTATTCATCCATGACATTATATAATGTATCCATGTTGCGTAGTAGAATATTTTTCAAGATGTAAACTGTTCACAGCCCATTATCTAATCAACAAAATACATATATCGGACCTGGTCCTTCAGAGGTTATGCAGCCCGGCCCGGATTTACCTTAGAGGCACACTAGGCCAGTGCCTAGGGCGGCAAGAATTTGGGGGAGGAAAATGTTGGGAACTTTGAAATTTTTTTAAGGGGTAATTCATTGGTGATGGTGATAGTTACACAGGGAGAAAAAAGTGAAAATATACCTAACAATATGTTGGCAAGCAAAAAAGGTCTTCACTTCTGATATTAAAAACATTTTTTCCATATTCACTTGTGAAGAGGGGCGGCAATTTGTCAACGGCCTAAGGGCGGGAAATTTCTAAATCCGGGCCTGTATGCAGCTCCAAATCATAACAAACGGTTGGCTGAGTATACCTCTTAAAGATTTCTTCCGCCACTCATCAAAAAATATGACTTTTCAATAAATAAAAATTTAAAAAATTACGCATGGGAGAATTTCTGATGATTTCATATTTTCAAAATTTAAGCTGAAATTTCTCAAAAAAGGGTTCGAAAAATCTTTAGAAGTAAGGTTTAATTAGCAGCACTCTACCAAAATTTAACGAAAGAGCCTTGTTAGTATTTTCTTGTGTTATAAAGTATAATTTTTTGTTTCCTACCCCTGAAATCACATTAAAAAACGATTTCGTGAAGTTTAAAATTTTGGAATTTTTCTAATGATGAAATGGGGAGTGAAAATCAACTTAAAATCTTGGATAATCCTATCGAATTGTCTTCTTTCTGTCTAAATCGCATAAGAACTAGAGGCATTTTCAAACTGTTAATGACGTGGTTAATTTAAAAAGGAAATGAAATCTGCTTCATATGTTCATAAGTCCATATGTGTCCATATGGACTATGCGAACAGAAGCTCTGATTTTCATATCAATTTAAAAATGTTACCTCTTAATTAGAAAACGAAATCATAGTAAGTCAAATGGAATTTTTCCTGTCCTATAAATATAGTTTCCATAAGCATCTATTATATATTTCCTTAAAGCCATACAAGCCATATTATCATCAAAATCTGAAATTAATTAATGTTGTCGCCTTTTTGCTCTTAAAATAAAAATGCTTACGTATATCCTTGCAATGAAACTTAAATTGCCAACACATATATTTCCTTATGCTCCAAGATGAAAAGAAAAAAAAAAGAAGAAAAAAAACTAGTATACTGGTAATAATAAAGCATCATCATTGAATGAAAACCTACAAATGAGCGCACTTTAACAGCCTATTAACGAAATATGTTAGGACATTAATTAGTTTATGCGAAATGAACACCAAGTATCTGCACTCGAACATATTTGTGGCATTATGTAACATTTAGTTGAGAAAATGTCTGTAAAGAGAACTTTTTGCACAGCACGCACATTAAGTAGAACTACAAATCCCTTGGATATAATGACATGGCTGGCGTGAAGAACTTTTCCAATTTATTTCTGCCAAACATTGAATGTTACATGGAAAAGAAGCCAAGCATACAAGTGACACATATGGTACATTTTAATTGAAGACTTAACGTTTTATTATGTGTCATTTTGTTTGAGGAAATTGATTTGTTATTCGAAGTGCAAAGAAAAAAAAATACATAAATATGTTGTTTCTTTATCGTCTTGGAAACAATACATTTAAATAATACCAAATTGATTAGATTGATTAAATCATGTCTTATGTTATGAAATAAGTTAAAGCTGATTATATTAATAAGGCACTTGAAATTTTCTTAACTTATTTTGATTGACTGGATATAAAATTTACAAGGACATCAACTTTAAAAATGTAACTTCCAAATTATGATAATCATGTATTTTATTTATATAATAAGGATAATTCCATACGGATAAAATTCACGATTTTTAGTTTACACTGCAAAGCCACATTCTTTCGAAAGCGCTTGTGTAGGCGAATACCTTAGGTTAGGTTAGGTAGCAGTGGCAGTCAGTTATGAAACCGACACACTTAGACCAAATGTGATCCATTGTGATACCACAGGGTGTGTGAGGCGAATACCTTAAGTCACTACGAGTTTCTAGAAATCGAGCTAAATTTCGAGCGATGGTTTGTCCTCGTTGACGCGTTTCATTCTATATTAATACATATGTATTAGCCTGGTTTAGTGTCGTATGAAAAAATAAATATTGACATATTGAAAGCTTGGCAGAGCTAATTTACGGAAAAAAATTATTGAGCCAAAGTTTGGTCCCGATTGGATTGGGGTAGGTAAGTCTTGCCACGCCGGTCCTAAGGTTAATAATGGCTAATATCTCTCCCAGGATGACCCCCATAGGAGTCCAATGTATGATCGGGTCCTATTATTTTTTCACCCTAACATTTTTTTAGAACATTTCCACCCCTTTTCTGCCAATGAAATGAAATGAATGATATACATATATCTTACTTTTCGATGGCTTGTAGTGCAATGTTAGTTGCTGTTTGTGTATAATCTGTTCTTTAATTATGTATAAAATAAACTAGTTGTCCCGGCAGACGTTATCCTGCCCTTTCCGGTAGGTGTTCCGGATGTTATATGAACTCATGCGATGGAATGTATAAGTGAAACTGCCCATTTTTCCAGTGAAGTTGGACATAGATACTTATGACCGTCTTTTTTATATCAAGTCCCATTCATCTGCGTCCCGTACTTGATGAGATATGAATAATTTGATTTTGGAGGGCGTGTCACTATCCATTTTTCTAACCCAAACTTTGCAAAAACCTTCCATAGACCCTTAGAAACATATTTTAAAAACAATTATGAAATCTTCGTGAAAATTCTATTTAAAAAATAATTAGGGCCACCCTAAATATGCATTCTAAATAAAAGTTTTATAGCCTAGACTATTCCACTTAATATAAAAGGCACGTGGTGTACATTCCATGTGAATCGATTGACCGGTTTTTGTGAAAATGCTATTTTGAAAATATGTTTTTATGAGGGCCACCCTAAATATGCACCTTAAGCAAAAGTTTTGTTTTTTAAGCTATGCCTCTTATTATAGAAGACACGTGGTGTAAAATTCCATGTGAATCGATTAAGAGGTCCTTGTGAAAATGCTATTTTTTAACATTTTTTATGAAGGCCACCCTAAATATGCACTTAATCGATATAAAAACTTTTCTATATCCTAAGTTAGACCAAATTACAGGCATAAGCCATATTTCATAAAAATTGGTTGAATAGTTCCAGAGTTTACCTCGGACAAACACCGTGACAAAAGATTATTATATGTTAAGATTTCAATATTTTACAAGGATATATCGACGCCTTATACGAATTAAGTCAGATTTGAAAATAAGTTAACATTTTACACATTCGTGACAAAAAAATCGTATTTTATTATTCAGCAAGAACTTTTCAAAGATTTGCAGTCAAAACAAAATTGTTTAATCTAGAGAGCCTACAGTTTACTCCAAACCGATTTCATATATCTATCAGCGAAAAAATTACATATTTAATGCAAATAGATCAAGTTTACTTTGAGGAGTCACCTTGGATCTATGTCGATATTGCTTTTACAAAAAATGGCACCCTGTCATGGAAATGTAGAAAGAAAATTAAGAAATTGGAATTATCAGCAAATTCTTTGTCAAAATAAATTCACATCCACGAATTACTAGATAATTTTTGAGTGGAATCTCTGCAAGATGCGTAGAATTGGTTATGTTCTCAGCTACTTTTCCATACTGAAAACCAGAAATTATATATGTACATAGTTCTTAGGAATATAATGCCAATTGTATGTCAAATATCTCGTGTAAAACTTTAATATTTTCAATTCATTGCATTTTTTCCCATGTTTATCGTAGTGTTTTGGCCTGGTGTTTACATACTCAAACATACATACCTTCATATACTATGTACTTTTACATATACTCCTTCCAATATAAATTTCTATCTGAGCATAATCCAACTTTGCACAAATTGCTTATTGAACCGTAATAATTATGAAGTTGGGAATGCCGCCGATGTTTTCGTTGTTGTTATTGAAGAGTCGGGGTATGAAAACCGAAGTATATTGATTGAGTTTATGCAACACAAACTTGCTGGAAAAATTAACGATTTTGTTTCTAAGAAAATGTAAGAAAAACTGGCACGTGGCAACGTGGGTGAATTAATTTAACCTATGTAAGAATATGGACTAAGATGTTTGAATTGTTGGAAATATAAGGCATGATGATGACGGGAAGTGTCATATTATTAATACAATGTTCAGATTTACTAGTTGTAGAGGGTGATTTCTTTTAGTTTAATAAAACTTTAAATTTATGCAAATCATTTACACATACATTAAGTTTGAATACAAATTTATTTTAATATACTCATATATTTATATGTCAAACATGGTCATGTCATGTTGGTCAATCGATTGATTGACCTCAAACTTTGGCAAAGTTCTGTCCTATTGGATGGTAACTATATCCTCAAAGACTTCTCTGTTTCTTCAAAAGTTGGCTTAAGTAAGGGGGATGGAAAATTTAGATTTATGGTAGACAGTTTCTGTTTCGTGTAGATAATTTATTTCCTAAACTAACTGCCCAAGTGCTTTTGATAGATTTTTAAATGGCCTATCGAATAGACATAGCACGAAGGCGTTTACTTTTTGCACTGTTAAAAGTAGTTCCAAGATGTTCAATATCTAGTTTCTCTAAAATTACACAAACAAAAAAAGCTCTCGGGAATTAAGTGAATGCTAAGCTAAGATACCTCAACTTGTTTCTACGTATAGAATATCGAAAAAATCAAAAGTATCCATCTTCAAAAATAAGTTAAGTTTAATTTTGATTTTGAAAAATTAAGGTTAAATTTTAAAATTTTCGAAAAATAATTTCAAGCTTTCGAAAGCCCATTAAATAATCTATCGAAGCACGTGGACTAAGATTTTTACCATATTTGAGGTCAATGGGTTATTTTCAGTTTTTGCCTTGGGACATTTGATATGAAGTGCGTCATATGTACAGTCGTGGACAAAACAATAGGGTCAACAATAACTTAGAAATATACATTAAATCTTTTGGCAACTCTTGTACGATACCAAAAGAAAGCTTTGGGGGAATTACTTATTTATAGGTATTATTAGCTCCGAAAATGATTGGTTGGAAACTTTGAAAACTAACAGTAAATTATTTATACCCTCAATATTACGAAATATAGCGAAAAGTGCCCGATTCTGACTTATTGGCATAGACAAAATCGATTGTTGTTCACTATCTCTCCCACATTGATTAAGCAGGTCCTTCGAATGGTGAAAACTGGCGAAATATGTAAAATTCTACAACAAACGATTTTTCTATGCCTATAGGTCAGCATTGGGCACCAAATTATTATCCATAAAAGACTACACGAAATCCCACATTGATTGGCCAGGTACTTAGAATGATGAAAACTGGCGATATAAGCAACATTCAACAACAAACGATTTTGCCTATGCCAATAAGTCAGAATCGGGCACTTTTCGCGATATTCTTCCAAAAAGATGTTTTTCCACCAATCTCTGCCTAACAGTACTGGAGGACACTTGCAGCCTCAGCTCAGTTGTTGTTGCAGCAGAGCCCTTAAATGGGTCACGGGTTAACCCTAATTTGATTAGATTGTCATATTTTTCGTAGTTTTACGTATTCTGACTTTTTTAAATTGCGTTTTTATTAGTTTTAGCGCATTGTATACAACGTTTTGAGAACGACCGAGATATTTTTCGTTGGCTTTTTTTTTCATTACGTAATTGGTTAATGATAGCGCAAGCTTCTTTTGTAAAATGCTTGGTTCGGCCCATATTTGATCGTCCTAATATAATTTTATTCTTCTTAATAAACAAATATTTAACTGAAATTAATGAAAAAAATACTCAAAATATTTACTTTAATCATAAAATTAATAATTTATTTGTATTAAAGAGGTGACCCTATTCTTTTGTCCACGTGCTACTGCTGCTTTTCGTACTATTGAGGGTATAAATAATTTACCGTTAGTTTTCAAAGTTTCCAACCAATCATTTTCGGAGCTAGTAATACCTATAAATAATTCTCAAAAAGTATTTGTATGGTATCGTACAAGAGTTGCCCAAAAATTTAATGTATATTTCTTAGTTATTGTTGACCCTATTGTTTTGTCCACAACTGTATGTAGAAAATGTCATAATTTAATCTTTTAAATAATTAAAAATTTCGATTCCAACCTTATTTATATGTATTTTATGTGAAGTTGAAGTTCTATTGCTCTAAAAAATCACCCACTATATATCAAATACTGATTACGCATACATGCACGTGAACGTGTATCACCTATGCAGTGATGTCATTTGGATTTTTTGAAAAAGTACTAGACTTATGTAGAGTCGAAAGTTATTTTGTAGATGGCGAATGTATTTTTAGCCATATGTTTATCCCGAAAAATTTTAAATTTTCCATAAGGTAATTATTATAAATAGTCCAAAAGTATTGAAAATGTACTGAAAATGCGTCAAAGCATTCAAGATTCGTCCAATGTACCGAATGTAGTAGAAATGAGTCCAATGTACTGGCGTATATTTTTTACAAAGTGAATGTACTGAAAACGATACAAATGTAGAAACTGAATGAATATGCCATCACTACTCCTATTATATATGAGAAACATTGCCACGGTTACTAAATATCATATTGCAACATCTTAACTTCTTTTTCAATTAAAGCTGATTTCGACACTTGAATACTGAGCGGTATCTGTGCTGGACAGCATATGTTAAGCATAAGAAGAAGAAAACCTTCTTTCGAGTGATTTGTTCGGAGGCTTGTCTGTTTAAACGGAATCTCTAGTAAAAATACGAATTCTTTCACAATCGCTGATGACTTTAATCACTGCTTTTACGCTTTCGCTTTCAACGCATTTTCTTGCAATGATGATGGCATGCATACTTATGAGCATTACAACATTTTGTCGTCTCCCTGCTTTTCCATTTTCTTTGCCACACCATTGGCTTATTACAGTTTCTCATTACATTCCTTTCTTAGTTAACATTTTTTTTTTTCATTTTATTCTAATTTTCTTTTTGTGCCATATTCTTGTTGTAGTTACTATCTACTCTAATGTCATTAGTGTTACCATGACTCTGGTAACTTGTTGGTTGTCGCTCTTGGTGCTGCAGCATATGTTGGCCATTAGTGGTGTTGGCACTCACTGCTTTTTTTTCGTTGCCGTTGTTATTATTGCAAAATTATTTCTTTTTTTTTTCATTATATTCTTATTATCTTAGTCTTGTCTTTGTTTATCTGCCTCATTTTTAATTAACTTTACTTTTGCTTTTATATACCACTTTGTAACTACTGGTTATTGTTGTCATTATGCTATACACTTAGCGAAAAGAGATTAACTGAAATAAAATCACTTTCTATGAAATAAAAGAAAGATATATAACTTTTAAAAATAAAAAAATATGTTACTTTTAAAAGAAAATTATTAAAATCGGATCAGTATACTTTGCGCAAAAGCGTTACAAGCCATTTCGATATAAGCAATTTTATATTAATAGTATAAATGACGCGCTAAAACAGTCCTTCTAAGATCGTTTGCCGTAACAGGACTCACAGAAGTATTTGGAAAAAATGCCTAGGATAAAACAAAAAGTTTTATTACGTGAACCCCGGGCCGGGCCTTTGAATTAATTGTTGTCTTATCCACGTTAACACTTGCGTTGATATTTTTAATGTTTTTTTTTGACGTCTTTTAATTTATAATTGTCAATGATTATTACCAAAACTCTATCATATTAACATAACATGAAACAAAGGACCAGCCATGCACATCGTTCTTTACTTCTTGCCATTTATCTACATTTGAAGTCGTCTATGTACAATGCAAATGACAAAAAAGTTATGTCGAATCGTAAAACCTTGCAATATATTAAATAAAAAATACCTAAGTCTTTAATATAAATGGGATCCTTTTTCTTTGCCTTCTTAACCCTGGAAGGATAAGCTTATTTTAATTACGTTACGGTTAATCTTCGTCGAATCGACGAAGTACTTTCGCAAGCCTTATTTATGCAATATATAAGTAAATTCTGAATAAAAAGTATACTCAGTTCAACATTTTGATTTAAATTGATCCAAAATAAAATGCCAACTTAGGTGTAGTTTAGATCAATTTAGATTAAAATGAGCTTAACAAGTGACACTTGTGAGTAAAAAAATTGAAGACAGCGATATGTGTTCGTCGATTCGACGAAGATTATCCATCCATGGTTAAATCAGGTCTGATAGCACGTCTGCTGTATGAATGCATTTATTTGCATTCAAATCTACTTTTGAGGAAGCCCTATATAAGCGCATACATATGCAGCAATGCTGGCAAATATATTGGCTCTGTCGCAGCAGCGTCTCCTAGGTAGGCCCTGCTCAATTGCCTAATGGGAAGTTGTGAAATATACATACAAAGGATAATGAACGATATATCAGATGAGATCAATATTGCCAGCTTCCAGAGAAAGAGAGAAAGATAGAGTATGTTAGATCAGATAGTCTTGGCTTGTGTTTAGTATCATTCCTTAACCACAAAGCAGTATGCTATTAATATATTCAAAGTTTTCAAAAGTTTTGTTAATGTTTGTGAACTGTTATGAGTAATAAGTAAAGAAGTTAACTTAATCATTTAAAAGTGTGTTTTTGATTCGAACTCAATTAATAAAAAATCCAGACATGAGGGGAGACATGAAAAACTTATTTAGTATTGACGAGCATTGGATTTGACTAAAGACTGTAAGTCTATCTGTAGCATGTTGAAAAAAAATTTTTTTAAGCAGATGCAGTCAGAATTTTATGAAATTGAATTTTTTGTCATTTTCTTAAAGTATAATATCTTAAAAATATATCCTAAAAATTTGAAGTCAATCCGACAATTATTTTTGGAGTTATTCGGCAATAACCAAAGGGCTCTTGGTAGTAAGAGTACGGAAATTCATGTGTTTCACGCCGTGTTTCTCAAAACTATGTTTTCGGAACTGGTGACCAATGCAACTCGATAGATTTCAATGAAATTTACACAGTTTTTGAAAATCATAAAAAGCTAGTCTCTGATCGAAGAATTTATTTTTTTTTAAATATTGATTTTTTATGAACAATTAATTGTTCATTTTTTTCCTGAGGCCGCCATTTTGTTGATTTAAAAAAAAAAAAACCATCGATCAGGCACTAGATTATTTATTTAAATAACAAATTTTTCCTATCCAATTGATTTCCGAAAATTTTCCAAAGATTTGTGATGGTCGCCGCAAGGCACTCTGTATGGGACAGGGTCCAACACAGCGAGCTATAAAATTTTTTTATTTTAAATTTTTTCTTTTAAACTTTCGTCATATTATCACTTTTATTAAATAAATTAAATTAATATAAAAAAAAATAAATAATTGAAAATGCTCTATTTTTTATGCCTCTGACTGCCCTTGCCCCCTTAGCATTCGATAAGAGATTATCGAGCAATATGTATTTTTTAAGTGCTATGTTAAAAAAAATCCCTTTACACTTAACTTCCAGCGGCTGATAAGAAATGTAATTGGTATGGAAGATTTTAAAACCGTGTAAAAACGCAAATTTTATAAAATACATTTTCAGAATGCTTAACTGTTAAATATGTATCTAGGGAAAACCGAGGCAGCTTCGGCTTTGGGGTGGATTCAGCAATGAGGTTTTCGGTATGAAGCACCATCGGCCAACATTATTTATAAGTTAAAGCTTACCATGAAATACCCTCACAAAGTTTGTCATCTCTGTCTTAACAGCGGATAAAGCTACAGTTTTGTTGTTTTAGCGGTTGTTTTCCTAGTACAGTAGATCTTCTGTAAGTCGAACTTGAAGGGTGACGCAAAAGAATTCGAGTTATCGAGTTTTCGAGAAAACTTCGACTTAAGCGAATTGTGTCAGGAAATGTTCGACTTGTAGAGGTTAAGATTTATTCCAACTAATTTTCAGTTAGTTTTATTTGCAAGTAAAATGATATGTAACATTATGCATTTTCTATAAAAAAATCAACATATCAACATAAAGTTAGTATCTTGTATTTCTTCAAGCTATAGAGGTTTAAAATAATCGAGTTGTAAAGGTTGTAAAATCAAACATTGCTATGTTTTGATCCAGAGGTCAAATTTATTTTTTCGAGTTATTGAGAAAAAAAAAAGTACCGAATTTACTTGTAGGGACTCACTAATTATTTTGACTTATAGAGGAGTCAGATTTCGAGCAATGAAGGTTTTGGGGCTTGAAGGGAAGGGAACACAACATTTTTTCGAGTTTGGAAGGTTTTCGACTTATCAAGGTTCATTTTAAAGAGGTTCCACTGTATTTCCAATCTGGCACGCAATTATTTAAAAAAAAAATATAACAGAATGTTAAGAGTAATATAATAATTGTGAAAAAGATGTGAGAAAATTAACTAAAATGCTTAAAATTAAAAACATGGAAAATGGTTCGATATTATAAGCGTCAGTTAAGGTTTGCAATAAGCTAACACATTTTCAGCTATATCAAATAGCTTCTGAGATATAGAGCTTCAAATAAAAAGTGCTGGAGCTACTCCGATATCCCCTACATATATACTTTTCTTCTCATAGTTATGATTTACTTGCGATAATTTCAATTGGTCAAAATGCGAGTTGGTTGAACCTGCTTACGAACTAAGTAATCTGTCACTCTATTAGCTGAATCGTGTATTTTGTTATCACTAAACTATCAATTTTTTTCACTTCTATTTTATTTCGAATAAAAAAAGAATATTTGATGCTTTTCCATAAAGGCAGTTCATAAAATGCTTTGAAAAATCTCTAGATTTTAATATTTTTATTTCGAGAAATCTAAATCTCAATCTAAACTATATATTATATTATTTTTAGTGTATGAATTTCATTAGATTTGCTCTCGAATGGCATTATTTCTTTCGTTTACTTCATTTACCAATTAACTGGGTTAAGTGTCTAATAAAATTTACAAAAACAACAAGAACAACATTAAATGCAGAACTTGTACAGCACCGTTTTACTACGAATATTATGTCTATCTTCTCATCCCATACCATACCATCCCATCCCATCCCATCTGTCTGTCTGTCTATTTGCCTATTCGCTCATTTTTCTGTCTGACTGTCACTTTAATGCGGTTGATTGAACTTTTTGTTGCTGTCGATTTTCCAATAAAAAAGAAATTTTATTATTGCAACAGCTCTGCTGCATAGGAAGTTGAATTCAATTTGTAAGCGGCGCATATGTGATGGTATTCGTATCCGTATCATTGTGTCTGTGTGTCAATGTGTCATAAGTAGGTTTTTTTCATTTCATATCAATATGTACTGGGTCTGCGCAGTCAACTCTGTGTGAAATCAAGTCAAGCGTCATTCTTATTAGTTGTTTATGTAATATAACTTTTAATATTCTCGTTCTTGTACGACAAATACGAGTATTTCTTCTGGAGTTTTTATTATTAATTTGTAACAGTCGTTTGTTTGTCATAAAATCATGTCTTAAAATACAGCTTACAGTGCTTCGGTTATAAAGTTGTTAGTGGCTATAAGATATCTGCTTGGTATATGAAGACTCGTTTTGCAGAAGACTCAAGTTTCAATCATGTTAAACAGATTTTGATAATGAATTTCTGTGAATTAAAAGCTCAATTAATCAACAGAGTGAAACAGCATTTTTTGTGCTAATGCTAATTTACTTTAGCCGAGTAATAAACAGTGCCATTAGTATTATTGATCGAAAAGATTCATCCTAATATCCAAGCTCCAGAATTTTAAAAAGAAAATTTGAGAATCTGAAGGAAATAAACTCGAGCATAGTGGTACACAATTCATTGATAAGATTTCCACAGGTATAAGCAGATCAAACTTGCTGTTGCTTGAAAACAAAAATTTAGAAGATGTGGCTAACATATTTCGCTTAAATAATTGCAATTTGCAATTTTGGATGGAAAACAGCTTTATGCATTTGCGACACTAAAAGTGAACTTTGATGACGAATATACAAGAGAACATCAGATGTCATCTGCAAATGCTGGTCGACAAATTCAATTGTATTCCCTACTACTGGTACCCGTGGCTTTGCACGCGCACATCCCGCTGTATTTTTTCATAATGAAATTAAAAAAAAAAACAATTGAAAGAGTGTTCGTCCTTTGAACTTCGAAGCCAAGTACAAACAATACAAATGAGAGAAGAAATAAAACAACAATAAGCAGCATGAGCATCAGCAACGAAAAATCAAGCGACATTTTTTGTGTGAGGTTTTGTAAAAACTTCATCTTAAAAGAAAAAGATATATAGTGAAACCTTGTTAAGCGGGATCTGGATAAGTGGGTAACCTCTACTAGTGAGACTCACTTCAAGGTCCTATCAAAAAACCTCTATTACTGGGATTATTAAACCTCTATATCTGGGATTTGGTTTTTGAAGTTTTTGTGCGTTTTCGCCTCTATAACATGGGCTTTCCCTCTATAACAGGGACCGTTTAGAAATAACCTTTATAAGTGGGAAATATGCGTATAATTTGTTATTTTGAATTTGAATATGCACGTTCTATCGGTCTGAGTATGGTTATTTGAGAAACTGTGTAAATAGGAAACCTCTTTAATTGAGACATAAATTTTGGTCTCTTGGAGATCTCAGTTATCCAGGTTTCACTGTACATATAACTTTAAAAAATAAAAAAAATAAGTATGCAATAATCTTCTTTAGCATAAATATGTTGTTCTAAAAGAATAAATTATAAAAATCGTTTCAGATTATTTTGCACCAAAGCGTTACAAATCATTTTCACTTAAGCAATTTTATATAAACATTATAGATGAACACAAGAAATCGGTTTCTTTTAGGTCTATTATAAACCAAGGGCATGAAGAAATAAGAATGTATTTCAAATTCAAGGGCGCAGACAAATCTCAATGTTATTACCAAAGGTGGATCAAGATTTTGCGAGGCTAAAAAGTATAAATGGGCCTCTACTTAAATAAAAATATTATTACACAATGAGGGACAATTTACACTCAGAAAAAAAAACATGTAATTTTAAACAGAAATTAACATTTTTTCGGTTTAAAATTTGTCAAACAGATTTATCATGTTAAAGAAATAACATGATACCAGATTTTAACAAAATCCATGTTTATATTGTCAACATGTTAAATTAACATTTCAAAGTGTGAAAACAATAATTTTTATACTGTCAAACTTACATGACATCTATTGGAATTAACTTTTCTCATCATGTTAAATCAACATGGAAAATTATGGATTTACATGCCATATTTACATGATTTGTCATGTGAAATTTACGGGAGCAAAATGTGAAATTTTTACATATAATTAACATTCTGTTATATTATAACAGAAAGTAAATTTCCAAGTTCACCTGCAAATAATTTCTTTAAATAAGAATATGAGTTTCCTATTTTAATTTTTCATTTATGTATTTAAAGTAAAAATAATATTCAACACATTTTTACATAAAACTGTTGTAGTTTGCGCATCCAATATAGTTGATTTCAATTTTTGACATTTACTTACTGCAGTACTTTTTGATATTGAAGCAACTGAAGGTTTTAAAACTGCATGTAACAGAAGTGTGAGCATGCAATCTTGGGAATCTGAAAATAATGTACATGTTTGTGAACTATGGCTGTTATACGATGAAGATGTCACATTTTCATCTAAACATATGTCCTTATTGAACATTTTGAGTAAATTTTATAGTATCGCAGAAGTCACTTACAGTCGCTTGGAGCAATGTTGTTAAGCTCACAGTTCTAGTGCAACTTGATTGAGAGTTCAGGATTTCAGTTCAGTTCTGAATTTTATCCCAAGAAACTCAGTTGGAAAAACCTCAGCAATATCGTCATCTTTGATTAGATAAAGACTTTCCACGTCCATTTTGCAGTCTAAATTAAACATTGAACTTGCATTTATTTTAAATTTGATTTTCTCATTGTACTTACCTTAAATTTTCTTATATTCAACTTCTACAAATCCCATTTGCACTCATATAATCTTCTTTAATTCAGGGTTTTTTTCCACTTTTAAATAACTATTTATTTATTTTAACTCACGGAAAGTGCAGATATTTTAATGAAAAAAAATTAGGCAGTGTAAAATTCATAGTATGATCATATTGAATTGCAGCACAACAAACCGATATCTAGTAATATCAACAATGATCAAACATATTATTAACACTGTAATCTGGTTAAGCTGCTCGAAAATAACAGATTGAAGCTATTAGAAAAACAACACTACGTCATTCAATAATAAAAGGATACCCAAGCAATATCAATTTTTATTTTTAATTTTACCGATCAAACAATCATGTAGTTTTAACAATGTGAATCAGATATGGGCGATCATGTAAATTTATAAATTTTGTTTGGAAATATCAACAGTGCTTATTTAACATGAGTCTTGTTATTTTTTTTTTCTACTTCTTGTTTCTGAGTGTATACATATAAATGTTTCCAAAAAAGTCTTTCAAAATATAAATATCTTTTTTCGCTGCAACGCACAAAATATGAAAAGGAAACCCCAAAAAGTCATCCTGTTTTATTTCTCCTTAAAGCATCATAAGTCTCTTGTCTTATCTTAAACCCCTAGCAAATAGCTTACTATTCCGCTATTTGGCGGCCCCTTTTAGTTCGGGGCCCGGGGCTAAGGCCCTACCATAAACCACCGCTGGTAATTATCTAAGAAGCTATTGTATTTTTAAAAAAGCTTAACATTTTATCAACGTTATTTGCAAATGGTATTAAGCCTCAAAAATTATATCATCATTCGAAGTACATTTAGAGCAGGGATGGCCAGAAGAGCTGAATAAAAAATCATTAATGACTTGAAGGAAAGAGCCAATTTGTATGCCCTAATTGCAAAAATTCAAAAAAAAATCTAAAAACAAAATACGATGGGATTCCGTATCATTGTTATTGCTTTATATTTTGCAAAAGACCAAATCCATTTGAAACCATGCAGTCGGAGTGACTTCAAATTGCGAAATTGGTTGCCGATTAAATATGTTGTTTTTCAAAGTGTATATATCATCCCCCGATTTGATTGAAAATAATTTTTCACGAAGTTATGCCTATTTAAAGTTTTAGTATCAGAGCTTGAAAAACCGCTGAAAATTGGTTCAAAAGAGTCGCATATTCATCCAAATAAAAATAATTAACTTTTGTCTTTTGATTCTAACAGAACTTCTGATTCTTTTTCAGAATCTTTAAGAAATTTTGAAAGTTGTAGAAAATTGGCGGAGTTATAGCACTTTTTATGAAAAAAAAAAGGCTGATTTTCTCAAAAACCCTAATTTTTTTACGCTTAAAATTTTATTGTGGATTTTTATTAATATGAGAGGGAAATGACATGAGTTTAATGCTTGTTAAAACACATTTGAGGTCAGGAGATTTTTTTCCCCAACATCAAAATGCCAACTTTTTTTTTCCTCATTGCCAAGCCACTTTACGGTACTATTTTCCTGCTTGCATTCTGCATACTTTTTATTACCGTTATTTTCGTAATAACATTTTATCATAGGAAATATATAAGAACATTGTACGCACATATAGCTTTTTCGCTGACAAGGTCAAGCAAACAAAACATTCAAAACCCACAGAAGTACAGTCAGCGAAAAAGCTATATTTTCGTACAATGTTTTTATATATTTCCCACATTTTCTCTCCTTACGACAATGAAACTATTATCAAACAGCTCCAAGTTAATTGTAAATTGTTGCTTTTCAACTTTGACTTCATTGAAACAAATATATCATTAGATGATTTTTAGTATATATAGTATATTATAGTAATTGATTTTATCTACTCCGATATTATTTTATCTTAAACGAGTTTAATTTTTTTTTATACTATGCGATACTGTTCGACTTCTTTAGAATTTTTAAGCCTTTATCAATACTATTCGATTTTTTTTACACTCAATCTCAAGAAAGACCTCACGTCAACTTTTTAATGCTGAGAATCTTATGGTACACTTTTTTAGTATTTATTATAAAGAGAAGGGAATGAAACTTATGTATATCATTTTAGAGGTACTGTTTCATAGATGTGCACAAAAAATAATGTGTAATATATGCCGTTAAGGCAGGTAAAATAAAGAAAACACACAAGCATGATTCCCCCATACAAAACGTTTTTACCAACGCATTTTGCTTGCGTTCATGGCTGCATGAGGTACAGGCAAGGTGTGATGAGGTGAGATTAGGTGAGGGGAAATGAGGTAAGGTGAAAAGAGAATTTAAATAAAATCATGATCCATGGACAAAGACGTTTTGTTCGATATTGGTCAGCAAAATTTTTCCAAAGTTAAAATTTGGTGGCTACGGTCGAGTTTCGACCACAATACGATACTTAATTACAATATTATAGCAGATAACAGATTGTATCATATCAATTATAAAGGGGGGTCCCGCCAGATCTCACCAAGAGGAGTGGAGGTCCGAATTTCCAAAAGAACACCTCACGTAATTAATGAACGTTCCTGTATGAACTTTGTATTGCTGGTACTAAATTTGGTGTTCATTTTGCTTTATCAGCTTCTGAATTTTTATATTTAGACCTAATTCTGTTTTTACACATTAATTGGTTCCGGGAAAACCCGTGCAAAAAAAAAATTTAAGCCCAAATATTTTGAATGGAATAAAATTGTGTAAAAAAATTTTAAATTTCTTTATTTTCAAACCGTGTTAAATCAAAACCGTGTAAAAAAAGACCGTGTAAAAACAGAATTATGTGTACAAGCAAACGCCTTCTTTGCCCTTCCAGAAAATATTCTTTTCTCGGTTGATATGAGAAACCTCACCTCTTGTACCTCAATGCCTAAATTTGACACTAAAGCAGAGTTCGCTACTTCTGAATAGTTTTCCACGTCATTGTTTAGTTAGTTGGTTGGGAAGGGTGTTGGTGAACTCGAGGTGTAGCCACTTTCCAGTGGTGAGTTTTGAACCGTACAAAAATGGCGGCCAAAAAATCAGCACAGCTTCATGCCCTTTTCCATTGCCTACAAGGTAGAGGGAGAGATTCAGTTTTTTGATTTTGAGACTCAAGGTAGTCTTATACAAAAAATTCAGATAGATCAATCAACATTCACACTGGCTTGCACATCTGCAATTTTGGCAATTTTAAACGAAAAAATGCCCTTTCCCATCCCATCCTCCACGATGTAAAAAGAGGATGGGATAGGGATGTTGGCAATTTTTTCCTCTTAGTGAACCTCTAGGTCATGATAAGTTCAAAAAATTAACTCGATCAGACAACATTTATACCTCCTGCGATTTTTCATATATCTGTTCAATTTCCGTTCAAATTCGCAAATTTTAAGCGCGATGCGCGAACGGAAGGTATTAACCAATTTAAAAAAAGTTTACTTCCTAGAATTTGTAACGACGAGTAGCAACTTTTCCATACTATTTATTTCGATTCGAATACTTTTCTGTTTTTTTTTTTTCGCTCCGGTCTGGTGGCTAGAGGTCAATTGAAATAAAGAAACAAAATGTTCTAAGTTCAAGATTTCATACATAAAGTTTTTAATTGAATTTTTTCTACAATGCAAACAACTTTTATAGAAATTGTTAAGAAAAGTGAAAAATTAAAACCACGAAACACACGAAAAGTTCACAAAACTTGCAAATTTAATGAAAAAGCGACTAAAAACAAACAAACGATTAAGTCAAATGTAAACACAACATGATGTTTCCGTCAACAAAGCAGCAAAAATACAAATAAAGCAAACCAGAAAATATAAAATGCAAATGAAAGCCAAACAAAACAGAAAGAGATAAAACGATTATATTTATGAAAAGCGAGTAACAAAGACAACAATAACACAATTGGTGGTGGTGGTGATGCTGCCAAGTAAAATTGTATCCAATGAATTAGAAAATTGATAAAATACAAAAGAGATGCGTACAACAAAAAGTCATACCAACAACAACAACACAAAGCATTCCAAAAAATGGAAATTTCTGATAAAAATGTTAGAGTAAAAAAATTAATAAAAAAAAATATGAAACATAATTTAAGGGAAAGAGAGATAACAAAAATTGTGGCTGAAAGAAAAATGAAGATTAAATAAAGAGGAAAAATTAAAAAATGGAACCTTTTCTTTTCACTTACGCAAACTGTGGCTGTGGGTTGGTTTGGGAGGGGGGTGGGGTGGCTCGTTTTGTCTGTAAAAATTTCAAATATGCAAATAAAAATGATGAAAAAATATTGAAATACCACAAATGAAGCAACATGAAAAATCAACAATGAAAGGAACAACTTTGAATGTTTGATTGAAATATGAAAAAATAGAAGAAAATGAAGAAGAAGCCACCTACATATAAAATGCATGCGAAATTGTTATATCAAGCGTTGAAATTATAAAACAACAACAAATGAATTGATTGAGTTCAAGCACCTGAATAATTTTATTGACCAGGTTATTTTCATTTGCTCACCAGCATCGAGCCCACCTCCCATTTCGTTTGAGTCCGTTCATTGTGCCCAAGCAGCGTTGTCATTTCGCACGACTCAACAATTTTACGCGCGATTTATTATCACCATCACTATCAACATCATCATCACAATTTGATGTTTGACACTTTTTTTTTGTCACTGTATATGAAAATATTTTAATAAATTTATTTTCAGTTTTTTTTCTGATTTTTTTCATCTAATTTTTTTTTTCTTTTTTTTTTGTTGTTATTTTTGTTTTTGTTTTCAAAAGTGAGCTATGAGGAAAAAAATCAATTTCATGTTAATTTTATGTTTATGAATTTCGTTGCCAAGAACTACCTCAATATGGACGAGACAACAAGTTGTTGTCGTGTCGTCTTTTATTCATTCAAATAATTTAATTTTATTACTTTTTGTGCATTTGATTAATTTGGCTTTATTTGGGTGTTTTGTGATTCGAAATCAAATGAATTTATGTGTTGACAATTTATTTATATGTGGATTAGATTCTATGAATAACATTAGATAGTAGATGGCTGTGAGTGCACTTAATTTGGGGAAACCCGTAATTCTTTGAATTGTTGTCGCATAACTTTGCGGTAGTGTAACAGAATCTTAACATAGTAATTAACCGAATAATTGTATTGTAAATTTGTAAGTATTTGGTGGGGTATTTCCGAAAAGTAATTAATATGTTAATATGTATACCATGAATTCTTAATTTATTAATAAGAACTTTTTTTTGTAGAAGAGACACGCTAACAAATTAATAAAGAATTCTTAAATATAAATAACGTGGACGTAGAAATAACAAACGTATCGACAAAAATACATGGAGTGGACCAACTAACTAAAGACCAACACCTTTGCATCAACAGAAGAATACTGGACTGGAATGACTGGACGATAACTTAGAAATTGCAAGGCAACTAACGTGACGTTTGATACTTAACGTGACACTAAATAGAAAGCGGACACTTGATGAGTTACAGTTAACCCTTTCGCCCCTACTAGGATCATACATCCAAAATATTAAAAAGCCCAATTTGAGATTGAAGTATTTACTATAACATGATTTTAAAACATATTTTCGCATGTTTACCATGAAACCAGACGGACGCGTAGGTAATTTAAACAAAAATTAGAATAAGTCATTAAACTTAAAAAAGAACCTGTTGAAACAAAAAAAAAAAAACCCTGAAGAAACTGAAATAAAATTAAGTGGAACTAACTTAATGCTTTTATTTAAAAGCAACGAAAAAGTAAAGTAAGGAACCACTTGGAAAATTAAAAAAAAATGTTAAGGACGCACTCGATTTATGTCTTAGAAGCTATCCGCAAGTCGGGTGCCGCGTTTCTCTCAATTGACCATAAACGCAATCGTGAGACGTATGTAGTCTCAATGGCAAAATTTCATGAATTGAGCTTCGAAGTGGTACCTCATCCGCCATAACTATTCTCTCAAACCTAAAGAGCTGGCTCGGCTCCAACGATGAAATTATTGCTCAAACAAATGCCTATTTTGAGGACCTCGAGAAATCCTATTTTTTGGAAGAAATAAAAAAATTGAAGAACCTTGGACTAAGTGTATTGAGCTTAAAAAAGGCTGAAAAATAAAATACTTTTTTGCTAAAATAAACTATGAAAAGCGGGTCAAATCTTGTCATACAGAAGATTTTCAGGCATGAAATCGATGTGTATTCATCTCCTCTACAATATTGCTCTCAATATAATTTTCTACTTGTGGCTTACTTTTCGATTAATTGTGCAAAATTTTTTTTGTCGGCCTCTCACAACCAGGCCCACCACTATTCTGGCGGCTGTCGCTTTTTTCGACTACACCTACACTTAAACTATCATTTGAAAAAAAGAAATTAAGTGGGAGGAAATTGCCTCGAAAAATGCAACGTTGCCTCCCGTACTATAAGTATTATTTTTGATTTTTAAACCATGCTGTATTATATTTTAATACTTTCTTTATTAACCCTAGTGGGACGGGAAAAAATTTAATCATATATGGACGGCCGGTGGTACAGGTGTACCACCATGTATTATTCGCTTGTAAAACTAAGACTTCGCAACCGATTGGGTCGTTTCTGAGCTCAAATTGTAGCTCCTAAAAATTTGGCGTGGAAGGTTGACAGAATCCAACATGATCGGTTGCGAACTCTTAGTTTTACAAGCGAATAATACATGGTGGTACACATATACCACCGACCGACATCCACGAGGTAGGTATGCAAAATTTGTTCCTAACCGGAGCAGTAAATAGGTAAAATAATGCAAATTGCTTAAAAATGTATAGAAATGATGGGCCGAAGTTGTCAGAAAGGACCAGATCTCCAACTTGAAAGAACTCTGAGATATTTGATTTCAAATATCAAAAGGTACACCTGTACCACCTCCGTCCCACTAGGGTTAAATTAAAAAAAATTATGTCGTATCTACTGGGGTTTGAACCTGGTTCCCTTTTAACACAATGGTTGCATGCGCAGTTTAACTATATCAGCCAACGTAGAATTATACTTTGATTGGCTAAAAGTATATTTAAATTATCAATTGACAACAACGTAAAGATGAGCATATTTGAATAGTGGCATGACAGAGGATGACGACCTAGGTTCAATTCTGATCGGTGATTGAGAAGAAAATTAAGATATCGTAAAAGATTTTTTTTCTTAAATCTTAAAAAAACGAGTATTAAATTTTAATACATATTTGTATTAAAAATGAATTTTAATATTTAGGCAGTATTAAGTTTTAATACAATTCTGCTGTGGTCATATATGTAAGCCCAAAAATATTAAAATTTATTCCAAAATTTCTAAACGTGCTGGCAATGAAAGAATAATGTGGGCTTGCCTCAAAAGTACAGATCAGTGCTGGCATTTGGGTTTTGTGAAAATGTACTGGATCGAGACTTGAAATGTACTATTCAGAGGCCGAATGTACTTTTTTGTCTCAAACACCAATAGTACCAAACAAATTACTAAAGAAAAGGTCCTCATTTTTCCCATCTCAAAAACCCTAGCAAAATGATTTCACATTCAATTACAAGTATACAAATGTACCAAATATACTAAAAGCTTGTCGAATGTACTGACCATAATTTTTCATGACGCAAATGTACCCAAAAAAGTACAAATGTACCGAAAATCCCATCACTGGTACAGATACCTAATCAAACTGAGATCGCTCACATTACAACGAAAATAGCATTTTATATCCAACTACTGGCTATGGGAAGCGACAACAATAACCTCAAACACCTTATAGGCTGACATGGCGACGGCATCAGAAATGAAAACGATAATCTTTTATCCCAGTGGTAAAATCTTATGATTGAAGAGACATTGTTTGAGCAAAAACTTAGACATAAAAACACGTGTGTTTCATCTTTTCACCGTACAGAAAACCAAATCTCTATATAAGAGATCATTGAAAAGTAGCCTTCTTGACGTCAGAGTTACGAGAAGTGCCGACATCGGCTCCTATAACCACCCTTAGTGGCTTTTCTTCGCATCAAGATAGTATAAATTAAACAGACCCGCGAAACAACCAGAAAGTTCGTCCAATATAAAATAAGCATACCTGTCTTAATGAAGAATTAAAGCTCAGCGGCACTATCCTCGGAGTTCATTCGAACCAAATGGCAAAACATCAAGTCGTCATTTATAACAGCCAGTGAGTACATTCTTGGCTTAACAAGGCACCATAGGCAAAACGCCGCATAGATATACATTACTATGTAAGAGGATGTAAAAGCTTCGTGTAATAAAGATAAGCGAGAAATCTTTAACCACCTCGCACTCACGCGTAGACGTAGAGGACTTTAACAGAACATTTGTCAACGAAACAAATTCTAATCTCTATGAATTTTTCATCACTTTATACGAACACAAATTTTTAGATGAACGATCTGTATTAGTAGATACTAAATTGTCACATTCAAAAAAAAATTATTTCAACACCTGCGCTCTAAAATTTTGCACCTAACCGATTTTGTAAGTGTCATGTCGATAACTTTGTAATGAATTAAAAAGTATATTAACCCAATGTATAATATGCTACAGATGACTTTACTCAACAGCTGCAATTCATTTTCAGGCTGCAATTTAATATCAACACATTATCATAAGCCAAAGATATGGGTCCACAAAACAGCATCCATTTCACTATTAATTGCTCAAAAAAAAAAATTTCTTAATTGACCTTGATCTTTTGCATTCTTTAATATTCTTCTGCAGAATAAATGAACAGCGAAAAACCTTTCAAAAAATTCACAAAAAAAATTGTGGAAAAATAAAGCAAAAGTAATAAAAAACATGAAATAAAGTTGCAAAGAAGTTGAATTTGTAGATAACAGATCATAAAAAAACGAACGAACTGAAAACCAGTATAAGGAAGTTATTTACGCCAACTTTGGCGAAATAAAAAATCTACATAGCTAGCAACAACAGGTATCACAGCAGCAGCACTTGAAAAAAAAAGCGCCAATGTCATCATCGGCACCAACAACGTCACCATCGTCATCATCATCATCGCCATTATCATCATTGGTACCAAAATGCCATAACAACGGTGCAACTCTTGAAACTCGTTATCAAAATTCGAATTCTAGAAGAAGCAACATTTTTTCTTTTTTGCCACGGTTTCCGAACTGGAAATCTTCCACTTCTTTGCGTTTTCGGTTACTCTGGTTACCACTCGATTCAATGCGGCGCGATATTAATTTTGTGCTGATTGTCACAGTAGAGGCGTTTCATTAATTTTTTTTACGGATTTGCACATGTTTTTCTTTGCCAAGTAATAAAAGAAAAAGAATACAAAGAATATGAGTTTTTTTTGGAGGTCGACCAGGTCGAGCGCAACTTTGCAAAACCTCACCTTTTTCGCCACCTCCGCCTCCATAGTTGTCAAGAAATTAAAGAATTCAAACAGAATTAATGCAATGTGCGCAACATAAAACAGTTCGGATAGTCGTTAATGATAATGATGATGAGATGGCTTAAATGGAACAAACATACAAATATATTTATAAAGAAGAAGAAGAAGAAGACTTAAAGAATCATCAAGTCCATAAAGTGAGAACAAAATATGATGCTGCGAGTTTTAGTTTTGCATAAAATATTTGCTTAAGCAAATAGCGATCAACATTTAAAGTTGCACCTTTTTAAGTTCATAATGTGAATTATATGTTAAATTGATTAACCCATTCTGATTTTTAAGGGTAAAAACGATGCAATTTTAAATTGTTTTATTTATGCAAAATAAATACACAGGTGATGTTTTAAAATTTTGGCAGCCTTTTGGAGTATACTGAATGTGGGTTTGTGCTTTTTATGCATTCAATGAAACGTACTTAAGTAGCGAGAATTTCATACAGGAAGTGAGATCGATTGCTTTTTTTAAATATTATTGTGTCAGTATTTGAGTTCTCGTAGAAGTGCTTATTTTTTTAATTGTTGTACAGGGTGGAATATTTTATTTAATTGTTTTACAATGCGCACTCTGTACACCTCATGACAAGTACCTCAGTAGCTCAAGTGTTAGAGCGGCCGTCGTAAAATATGCAATTGCAATGCATGAACGGTCAGGGGTTCGAGTCCATGTACAGAATTAACCAAACTGGTCTGATGAGGCTATTGGTAATAGCCGAAACATGTCACCAATTACCAGGTTAAAATTGTTCCATTTGTTATCTTTGTCATGTTTGTTGAAAAATAGCATTGAACAATAAGTAAAAATTTACAATATTGGTCTTTGCTTAATGACTGTAAGTTCGATTAAATAATGTTTAATTGTTTTACAATTTTATAATTATCTATAGCGCCACTTAGGCTTCAATAAAAAGTAAAACTGCAGGATATGGGCTACAGAGAATCCATCAGTTAAGTTATTAACGATTGTAAAATTCACTTAGGCGTATTGTTTGGTGCAGTTCATTGGTGGTGCTTAATATCCGATGATATTGAAGAAACGTTTTATGACCAGCTGTGGTTCGAAGAGGCGCATACTGCTAGGGACTCGGAACCCCCTGTGATGATGGTCAAAATATATTTTCGACCTCTTTTCATCGATTGGTGCATGACACTTTTTTTCGAAAATGGACCACCTCTGGTGATGGCCAAAATCCAATTTCGAACTCTCCCTATCAATTGGTGTGTAAAAAAAATTTCTAAAATTGGACCAAAATGGAACATTTTTGGTACTCGAGACCACCATTGAAAAATAATTGACAATGGCAAAACAATTTCTTATGCATAAAAGTTATGACTCAACGCAAAAAAAAATCCATTGAGAAATAATAGTTATGGACAATGGAAAAACATTTTCTTAAGCATAATATTTATGGATCAACTTAAAAAATATTTATTGAAAAATAATAATTATCGACAATTAATCAATATCTCTTTTCAATACTAATTAAAAAGCAATTTTTCAAAATATTCCTTAAAATTGGGCCATTTTTTTAATCACAAAAAACCAAATAATAGTTATTTTAGGTCCCTGCTTCTGAGTCGATTGTGTCATGACCACACAGGGAAAAGAGTATGCTTCATTTAAATAAATGTATTTGGTTGATAGATTTCTAAAATATTTGTTAACTATCAACAAATTTTGGTAGTTATTACCATGTCCTTAATTGAAATTTAAATTGTTGCTGATTGGGCCAAACGTTATATTAGTTTGAGTCGATTGAAAAGATTTGTTTGGTTTGAATATAATTTGTTAATCCTATTTTTATTTGATTTCACTTCTCATTAACATGAAAACTTTGCAATTCACAACATATTCACGTAAAACACTACTTAAGTATATTCTGCTTGGTACGCCATTTAGGTATTTATGATTGTATAAATACCAACGACATCGTTTTTGTCATCGATTTTTAGCACAATTCGATATTAATGAATGTTTGTAAAAAAAAAAAATTTTTAGTCAAATACATAATTTAGTGATTATTAACAGACGAATGATTGCTACAAAATAGTTTGTTTCAAAAAAAATATGAGTTGGTAATTACTACCAAATATATAATTGATCCAATAAGATTATTCAATTCCCTGTAATATGTGACATTTTAACATATATCAAATATTTAATTCGCCTATATAAAAAATAATATTTGTCAATTCCCAACGGGAAACGGAAGTGCGTTCAAAGCGCTTCGGATGTGCATCAAGGAGGGCAGAAGCTGCTCCCAATGCGCTTCTCACTACTCATCTTTTTTAACACACGATGTCATTGCGGGGATGCACATCTTTGGAAGCATATTGGATGCTGAATAGAAGCACATCTTCGGAAGCACATGAAATGCGCTTCCTTGGATGCTAAGTAGAAACATATCTTAGGATGCATATGAAATGCTCTTCCTTGGATGTTGAGAAACACATTTACCTTAAATTGAAAAAAAACTCACTTAAATTTTTGTCTCCGGTGGGTCTCGAACCTAGGCCTCTTGCGTTATACCAGTGTTCTGAGGTGCGCATATCTTAACCAACTGAGCTACTCTTGCTAGTAATATTATTGTGACAAAAACTATTTAAGTTTTCGGTCAAAATGAAATTTTGATTTTTGGAGATCTATTATTGCCGCTTGATAATTCATATTCGTAACAGCACGGAATGTCTATGTTCAAACCCCAGAGGATGCGCAATAAAAGTTTTTTAAATTAAATAGAATTTTGAATTAAATCCTTCCGGAGAAGCACATCGGATGTGCGCCCCTTGGAAGCTGCTTCCAGATTTCCCGTTGGGTTATTACTAAAATTTGGTATATATATGTTGTGTTGATGATTGTTTTATTAATTCTGTATACGTGCACGTTTTCTTACGCTCTTTAAGTACCAAATCGCTCTAATTTTTACGCTCTTTGAGCGCCTGCTCGTTCTCTGGGCAGCACCGGTCATGATTCATGACCGTCTGTGTGTCTATCCGGGAATTACGAGAAAACTAATGGTACCTGCGGCTTCACACGCATTCGCCCCGTTTCTTTTTTCATTATGAAATTACTCTCTTAACCATTTATTCTTTAATCTCTCTTCAAAAGTAAGAAAAACAAAACACAACTGAAAGAGAGATTTTTCTTTAAAGCTTGTTACAAATATAAACGCTATAAATGAAAAGGAAAAAATACAAACATAACAACAAAAAATTCAAGAAGCCACATAAGCAATTAAAAATCAAGCTACAATTTTTCTGTGAGATTTTGCAAAAACTTAATCCTAAAAAAAAGGATATTAACCTTTAAAAACTAAACAAAAAAGATGTACAATAACTTTCTGTAGCACAAATATGTTGTTTTAAAAAATAACTTTTTAAAATCGGTTGAGTATATTTTGCGCCAAAGCGTTACAAGCCATTTGCATGTAAGCAATTTTACATAAATAGTATAGATTACATCTTTGACAAGATTTCTTAAGATTGCGAAATGTATTCACATACACGCCTAACACTCACTTAAACTGAAAAGATTTACTGAGTCAGTGAATTAAGGAAATGCAACCAAGTTGATAGCGTTGTTAAAGTTAATATCGTAAAAAGTGCACAAATGGTACAAAAAAGCACAAAACAAAGAGCAGGTGCACTGAACTGAAACATTTCAAAGTTTATTGAACTTAACTTCACTTACTATACTGTGAATAAGCTTTTGGAATTGTTAAATAAAACGAAACAAGCAAACTTCAGAAGGCATATAAAGAATATTATTTCGGCGTCATACACTTTGTGGAAAGACAGCTCATAGATACGACAATGCAGTATTGCATAAGATCATCATTGTACAGTTTTTAGTCAAAAATTCATCGAATGTTATCGACCAAGCACCGTATTCAACTGATATTTGACCGTCTTACTTTTTGCTGTTCCCGAAGCAAAGGTTTCCACTTCGAGGTACATAGGTGCTTTCAGTCAGTTGAAACCATATAAATAAATCCACTGAAGAAGCTGGGGAATATTCATCAAACACTCCTCGAAAATTCTACGAAAGGAGGACTGTATCAATCGTACGAAGTCGTACATAAATATGTGAACAAACACAGGAGTTAAAGTTATTTTCTATAGCTTAAGCCTAACGCCTGTTATAACCAATGTAACAGGCAATAGTCAGTCTTAACCCTTAAAGCACTTAAATTCAAGAGCCTTAACCCTTAAAGCACTGTTCCATTAGTATTATTTATACAATAATTTAAAAGAAATATAAAATAAATCTTATTTTGTGATACTAAATGTTCAACGCTGACTTTCATATTCGTTTATTTAAGCAATCTTTAGCTTTTCATACAAAATGCGTTAATTCATTAGCGTGAACTTGAATTGGATATTTTTAAGTGGTGTCTTCTTCTTTTATTCAATATCTCTTAGTAAGGAATACAAAAATGACAATAATATGAAATTTTTGAAGGTCGTGCAAAAAGAAACAAAAAAAAATCTTTTCCAGCCTACACAGATTCTGTAACTTCTTAGACTTTGCCGTCTGCTTTAATACTTTATTTTGCTTACATTATTTATGCCAATTTTCTGTTCGAAATTATGAAACTTTGGCTGATTTTGACAAGAAAAACAACAACAAAAAAAATCAGCGAAAAGTTGCTTCATAAATTAATGTCACTTCTTGACAGTTTTTTCTGCTGCTGAAAAGTGCGAAGATGACAGCAACAAAAACAAAACCACAAAAGAAGCATCGCCAAAAATTAGGATTTGTTAAGGTAGGCCTTAAGTGCTCAAAAAAAAAAAAAGAACAAGCAAAAGGTATGTCAACTTTTTCCCATTCTTCTCCTTTTATACGCCTAAAAATATGCTAATGTGGCGACCGTAATCGCTTCATCTTGACGCCAACTTTAATTTATGTCAGCCCCTTTTCATCTCTCCATATCGATATCTTTTTCTTCTCTCATTTTTCTATTGCGCTTTGTTTTATGCCTTCTTAGTATGAAAGCACTAAAAGTATATTAAAAATCTATAACAATTTGAAATTAGCTTCCGCATATTTGATTTAGGTGATTATGCGTAAAAGCAAATGAAGAAGGCACAAAGAATATTCGCACATTTAAGCTGTCACACCCCTTATTATAGATATTGGCTTTTTCTCAATGTGATTTTGGAATGAAAAAAAAGGATGTTGCGATTTTGTGGTTTTAAGAAACTATTTATAGTATTTGAAAATTAACTACAATACTCGTGCAAAGTTTTCAGAAGTTATTCCTAATATACATACATATATTCCTATAGTAGATATCAACAGTTGTTACGGATCTATAATATTTACATAACAGCGACAGAATTTCAAATTCAAATAAATGAAAAGATATACATATCTTAAAAATGTCTGAAAAACTTTGCGTGAAATTTCATTTAACTTTGTTGTAAAGTTTTTATGGCAAAAATTATTTAACAACGATAAACTTTCTATGTAGTAGCTATACGTTTTATATCTTTGCTATGTGCCGCCACAATAGTGCATTTTCATTCAGCTGCCCTCAGCCGCACTATCCGCCGTTGAACGCTTTATTTTTCTTTCTGCTCTCCAACAGCGCCAGCCTCGAAAAGTTTTTCATTTAACATTCGCGCGCGTATCTTCTAAACACACGAACAGGCAGCAAACAAGCGAACCTAGAGACGTCCATAAGAAGTCAACAAAGGCCAACCCCATCGCTGTCGAGTGCACCCCAATGCAGCAGCGACGGGGAGGGGGGGGGGAAACGGCAACGATAGCGGCGCACTTGTTGCGCTCAGGCGTTGAGTGTCGATCTTGAGTATCTTATAGCGTTTCGTCTAATGAAAAGCTTTGAATGTAAGGCGCGCTATGGATGTACTGTGGGATGTATTATATTTGAATGTGCTAAAATTTAAAGTATTAAAAATTTAGCAGCCATATCAAAAATATGTATTACATCTTCGAAAATATCGATAACATGATAGTTTAATATCGATTGTTTTGAAACTGCATATGTTTGAAATAACAAATTTATAAAGTACATCTTTCAATCTAAAATCTTTGCTGTTTATATGAAATTGCTTACATGGCAATGGTTTGTAACGCTTTGGTTCAAAATATACAGAACCGATTTTAAAAATATTTATTTTACATCTACACATTTATGCTAAAGATGCTTATTGCATACTTATTTTATTAATTTTTTTAAAGTTAAATATTATTTTTTTAGGATTAAGTTTTTACAAAACCTCACACAAGGTAACCGATATTAAATGTTATTTTTTAAAGTATATCGCAAGGTGAGCTGATAAAAAGTTACGACCCCATTAATTACATGAGCTAAAAAAGGGGGGAGGGGGTTCCGCCAGATCTCACCAAATCTCACTACGGGGAGAAGGGGGTCCGAATTTTCAAAAAACACCTCAGTATACCTACTCAATTTTCGAATTTTAGACAGATCTCTCTGGCAGATCAATTCTTTTACTTCCACTCCCTTTTTGCACTGACATCTTAATTAGTCCATTCTCTGTCAGACCTGCATTTAAAGAACCTTCAAGGAACAAAACAAAAAACAAATTTTTATTAAATTATCATAATATCGTGATCGCAACCACTGTGCAGCGACTGCAATGATCTTTGGAATCAGTAAGTAAACGCGCCAGCGTATTTGCTGAAGATGATTAGGGGTTAGAACTGAGGAAGAATGCACTGCACGCGAGTTTCGCTACTAAAGCTTTTGCGCTTGCAATCTTCTTCTTCTTCTTGATTTTCTTTGTATGACTTTTATGTTGTTTTTGTTATTCGTATTGTTGTTGTTGTTGTTTCTCCCATATTTTTCTCATTAGTTTTCTGCTTTTTATTTGTGTTGCTTTATTTTTTCAAAAAAAAAAAAAACAAATAAAAATTTTATTATTTTTGCTAAAATAGTTTTTTTTTTCAACGCTGCTCAGCGCTGCGTCTGGACGCTTAGAATTGCAGTGCACACGAGAAGAAAAACAAACTTTGTGGTGGCGATAGCTTTGCTGACCTTGAGCGCCTCATTGTCGACTGCCAAGCATACAGGCAGTCTGAAGGCGGATGATCTGGCGGGTGGGCGGTGGGTTGATGGGTCGGTTGTTTGCTGCATTTTAAGTGCTTCGCACACTTTACGTTGCTGTTGTTGTTGTTGTTGTTGTTTTTCTCCTCTTATTTGTTTGCATCGCACTGCGTTACTCGCTTGCTGTTGAGTTGGAATTTGCTGTTTTTTTTTTTTGTATTTTTTTTTCTATTTTTTGAAATATTAATATTTCTTTTCTAATTTTTGTGTTGTTCTTAGTTTTGCATTTATTGCATGTTTTTCCGCGAATGCACTCTGAAGATGCAGCAGAAAATATGTAATCAGCAGCTGTAGCAGCAACAACAGTAAGAGCCATTCAAGCTCAGCCTCGATGTGCGTCATTTACTTGTGTTGTTCTTCAGATGTAGTATCCATTAATGAATTTTAATATTCTAACATATTTCAAATGTATATTATGTTATTGAGAAATTTTATAGACAAAAATAGCATATTTTGAAAATATTAGTTCTTACTAAACTATTTAAATTAAATTTGTTATGATTCTAAATCGAGCACCACATGAACGCCAGAAAGTTTAGCTTAGTAAATGAAAAGCGAACATGATCCAAATGAATCAATTTTCTAGAAATATTGCTCTAATGATATGGTAAATTATATAAGTTGAAACGACCCATTGTTTAATTCTCAACAGCGTCAGTCTTACTTATTCTAGAATAGCGATCATAAATTGCATCAAAGAATGAATGCCACAAATGATGACATTTTCAACGAATGCAATATTTCACAGGTTTATTTTTTCAAAATATACCATGACAGAAGCACCACCGCTTTAGGCATGTAAAATTCCGGCGAAATCAAACACTGAATGCTAAATCTGGGCATTAAAACGTGGCCATAAAATGAAGTTATCCTTCTAAAAAAACATTGTAATTAATAAAATTCCCTCTGTTATACACAAAATTATAAATATTTACCGAGAAATTGATATTCCCTTCTTACTAGTCGAACCACCACAGACATGGGACGTTTCACGTCAAGCGGATCACCTTCGGGGCCAAAAATTGGCTGGACCGATCAAGACGTACTAGGTTCATCTCATAAAATCTTCTAAAAGCCGTTAAGGAATTCAATATGGCGCCCGAAAGCCGGAGAAATATCGATTGTCCCGACAAAAAGCTTGTAAAAATAAAAATTCTCAACCGATCAAGCTGTTTCTTAGCTCAAATTGTAGCTCCTAAATAGCAGACAGGATTGACAGAATTCAAAATGGCGGATCCAATATGGCGGTCAAAAATCCAATATGGTGGCTGAATTTTTCAAACGATTCGCACAAAATTTATTATACAGGGGTCTTGGTGATCACTGATTACGAATCCGAGATCAACTTTTACAAAATCAAGATGGCGGACAAAGTTTTCGAAAGTCAACCGATTTGTACCAAATTTGGTATACGAAGGCCTTGGGGATCACTGATTACGAATCCGGGGTCAGCTTTTACAAAATCAAGATGGCGGATCCAAGATGGCGGACGAAATTTTCGGAAGTCAACCGATTTTCACCAAATTTGATATATGGGGGTCTTGGAGATCACTGATTACGAATCCGAGACAAAAATTTTACAAAATCAGGATGGCGGATCCAAGATGGCGTACAAAATTTTCGAAAGTTCACCGATTTGCACCGAATTTAACATACTCACTTACTCCAGATTCGCAATTGGCGACCCCAAAAACTTCTGTACAACAAATTTGGTGCAAGTCAGTTGACTTTTGAAAATTTCGACCGCCATATTGGATCCGCCATCTTGATTTTGTAAAATCTGATTTTGGATTCGTTATCAGTGATTCTCAAGTACAAAGCGGTTGACTTTCTAAAATTTCGTTTGCCATCTCGGATCCGCCATCTTAATTTTGTAAAATTTGATCTCGGATTCGTAATCAGTTTACCAAATTTGGTGCAAATCGGTTGACTTTATAAAAACTCAGCCACTATATTGGATTTTTGACCGCCATATTGGATCCGCCATTTTGGATTCTGTCAATCTTACGTCAGCTTTTTAGGAGCTACAATTTGAGCCAAGAAACGGTTCGATCGGTTGAGAATTTTTATTTTACAAACTTTTTTGTCTGAACACTCGATTTTTCTCTGGCTTCCGGCCGCCATATTGGATCCGCCATTTTGAATTTCTTAACGGGCCACACGGCTTTTAGAAGATTTTCATGAGACGAATATTTTAAGACCTCGTACGTTTTGATCGGTTTAGCCAATTTTTGGCCCCGAAGGTGATCCGCTTGACGTGAAACGTCCCATATACATATATAATTACATCCAAATACCTCAATACATCACTTCATAATCATTACAAGCGAACCACCATTTCCACAATTTGCCGTAAGCTTTTTAGAAAATAAAATCGAATATATCTAAAATTAATAAACAGCTGAGCTATAGCGCATCTACTGAATATTCATTAATAACAATTTCCCTTTTCCTAAGTATCTTCTATATAGCATGGTATATTCTGCAGAGCTAATAGGAATTTTTGTAGCTGAAAAGTTTATCGTAGCAAGGGTAATCTTGTAATATATTCCAACTACTTGTCCTTGGTTCAAACTATGTATAGCTAACAGTCAGAACAACAACTTTTACATTCAGTGAGGCACACTATCATAACTAAATTTCCAAAAATAAAAGCTTTCTGAGTTAATAATAATAACATTAAAAGATTGAGCTTATATGGCAACAGTTCGGAATTGGAACTGAATACGTACCTCTGATCGCAAATAACGTCGAAAGTTTATAAAGTGTTTCATGTAGTGTGGTCGCCTGTCTTAGACAAGGTCCCTTTTACAAACAATTGCAGAGGGTTGAAAGGGCTGCTTCCATGTGTATCAGTGGTGCTCTGAGGACCGCACCGACTGACACCTTGGAGGTCTTCTTTTATCTCGTTCCTCGTGATCTGTTAAACAAACGGATGGCGGCTTATTCTGTCATTAGACTCAGGGAAACTGTTTGCTGGTCCGAGAGTAGAAAAAGATGCTCAACTATCCATCACAGCTTGAGCTCTGTACCCTCCAATTTTGATTATACTGTTCCTCTAATCTCATTTAAGAGGGATTACGTAACTCATATTTCTTCTAGAGTTGTCTGGAAGGGATGCCTACAGGGGAAAAGGGGCATTATTAATTTCTACACGGATGGCTCCAAGCTAAATAACCTGGTGGGTCATGGTATTTACTCTAAGTAATTAAAGATAACAATTGCTGCGAGGTTACCAGACTATTGTAGCGTTTTTTAGACAGAGCTAGCATCTTCGCTGAGGTGGAATGTCGTATCCAAAAAGTATAGAAACTTTTATTCAGATAGACAGGCTTCTTCTATAAATCTCTAGAATCAATCTTCCTAAACTCACTAGTGGCCCAACAATGCCGCTCGTCTCTTAATGAAATGGCTCAGCATTTTAACATTCACCTCATCTGGGTGTCTGAGCATAGGAACATTGATGGTAATTACAAAGCAAAGTATTGCCCTATTGCATGGTACTTGACGGGACAACTTCATTTCGTGTCTTTGCAGCTTAGAGAAAACATTTTTTTAAATAGTTTTCTAATTTTTTTTTTTAAAAGAAAAAATACTTGCATTTTCACATAATTGTTGTATTTGTTAATAATGGCATAGTTATAGTTTTTTTTCTTTTTTTCTTCGTTAAATTGCCTTTGTTACTTCTGTAGTGTGGCCTCATTTATTCTGCAATTGCACAGTGCAATGGTGTAGGGTTACTTACTGCAGTGGTGTGCGTAGCAACAGAGCAGAAAATGAGAAAATTATCAATTTTCAAATTGCACGCAACTTTTGTTCATTTCTTTCTTTATTCTTGCAGTTGCTCTCCAGAGTGCGCATTTGTGATAAGTTTGCCTTTGGAGCTTTTTTGCCACTTGTAAAAAAACAAAAAAATTATGAAAAAAAAAATGTTTATCTGAAAAGTTTAGCGGAATGGAATTAAGTTTTGTGCATGTGCAGGTTATTATTTGTTTAGGATTTAAATTTTTTAGCTTACAATTTTTAATCTAAAGAGTTGAGGTAAAATCAAGAACGACCAAAGTTATTTAGAGCAAACAAACACTTTTACCCATAAATTTAGGTACAAAATAAAAAGTTTAATAAAAGTTTTCTCTCAAAAATAATTGGAATATGCTAAAAAAATAAATAAAAGCAATAATACTTAAGTGCAACAGCCCAAAGGGTCTCAGCTTAGCTTATTTCTTATGCACATTTTCTTTTGCTTGTTTCGATTGTACAGAATACGACATTTTACCTACAGTTTAATATCGGATCCGAATGGTATGAATTGAAAATGAGACTTTCACGACCAATTATACTCATAAATTATTGCCAGTGATAGAAATATTCATTACTTAGCAGCCGTAGAATTTCAACCACGCCTACCTATATAATTGTTAAGCACAGAGCTCTCCCAGTCCTTGGAATTAACTAGTAACTGTATAATCTTTGGCATCAGTTAATACTTAATATCCTTCACAGCATTAATATTTGAAATGCTTGAAAGTCTTAAAATTTTGTTCAAAGGGAACTACGTTTCCATATTGATTTCTCCAATATTAATACATATACGTTAGTAGACATATCTTACGTTTGTGTAAAATTGAGAAATGCTATTCCCTCATATTGAAATTCAGCCACTTTCTCTTTGCCATTTGCATTTCGATTTCTGATTTCCTCCATTTTTAATGCCATTGTGTGAATTTGAATGAGTAATCAGTGTTCTAAATCCGCTTATACCATTTCATTTTCCCGAGATAGACATATGAACAGACATCAGTATATCGCTACAGCTACTGAAACGCCCTTTCTTGGCGTCACAAACGGAAGAAAATGCATACATATATTCTTGATATTCTGATATCCCCCATACAAAATATTTTTTTGGAACTTTTTGAGACAGTGGTGAGGAATGTTTCCACATTCATTTTTCAGACAGTGGAGACTAAAGTTTCGCTCTAATGACATCGTGTGTAAAAAAGAAATGGAGTGTCCAACGGAAAGGAATGATTCCTATATTCTATGGAATGTTTCCTGTTTATATCTGGAAATGTTTCTATTTCCTAGAGCGATATTCCTTCAGTATATTCCCAATAATATTTGATGTACTAATAAATCTTCATTTGTCAAAATTGAACAACAAGTGAGACTAATACAATATCTCATACCTTAATAATAATTTCAAATTTCGACTGCATTATTCAAATCAATAAATAAATAGCACAAAAAATTCCTAAGCGTACCATTGCAACGTTAACAACAGCGGACAAAGCAAAACACTTTGGCGATGCCAATAAAATGAGCTTATAATTGCGGAACCGCCATAACGACGGCGACGGCGGCCACGAACATCTTTATTCATGGCAACTTTTAATTAAAATCCACTCACGTTCGAAGTCCGAAGTTAATTGTTGGAAAAATGCAACGCCAACTACGTTAACTAGAGATGATAAGACCAAGAAGCAGAAGCGTAAGCTATCGAACAAAAGGCTGAAAGCTGCAATAGAGCTAGCTCTCCGCCCATTATACGATAATTTTTATCTGCGATTGTTTGCACTTTTTTTTCAGCGCTTCGCTTTCAGTGCATTGGACAGAAGCTGAAAATCATTTGTTTAGTAAAAAAGAAAGAAAGAAGAAGAAGAAGAAAATCACAGACAATGAAAATTCAATAGATTCGACTGGTGGCTTTGTGGTTGTGCGTCTAGTCAAGGTCTCCTTAACTGTTGGTAACAGCTGCAGCTGTTGGCAATAACAACAAAATCAATTCATATGCTAAGGAAGTCCAACAGCAACAAACACACCTATTTAGGCAAATAACAACAACAACAATAACAATAATGGCAAAAAGTATAGAGTATCTTTATAATTTATAAAATAAATTAATCGATGAGATATCATTATGCTCAACTTCATGATGGAATGTTGATGATTTATTGCTGATGTTGAATTTTCGCATTCTATGCAGAGTTTAAGTCGCATCATGAAGTTGCGGGTTTTTGTGCCACCCACTTACACATCGATATGAAATTTCCATATCCTGTAGGTATTGTATACTAGATACTTTTTATATCTAGACACTGATAAAATCAATTAGACGCGCGTGCGCAAAGTCTTCTGCATAATTGACAGTAATCGCGTGTTCACATGCCTTCCTTACTTATTGCATTTAACCATCAGGGTGTTTTAATAAATATTGTCTATGATTTTTGTTAAATTTACAATTCAGATGACATGGAAAAAGTAAACCACTTTAGAACATTATGCTATGGCATTATCTGCAATTACCTAAGGAAACAAACAGTAACTGCAAAGCAGATACGATTTTTATTGAAAATACGGATTTTACAAATCGTTCCAGTAGATTCTGCGTAGTCAAAAATAAAGAAATAAACATAAAACGTAAATTTGGTGGAGACGCTCGAAGCGATGAATATAAAGCTAAAGTCTTTCCAGAGCATTGACGTCTAGTTTTCCAACAAAACTTCGCTATTGGTGATCTATGGCTACCCTAAGAAACCCTAAACGCACAAGAATATCCCCAAGCGTGGTCGTAAGTTTTATCAAAAATAAATTTGTAAGTAAAACATCTCCTGGACTTTATCGTATTACACCCATAATTCTAAAAAAGCTGCCTTCTCAAGCTTTAGCTCTCTAATCGTAACACTTAGTTCAAAAGCCTTTTAAAAACCATACCTTAGCATCTTCGTATGGACCCATTAGTGAGCTTACTTGTCTTTGAAAACTCTTTGAAAAACTGTTATTAGCAAAATTGATGCCATACTCAGAAGAACAAAATCTTATCGCATCTCAACAGTTTGGAATTAGGGAAAAACACGGAACCATTTAACAGGTAAGCCCAAGAACTATTAAAATATGGGAACCATTCGAACTTGCTTTGCTATATTTCGCGATGTTCAACAGGCATTTGATAGAGTATGGCATAATAAGCTTCTTTATAAAATATGGTTGCTTTTACTCAAAAATTTTGGCGAGGTACTGGAGATTTATTTGGCAAATAGGCTTTGTAGATTTAAAAATAAGATCTCTGCTAAATCTGATTTTCCAAGTAGAACGGGAGCAAAGTCGGACAGTGTCTAGGTCCCCTTTTGATATATTTTATTCACGTCAGACATCTCCACAAATGATCAGTTAGTTACCTTTACATTTGCTGACGATACAGCAATTTCGAGTCGACATAAAAACGGAGTAAGGCTTCACGTCAGCTTCAATCCCACTTATTGTCGGTCGAAAGTCAATGAAGAAAAATATCTCCACGTGACTTTTACTCTCAACAATAGCTTGTTTCCGGCATCCGTGTTACCAAAAAGATAAAGTCACACAACTTTGCATTCATCTAGATAAGCGTTTGACATGGAGTAAGCACATAGAAGCCTAGAAGAATTGAACGATACTTAAAGCTGCTAGCTTAAATTGGCCTATAAACAGACGCTCCTCTCTAAGTTGGGAGTAAAAAGATCTCCTTTACAACTAAGTCATCAAGCCAAGTTGAACTTATGGCATACAATTGTAAGATGAGTCCCGTAGTTTAACATCACAAAAGCAGCTGGTACATCGGATCGCATCATGAATCAGATGACGATTCTGTGCCGGGACTTAGCTCATCTTGAGTACTGTCCTCTATTTGATTATTAGTCAAAAACTAACAAAAAGGACAATACCGCGAAGCAAATGGTATCCAATATACTTGGACACTGTCTTCTATAGGGTTAGGCGCATGAACTGTTACCTAATCAAATGATCATAACCTTTTGTGTGAAATAATTTTTTATTGATTCAAATGACAAAAATGTGTGGAAATAATCAAAAAATTAGAATCCGGCTACGTTAGCTTAATATGGCCACCTTTTGCCTTGACTATGGCCTTCAAACGGTCAAAAAGCGAGTTGCATGCTGCAGGAATGTGATCTTCTTATCTTACTCTCTAAGATGGCACAGACGGAATAGTCCATCGGATTTGTGACTGGCGAATTTGAGAGCCATTGTGTAGACGAAATGAAGTGTGGAACGTGGTGTTTTAACCATTCTTGGTTCACACGAGCTTTATGAGATGGTGCTGAGTCTTGTTGGACGTCCATGGTCTGCGACCGAAATGTTTCCACGGCTTTAAAGCAGCTTCCAACATATTTTCCCGATAATATGTTGCATTGACTTTGACATCAGACTCGATAAAAACAATGGGAGAGCGTCCATCGGTGGTCACAGCTACCCATACCATTACTTGAGATGGGAAATTACTTCGGGTGGCTGTTCGTAGGCTCAAATTCTCGTCGGAGCGTTCGGTCAAGTAAACACGATCATTTTGAGAGTTTATGAACTGCTCAATCGGGAAATTTTTCTCATCAGAGAACACAATGTTAGGAAATTGGCCACGTTCGTGCAAGCGTAATAAAAAAACTGACCTCGGAAACCCATTGCTACGAGCTCATTTCCCATTGAGACTGGGATCTAGCTCATCTCGGCCGCTGCCCGATGAGTTAGAGAGTGCAGCAGTAAGTTTTTTAGCCTCCTTTGGGCTCTAGACCGGGATCCAGCCTATCCAGCTCTAGTTTTCCCTAATTGACCGGCAACTAGCTCATCTCGGCAACCACGACACAATCGTTATCGAGGTTTTCGTCACATCTATGATGTTAGACGGCGACCTAGCCCGTTTAGGCTACCACGATATGAAAGACGTGGACCTCGGTCGTCCCGGCTGGAGAATAGTCAGAAGAGACGCAATAATCAACAACTGCGACTATGGACGGGGTTTCATGAACCTTTCGTCGAGCGAATGCTCCAAAGGGTTATCCCATTCCCAATTGACAAGAGGTTTTTCCTCGTCAGCATGCTGATCGACGGTGTGACCCTCATATATTTAAGTATCAAATATTTAGGTGTTGAGAAAGTTTTGGAAATTCTACTAACAGATAACACATTTCTTCCATTTTACAATCATTTCATAAAAAAATTTAACAGAAAGTCGAGCTTTCTGAAAATTTTTCTATTTTTTAAAAGCTTTCAGAAGTTTTAAGGATAATGAACATGGACTTTTTTCAAACGCTAAAAATGACTGCCAAAACATGAGCACCTAAAAAGAGAAATATCGCAATAGATGGTTTCCTTACTTTCATTACAGCTGAACTTGCTTTTTCCAGATTGATGGAAGTTACCCATGACGTGTTGCATTGCTCGAGGCTCAAGGTAGTTGGTCACATCCTTGAAGTTGTAAATATTTTCCAGCATTAATTGAAAAAGCTTTTTTACTTGGTTTTAGGCTTCAAGCTAAATTGCTAAGATGACTAATAGCTGTAATAGCTAAGCTCTACTATTGTTATGATTTCATAAATATTGGCAGTGAAGTAGTCGTTGGCCGGACTTGCTTAAGCACAATGAAAACAACAACATAATCTGAAGATTATTTATGTTAATCAGTACCTGTAATATAACCATAACAATAACTAGTCAGTTCAAAAACTATTTAAGCATTTTCAAGGGATTGATGCAACCTCAGTTATTAATGTTCCACAATTTTTCCACCGAATAATCCCACCTGAATCACGACCTTTTTCAATTAATTGGTATTCCGTTTCTAGCAATAAAACTTTACGCTTGTGATGCAGTAACTTTACTTTATAAGTGAAGATGTTTACAGATCAATATTACTGTGATTTGCTTAAGAGCTACATAAATTAAAATTATTGAGCACTAAAAATCACCCTATTCTTTACAGTGTTGCACAAGATTTGCAATTCTTTATGCAAAACGCGTTTCTTGGCAATTGACTTGAGCAGACAATTTACGCCACAAAAAGAAGTGCAACTGCTGCTATTGCAATTTATGTCGCTGCTGTCTCAACGATGATGATTTGTCGACAATCAATATGCGCATAGTGCATTCAAAACAGAACTCTTAAGATTCATCAGCGACATCAAATGCAGCCAAAGCGGCAGAAGCAAATCTTTTGTTTGTTAACGCGTCCTGGGGCTGCTAATAATTCGCCTTAGTTGGCAACACTGTGCGCTATGCATACTTAATTAAAAATGCAACAAATTATTAAATCTGTCAAAATGTGCAGCTCAAAATATTCTTCCCATTAAATTTATTGTAATTCTCCATATCAAATATGCGCACAGTTTTTTTTTTGCTGCTAAGCGATTCTTTACTCAGCTGCTGCTGCCATTGCGTCTGCCGCCGACACTCAATTTGTCTTTGTTTGCCACGCCTCAACGAGCGAGTGGCGATATTTTATTTTGGAGCAAAACTTCAGTGCGCCGTCGAGTTTATTAATTAGGCTATGAGTTGCCTGCGGCTCTGGTCGATAGTTGTGATGTGGCGTACGGATTCAAGGGTGGGCAGCAGCAGTTGCTGTCTGCGATTTATGGAGATAGCGTTACTGCATAAATTTTGCGGTTTTTCGTGATTTAAGTTTGTGCTGTAATGCAAGATTGTGCGCGGCACATCATTGTTGTTTTCTTCATCTTCTTTCCGCACGCCATGACAAATGGCGCCAATAAATGTTTGACATGACACTCACAATGCGCTTCTGATGAATGCGCGAATAATAAATTTCAATTCGTTAGGCGGGAATTTCGAGATATTGAAATGTCCGTGAATGCAGTGCATAATAAGTTTGGGCCAAACATGAATTAAGTTATGAGCAATAACGTGATATCGTTTCATGTTAATGAAAATTATTCGACTCAGACTTTTCATTGTTTTACCAATAAAAAAAGAAGTCGAAATGCTTTAAAGGGTGTCTGACTGCAAAGTCGTTTAGACTTGCAACTTTTAAATGCTTAATTTCTCATTAGAACTCTCTACGTCTGTGACAGATTTTCATCCCAGTATAGAGAATGAAATTAGAAAACAAACCGGATGTTATTTTGCATTCACCATGAAACTACCGACATCTGATCTGCGCAACCCATCCAAACAGTTTATGATCTATAATTTCAATTGATATAAGTATTTGAAATACCCTTCAGTGCTAGCTACGCAAAGAACTAGAAATGCTATAAGGTAAGTTCATTAAAAATTTTTGTCTCAAGCGAAAAATGCATGGATGACTGAATAACATATAAAAAAGCCGTTCCAAATACAATACAGAACTTAAAAGGTTATATAGCATAAGCTTTACAGTAATATCCACAATCTTCTCAATTCAATAAGAGTCTTGAGTCAAGATCATTCAAACACTGTTGGTACACTCAAAATGCAGTGTAAAAGCTGCTGAGATGCCTTCAGAAACCATAAAATTACTACTGAAAACACATTTCCCACAATGTGTACTGATATATTGTCTGACATTGTCTGATCAGTGGGAGGAAAAAAGTTTTGCAGCTAAACTATTTCATATAACTGGACTGCAAGCTTAGGTTGTATGAAATCCTGCACCTGATGAAGTATATGCACTCTTCCTTTTGCAAAGCATAGAATTCAACCAGAATCTTTTAATTCCGTTTGTAACGCTTAGAAGGGTGCGTGGCAGGTATAGAAAACTATATATGTACATATATATTCCTGATCAGCGTCATCACCTGAGGCGACTTAACTATGTCCGTCTGTCTGTGTATCTGTCAGTTGAAATCACGATTATGGGAAAACCAAGGAAGCAAGTCACAGCTTCTTACAAGCTTCTTGGGATTGGAAATGGGAAAGTCGGTTAACGGACACGCCTACTGCCCATACTTTATGTAATCAAATTAAAAAGAAACAAAAGGAGAGATTGGCAAAAACGTGAGTCACCGGAATCAAAGCACCAACTAACAGCCCTAAGGTCAGCTTTAAAGGTTAGCTCTACAAAAAGAGAAAGAAAAAGGTCTTCAGTACTATCTATAGAACGTTTTTCCAAACCAATCATCAAACTATTCGTTACGGAAAGTAGCGAAAAAAATCAAAACTCCTATACAATTTAAGTCACCTATTCGCCTCTCCCTCGGCAATTGGGCTAGACCAGATTCCAATTGCCAAGCAGTCAGCCTCATAACAAAAATTTTCAACGCAATGAACTCACTAGGATTTTTTCCAAGTTCATGGAAAATTGTTCAGATTATTATAATACCTGATAAATACCGGGCAAAGATCTTACACAAATATCCTCTTACAGAGCCATTAGCTTCATTCCAGTCCTTTCCAAACTGTTTGAAAAACTGATGCTAAAACAATTGTTTACGCACATAAAAAGTAAAAATGTAATCCCTTCACATCAATTTGACTTCCGAGAAAAACACAGTACGATTGAACAGGTACACAGAATAGCAACTGTTATAAAATCAGCACTCGAAAACAAGCAGTATTGTACGGCGATCTTTCTAGATGTCGCACAGGCGTTCGACAAGGTTTGGCACGAAGGCTTGATATTCAAAATTAAAAAATTGCTTCTTGCTAACGTACATAAAATCCTAAAATCCTATTTAACAAACGGCTACTAACTATAGAGTCAAATTTAAAAGTTTCATATCTCGCGACTACATCGTTCGAGCAGGAGTACCTCATGATAGCGCACTAGGACCACTTTTGTACCTTATATTTATATACAGAAGACGTGCCCATCGATGCAAATCTTACAACATCAACGTTCGCTGACGACACTGCAATCCTTAGGACAGACGTTTGTCCAAAAAGGCTGTTAAAACCTTGTGCAATCACTTCTGCAAAATAGAAGAGTGGTTGTCCAACTGGCGCATACACGTAAAAGAGAGCAAATATCGCCACATTACTTTCACCATCCATCGATACTCCTTAGCAATATAAAAATTCCAGAAGTTAACTCAGTTAAGTACCTAGGCTTACACTTGGACAAACATCTAACTCAAATCAAAATAAAAGCATTAAGTTTACATTGGCTACTACACAAAAATTCTAAGCTCAGCCTAGAAAATACAATTCTAATCTATAAGGCAATTATTAAATCTATCTGAACTTATGAAATCCAACTTTAGGGCTCTATATACTAGCTCATTTGATATTGAGTTACTTCAACGTTCACAGTCTCGCATTCTCCGCATAACAACAAGAGCTCCGTGGTACTTTAAAAATTCTAGATTGCACAAAGAACTCAAAATTCCTACTATTATAGATGAAATAACTAAATTATCAATAAATTACAAGAAACCCCCCTCCCTCCCCCACCACTGACCAGCTACCCACTCGGGCTAGACATGTTCTGCGGGGCATGCTTTCTTCAAAAGCAGACTATGTTTATGTATGTATTTGTGAATGCGCAGAATTTTGGGTAGACAGACCATACGACCTACTTACAATTCATATCTACATATGTACGTACATATATACGAGCATATATTTTGTAATTCCCTTTCAAAGTCATTGAAAAGAACCTTATAAAAATTCCACTTAATAAAAATGCAAAGCACTTGCAATGGTTCAATTATTTTCCCACACATTAAAAATAAAATAAAAAAAGACTTTTAATGACTACTAAATTTCATTGATGAAGGTCTTTTATCTACTGTTTTCTAGAAATCAAAACCAATAATGATGTAAAAAAAAACCCAAATATTTACGTTTTCGCGTTAGTTTTTGTTTTTGCGTTTCATTGTTTTTTTTTTTTATCCACAAATGCCGAATTCTTAATTCTGAATTCAAACCATGAAAATGTAATTAAATTAAATCACAAACGGCAGCAACAACCAGCCAGCCAAAACTAACGAAAATAAAAGAGGAAGAATTTAATGCCAAAAGTTATCGCACGCAGCATCGGAAGTGATTCCGATTAAAATCATCGTCATCGTTATCAGCAACAAATACAACAATAGCAACAAAAACAGCGAAAACAACAAAATCACACAGCATTTAACTCATCGGCGTCGTTGTCGTACAAATTAACATTTTTATGAGCCAACCCGTTCAAAGGCAGCAACAGCGGCAACGCCATTGCTACGAGTAGCAACATAATATGAGCAGTAAATGCTGCTTCCTCTTTAGGCCAACTTTCAATTTCAATTCAGTATGTTTTGACTTTATTTTCTATCTGTTTGTGTTTTTTTTTTTTGTTTTCATTGGTTTCCATTTCATTGAAATCGAAGCTAAAGTCAAAACTGAAGTTGACCAAAAAAAACACATCGTTTGTGACGTTGACATCACTGAAATGTTAATACACCCAGAATATTTCTTTTAGAAAAATGAAAACAATGGCTTGGACTTAAAAAAAAAGAACTCTATTGATCAACATTATCCGTTTTCTGAGTGTATATTGTTCTTCTTCTTCTTCTTCTTCTTCTTTTTTTGCTATTGTTAGTTAGTAGCATTGTTGTTGCTGTTGTTGTAACTAATCGCTACTAAGCTGTTGAGGCACGTCCACGCTTCATGCTAAACCACGTTTGTCTTTATGGCTTGTTGTTGTAGTGACTGCTGGCTGTTCTTATGATTATTGCTAGCGTTTCCTTTTGCTATTGCTATTTATTTGGCCAAAACGACATAACAACGGCTAATTATGTATGTAGGCAGCAACAACAACATTGGCAAAGCAAAAACAATTGGCTAGTGTATTCATCGCGGCTGGCTCGACTGGTTGTAGGTGAAGGTCACGTTGTGACTTAAATGTTAATTTCAGTTGTTTTTTTTTTCTTTTTTCATTTTAACTACCAACATTTAATTTAATTTAATTTGCTTAGAATTTGGCCAAAACAAAAAAAAAAAAACAAATCAAAGGGGAGTAGAATCAAAACAAAGTAAAATGTGAAAAAACTATAAACGTTTTTGTTTTTTTATTTATCGTTAATGGAAACTATCGTTGTACACTTACGCCGCCGCATAGCACGCTTTGTCGTTTGTTATGTTGCCCTCTTGTTTTGTATCTATTTGTCGGTTCCTCTTTTTTGCCAGCATTCGCTTAGACATTAAACAAGTTAATTGTGCTATTAAATCTTTGTTGTTGCTGGTAATAACTGTTAATTTGTTGTTGTCATTAATACGCATGCTTAACCAATTTTTGTCGTCTGTTTTTCGGTCTTTTTTTCACTTAATCACTTTAACGCTTTACGTTTTTTCGTGAGGTTTTCGCATCTGTCAGTATTTTTTTTTTTTTTTTTGACATCACATATGAATTATGTCATCGCATGTAATTGGTTACAAATTTGAATTTTTGTTAATTGCATGTTGCAGTTCTTTAGCTTAGCACAATTTTTCGGTCTACTGAACTACTCAAAGTATAGAGGTTTAGGCATACGTAAAAAAGGCTTTATGTTTTAGAAAATTTGTCAGTGTCGATAATAACACCATCTTCGCTGCGATGTTATCTCATATGGTTATATTGCTATTGCCCTTGACACCATTTGCGATTTAGATAGACCTATCATCCTTCCATATAATATTACATACTACATGCGACATACTACATACTACATACTCCATACTACATACTACATACTACATACTACATACTACATGCTACATACTACATACTACATACTACATACTACATACTACATACTATTTACTATATACTATATACTACATACTACATGCTACATACTACATACTTCATACTGCATACTACATACTACATACTACATACTACATACTAAATACTACATACTACATACTGCATACTATGTATATACTACATACAACATACTAAATACTACATAAGTACTACATACTACTACATACTACATGCTACATACTACATACTAAATACTACATACTACATACTGCATACTATGTATATACTACATACAACATACTAAATACTACATAAGTACTACATACATATGTATGTACATACATATGTCTACATCAGTGATGGCATTTGTGTTTTGTGAAAATGTACTGAATCGATATTTCAAATGTACTTCTTAGAGGCCGAATGTACTTTTTTGTCTTGAACACCTAAAAACTAAAATGTACGAAATTTTTCTAGAAATTACTAAAAAAGTTCCTCATTTTTGCTATCTCAAAAACCCTAGCGAAATGAGATATATTTCACATTATTATTACAAAAAATCTACACATTGCGACTTATTTTCATTTACTAAAGTAAAAAGGTAATTATTATAAAATAGAATTATTAAACACATTGCAATTATTTTCATTTTTTCACTTACTCAAAGAAAAATGTAATTATTATAAATTGTCCAAATATACCGAAAATGTACTAAAAATGTGCTGAAAATCCGTTAAATTTACTGAACATGCGGCAAATGTACTGGCGACGATTTTTCAGGACGAAAATGTACTGATTTTACTAACGGAGATTTTTTAGGACACAAATGTACCGAAAAGTGTACAAACGTGCTGAAAATGCCATTCCTGTACTCAAGGCCGTATCCAGGATTTTATTTCGGGAAGGGTTTTGAATTTGAGATTTTTGAAAATCAATTTTTGCAATCTCTTAAATTTGTCAAATCGATGACCTTTTTTTTAAGTAACTCACTTGAATATTTGAATTTGAATATATGTATGTTTTAAATATGCAGTTAAACCTTATTTGAAAAAACATGTTTCTAGTTTAAAAGTTGTATTTTTTATAAAAAAAAAAGTTATATTGAACACTTTTGTGACTTAAGCTAATAAACAAGTTTTAAATCATTTTTAAGTATTTTATGTGGTCGCTTCTGGCTGTGATGATGAATGGTATTATCTTAAGCATACTCGCTATCAATCGAGGAATAATTCCAATTGATATTGCTTCCCTTTACTGTGATAATACTTCAGTACCAAGACATAGTTAATTGGTGCATTGTGTATATATTAGAATTGACACAAAAGAATATTTTATTATTACAGAAGAATACGAAAAAATTCAGTGGCATTTTAGGCAATATGACGTGTGAGCTTGGTGATCACCACACATTTTTTCATAGGGCGGAACGAGGCTGTCACTGTTCTTGCTCCACTTTCACGGATGGATTAATTTCAGTTTGACTAAATAAATCTACCATTACAATTGATTCAGGGATATTCCTAATGAACTAACAGTCCGTGCGCTCAGCGAATACACATTGTAAGTCAGCTGATCAGAGATCACCATACTTATAGCACATTTTAGAGGCTCCAACCATGCACCCAAATCAGCTGATTTACAGTAATAACGTTTGCTGAACACACAGGGTGCCAACTTACAATCGGACGGAATTCTCATTTCCGAATACTGCCTGACGTGAGTACCCGAATAAGCGCGCGAATTGATTTTTTTATGGCTCATATAAGAAAGTTTAGTTTCCGGAGAAGGGACAATAAGAGGGCCTCCTGCGCCCCCTGTTTATTATACGTACACTTTGAGAACTCCTGCATTACACCACTAAAAATAAGTTAATAAATAAAAAGGACTTAAATGTTGTATATGAGGGCTTTTACTCAAGCTAAAAGGAAATATGAGAGAACAAGAAAATTAAATACATATAAGCAAATGTAGTTTTAGCAATTTTTCAATAGAAAATTTAATTCTCGAGTGCTCTTCGCTGCTAACAAGTCTATGACTTTATTTGTGTTACTCTCAATTCTTCTATGTACTGAAAAAAGTGCCAGCCCAGTCAATCTGTGTTAACTCAAATAAATAATTAAATATGTTTTCACGGGCAAAGTTGGCAAAATTTGTAATAGCTTATGAGTGTTTGGAAAATCTTCTTCATTACAGTTTTCGATGGCTCCAATTGCATAAGCTGAAGAATTTATCACAGGCAGTTCCGGCCATTTTTTTTCGCCACAACTGAAACTATTGAAACGCTTTACTAATTTAAAAATGAGTATTTTTTTTTATTTTTAATGAAATAATTTTATTTAGACATTTTAATCTAACTCTATACGTTATTCCAAAATTAATAATTTTTTTTTTATTTATTTCACCTTAAAGTTTTTATCAAAACTGACTTAAAAAATGTTTTCATAATTAACATCAAGCTTTTAACATAAAGTAGAATTCAATAATCAATCACTACAGTATCAATGGCTTTTAGGAAGTCCTGCTCAGTCAACATTTTAATTTTACGTGAGTTAACGAAACAGATGTTAACGATTCCTACCGAGCTGGCACCACACATTTCGGTGTCGCAATAAACAAAAATATTATATTTCTTCAGAATTTACAGCAGCAAAATGCTGACCAAGCGTCTGCTACACATCCGTAGTACGATTTGCTTTGAGTATCATATCACTTTGATATGGTACGAATAAAAAAAACAAAGAAAATAAAACAAAAAGAAAATTATTAAAAGTCACTCAATATATTCTTCAGAAAGAACAGATTCAATCTAACTTCAGTAGAGTTAAGTTTTGTTTTAAATTTAGCTTGTAAAATTAGTTTAAAAATAAAAAAATAAATAAAAATAAATAGTAATTAATATAAAGTTAACTGGCGCCCAACTAAAACAAAAAGGACACAAAATCTTTTGGAGCTTATCAGCCCTTAGGAGCCACAGCATTAACGATTTTCAACGAACCTGAGTCACCGTCAACCAGCGGACAAAAAGGATTATTCGAAGGAATCGGTGTGGAGTCCAACAAAGAATGTTACTTCTAATGTAAGGAAAAATACAATTTTTTATTTCTTAAGAGTGAAAATTTAGAATTTAAGTAATTTCAATAAAAAAAATATAAGAAAAATTTGAATTTAAGTGAACTATCCAAATGAAAAAGAATAATTAAGAATTTTTAAGTGAAACTAAAAACTAGAGTTAAAATTAATTAAAATTTTTTAAGTTGAATAAAAGTGCTTCAGACAGCACCAAATTTTTTAGTGATTTCATCAAAGTGAATTATCTAACAACTGAATTTAAATTAAATTTCCTTGATTAATTTTTTTTTAAAACTAAAAGCTAGAGTTAAATTTAATTAAATTTTTAAATTGAGTAAAAGTGCTTCAAATAGCAATAAATTTTTAAGTGATTTTAGCAATGTGAATTGTTTAACAACTGAACTTAAATTAAACGTCCTTGATTAAATTTTTCAAATATAGAATTGCCCTAGTGATCATCTGGTTTAAATCGAATCGGAATCAAAGTTTTGAATTTAGTTAAAAAGAACAAAGAGCAATATGGCTAATCAAAACAATTTATTGCGGCCACCCATCCTAAACCCCAATCCTCCTGTTCCTCAGCAAAACCCTAATCCGCCTGTAGGAAATCCTCAACAACCCCAAGATCAACCACCTCAAAATCAACAACCACAACCTTTAATAATGTCTCAAGAATTACAACAAGCTATAGCAAGTATAGCATTTGCAACCTTACAAAGAGAAGGTAGACAATTAGTTTCGTCAATAATAAACCCCTGACAGCCCTTTTAAGGGGGGAAGATGGCAATATGCCTAAGAATCAATCAAAGAAAAAAGAAATCTTTCTCGATGATGTTGCCATTGAATCATTTGATAAAATAAAAAACTCATTAATCAGTCAAGATATTATACTAGCTTATCCCGATTTTCGCAAAGAATTTACTTTGACCACGGACGCATCAAACTATGCAATTGGTGCTGTCTTATCCCAAGACGACCGACCAATAGGTTTTATTTCAAGAACATTAAATAAAGCCGAAGAAAATTATGCGACGAATGAAAAAGAAATGCTCGCGATAATTTGGGCTTTGAATAACTTAAGAAATTATTTATATGGTTCAGCTAGAGTCAAAATAGTAACAGATCACCAACCATTGACATATGCTCTTAGCAATAAAAACAATAATAGCAAAATGAAAAGGTGGAAAGCGACATTGGAAGAATATAATTATGTTCTTCAATACAAACCAGGCAAAACAAATGTTGTTGCTGACGCCCTTTCCAGACCACCGCAAATTAATTCTTTGACAGCTACCCAACATAGTGATGAGAGTTCATCACATAATCTAATTCAATTTGCAAACGCACCTATAAACGTTTTCAAAAACCAAATATTTTTGAACTTAGACAATGATCCTACTTACAAATTTGAAATTGTTTTTCCTACATATCATAGGCACACTATAACCCAAACAGAATATTCACAACAAGATCTTATTAGTGTTCTAAAAAAATCCTTGAACCCATCTGTAGTTAATGGAATCTACACTGACGATAGAACTTTGGGAAAAATCCAGGAAATTTATCCAACTTATTTTAGGAATTACAAAATCAGATATGCACGAGATAAAATTATTGATCTCACTGACGAAACAGCACAGGAGACTGAAATATTAAAGGAACATAAACGAGCCCATAGGAATAGTAGAGAAAACAAAGTACAACTCTTAAAGAAATTTTATTTCCCCAATATGCAAACAAAAATTAATAGACTAGTAATGCAATGTAGTATCTGCAAAGAGCAAAAGTACGAAAGACACCCGAATAAGCCAATACTTAAAGCTACTCCAATCCCTCAATTCCCAGGACAGATAGTGCATATAGATTTATACTATATGGACAATAAAAAGATATTAACAGCTATCGACAAGTTTTCAAAATATGCAATGGCAAAAATAGTAAATTCACGAGCGGTGGAAGATATTAAAGAACCTCTAAGAGAATTAGTTACAGCATTTGGTTTCCCAAAAAGTATTGTTATTGACAACGAGAAATCATTAGCAGCAGCCCCGATAAAATTTATGCTAGAAGACCAATTTGGAATAGAGATCTTTAGAGCCCCTCCATATGTAAGCACTGTCAATGGACAAGTGGAAAGGTTTCATTCTACCCTTAGCGAAATGTTACGATGCGTCAAGGCGGAAAAAACATTTTCCTCATTTTCTGACCTTTTACACCAAACACTCTATAAATATAACAATTCCATTCACTCTACGACGCATGCAAGACCTATAGAAGCATTTTTTGGCACAAGAGTAACAACTGACCAGGAACTTTTAGAGCAATTTAGACAAAACAATATAGGGAACCTAACGAAAAAACAAGAAGCAGATTTAAACTACCACAACAGAGATCGGGATTCATATAAAGATTATATTGAAGGACAAGTCATTTATGTGAGAAGAGATAAAAAACCGAGAAATAAAGGTTCAGCGAGATATAGAAAAGAAATAGTTAAAGAAAACAATCCAAGCACAGTTTTAACAATGAAAGGGAACATAATTCACAAAAGTTTAATTCGGAATTGAATTTACACATTTCAGATTTTTGTTCGCTCTATGCAGAGCTGAATATCGGATTTTGGATTATACGAATTCTCCAATAGTAACCTTCGAAATCGGAATTTCTAAGATCCAAAAGGGAACTTTTAAATTAATCCACGTTATAGAAATGGCAACCTACGAAGAAAGTTTAAAAAATTTAACAAGTTTTGTCAACACCGATATCCACATCAACAATCCCTTCCTTCCTTTCATCCAGCAAGAAATAACTCAAATTGAATCCTGTATTAATCGCATCCGACCAACAAAAACCAATAAAAGAGCCCTAGATGAACTAGGAAAGGCATGGAAATGGTTGGCAGGAAGTCCTGACCACCATGACCTTATCGTTATTCAAAGTTATATAAACAAGTTGTTAGACAATAATAACGAACAAGTTGTTATTAATAAAAATTTAATTGAAAGAATGAATAACATAACAAAAAGTAATAATAGAATTATATCATTTTTTAAGAGCAGTGATACTGCACAATTAGTTATAGGAATGAATTTGAAATTTAAGTTACAAATGTTAAGAAATGAAATAACAAACATTGAAAATGGAATTAATTGGGCAAAGGCCAACATTATAAACTCATTTTTGTTATCAAATAAGGAAATCTTTGAATTGGAAAAAGTTATTGAAAATGATAAAATACCCATTATAAATATAGAAGAATCACTTCAATTTGCCGAAGTAAAGGTTGCATCAAATACAACCAATATAATGTTTCTTATTAATTTGCCTATTACAAATAAAGAAAATTGTAAGGTAATAAAATTAAAACCAATAAAAAGAAATAAAATCATTATGAAAATACCATATGAAAATATCATAAGATGTAATAATGAAATTTACGGAATAACACAAAATTGTAAGACTTTTAATAATTTATCTATTTGCAACAAGAATAGTATTGTTACATTAAATAAAGATAGCTGCACCGTACAACTTTTACAAGGAAAAACGACTTCATGTTCGATAACGAATAACCAGCATATTCCAATGATAGAGGAACTTAGCCCCGGTACTCTTCTTTTAAATAATTTTAATGGATCAATTAAAATTGACAACGAAAGCATTAATCTGACCGGAACATTCATCATACAATATGAAAATCTCACAGTAATTGTAAACAATGAAGAATACATCTCCTCCAATAAAGTGATGCTCGAACCAATGCCAGCCGTTGTTCAAACAAAAGAAATCTACTCATCAACTCAAGAAATACTGTCCCTCGAACTCATGAAGGAGTTAAATATGAACAACACAGAAAAAATAGAATTGATAAACGAAGATATAGAGTGGAAGTTTTATACAAATTCATCGCTCATAACAGTGGTTATCATAATTCTGGGATGCCTCCTTATAAAGCGAAAATTATGCAATATATCAAAAACAGTAAATTTAAAATCTACAGAAAATGATCATAAGGAAAGATTTCAAGAAATACTAACGGAGAATTCCAAAGGTGAACGAGGACGTCCACATTTAAAGGGGGAAGAGTTAACGAAACAGATGTTAACGATTCCTACCGAGCTGGCACCACACATTTCGGTGTCGCAATAAACAAAAATATTATATTTCTTCAGAATTTACAGCAGCAAAATGCTGACCAAGCGTCTGCTACACATCCGTAGTACGATTTGCTTTGAGTATCATATCACTTTGATATGGTACGAATAAAAAAAACAAAGAAAATAAAACAAAAAGAAAATTATTAAAAGTCACTCAATATATTCTTCAGAAAGAACAGATTCAATCTAACTTCAGTAGAGTTAAGTTTTGTTTTAAATTTAGCTTGTAAAATTAGTTTAAAAATAAAAAAATAAATAAAAATAAATAGTAATTAATATAAAGTTAACTCGTGTAAGTCTGCTTCTCCCACTTACTGACGGCATTAAAACATGAAGATAAGCTAATACAGATCGCTGACCACAAAAAATTTTTGTTTTTGTTTTGTAGTTTAGATGTCAATATGGTACTCTCATGTATTTTTTCCGCTGAAACCGAATCCGGGGTCAGAATTCTCTAGCACGTCAGGTTTTTGAGATATTCTAACCTAAAGTGCAAAAAAATACTGTTTTTTGAGGCTATGTAGCACGTAGACTTTTTTTATTTTTACTAAAAACTATATGTGAGATCTTAAAAAAAAAGTCTTGAGCTTGCACAAATTCTCTTTTTTTTGCCGAGATATAGCATTTTAAAATTGTAATGTTTGTGATTTTCCCAATACCTGAAAATTTATTAAGGACACGCGTATATCAAAAATTCGAGGTGCTACATAACCTGAAAGAACGGTGTTACACTTTAAGTTAGAATATCTATAAAAACCTGACGTGCTAGAGCAGTTCTGACCCCAACATTTGGTTTTAGCTAGAAAATACATGGAAATACTATATTGGCATTCAAACTACAAACAAAAAAAAAATTTTTCTGAGCCTGTGCTATTAATTATTTCTTGCTGCTGATCAAAATATCATTTTCAGAATCTGATGACTTTTTTTTCAGACCTTATTTTACAAAATCGATTTCATATAGTGTCTGTTCGTTTCAAAAAATCATTTTTGTATGGTGTATTCCTCTCAAAGTCAATTTTACGTAGTGTCTATTCTTTGCAAAACCGTTTCTATATAGTGTCTGTCAAAAAATTTGGGGGGGCGGGTTCTATCCCCTACGATCCCCCCCTATATACGGCCCTGCCTGTACTACATATTACAATAATCATACCTCCAACCAACTAACTGACACCATCTAAAATAGTTTCATCTCAAAAACTATTTTGATTTTATTCAACAGTACAAGTGCTTCATACCTACGGTGACAATCTGTCCCTTATGTATACTATTTATATAAAATTTATTATATGGAAATGGTTTGTCTGACCACCAATTTAGTCACTCGGAGACCCATAGAACGACCAAATAAAATTTTCGACCTAAGCTCGGAAACAATTTTCCTACTTGCTTTATCGTCGTTGTCTGGTAAGTGCTTCAATGTCCGGTACATCATCCTGTAATCTTATATATACACTCGACTTTTTCTACAGTGGGCTCTCCGCATTATAATAAGAGCAAATTAAATTAATTAACTATTTTGTAATTTTTTCGAGAGAGCTCTTCATTTCCATGTTGGACTCAAATTGACTCGCAAACACCATACAAATGGTATATTGCAAAAGGCTTAAAAACTGTTTTAAATATGTCATTACCTATGTATATATTTGCTAAACCTATTTGAAAAATTTACAGCTTTGTTAGAGCTATTTTTTGATAATATTTTTTAGATGAGTAAACGGAGAGCAATTCACGTTGGTAGAGTTTATATCGATAGGATGTAATAGTGTTCAAACTTTTCGGCTTATATGCTGAAAACAATTTTTTAGACAAGTCTTCTGGGTCAGCCTATTCCCTGGAGAGATTTTATTTTGAAACCTTGCAGTCGGTTAGCATTTCCTGGTGGAGCACAACATTGCTATGTAAGATGATTACCTTAATGAAAATGTTCTGTGTCAAGGCCCGGATTTAGAAATTTGCCCCCCTTAGGCAGTTCACAAATTGCCGCCAAACGAATGAGTCTTTTTTTAAGCAAATTTGATAAAAATTGAATCCTTTGCAACGAACTAATAGAGCAACCGGACTTAAAATGTCTATATACTCCAATTTATTAAAATCTCTCAAAGCTTCATTTATATTCGAATATAGATTTTACTCTCATATATTTGTAGTAATTTTTACTTTATTAAAAGAATGGTATAAAAACATTTGCATGTTAAATCGAAATCAAACCCATTCATTAAAACAATTCACAATAAAAGCGATGAATCTGCAAAAAAATAGCGCAAACTGCAGATACTAAAACATATTAAATATTTAATCGAATGCAATTTTTAATAAAAAAAAACACAAAAAAAAAACACTACAGTCCTTGATGCTGCAGTTTCGATTAAATGAATCGTTAGCGCATGGCAGTATTTTTTTTTGTTTTCATTGTGATGATGGTGATGACGTCGTCGACAATGTTGATAACAGCCAACTAACTAAATATGAGCTTTCATTTGAATTATAATCGCAAGAAAAAATTCACAAAAAAAAGAGGAAATATTCATATAATTTAAAGTGTAATAATTGTACAGTGTACACTGAAAGAAAATTGTTAATTTATGAAAGTTTTTTTAATTGAAACTTAGAATTTTTTTTTTTTTGAATTTTTGCTACATATCGCTGGACCAGCTACGTAGTACGTAGAGCGGATCTGTTTTTAAAATCTCACAATCTTATGTGAATTATTTTCTCTATGTAGAATGTTACACGCTAGAGCGTTTGTTTTCAACTTTTTGTTGTAATCGGCAAGTGCGTGCGTTTTCATTCGCTTGTGTTTGTTTGCCTGTGCTCACATTGCATTTTCACGGTCAAATAAATTATGATTTTAATACGAATTAACGACACGATTTACAAGTATTTGCGCTTTTTTCACAAACATTTTTTTACAATGTTTGCTCGATGTTTTTTTGTGTTGTCTGTCATCTACGAATAGTTTGCTGCTGTTGTGTTCTAAGTACACATTTTTTTACCCACTAATTACATTTTATTTAGATAGTAATATTTAATACAAAAATTTTTAAAATGGACAAGCAAAATTGTTACTTTTTTTAATTTCCGTATTCCCTTAAAAATTATGTTTAAATTTTTATATTAAATGCAGTGACGCCGAGCTGGTCACTTAGGCGCCCCACAGTAGAATTTTGTGACCATAAATAGGAAGAAAATGAAAGTGCTAGGGATTGATGAAATGTTTAAGACAATCGTCAGAGAATACTTAGGGAATGGAAAAAAAACTATAAAAATTTTAAATTTGTTTTGAGTTTAGTGACACAGCGCGCTCAAAGTCGAACTTTGTACCTCAAAACTGTTCCATGAAACTTTCTATAAAAGTAATTGTTAGATAGTACGCTCTAGTTAACTTGTTTGAAACAAAATGTAAGAATATAGCATTGTTTCCACTTTATAAAAATCAATTTTTTTTATCGCCTTTATATGAATTGTATGCATTTATCAAAATTTAGAATGAAAAATCGTAATATATGGAAAATTTGCAAACTTTGACAGAAAATAAAAAAAATATATATCCCTGGATTTCGGAATATTTTTATATATAATGTGAGAAAGTATGTTTAGCTAAAAGTCAAAGTTTCAGCTGCTTTTTTCCACAACTTTTTTTTATGATTATTTTTCTACTGCAACATTTGAAGGAAAAAATATTTTTATTTCTTCTCATTTTGCAACGCTTAACAATAATTTTATCAATTGTAAAAGCTCACGGTGTGAAGGAAGTTGGTTGAATTTATAAAGAATATCCCTTAATATCCTTAAGAAGATTCCTTAAGGGGAACAGGTGAGGGCTCTTGTTTTTCTTTTCATTCCCCTTAGGATAAAATATATAAACTCCAATGCTCTTCAAAAACAGAAAAGATAAGCTTTTGAAACTGTTTTTCTCCAATTACTTATAAACTATAAAAGATATCACAAAATTTGTAATATTTTTAAAATCAGCATTGCTAAGCTAATGGAAATTTATACACATTTTGGAAAAAGGTCTCAACCATATTCCAACTTTGTATGGGAGGTAGACGTGTCCATGCACCGATTTTTTTTTCATATTCACAAATTTTTGTTGTTTTGTTTTGGCCGTGAAAATTAAAGCATTTTCAATAATTTTTTTTGGTATTAATTTAATTTATTTAATAAAAGTGATAATGGAATTATTACATTATGTTTCAACTTGACTTGACAAAAGTTTAAAAAAAAATATTAAAAATAAAAAAAGTTATAGCTGGTTGTGTTGGACCCTGTCCCATACAGAGTTTCTTGCGGTGACCATCACAAATCCTTCGAAAATCAATTAAAATCAATCGGATAAAAAAAATTAGTTAGTTAAATTAAGTAATCTAGTGCCTGATCAAAGTTTTTTTTTATTTTTAAAATCAACAAAATGGCGGCTTCAGGAACATTTACCTCCAGATTTTCGGTAAAAAACCAACAGTTAATTGTTCATAAAAAATCCTTCGATCAGGCACTAGCTTTTTATGTTTTTCAAAGACTGTAAAAATTTCATTGAAATCTATCGAGCGGTTTTCGAGTTACAGTAGTCACCGGTTCCGAAAACATAGTTTTGAGAAAAACTCATTTAAAGTTTTACACTCAGTACTCTTACTACCGAGAGCCCTTTGGTAATTGCCGAATAACTCTAAAAGTAATTGTCGGATTGACTTAAAATGCACAAAAAAAAAAAGAATTTTTCAAAAACCATGACTGCCCCTGCCCCCTTAAACGGCGCGGACAGAATTTCTATATATTTAGCTTATATTGCAGCACCTTCCGTTAAATTCATCAAAATAGAAATATAAACTTTTTTCACATTCCCCAAATGTCCATTTAACTTAAAATTCATAACTTTTCCGTCGGAAAAATGAAGGTAACATCGAGCTATTTGTCATTTTGTTTAAGAATTCCATACAGAAGCTGCATTTATAATTTTTGTTTTCATTTCGTTCTTGAATTTAACGTTGATTTTCTCTGCTATTTACACAAGAGCGCACTGTGGTCGAAGTGACGATATTTCGGTAATTTGATTAAGAGCTGGTAGGGGGGTATCTTTAGCCTCGCCAAAAAATAAACACCTTAGAACGCAATAGCAATTAACCCTCCGATTAGCGTTAGCCCAAAAGACGGTAAACCGTTGTGGTCTGACAGACCATATTACCTATTTTGTAGGTGTGGCCTATGAAATCTTCTTCATCTTTTCCAGGTGTGACATTATGTGAGGAACGGTGTATAGTATAGTACAAGTATATGTATGTATGTGTAGATTCTTAACCTTATTGAATAGAAAGGTAGAATCAGTGAGCTAGACGACGGGCTTTGCCCCATACTCGTAGAATTTACTCTTTTCATTTCATTATTTTACAAATTAAATCGAAACATCTAGCATGCTGAAGAAAGAAGCCAATGGCAGCGACTAGAAGCGCGTTAGCACGAGTTAAAGTAACACCAAACCAATATATGCATAGCATTCACCTTCTTTCAATGGTACAAATTCTCTGATAGTGTTCGGGTGATCTATATTCCATTTTTCGGTGACCTTGATCCACAATTTCTGGAGCTCATAATCTTCAGCATTCTCCATAGGAAGAATATCAACAAGTCGCCCATTTTATTTTTTTTTTTGATTAGCAGATAGATTACGAAAAGGAGTGTTTTAATGACCCTCTATCATTTCCAAAAATTCACTTGAAACCTAAGCTGTAAATTCTGTACCCGAGTAAGGAAATGATTATACATCAAGACCACATGCGAAACCTGCTAGTAGTGTCGTTATAAATACCAAGAATCGATTTGACTGATGTGGTCTGACAGACCACAACGCTAAACAACGCTTAAATTTTACTCGGACTGTATTTTTGTTCCACGGAACATGGCCTTTAATTTTAAAATATATCGCAGCCGAAATATTTTCAGAAAAAACTACGACACAAAAAGTTTCAAGATGGCCTGACAGACCATAACGCTAATCGGAGGGTTAAAGTACGCGTGAATCTAAAATTTTTGTTAAAAGGGTATTTCTTCCAACACACTATGTACTGACTGGTTTAAGTGATTTGGTTGGACTACCTTAACCCTACGTCCGTACACTGAAAAAAATTGATTTATCGTACATGTGGGCACTCAGTGCCCAGATAGTTTTTCCATGTAATTTGCATGAAGGTGTTCTAAAAAACAATCTTTTCGCGATAAAAATGTGAATCATTCGTAGGTATGGAACGGTATGTGACTGTTCAAAGTAAAAATTTAATTTTAGAAGTATTGAAAACATAAAAAGTAAAAGAACTATTAAAAATAAAACGTCAATGTATATATTTCAACCATTTTTAGTATAAGATCTATATATAAATGCGCAGTTGGTAAACGGTTACACCGCTTTATCTCAGCCATTGTACAACATAATCGCTTAATTTTTTTTTTGTTGGAAAGGTTGTGAAGAGAAGGGTGGACATTTATACTTATTTTTTCAATAGTGCCACAGGTGCCACGCCCCTAACAGGAAAAAATGTTTCCACGGCTAAACTAATGGATCGATTTTAATAAAATTTGGTTTGGACATAGATTGAACCCTAAGAAAGGTTATCAAAAACTTTGATTTCTTTAAGGGGGCGTGGCACCGCCCTTAATGTGAAAAAACGCTGTCTCGGCTGAGCCGCTTCATCGATTTTGATGAAATTTGGTATAGAGATAGATTGATTGTTAAGTAAAAATTATTTTTTTTAGTGGGCAGTGCCACGCCTCTTACAGGAAAACATGTAAAAAAAGTGTCGTGACCCAGAGGGTAAACCCCACTATTCCTACTTTTCCGTGGTCGTTGAAACCGAATGAACATTGAAATTTCAGCCCCTTTCTAGGGGTAGTTACGAGACGCTAGGGGGTAATGGAAGGGTCAAATTTATTTTCCGTCATCATTTTCGGTTTTGACATTTCATGAAAATTGAAAATTTTACACCCAGGGGGTGGTAAGGGGGTGATAACAGGAAAATTGGCCTTTGGAATCATTTTTTATGTTCATATTCGGTTTCAGCGACCTCAAATATGTAGGAATAGTGGGGTCTACTTTCTGGGTCTTGACTTTTTTCTTTTTTTTTTGGTGCCTGTGTAATCAAAAACACATACCAACTAAAGTTTCAAAGCCAATTTAACATTCATTCGACACTCCAGTACAAACATTTTATATATCGATAAAAAGAGAATTTTTCACATTTTATAATACAGACAATACTTGGAAAGCGTAGACAATATTATCAGATGTGCCATGAAAGAAAGTTTGAAAATAGAACGAATGAAAGCGTTTTCCATACAAAATGTACTGAATTATGTAGTGGGCACTGAGTGCCCACATGTTCGAAACAGGCATCTCTTTTTCATAGTCACTTTGCGAACACTCACCTACACCAGCCTAATTGCGTTATGTTTTTCTGAATTCTTAAAAGATGTGTCTTTTATAAAATCAATGGTTTTCAGTACGTCATAGTGAAAAAATAATAGTAATTTCGATTTGAAAATCGACTTGGGCACCCAGTGCCCAATGTACGAACGTAGGGTTAAATAACTCCTTCAGTACAACGTTTTAAAGTTTTTACTCTTATGGAAGTAGCCACGCCCACTATTTAAAATATGTGCAATATTTTTCTGGTGCTAGGCCGAATGATTTCTAAGATTTCTCCTATAATAGACAGAGTGTTTGTGTATAAAAATTCAAAACTTTGGTAAGCACAGCAATGAATGGACGCTAACTCTGAACTCCAAAATATATTCATTAAAAATTACCCTAAGATTGCAATTTCAACCACTGTACACCGGAAGCACCTGTACTATTTGATTTGCTGGTTGACCCGCATGTCAACCAGTGTTGCCAACAATGTGATTTTATTGTGCGTGTACAAAAACGGAAATGACTTTAAATCGATAATTAAGTCGATTGCCTATCACGGTAGCAACGACAATACCAATAATTTAACAGTTAACGCCATTTTGTTTGCTTTTACTGTTTATTTTGTGCCTTTCAAATTGGGCGATAAAATTGCGGTTGACAGCGCAAATACCCAGTACTGGCAACACTGATTGTCAATTTTCACTTAAGTTTTTTTTATTGCTGCTTTTTGTTGGTTTCTGCTTGCATCTTTTATAATTTGTTAAATAATTTAATATTTCTTTTTTTTTTGTGCACATTTTAAATGGTAAAACGTGACTTTTGCTCAAATATTTGCAATTGTTACTGTAGACAAAATCATTCGGTTGTTGGTGGTGTTTGGTTAACGCCACAGTTAAGTAATAAAAAGTTTGTATTTCAATTTCATTTAAAGTTTGCAATACAAAACAAAAAAATCGCTTTTGAAGTGTGAAAGCACTTTTGGTGCACTACTGGCCACTCCTTGGTAATGTGGCCAGATTTTGTTAAGTTTTCACTTTTCATGCATTTTTGGTTTTTTAATGATCTTTTTGCGTTGCAACGCATAAACTTTTTTAAATTAAAATATGAAAAAATAAAAAAACAATTTCCGCAAAAATTATTTGGAAATCTTTTAAGAAGGAGACAAAGTTTTAAAAAAGAAATAAAAAAAAAAATTGGTTACATTATGCAGCAGCACGCGTAAGCAGATTTTTCAAAAACCTATTAAAATGTTGAATATATTAGGCACCAATGAAGTCTTGAGTTTTTTGTTTGGTATATCGTTCATCTATGTTGATTTTGTTGTATATCTGCAAGATAAGTAGATAAAAACAAAATAGCAAAAAACATCATCTTTTAGCTGCCTAAATTTTGATTCTTTTAACCAAATTTTTGCTCAACAACTAGTCTTCCCAATCAAGTTCCTGATTATATAAAATTGCTAATGTGGACTTCGCTTGTAACGCTTTGTCGCAAAGTATACTGAACCGATTTTAATAATATTTCTTTAAAAGCAACATATTTGTGCTAAGGAAGGATACTGCCTCCCTATTTTTTTGATTTTTCAAAGATAAATACCCTTTTTTTAGGACTAAATTTTTGCAAAGCCACACACAAAATTTTTTGTTGCTTATCATAATGCTGCTTCTTGAAACTCCAGAAGCTCCAACAAATTCAGAAATGCGAAAAAGGGTGACATTTCATTTTAGTCGACCTAAATAGATCATTTAAACAGCTTTCTGCTTCGTTTGATTAAACTTCTTTCTTTCTGCTAAAAGATAAAAATAAGAACAAAATAATTAGGGCGCAATATTTTTGTACAAGTGTTTCAAGCTTTCAGAACAAAAAAAATTTTATTTGCTTCACCAGAAGACTTAAATATGTAGGTGTAAGTTCAATGACACATTATTTTTATAATTTTTTTTTTATTTTATTTGTTAAATTTAAGTCTTTCTTTCAAGTACATGTTTCAAAAAAGTGCCTGCAAAAATTAATAAAAATAACAACAATGTTTTTTTTGTCTTCAATACAACAACATGCCATTTAAATGAGATCAACTAAAGTGGTGAAGTTGTTCAACATATGGTGACAGAAAAAAGTTTAACAAGAGTTGGGTGTTGTTGGTTAATCAAACAAAACTGAAAACTCTCTGGCCTAATTAGGTTCACCTGTGTCACCGACAAACAACAAAACAGCGACGCAAAGACAACAACTGCAATTGACAGACAAAGGGTAATGAAATTAAAAGAAAATGACGCATGGCTACAATATCACCACAACACTTTTGTTCAGTGACAAAAAAAAAAAAAATGAAGAAACAATCAGACATACATATTTTTGTACACACCGATACCAACAATTACCGTAAAATCTAAAAAAAGCACACAACTATCCAACCATACCCACTTTTCTTTTCAATGAGTCGTTTGCCAACATTTTTTCTTTTTTTTTTTTACTCTTACGGGTATTTGTTTTCTGAGGCATCAAATTGCAGCGTTTCAAAAACAATGAGGAACACATTGTTTATGAAATGCTGTTCCGCAAAAATAAACTTAAAGTTAATAAAGCTTTCACATTAGCATAGAAATGGCATACAAAAATGGGCAGATCGTTAAGTCTCAATCGTACTTATTTAAAGTACATATAGCCAGAATCGAATTCAAACTGATGTGCTCTGAACAAAGCTTAAGTCAGTCACATCAAATAACTAAATGCTTTTTAACTCAAAACTCATCTATCGAATCATTTCCCTCTTCAAAATTCAGCGCTATCATTTTGCCGGAAAACATTATTGATGACCATTTAAAAGAAATTTTTAAAGACAGAGGATGGTACTAAACTAATTTTTGAATCCCATACATAATCTTAAAAGTAGTCAAAAAAACATTTTTTAAGTACTTAAATACCTCAGATATTTCAACATCCTGACAAAACGTGCCAATTTCCAGGCCAGATTCGGATTCAGCGCAAAAGAATTCTTCGGAAGTTACCCTCAGCTGCCCAAAAATATTCATGACCTCTTTACTTGCAGACTTTTTACTAATATATAATTTATCCATACTATTTACATGCTTCGGCGCCAACTTTTAAAATTGAGCTACAGAGCTACTTTTGCGCAAAGTTTTTCAACACTGAAATTTGAATCACCCATATACATTTATACTCCTATGCTTTATATACTATTTATATAAAATTGCTTATATACAAATGGTTTGTAACGCTTTGGCGCAAAATATACTGAGCCAATTTTAATAATTTATTTTTTCAAAAAAACATATTTATACTAAGGAAGTTTATTGTTTAATCGGATCAGTCCCGGATAGGTTTGGTAACGCATGGACCCAGGCAAACCTGATATGACACTGATCAGTGGGTCTGAATGCGGTTTACGTAAATCAAATTTTTTTATGCATATTTAACCAAATCTTCTCTATTGCTGCTTATTAATTTGAATTTATTGTTAGTATTTTTACTTTGTGTTTTTACGATAACAAAGAAAAACTTAATTATTTTATCTATCACCGATCAGAATTGAACCTGGGTCATCTTAACTACTTGAGCTACACCAATTATTATTTCTCGAGAGACTAAAACTTAATTACTTTTCTGTCAAACTTTCAGCTAGGTAAAAAAATAATAAAAAGTTGGCTGATGTCATTTAACTGCGCTTATTGTATTAACAGGTATTACCCAGGTTCAAACCCCAATGGATACGACACAATTTAAAAGGTAAGGTATATTACTTGACGCAGGTTAGAGGAAAATATAAAAATCCTAATAATTGACTATAATTTTACCATAACATCTGATCTGGCAGTGTTGTATAAGCTTTTATAAGTCATTCCATAAAAGTGATGAAAGAGGCTAGCCAGCTCCGGTCCTTACCAGAACCATCCAGGTTCGTTAATGATTGGCCATAAGTGAGCAGTACTGAACTAAATCTTATTTGGCTGCAGTATGGCTCGTCTTTCCCATACCTGATTCGAAATTCCTTAAAACGTTTCCACTATTTAGATCCAAATAAAATTCATACATGGCTGCCCGTAATAGGGTCCGCAATCTCTAACCTGATCTGTAGCTGACTATAGTAGGGCTTGCCCCATAGAAATTTCCACTTGGGTAGTTTTCGCTTAAAAACTTACCGAAAACATAATTTATAACAACTCTTTAGCGTGGTACTTGTGACTGTTGTCCCAAAATTTTGCCAACTTACACGGAGAGAATGATATTTTCTAAATCAATCCATTTCGTTTCTCAAACTAAGAAAATCGAAAAACAAACAAATTAGTTAGAATTTAGTCTTGTTCTAATCGTATTAATTAATTTTTAGTTAGATTCAGACACGCTTTTTTGACACACAAACTTAAAACTTTCTTAATTCCAATAATTTTTTCTTGCTTTCTATGTATTTTTTTATTTCATATATTGCAATGTTTTATGGTTCGACATTACTTTTTTGTCATCTGCATTGTACATATACGACATCAAAGACAGATAAATAATTAGAAGTAAACAACGGTATTCAATTCAATTCAATTCAATTCAATGTCAAATTCTAAATTAAGAAAACGCTGACGTGGATAAAAAAAATCATTAACTCTCAGAGTCGTCTCACGATTAATAAACGAAATAAAATTCTAGACGCCAGAAAAAAATTCGTATCCTTTTTTAAAGGTCTATTAATTGTTTCTGGATTCTAGAAAAAATTTCTGATTGATTCCCAGAAGTTCTAATAATTATGCTTTGATTTAAGAAGTATTTCGTAATTTTGTTTCGTTTAAGTGATTCTTGGATCAAGTAAAAAAAAGGTTTGAATTAAATAATAATCTATTTGGACGAGAACCGTGCTACGATTTCTTGATTCTACTTCCATTTTAGAAATTAATTCCCTCCGTATACTTGGATTCCTTAGGGCCTTGTCGTAAAGGGGTATTTTTTTCAAATTATCAAAAGGTGCTGAACACGTTAAAAGTTACTTGTGAATAAAGCATTTATCTAAAAAGTATGATAATAAAGCACTAACTCAATAAATTTTTGTTCTTTTGTAATCAATTTAAAAGCCGATATTCGACTAAAACATGGCATTATCTAGAAAATAGTTGATCAAATTTTCGTCTTAAAAGCATTTTCTGTTGAATGGCGTTAGAAAATATTGAAAATTTGAATATTTCGTTACGATGACATTCAGCGCATTGTAAGCCATAAATTTTACAAAAAACTGTAATGCCTTAAGTTTAAATAAAGTTATATGCTCTATGTTTTGTCGACTTTTTTTTTTATAAAAAGCTAACACTTTAGGGTAGGGATGCCCAGGTGCGGTGCCCAAAAGTCGACAGCGCGCTGACGTTTACAATAAACATTTCGCGCTAGCATCTGTACAAATGTGTGAAGAAATTCCAGCGAAAAAAAAATTAAAATAAATGTGTTTTGTCTTTTCCACGTATAGAAAAAATGACCCAGTAGAAATTCGTGAATCATTGATGTTAATAAATAAAGATAAATTTTGGCATATAAAATAATTGTATTTTAATTTAACAACAAAAAGAAAACATTTCATAAATCTTATACATATTATGTATACATATGTATGTTATACAAACATATTAACAGAGTTTACTTAAAATAAGACTTTCAATATCTGGTTTAATATTTTGTGATGATGCCAGACGCAATATCGGTGACACTTTTTCTATGAAATTTAATTTTTTTTACAGCAATTAAATAATATTTCAATAATACATGCTTAAAAAATTGCCTTTCCCATAAATAATGTTTTTGTTTGCATTTGTTTGGTTTTTGTACGTTTGATTCCGACTGGGTTTCTCGCATATTCAATTTTCATGCGAATCGGCGCATAGAAATCAGCAACTGCACGGCGGGCCGAATGATGGCCCGCAACGGGCAATGTGACCGCGGGAGGGTAAATGGCCAACACTACTTTAGGGGATAACCCTTTGACACGTGGTGTATTAGCTTCGAAAGGGGAGACAGAAGAGTAGGAATAAGGTTAACGTATAGAGCATTGGTATCTAGCGCAACGATAAGAATGAAAGTGATCTGAAGCAAGTGTTATGGCTTTGAACTTCATTGCACTTCAGTTATTGATGCTTTGCTAATAGAATACACATTTCTTATCACAGCTGAAAAGCTCAATGTGAAGCTAATTTAGTAACAGCTCCAAACAACCTCCAGAAAATTAAGGAGAGGAGAAGGAAATAATTGGAAAGAAAGGAAAATTAGGAAATATGGAAAGTGTATTACCATGCCTGAACCGGGAATCGAACCCGAGACCTCTAAGTTGTAAGCGCAGTACACTACCCCTGCGCCACAAGGCCGGCAGAAATTACAAATTACCATTAGCGAGATAATTCACCATAGCTTAGGACGTTATAATTGCAAAAGAATCGATTTGATAGAAAAATATTTTCTATTAAAAAAAATAAAGAACTTAATGCTCTACAAACATGGTACCAACTAGTTTTATCATTGGTATATCCGTTTGAAGTTTTAAAAAAGCGACTAAAGTACAGCTTCCCCAGCCGCGTCAGGACTCTGCAAACTTACTTCAATTGGAAAATCTCATGTGAAGGAGCATACAACAAAAATGCTCCGGCTATTGAACTATAGCATATGTTTGAGGAAAAGCTTTTTGATATAATGCAAGTAAATATGTTGAAAAATTTTTCAAAATAGAATTTACATCCTTGAATTTGTATAGACCTTTGCATATATATTCATCTTAGCTTATGCCATATTCCTCCCATTTTATTATATTATATCTCGTCAATCTGCAGCAAATTTTACACAGAAGTCTCCAGAGTAGTGTCGGTCACTGCCATATTTATATTTGCAACAGATAATCTCATGGACTTACATGGACTACAAGAAGCGTGTTATATTACCCCCCGAAAGGACAATGAGCAATTCAAATGTTGCCCTCTTTGAACAACGTTGAAATGCTTAATACTTCACGACTCATAGTCCACTGGCGAAATTTTATTGGCATTCCAACATGACGTTCTTAAGAGTTTTTCGAAAAATATTTATTTGAAAAACTAATTTTGACTTTTTTTTTTAATTTTTTGTTCAGTTTCAAAGTGTGTGAATAATAAAAAAAAGTGCGGCACAAGAAAAACAAATAAAAATTGTGTACCAACTGTATTTGTTCAGTCTTCAAAATTGAGTAAACATTTCTTTATATTTTTATTGTTACCAATGTTAATGTTCATTTTTTTTAAACTTTGCAGAATAAACTGATCCCTTAACTTTTCCAAATTACATTATAACAGCAGTTTGCTGACAGCGAGAGTGAAATTTCACTTTTGACACTTGACTTTCGGACTGACCAAACATATACTCGTAACTAAAAAAAAATAAAATAAACATGATGGCTACTTCTTCTTCTTCTACTGCCATAATGATTTTGACATAACAATGGCGTCTGCGTATTTGACACATTTATGTAAACAGAAGCCAAAATAAAGTAAAACCCGACATCGGTCATCATTGCGAAATGCAGCGAAAAAGTGAAAATTTGTGTAAATTTAAACAGACTATGAGAGAGTTACTCAAAAGCCTAACGAGTGTACTTGACGCCACTGCACAGTGGGAATTTAAGAAGTTTGCGGACGCAAAGTTGAATTTCCTATATATAAAAATAATTTTGGTGCCATCAGCTTAAAATTCAGTTCAGTCCCACTGTACTCGTACACAACTGCTGCTGCTGATGATATTTGATGTTGAAGATGAATGTAGGTCTACACGGGTTGGCTCAGCCACTCAGCCAAGTACCTACGTGTGTGCTAATTTTTGGCTTAACTGCATTTATTTGGCATCATTGTTTGTCTGCATGATGCAGAATTAAACAGAGAAACAGCAACAATTGCAGCAGCACAAATAACAATAACAAATAATGAAGAAAGTGAAACTTTTTTTGGGTGTTGAACTGAACGTGTTAATGCATTCAGCCTAAATTTTGTTGTCTGATTATGTTTATTTCTTCTAAATACGAGTGCGTACTTGTTGTGTTGTTTCTCTTTAAAGTCTTTTGTAATGTGTTATGATAAAAATGTAAAAATCATCTTTTCATTAACAACCTCCTGTTGCAGACATTTTTGAGGTCATACGTATAAACACTTAAGATAACAACACGATATGGCGTTAATGTGGACGAAAACGAAAAACACTTAGGTGAATATTCAAAATATTTATGTATGTTGCAACTTCACTGTCATGAGCAAAACCTTTTTGTAAAAAAATTCGAATAAATACTTTCTACAATCGAATTAGGAAATTATGAAATTCAAGTTTGTAGTAAAGTTTAACTGCATTCCTTTAAAATTTTTTTTTGATTTAAAAACTCTTATTGCCCTCTTTTTGCTTCGTTTCGGTTACACTATCAATCATAACTTTTCTGTTACAGTATATGTCGGTAAGCTTTTGCATAGACTTTTGCAACATTTGTGGCCCTTAAGCGCAATTTTTTCTGTCTATACTCATGTCTCCAGCCACCCCAAGTAATAGCACTAAGTGAAACCCAGGTACATATGTGCGGATGCTGATCCACAAGGTCGGGGCATCACTGCAATTGTTCCGTCCCATAGGGGCTTCGCCTTTTATATCCGCAGTAATGTTGCGTACCAGTGTCAGTAACAATTGAGCACGACGGACGCCGAATTTAGCTCTATGTGTTTCAAAGTCCAGTTGAACATCCTGCACTTCTGCTTTGTCATTGGTATCCCCAATTCAAGGGAGATTTCTACCTGCGATAAGGCTAATTTCTTCTATGGTTCGGTTTGTCAAATTTTGGAGTTGTAGCTAGACAGTGAAATTGCTGTTGCTGGTGATTTTAATGTTCATAACTCCAATTGGGTGCACCTTTACACCATACAACTACGAATGGACGCTATGTTGGGTTTTTCGCTGAGTCTAACCAACTGACACTACTAGTGAATATCCCCACGTATATCCTATGCGTTGGGGGTCACAGCTTAAGTACACCAGACCTCATTCTGATTTCACACCATTGAAAATATGATGTGTCTGTCTTTACAACTCTTGGTAATTCGGTCTGGTATATCTACCAATGTGTTGAGGAAGTGTGCCTCAAGACTAACTTGACTATTTCGCAATATTTTCAACATTTCTCATGATGTAGTATGGTGAATTTCCATCAGGTTGGACGCTATTATCTAGCCAGTTAGCAAAAACGGCTATATTACTAACCATAATAATGACCGGACCATTGCGATTTGCTTTCCACTCTCCGAAGTAATAGAAATTGTAATAAACTTTCGCCCTGTGACTTATCAGGATCGCAATGAATTTTTTAGTGATCGTCGAAATGGTTTCCGCAGTGTCCGCACTACCAGAGATCTGATGGCGTTCCTTACTGTGAGGTGAAAATAATGTGTTCATCTTCTCGGCAACAAATGTACATTTTCGAGGCATTTGATCGAGTGCGGCTCTCGTTTTAAAACTAATTGGATATGGTGTTGGTAATTACTTCGCTCGTTGGATAACGAGCTTTGGCAGTGGCGGTCTAATGACGTCATCATTGTCAATTCACTTCATTATTTCTGACTCTATGTACATTACAGAGAGTGAATTTAGCCTGTTCTCTTCTATCGTAGATCTTAAGTGCGATGTCACACGGCGGGCATTTGACAGCGCTTTCACTTTCCAGTGAACTTCTGACGTTTATAGTTTTTCTTGATAATTTATTGATTTTTCTACTTTGTTTCTAAATGTTTTTCAAAAAAGTGTTGTGTTTCACTCTTTTCTTGATGCTTATTAAAATAAGTATAATTAAAGGTTTTTTTTCGTTCCATAATACAATACATTTTTTATTTACTATTTCGCAACACTATTTTGAGCGGTGGCTGCTATCATGTTCGCCACTCAAAAATTAATTATTTTACCCACTGTCAGTGTTTTTTTTTAATTTCTTATAGGAAGCAACAAAAAATTTTGCTTGAGCGCTGTCAAATGCCCGTCGTGTGACATCGCACTAAGTAATTCCTTCCACTCTTTAGCGCTGAAAATAACCGTTCTGCTGAGCAGTTTGACGCTGTACAGCTTTAGTGATGATAGCATCGTCATTGGTTGAGAAATGAGCTCGCAGGTGCAGATACTCGTTCTTCAAAGTCGTATCCAAATCCTATGAAGCTATAAAGTTTTTGGCTCCTTCACTGATGTGTTTAGATAGCAAGCGATTTAGTTTCGTAACAAATTCAAACTTTTTACTTAACTCTCTATAAGCAGATCCGTGCCTCTGTAGTTCTGCAATAATTCTATCTACAATGACATTATAAATGATAATTCTGAATCTGTTCATACCAGAGAGTTCGATCTCGTTTCCCTTGACTTCGTCGAACTGGACCTTACACTTACGTTTCCCCTGCATGTCATATGCATTAGGGCGGGTTGATTTATATGGGTGAAAAAAAGAAACAAAAAAGGTATAGCAACGGTAAATACGGAAAATTCTAAGAAAATTTCCCTTAGAGACCATGGTCCTAAAATCAATCCCTCTTCCGAAATCGACCTCAAAGTTTGTTCATGACTTTTCTTTAAAAACCAACAGCTTTCAACTCATAAAGGTCAAAGGTACTGGGTTCTCTTAAGTCTTCTATATACGTTACCAAAGATTGACACAGCTCAGCGATAGTACCTAAGTCAATGTTGACAGATTGAAGAGACTTGCTCAATTTGCTGAACCTTTTCAACCTTTCATTCCCGAGAAGTGTCAAAAAGCAAGTTTCCATCGAGTCTAATGAATTCAGAAGACCTGAAGCTCCAGAGCGCGCAGATGGTTTTTCATTTGAATCATTGCCAGTTATCTGAAGAGCTGCAATGATCTCATCTCAACAAGAAAATAGACTTGAGCAAGCGTCAGTTTGAGCAGACAGTCTTGTCTGAGAAAACTTCTTAAAGACTGTTAAATTTGGTTTCAGTTTCGATAACAAAATTTCCCATCTGTGTGTTGATGCCGAAAAAAAATTTAACTGTGATTGCAAAAATGAATGGGCCCTTAGGCTGGCTGGGCTCGTAGGCCTAGGTGGAAATCCGGCACTGCAGACATCTGTGTTGGATGCAATTTCTATTGAAAAATGTATCACACTTATTGAAGGACCCATTACAAAAATAATTATCCGAGTTACCCTTCATCTTATGTTTATGCAAAGACATATAATAGGAAAAAATACTGTGTGTGAGGAATGAACATATTTCTAAAGGATCTTTTCTGAAAATGTAAATGCAACTCTTTTTTATGGAGGTCAGTCATTGAGGTGATTCGTTACCCTAAACAAAACTATTAGCTAAAATGTTAAATAAAAGTTTAATTTCAATGTTGTATTGTAAAATGTAATAAACATATTGCGATAATCAACAATATAGAACAAATTTTTCCGTAACTCTAGTCAAAACAATTTGCTGGGTTAGTATGTAGCTACTTAGAAGTATTTTTTATAACGTGCAAGTAAATTATCACCATTAGATTTGCATAAAACAATGTAAAGAATACCATTAAATATTGTTATTAGATAATTTAATTAACGCGCCATTGGTGTGAAAATGATTTGGTTTTATATTTTATGACCAATAAATAATATTTCTCATTAAATTGTTTTTGGGTTGCTGATTTATTTTCAAGTTTAACGTTTTACAACTCTGTGGATGTTTACTCTTTTGAAGTTGACCTATTGCACCTTCGCATATAATTTTCTTGAAAGCACGACTTGATGTGTTTTTCTAGTGCTGATTGTTAATTGTGTGCACATAAATATAAAAATGCCAAAGATATTTATGTATATAAAATTAAAAAAATTAAGTGGCAAATGGGATTGTTCACTTTTGAATTCAAAGAAATATTTTACTCTAATGACATCTTCTTCAACTGCTACCTCTTTGGCCAAACCCTAAAACCTATTACGCAGATATTGACAATTTCATAAAACAAATGGTACGAAAATAAAATCATTTCTTTTTTAGGAAAGAGAAATATCACAATTAATCACTTATCACGTAGTATGTCACCAAAAAAATATTTACAATCCGTAGCTGTCAAATCAAGCCAAACCCAACTAAACGCTGGCGCGCACATCCCAAGTATTGACCCACATAATTATTTCATTATAAAAGCCCAGCGCCGTTGTTGTTGTTGTTGTCGGCAACGTCCCCAATGGCTTTGTTGAAGTCATGATCCGATCATTAAAGATTTTTATTATCGCACCACAACATCAGGCGGGGATTGTGTGCTGCTACACTCTGGTGCAGTAGTAACTCAGGCAACCAGCAGCAGCAGCAGCAACATCGGCAGAGCATCACGCATTGTCAGTTAATTGAGAAGTTGTCTGATTACGATGCGTATGTAATGAAATTAGGGTGGTTCTTAAATATAGTTATTCAAAATTAAAAATTCACTGCAGAACTTGATTTTGATATCTCAATGTGAAAATGCGCCACAAAGATTTTAGAGACTTTATAAATATATAAATGATAGTAGACCTTTATTCTATTTAATTCTATTTTATTATCAAATTTAATTTTTAGTTACGTTTTGTACGCTGGTCTCCTACCCATGTCCTAGATCCTAGCCCTGCACACTACCCACTAGGCTATCTGTAATGTTTTATATTATACGTTAAAGACGAATCATATTTTTCTCACATTTGTCTTGGTAAAGCACCTTAAAAAGACAAAAGATGGACATGAATGTGCTCTTGCATAAAGCCACAAACGAAACATAAGCTGTTGTGTCTAATGTGTCTCTTTCTACTGTATTTAGTAAAATACTTATAAAGACATAATTCAGCATATCTCGTGTGTGTCTTTACACTGTATAGTATAGTGACATATACGAGACATGGTACTGTCTTAATAATCAGCCTATTATGAGCTTTAAAAATGAGTTTGAAAGAATTTTTACGTCTAGTGAGATATTATAAAAGCAAAATTTCGCAATAAAGGCAAAGTACCTTTTTAATTACGTTACCAAGCTACTTTAAAAGCATCACTGCTTTGTAAGCTGGATTTTTTTTTGATAGCTTTAAAATGTAGTTTTGATACCAGTGTTATAATTACCACACAGGAATAACTCACTAATAGGAATTTTGATTACAGAGTGACCTATGTTAAATTTTTTCTGAAAATTATTCAGGGAACATCCGGTAGTCATATCCACTAAAAAAAAATCTGCGTACATAGCATATTACATTTAAAAATTTTTAAATATATATCAATACTTTTGTACATAATAATAAATAAAATTTCAAGCTTTCATAAAGATCCACCCTAATTTTAAAAACAATTGCGCCTGATGACAATAACGATATGACGATGTTGATGTATTAACTCACTTACATATGGTACAGTACCAAGTAGCTGGGTGATTTGTAGCTGCCTGCCTCTGTTTTGATGGGTCGTCTTTTGATTTCGTAGGTCTGCATCCATCAAATAAAAATTCCTCATCGTTGAAAAAGTAAAAGTGGTACACGCGCTATTAACATTAAACTTTCTACGCGCACACTTGCGTTTCTGGGCATAAGAAGGCTACGGATGTTATAACGCAAGAAAACGATCAAAAGATTGACCCACAGTTTATGGAGATTAAAAGCTCCCTATTTAGTTTTTTTCGACATTTGTTGTATTATCGTTATTGTTGTACGTACGAGTACTTTAGAAACTTTTTTTGAAGAAGTCAAATATGCAATTACAACAGTAAAATAACAAAATGAGATTTGTTTGACACATTTTTATACAATTGTCATGTTATCTACAATAATTGATGAAGAAACAAAGAAAATAATTTAAGAGAAAAGTAAGATATTTATTCAAAATTCATTAGCTTAATCTTATGGTTTTTATTAAAAACGGTTCAATTGTATTTTGTTCTTTTAAAACTTAAAATTTTGAATTAATTAAATTTTAATGAAATTGATTTAGCATTGGTAAAAAAATATTATGGAGATATATAAAAACAACATGGCTTATAGAAAAATCTTATTTTTTTTTATTATTGTCTCCAAAATGTTCGGAAAAAAGTGATGTCCTTAGAGTTAACGCATGATGTTGGCAGAGTTTGACATATTAAGCCATATACATCTTGAAAACATTATTTGATCATAGTCATTTATCGATTCAAAGGGTCCAAGCATCAAAAGTCCTTTTTACTGTTGCCATTATTACCAACAAATAAAATATTCTGAGCCCGTTTAATTGATATAATAAACTTTCTCTCTCAGATTTTTCAATACCATATCGTAAACTTTCGCTAATATTTCTGGTGCGGCGAACTCACTTGGATGACCTAAACAGTCTTTAGATGTCATTTAAAAGATGAAATTTAAGAAAAAATAGCATTGATTAGACACTAACAACGTCTTCTCTTGTCGAAACCAGTTACTTATCATACGACCGTAGTTTTTTTAAATAAAAGAAAAGGAGGAAATATGGGACACTTTGGACATTATTGAACCGCAATCCGAACGAGCGACGTCTGAATTGTTAATTACCACTGTGCCACGAGGCCTTATTAGGACAGACCATAAATTTTATCGAGGATAGGGGTAGTCCTGGCATCGGTGGTAATCCCTTTTTTCAAAATAAATCAATATATTCTGATATTGAAAACTTGATATTTATTAATCATAGCTGCGTCACTATTCAAATTTATACTATTACTAGCTGTCCGGGCAGATTTTGTCCTGCCCTTTCCAGTAGGTGTAGCGATGTTGTATGAACTCATGCAATGGAATGTAAAAGTGAAACAGCCCATTTTTCCAGTCAAACTAACTTTAGCTTTAACTCTGTATACGTACAAGGTCTAATTGCCTGAAGAGCTGCAGCCGCCAGCGCCATATTTTGTCTGATTGTGTCTTGGAAATAAAAAAGCCGGGTTTTTCAGACGAAGCTCATTTTCCCATTGGTGGCGGTAATGTACCTAGAAGGGGGCCGAGGGGGCGGCCAAAATGGTTGTGAAAAATATCTTATTTTGGTATGATTTTTGAATGTCAAAAGTGAGGACCATTTTTTTTTGCTCGACAAAATTTTTTGATAATAAAAAATATCAGTTTTTTTAAGTAGATAGAGGGGGGCTTTTCAACTGTTCGTCCCAGGCGCCAAATGTGCGCGGTACACCTCCGATTGACGGTTACATTAATAAGCCAACTTGTCGCATTTGTTGATCCGAAAACCCGCGAAAGTTTCAGAAGGATTCAATGAACTCAGAAAGAGCGACTGTTTGGTGCGGATACTGGGACAAAGTCGTCAATGGGCCGTACATTTTCGAAAATTGCGACGGAAGAGCCGTTACAGTCAATGGAGTGTGTTTATTAAATAATTTTTTGTAGCCAGAGATAAAGCACATGGACAAGGACGACCTCTACTTCAGTGGCGTCAATTCGTTAGGGCTGTGGAGGGCATTGCCCCACCCCCAAGGATCTTATAATAGGCATTATTCAATGCAACAATTCAATAAAACCATATAATAGTGGTGGTATTATAATTCTTGCCCCCCCCCCCAAGGTTTTGGTGAAGTGACGCTCCTTCTCTACTGATGCTAAATTATACCATACAAGTTTCGAAACAATCGAGCTATTACGCACGAAGTACCCTGGTCGCGTAATTACGGATTTTTGAGACACCAATTAGCCAACGATCTTGTGATTTATCTCTGTTAGAAAGACAACTTCTTTTAGGGTTGTGTTAAGAATAAGATCAGCGCTTACCATCCGCAAACAATTTCAATTCTCAAAGTGAACACTGAAGCCGCTATTACTGAAATATAGCCTCAATTATGCGAACGAGTGATAGAAATTTCGAAAAAAGAATAAAGGTCTGCAAGAAAAGCTGAGATGACCATTTGACAGACATATTGCTCCATACATAATACCTATGTATCTACTTTATTATGCAACAAAAATTTCGGAGACATCCAGAAAAATTGTATTAAAAAAAAAAAAATAAATCCTCTTGTTGAAACACTCTACATTATAACCTATTTGTAGAACAAACGGTCTAGTCTGAACACTGATTTTTTTTTATTCCGTCTGAACATATAACATTTATTTATGTATATACCTATGTATATTAAAAAACAATATAGTTTACATAACTAAGTGGTGTTGCATATCTTGCGAACTTAAATTCCAAATATTCTATATTGTGAAAGAATCTTCTAGCTCCAATTTGGTTTAAGGTTTGCGTTGTTAACCATATTGCTAGCCAAATACTCTATTGATTTTGAAAGACTTTCGTTGTTTCTCGTACTTACTTTTATTTATTTTGTATGCTTTTAAGATGTTTTTCGCATTCGCTTCAACCACTTTCAAATCTTGAGAAATTTGACTTTGCAAGAAGAAAAAATAATAGGCGTTCAAGGATGCAACGTCATTATAAATTAAGTCAAAAGCTTGAAAAAACTAACAGCTCTAGCAGACAAGGTCTACCAGAATAACATATATGAAACAATTTGTTGCTTCCAACAATTATGCCAGAAAAGTGCTATACCCTGAAGAAAACAAAAATCATACAATATGAACATATGGACCAAAACGCAAAAAAGTAAACTACGGAGACAATTTTTTTTATTTAAATTTCGCGGGTTCTTCATTATTTTCTGGCTATACATATTCCTAGGTATCGAGAAACACAAATATCAACCCGAAATTTTTTGTTTGCTGCGAGAATTTAGACTTGTTTCTGTTGCCTCTTGATGAAAAAAAATTAACAAAAATACAACAAGAAACAAAAAGGTACGTTGTATTCGATATATGATATTTTTTACTTGCTATCCGCTTTTCTGAGATAGTGCTAAGTCTAATGAATGTAACTAAATAAAATATTTGAAGGAAAAAAATTTTATCAACATTTTGTGTAAAAAAGAGTTCGACCGCATTTTTTAATGTAACGTAACAGTCCAAAATCCCAAAAAGTTTTTTGGTGAAAAATCTAGCACGTCAACAAAACAGAAACACCTCATTTTCTTCGAGCAGTTTTAGTATATTTTCTAAAGAAAATAAAAAATTAGCGGTGCATTTATTTATGTGGGTGTCCAGCGCCAAAACAATTTGTAACGTAACAGTCTTTTTTAATCGATAATCAAATATCATAAGAGCTATGTTGATTTTCTCACCTTAAATGTATGATTTTTGATGTTTGTGAAAAGCTGAGCAAGGCCTTACATTTTTATAACCCCTCCATCACCACTCCTTGGTCCCCTTATGGAACATTTTAGTCAAATTTTCTGAAAAAATTAACATAGGGGTCAAACGAGTGAGAATTTCTTTATACGGTCTTAGGATAAAATATTCCTCATAAAAAACTAACAATAAAACTTCCTCAGGCTCATCTGTATGGTAGAAAAATTCAAAAATAAATTTTTCAATTTCTTTATATCGCTCGTTTACTGAGTTAATTATACATTTGTTTTATGTTGAAAAATCCTAAAGGTATCTAATGAACTTGGCTTGTGACAAGAGTTTATATAGACTTTCATTTATTTTCATCTTCAACTTTAAATGCGTTTTTCTCCAACTTTAGGTTTTTTGAGTTTTGACAGTCTTCCAAAAAACGAGCGATATGTTTTTTATAATTTTAAATGTATCTCTCGTATGTACATTTTTTTCAGAATATTTCAATAACATTTTCTATAGAGGGATTAAGTGCAAATTAAACAAGTTCATGAGGAACAACTTTTCCTCAGACACCAAATCTCTTAAAAAAGCCGTAAAGAGCGTTTAGCTGTGTCAATTAAGAGTTAGTTTACCGATATCTGAAAACACAGAGGTCTTGACCAAAATCTGATGGCAGATTCGAGCTCAGTGACCCCAAATTACACTGATTACCCAAATTTTAGAAATAATTTTTCCACACAGTGCAGTTACAGTGTTATTGGTTCCTTTAAATTCAACGTCAATTACTTGGAATTTTTGGGACGTCTAATCGTCAGACCACTGAATCAATGCTATCTATTGTGAAATTAAACAATTAAATCCATTTTAATGTTTTATTTTACTTTTTATGCGAACATAGATCGCAAAGGTAACGTAACAGTCTTTTCGCGTAACGTAACAGTCCGTGCATTTTTGCTTCTACAGAACTCAAAAAGAAAATTTTCAGTGTAATTAAAATTTAATTCATTACTCTCATTCTAAAGCTTTGAAATTATAAACTTCATATTGAAAATAGTCCACCAAGAGAGCAGACTTTTTCAATAATGTAAGGCAACTTCAAAATCTACTTCCAAAACTATGTAACGTAACAGTCCATGCTCACACGTTCATAGCTCCTAAATAACAAGGGATACAAAAAATTTTATATAAACAGAAAATGGTACTACAGAATCATACTTTTAGATGCATGAATCAAATATATCTAAAGTACTCAATTTCATGTCTTTTCAGAGCAATTTATGTTCAAATGTACGTACGAATGTAACGTAACAGTCTGCGTTTTGGTTCATATACAAAATGAATACAATTTTTATAAATTTTTCCCGAAGCAGAAGACAAGCCTTAAAATTTAAAGAAACTTCATCTTAGCGAATGTTGCAATGAAAATTTAATTATTTTTACTAAATTTTCAACATGAAAAACAAAAATAATGAATTGGCACTTAAGTATGTACTCAAATAAATAAATAAATAAATAAGTTGTCATGGTGGGATTGAGTCTGTACAGCATCAGAACAAAATTTAAAGACATTTCCTTAAAAATGTAAAAAGGGACAATATTAAATCCTCGTATTTAAACTCTTAAGTATTAAATTTTAAAGCAGTAGCTTTTGCATACTTTGCCATTCCAATCGATATCCATACATTTTAAATACACTGTATGCATACATACAAAAAAACTATATTGTTATGTAAATTGAAAACTTGCAGCGAAAAAATATAAAATTAAATATGCAACAAAATGTCCTGCCCGTAGCAGTCATTTTCATTTTTCTCGCTTTCATTTCGCACTTACTATTTCTTGTTCTTTTTTTTTTTTTTGTTGATATTTGTGAAAAAACACCGCATTTTTAAAACTTTATGTCACAAATAAAATCCATATATGAATTAAATATTCATCAACAAAATCCGTACAACATCAACAGCAATGGCAACAACAAAACTTTCATCAGCTTCTAAAAAAGTTCAAAATTTTAAACTTTTTATTTGTATTTTTATTAAAGTTGATAGCATTGTCGCGCCTTTTGTATCAGCAGCAACAGTTGAATCATTGACGTCAACATTTACTGTCAACATAGAATGGGCGAAATGCTTTAAATTTACCTACTAACTATAGGTAAGAGCAATAAGGTTGGAAATACTTTTTTCTTTAGATTTGTTTGATCATTTTTTAGTACACAGGAGCCGCTTTTAAACCCCAAGAACTCAATTTTTCCAAAGTACAGTGAAACCTGGTTAAGCGTTACCTGGATAAATGGGAAACCTTTACTAGTGAGACTCACTTCAAGGTCCCAGGTTATTTGCATCAAAATACCTCTATTACTGGGATTTAATTTTTGAAGTTTTTGTGCGTTTTCGCCTCTATAACATGGGCTTTTCCTTCCATAACTGGAACCGATTAGAAATAACCTCTATAAGTGGGAAATAATAATAAATATTATTGTTTAATTTGTTATATTGAATTTGAATATGCACGTTTTATCGGTCAGAGTATGGCTATTTGGGAAACTGTGTAAATGGGAAACCTCTTTAATTGAGACAAAAATTTTGGTCTCTTGGAGATCCCAGTTATCCAGGTTTCAGTGATATAGATAACTGTGAGCAGATATAATTCAAAATGTAGTAAGTGTACCAAATTTTATTTACGTTTCTATACCATAACACGCCCACTTGGTAAAATTCTGATTACTGAATAAAATTAAACATTTTTAAGAATCTTTTAGTTCATACAAAATATTATTTTATAAGAAAATTAGTTAGTAAGAAAATACATATGTATGTATTATACATACCTATATTAAATTCTTTCAACTTCTCAAAGCAAACTCAGTTTCTTAGGATAATTTGTACGTTCCATGCAATCGGACTGATTGCAATCAGCACAAATATATTTTTTTCCGGGAGCACTCATAACACCTTCTACTAATAACCTTATTATTTAGTTCCCCAAACGTTTTTTCCGAGTTTTCACCTACTTTTTTACGAAGTTTCCAAGTAACGCGGTCAATCGGATGAAGTGTGACATACCCCATCAGTATTCGCCTGAGTGCTTCCCCTCCAATGTATTACGTTTGACTAAGCGTGCTAGCTGTGCCAGTTGTAGGATGTGTTATCTTCATCTACTGAGTGCACGGTGTCAGATATAATCTCGCGGGGCTTATCATACCCCACCTCATTGACGAAGGGTTAAAAAGTTTTATCGACTTTAAGTGCCATCTAAATATTCGAATTTGGAAATTTCCTTTTGGGGTGAATTTCCATCTTCCAAATACTAAATAACTATGTAAAATCATGGATGTTCCTTCCTCAATCACGCCATACAGGGTGTTCAGGTATTCATAACGCAATTTGTGGGGAGGGGGGTCTTGTAAAACATTACGATGCGTTACAGGGGCGGGAGGGTTGTTCGAACAACGCGTTACGTAACATTGTTTTTGAAGTAAAACTTTTTAGGGGGGGGGGGGTGATTTGAAATTCTTCTTCTTCATCTTAATGTCCTTTAATACTACGCGTCGTCGTGTTCGGTTTCCGGCAGTCGCTTTGAGCTCCTTCCAATTCTTTCCAAGTTGACTAGTTTCGCGTTTCACTGTTCTTCTCCATGTTTCTCGTGGTCTGCCAGTGGTATTCCCCTCGCATCGAGAGGTTTCCATTTCATTGCCTTCTTTGCGATGCTGTTGTTGTCTTTGCGGAGAGTGTGGCCTATCCACTTCCACTTTTGTCTTCTAACCAAGATGTCTAAAGGCTCCATGTTTGTTCTACGGAGCAGTTCTTCATTGCTTATTGTGTTAGGCCAAAAAATTCTGAGAACAATTCGAAGACCACGATTTACGAAGACTTGCAATCGCTTGGTGATTACTTGGGTTATTTTCCAAGTGCAGCAGCCATATAGAAGAACAGATAGAACATTCGATTGAGACAGTCGAACTTTTAGGCTGGTGCTTAGATTGTTGTTTCGCCATATATCGTTTAACATGCCAAACGCCACTCTGGCCTTCCTGATTCGGCACGCAATGTCCTCTTCGGTTATATCTCCGGCGGCAACTTCACTTCCCAGGTATGTAAAACTATCGACTGACTCAATGGGATGGCCAAATATTTCAACAGGACAGGCTTAAAACTTTGGTTTTTCTAAAGTTTGTTTTAAGGCCGGCAGGCATCGCCTCTGCATTTAAATTGTCCACCATACGTGTTAAATCGATTAACCGATTAGCAAGGAGGCAAATGTCATTAGCATAGTCGATATGTTGCAAAAAGCTTGTCATTGTCCACCTCTGACCGCTGTTTGGCATTTGGTGTAAAGCAGCATTTAAAACGTCTCCAATCATAAGCAGAAACAAAACTGGGGACAAAATGCAGCCTTGACGGACACCACTGTGGACTTCAAAGAGATCAGATAGTTTTCCCTTGTAGAACAACTTGCAACTTCATAAGTTGATTTGATTAAGTATAACGATTATCTTCTCCTGTAAACCCCTCCGTCGAAGGGCAACCCATAAGCAGTCGTTGTTTATGGGTTGCTTTAACAAAGCCTGCCCCGGTGTCCAAAAAATCCGAATTTTGGCCGACTTTTTTTTAATAGAAAGTTCATAAGATTACAGCTTGAAATGTATGTCAAATGATAGTGCTCGATGAGCCTAAACAGAAGATATAGAGTTGCCTTGTTGGATCCTTTCCTAAACAAGGATATACTAAAAATATATCAACTTTATAATTTTGGAAAAAAAATCAACAACAAATTCAAACAATTTCAAACAGGATGAAAAACAGAGACAACGTTTGGTGAATAAATTGTGCGCCTATCAATTAGACATTCAAAAGTAAGCACTTTCCTTTTGAAAAAAAAGGAAGAAAAATTGATTAAAAGTCAAAGTAAATAACAAAATTTAATTTCATCATCCTATGCCCTGGTAATGACTCTTTACAAAAAATGCTGCATTTATTGCATAGCCTAGAGCGGCCAAACTTTAAATCCACTCCTGATATACCAAAATACATACATACATACATATTTATATGTATACTATTTGCTTATGCACGCTTGCAGTTGTAGTTTATTATGAACATAAATTTGCTTTCACACAGAAAAATATTTGCATATTTATGACTCAAAAAAAGAAAAAATTATGGAAAAATATAAAAATCCGTGAATGTGGAAAAACAAAAGTGACGTAGATGAAAACGCAGCAGCATAAAGTGACACAGTTATAGGGAGTTGTCATCACTGACTGACTGACGCGCAAACTTTTCATGTAACATTTTGACATACGATATGAATCAAATGTCAGAGGGTGTCACAACAAGCTGTAGTATATCATAACATAGGAAAGGCTGTTGATCATAGCATAAAGTAGAGAGCGAAATACATACATTTAAATTCTAATAGCTTTGATCAGGATTATTTCTATTATTCGCTATATTATGAAGTATTATGAACAAGCCGCTAAGAATAGTTGAAGAAACTACCTCTTGTGAGAGGAGCTTACCGTTGCCATTGGTTGGCTATAAAACGCTTCTTTCAATGTAATATTGGTGGATTCATTTTGAGCCTTCCGAGTTCTACTTTTAAAGTGATACCACCTTATTCTTTCACTGACAGGTTGCCAATTCATTAATAATCTGGTTTGGTGAGGAAGACGTTATAGGTTGTAAATCTAGGTAGGTGGCGCAACCTTTACTGCTCAGATGCATTTTTCTGCAGGCTCCCAACCTGAAATACAGTCGCCTTTTTTAGTCTCTCACTTGGATTACAGACGCTCAGATGTCTAAGCCACCCAATGTGGAACAAACGCTGATTAGATTGCCGCCCACTCTGGATCAAGGGCATACCGGATTCAGTTGAGTTTGTGGATTCACTGATCATCTCTGTAAAGGGATGTCTTTGCGGGTAGGTAAGACATAAATTATATATAAGCCAAACAAAATCGGTTTACTATTTCTGAATAATTCATAACCTTTGCAGATGACTTTCGGCGTCTCAGTGGGTACATTTGTGGCGTCATATTGTTTATTATGCAACCATTAGAGAGATATGATTAGAAAAAACATAGAAATTATATTCACCAATAAAAAACTGGCAACGTAACCTTGAACCTGCAATGCTATTACGACACCAATCAACAGCATTGGTCTGCAACAAAAAAATTCAAACTGCAAATATCGTAAATTGCGTTCGAAAAACCACAAAAAAGTGTTAATGTCTGACAGATAAATTTTATTCATAAAATTAACGGGATTATAAAAGTTTATGGCACGATACATATTGGGATATTTACAACAAAATATTGTAAAAATCATAGCAAATTTACAATTGCTGTTGCTACAGTTTTTCATATCACTAAGTGCAATAACAACAAAAAAGATATAAAAGTTGTTGTTGCATGGTAAAAAAAAAATGTTTATTAATTGCAAACAACTAAAAGTTTTCTGTCAAGTTGAAAAGCCAACAACAACAACAACAACAAAAATTCATCATCATAACTCAAAAGTTATGACTGCACCAGTCAGCCCTATAGTTAAAATATTAAAAGTGTTCATGTTATTGTTGTTGTTGTTGTTACAGTTGTTGAATGCACTTGAAAAACTTTTGGCTTTTTTTTTGGCTTTTTTGAACAATTGTGCTGATTTTTAGAGTGTTGTATTTATTTATTATTAAAATTTTATTCATATTTATATTTAGATTTGAAAGGAGTTTTTCGGTACTTTAACGAAAATAAAGTTTTTATCAAATTTTATAATTTTAATTCATAAAAACTTTAGTGATCATCCAGCTAACCAGAACATTTTGCCCCAGTCATAAGTTCAACTCCCTTGTATTGATGAAGAAAATATTTAATAGAAATCAGTTTCAAAATACGCACTCTTAAGATAATTTATAACCTGAAAATTGTTACACCAATAAATACAGAAGACAGATCTGAAAATGGGTGTATGTTTCCTGGATATAAGTGTCACAGAACATGCATTACTATCGCTCTTTCGATATGCCTGTAGTTAGTTCATGATCGCCTGAACTGTATGCCAACAGTTTGCCCCTAAGTTGGTGGAACAGGGTCGCAAAACATACTGAAATCGAGTTTAATTGGACAAAAAGTGCTTTGACTGCAGAACATTAATACGCTGCTATTTTTTGATGGAAGAACTAGTGCTTCACCGAGACGAGAACGATACGATAATTCAAAAATTATCGTATCGTCCTCGTAGTGGAGCTTATCGTCTCGTACTCGTTCTCGTTCTATAATTTTTTGACCTGTTTCGTTATCGTTATCGTATCGTTCTCGTCTCGTTATCGCCGATATTTCTCGGTTAATATCGTTTACATTTATACACTTAATACTAGCTGGACCAGTGGTTTTACCTGCGCACTACCCGTTTTTCCACCCCTCTTACACTTTACGCAGTCCTTACTGCAGAATATTGGGTCCATGGATCGAATTTCTAAAATTGATATAAGTACCAAGAATAAAGGGTTTGCTTGTATTGGAGAAGGAAAGACCCATTATCCAACGCCGTAAAAGTGGCTCTATCGCTGTCAAGAGTAAACCAAACAAGAAGAAAACATGCTTGTTTTTACATTTAGGTAACTCTAAAAATGAAGTCGAAGAAGAATTATTTGAAGTATTATTTGCTACCACGGTCAAATGTGATGTGAATCCTCAAATTTTGTTTTGATTTTGTTTTTATATTTTTACGAACTTTTTTGTTCGTTTTCAGAAAAAAAATATTAACGTCGATGTATGCACATACATGTGCTTATTAAAAATATAGTGCAAATTACGCAAACGTGTGTGGTATATACACCGAAAAAAAAGACCGTACTAAATTTGAAGAACTGCCTTCCTCCGATTTAGTGTAAAAATTTTCCTTAATCTAAGTTAGTTTTCCTCATATTGGTGAAAATATCGTCTCATTTAGTAATTGAGTCCTTTGAAATGAGTTCAAGTTTCATTTAAGCAAGTCAACGCTCTTCCTCAAATACAGAGTTTGTGGTTTTAGTAAAACTTTCCTTTGAAATAGTAAATTTTTCTTTGGGAAGAATTTTTGAGGACAACTTGTTCCTCATTTGAGTAAAAACTTCCTCAATCTAATGGAATGTTTTGTTTAAGGAAAATCGTACTCAGTTTTAGTTAGTTTCTTCAAAAAATTTACTATAACGTAGGAAAATTTTCCTTAATAAATGAGTGGCAACACTCGCTGCTTTACTCGCTGAAATTAATATGTATTCTTCTCGTAAGTATTCTGTTTTTGTCTATATATTTATAGTTCTCTACTTGTTTTTTAAATAAAAAAATAAAAAAATTAAAAAAAAAATTATGTCGTCGCCGGGATTTGAACCGAAGCTTCCCTGATCAGACAATAGTTGTTACACGCGCAGTTTAACAACATCATTTCAGTATGTCTTGAAAATGCTGTCGGTGGCTGAGTTGGGTAAGATGAGCATCTTTGAACAGTGGCATGGCGCAGAACACAGGTTCAATTCTCTGTTCGGGGACAGGTAAAAAAAAATTTAAGTTCTTCTTTGAAGTTTTAAAAACGTATTACAATTAAAATAAGAATGACTGACAATAAGGAAACCAACAAATAAGAAAATAGAGGAAATAGAAAATTTACAATTTTTTTTTGAAATCAACGAATTTATTTTAAGTAAATTTCTTTTATTTAAGGATACCTTCATCCTTAGAAAAAGTAAAATTTTCCTCAGTTTTATAACCTTGTCCTCACATTGAGTAAACTTTTCCTAATTTCAAAGCAGCAACATTTACTTGTACTAAGGAATCCAACTTACTTATTTTGAGGAACCCATGGCGTTAGCTCGTATTGAAGGACATTTTTTCCTTACATTTAGGCATTTTTCCTTAAACGGAGTAAGTTTTTTTTTCGGTGTACGCGTTCAACGTTCTAAATGGTTATCGGACGATAATCAAGTGTTTATCGTACGATAAACACTACATTATCGCCGAGAACGAGATATCGGTCTGACCTTTTTCGTTCTCGGCCTACGAGAAAAAATTTTTTTAATATCGTCTCGTTTTCGTTCTCGTTCCCGGTCCCGATAGCGATAACGAGAACGATATTTATCGGTTCTCGGTGAAGCACTAGGAAGAACGCTTAAATAAAATCGACATTTCCTCAGTAATAAGCTAACTTCTATTCGCCAAGTCATAAGCTATGGGCGAATAAAACGATCAAATTTATAAATTTTCCTACTCGCTGTTTATACGATTACTCGATGTTATTCTACTTTTTATGTTTCATATTATTCTTTTTACTACCTGACATTTTCAACGGTTTAAGTTTACTCTTTGCTCCCATTCGCCAATTTCTATTTAACGAACTTTCTTAAGTATTTTTTAATTCTAAGATAAATATCAGAAAGTGTCGGTTAAATCTAGTTTCGGAGATATAGCCATTGGAAGTTAAGGACATAGTTTTTGCAAAGATAAATATAACTTGGAAACCTCTGGGTTGATATACTAAATAAGGGTATCATAAGAAATACAATTTATTTAGCTACAATAGTGTACATAAATCCAGAGCCGTACAGTGCATATTTGGCGACCGGGGCAAACAATTGCAATTCCGCCCCATATATACCAAATAAGGAAAAATTTATTTCCTAACCATTGGTGGGATGTCTTTGACTTTAAATTCGTGAAAATCTACATCTACACATTACAATTTACTACACCGAACTATTTTCATTTACTAAATAAAAAAAAGGTACACATTTATGACTTTCAGAAACCCAAGCAAAATGATATATGTATGATTTTTATTTTAATTTTTCATGACCATTTTGCCGCTCCCCAGCCTTGCGCCCGGATCGCCCACCCACTCTTCAATATGGATATTTTTTGCAATATTTTTTGTGAAGTGTTTTCCTATAAAACACAATTTACTATTAATAATTTTGCTTAGCTTTCCTTAATACGCTTGAATTGAATATTTAATTTTATGTGTGATGCCAATTATTCATGCTATAATTTATTTAGCATTTTACTCAGTATTATTTAATTGAAATGTTAATTTTACTATTCTGTTATTAGCATTCCTTAGCTAGGATATGCGGATGTGTATACTGTAATGCGAAGAGCGATTTATTGCTGATACAAACCTCTGTCTGATTCAGCGAAGGAGCAAACCGCACTAGCTAAACAATTTTTAGTTGTCTCCAAAAATGTTGATAAAATAATAATAAAAGGATAGCTTAGCTTTAAAACTGTAGTGGAAAACTTCTTAGGCAATAAGAAAAGTCCGAATTACAAAAAAGTTATAGAAGGGTTACTTGAAAACTACAAGGCTGCTGGCTGCCTTATGAGCTTCAAACTCCGTTTCCTTCATTCCCATGTAAATTATTTTCCAGAGAACCTGGGAGATTATAGCGAGGAGCAAGGTGAGAGATTTCACCAAGATCTCAAAGAAATGGAACGCCGCTATCAAGGTAAGTGGGACGTCAATATGTTGGCGGACTATTGTTGGAATCTGAAGAGAGTTGCAGCCGAAAAGAAGGGAACCAGTAAGAGAAAGCCCCTCAGAAGGTCATTCAAGAGCAAGAGAGTCCGATATCATAGGACTACAGAGAAAATTGGCACTTCAACCCCCATAAAGAGGTGTATGGGGGTGGTAAAGGGACGCTAAGGGATAACGGGGGGTCTTATTTATTTCTGGTAGTCTTCTTCGTTCTTAGTGGCCCAGAAAACATAGGGATACACAACCCACTCGACTTTGTATGAGAATTGACATTTCAACTCCCAGAAGTTGGTGTATGGGGGTGGTAACGCGGAAATGGCTAGTTAAAAATTTTTTTTATGTTCATATTCAGTTTCAGCGATCCCGAAAACTGGGGGACAGAGGGGTCTACCCTCTGGGTCAACATTTTTTTTTTTTGTGCGCCTGTGCTATTTAACATTTTAGAAATATTTTCGAAGCGAAAAAGCAAAAAAAAAGACTAACAAACTTACTTATTAATTTTTTATTTAATAGCAGCTTTTTACTTGATTGAAAGCTTTAAAATAAATAGCTAAGCAGGCTTAAACCTATACTAGTTAAGCCCAATTTTGATGGTAAACTGAAGTTGAGACCTAAGATTTTCATAAAAATGTTAGATATGATAACAATGCAAGCAGCCATCAATATGAGTAATTTTACTGGCCAAATGCGTTGGTGGGTGCGGCACCGTCATGATATATATAAGTTATAATAAGAGAACAAACAAGGCAATCGCTATGAAATTTAATATGGCAGATAAACTTGCTATAAGGTATCTTATGACAGAAAGAAGGCTCAACACTACATTTGGGCGTGGCACCTCGGTTACTAAAAGATTTGGAATGGAATGGAATTCGACGGATTGCATCAGTTGTCGTGGCAGCTCCCATATAAACAAAAAGTTGTAAGCGCTATTTTAAGTGAACTATTGCAGCAATTGGAATGAAATTTAATGTAGGTGACTTATGTACATTCTATAAGCTATATCTGAATCAAAAGCGTGCGAAATTGCACCAATGAGCATGGCATCTTCCATACAAGTAAAATGCTTCTTTACGTGGCATATCTATCGAAATATGTTGGCAATCATAATTAAAATTTTGTATCAGAGTGTTGCTTATGGAAAGCTATTTCTGAATCAAAATCGGACTAGATTGTACCAGTGGGTGTATCACCGCCCTATATTTTAAGACTAATTACGGCATATAACGCAAAACTATACCAGCTATTGCGCTTAAAATTGGTATGCGAATGTCGATCACGAGTATAAATTATTGAACCAAGTGTCGGCAGAATTGGAGAAGTAGGCGTGGCAAATTTGAAATTTTATAGTTTTTCCAAAATTTTAAAATAGAAATTCCATACATATAATGTGAGAATGTTCCGGAATCAATATGCTGTAAACTGATGTAATCAATTACTATGATAAAAAATTTTACAAATTACCTACGAAATGATATAAAAAATAACATTATTTATGTGATATAAAGTGAATTTCATATTTTGACATTTCCTTAACTAACACAAATAGTAAAAGTAGAAAAAAAAAGTAAAATCTCTGTGGACCGCGAATTTGCCATTTTAATAATACATACCTACTTACTAATATTCGTATCGATAATTTTTGATATTGATGAAGAGAATCACAATAAAAATTCCGTTATAAATTGAAACCAATAAATAAATATACACCTTAAAATTGTGACATCAAATATAAAAAAAAAACGCTCTGGTGTCCTCAAAGTCCTATGAAATATACGAACAAGAAACAGATTTTAATCTGTAGTTGGGTGGGTCTATCATTGAACTCATTACTGAAGAATTTCATTTTCGTTCAATTCGACGATGCTCATTAGTGTGAGCTAAGCTTTGGAGTGGCCTCAAATGCCAAAGTTTATCTTGCTGTGATTTGTAGCAAAGAGTGGTTAAAACACAGAGCGTGCAGCTATTGAAGAACCCTTATCAAAAAAAAAAATGTCAAATTAATTTAATTAAGAGTTTTTTAAGCGATAATCCACATTAATTATGTTTTGAATTTTCTGGTGTTATTGGTAAGCAATTTTCTTGCCTAGAGTGAACTTTTTTCAATCGCCAAATTTAACTTCATTTGTGAGCTTAAATTTTCATAAGAAATATCCAAATCTATGAAATAACACAGTGAAAGACTCCAAAAAAAAGAGAACGCACGTGTCTTTGCTATTGCTGCCCTGAAGTCAAAGACCTTTCGCCTACCCTTGTTAATGAATTTCAGCAATACAAAAAAAAAAAAAACATTTTCTTCCATAAAAATAAAAGTGAAGATATTCGAGTGAATTACATAGAAAAGTTTGCTTTTGCAGCTGTTGCTTCAAGTTACACTGATGTAATGGGGATTTGTACACTAAGGTGCTATAAGGTTACAGCGACATTTGGTGAAACTCACGCAGTAGCACAACAACAACAACAACAATGAAATACATAAGAAATTTCCCACTTACGTTTTTTATGGGTTTTTATGTTTTCTTTAAGCCGCTAAGTATTTGAATCGAAATTTCCTATGGCTTTGACAGCATAAAAAACGTTAATTCTTTACGTTTAATTTAAGGTAAATTGGAAAAAGAACGGCTTGTAATCGTAATTGTAATTAGGTGGATTGATATGTATGTAAATGATATTTATGGTAAGGCCAATTGTAATTCGGTGAATTTGAATTACAGTCTTAATAACAATTACAATACCAATAACATTTCAATTACATTTGCAATTTCAATTACAATTTTACTTTCGATTGTTATTGATTTGACGTAGATACTATAATCGTTTTGACCAATATTTTTTATTTTAATTCTAGTTATACTTTTTTCCTTCCTTAAAAAATAATCGTTATGGTCAATTATTCTTTGTAATTAATAAAACTATTTACTGCATATTCAATTGTTTTCATCCGACGTTTGGGTTATTGAGCTTATTGCCTCTTAAATTTATAGTCTTAAAGGACGTCTATTAATTATGTGAGGCATATTTTTGAAAGTTCGGTCCCACCCCCTAACCCTTGGTGAGTTTTTGTGAGAACTGGGGAGACCCCTTCCTCAACCTTTTTCGACGTGAAATTTACCATATAATTTTTGAATAGCTAAATCTATTTGATATGCTCATGCATTAAGCTTTAAGTGTATGTGCTTTAATGATGTCTTCTACCACTCGGCAAGTAATGTTTCAGAAGGTTTCAGAAATGTTTTATTTGAAATATTGCAAACGGAACATTAAAGAAATCTTTCTTAGATATTTCAAATCTAATGTTTTACATGGAATCATTATGAATTGTTTTTGAAAGTTTCCAGATGCAACGTTTAAATGAAATCTTTTTGACACTTTATAAACGAAATCTTTAATATGGCGTCATTCTGAAATGTTCCAGATTTAATATTTTAGGGGCCGTTAGTTAGATGTCAAAGCCATAGGCCGCATAGCAGGAGACTGTAAATTTGAGGTAAAAGCCGGTAATTTTTTTTTTTCTAAGCATAAGTCAACGCTCAGGGGATACCCCCTATAAATGCAATGCAACGTGTTGGTTTAAGAAAAGGCAAAAAGTTAGAGGGAAGGGGGATAGATCAAGTAGAGTCCGCGAACATTCGTGTTGAATTTTCCGATGTCAAAACTGTCGGGGAAGACAAACGCATTCAGGCTGTTCCACAACTTAATCGGGCGGCCAAAAAAAGAATTAGCGCGAAAGTGTGATGTCCTGTTGAACACCGGTGTAGCACAAAAGGGATGGGCCTGATGAGACGCCCGAGTACTGCAAGAGAAAATTCGGACTGAGGGGATCAGTTCATGTATAGAGCACTTCCCGTTAAAGTACCTATAGAAAAAGGTCAAACACCCTACGTTACGTCGGAGGTGAAGGGAATCGATGGAGGAGTTTACAGATTCATCACCTATTAGTTTCATCACACGTCGCTGAACACGATCTAGTACATAGCTCCAAAGTGGTTTTTGGAGCCCCGGCCCAAATAGATGAGTTGTACTCCAGTTTGGGTCTAATATACGTGAAGTAGACAGTACGAGGATCAACAGGAGTGAAGTATTTCTTACACCGTTTCAAAAAACCAATACACTTGGCCGCTTTTTTGAACACATCGAATACATGATCTGTCCACATAAGGTCTGATTGAACCGATATGCCCAGAACGTCAAGAGTTGTTGACCTCGCAATATCTAACTCAGCCATATTAAGGGAAGGAGGGGGGTAATCCATGAGACATGAGACAACACTGGGTTTTAGTAGCATTAAAATTGACTCGGTTAATATGACCCCACTCGGTGATTTTGTTGAGGTCATAAGCTAGTGAGTCATACACTGCCGTTAATTGGACGTATCAGTATTTTTATGCAATCAACAAAAAAAAAGGTCCCACATTGCTCCTCAAAAATGAAATACTGTAGTGTGCGACTTATTTAAGGCCACCCGGTGGTCTAGGACTTTAGACAAATCGATTTTGAGAAATTTGATTTTAGCGACTGATTATTTTATAATTAAACATTATTTAATCGAACTTACTAAAACTTATTAAGAAAAAAACAAAATCGATTTGATAATTAAACATTTTTTAATCGAACTTACACAGTCATTAAGCAAAGACCAATATTGTAAATTTTTACTTATTGATCAATGCTATTTTTCAACAAACATGACAAAGATAACAAATGTAACAATTTTAACCTGGTAATTGGTGACATAATTGGGCTATTACCAATAGCCTCATCAGACCATATGGAGAACACGCCGAATTTCAAAAATATGTGGCTGGCAACACCACAATTTCGAAAAATGAATCATAGCATGGCTTTAGGCCGACGGTCTAACGGCTATGGCAACAAGCGAGAAAGTGACAAAAGATGACAAATGGAATATACGCACTCTGTACACCTCATGACAAGTCCCTCAGTAGCTCAAATGTTAGAGCGGCAGTCGCAAAATATGCAATTGCAAGGCATGAACGGTCAGGGGTTCGAGTCCATGTACAGAATTAGGCTATTGGTAATAGCCGAAACATGTCACCAATTACCAGGTTAAAATTGTTCCTGAACGCAATGAAACTGACTTCGTAGAACAAACTTTTTATGTTTACATATCGCTCATTTACTTCAAGAGTGGCATAACTAAAAAAACATGATATTTGAGTTAATGATGCAGAAATATTTGGTATTTGATGTTTTATTTCGTGTCAAAAACTCAGAAAGGTATCTTATAAACTCGCCTTGTGAGAAGAGTTTATGTAAACATACTTTTTTGAATTCTCATATAAAAAGTAACTTATGGAAAACTTTAAATGCGTTTTTCTCCCACTTTGTATTTTTTGAGTTATGCTACTCTTGCAGTTAATGAGCGATATGTAGTAACATCATAAGTGTACCTGCAGTGCCTCGCAAGGCCCATATATGGACTAAAATCCATCTCATGATGTGACTTTACATATTTGAAAATGGAATAATTTGAAAAAGTCGCCGAAATGATGTTTTCCGCATGACGCAATAAATCATTTAGTATTATCAGAGAGCACTTGATTTTTTTTGCGTTTTAGCAAAAGCTACGCTTAACGCACTTTAACATCAATTATATAACTAAGTTAATGCTTAGCAGAGCAAAAAAAAAGAATAAGAACAAAGAAACAGTGGCTTTGCAATTTCCGCTCAGCATGGTGACTATGACAAAACAGTTGACACTCCTTGATCTAAAACGTGGTGCCAGATAAAAGTTTTTTTTTTCGTATTCATTGTGAAGCCCAGCCAGTATAGATCAGATATCGTGACACACTGATGGTACAGCAATAAATAAACAAATGCTGATCGAAGAGATTAACTAAAATTTATTGTAGTACAGGTAAAACGAAATATAAGAATGGATAACATGAAAAATCGTTTCCTTTCTATCCAAAAAGTTTTATCGTACGCGGTAGTACGCTTCATTGGTCAAACTGAATGCAAAAACTGGTAAGCATTTTCATGTTAGAAACTAATTTGCCAGCATCGTTGAATCTTTTTGCATTGAATATAATGTTGGATAAAATTATTTCTTATATGAAAAAAAAAAACATTCAGTTTGTTAATGCGTTGTTTGTGTATAGAACTAAAGCAGGTTAAGTAATGATTGTTCTTTTTTGTTTTATTTTTGTATACAAATCGTTTCAATAATGTCTGCGCACTCCCAGTTCAATGCAATTTCTGACTAATTTGCAAAAACACACTACCTGCTAATCATTTGCTAACAACAACAAAAAAAAGTTATTTACCTCAATTTACCATTTTAAATGAAGTCTTTAAATATCTGCTATTAAATTAACTATATTAGGGGTAAACAATACACAAACACAGTAATTATGTACGAGTACTTTAATTTTTAATGAACTCGCCGGCGAAGTTCTTTACCTTGCCAGCTGTGTGTGTGCGTTAGTGACTTCATCAAACAAATTAATGACAAAAGCAACACTTTAACTTCAATTTCAACTTCAATTCCAACATTAAAATTGCATTAAACTTCAATGGCAGCAACGACCTGGCTAATGCGCGTGCTGACCACAAGATGTCACTAATCGCATTTGAAAAAAAACACAAAAAAAGATAATGAAAACCCGCGCCAAAGTATAAAATTTTGTAAATGTCATCATTTAAGAGATACGGATGCGATATTTTGTAGTTTTTTTTTCGTCTGCTTTTGGTTTTAAATCTATTTGCCATTCGTATCTAAAGAGTATTCAAGCATTTCAGTTAATTTACAGAAGCGAGAAGAAGAAAAAGAAGCAGCAGTTTAAGTGGAAACAGCAGCAACAGTTTACCTTTAGGGTTGCCACAACTCGAAAATATTCGTTGGCATTTTCACTTGAAACATATATATAATATATAAATAAACAATATATTCTGATGGGTATGGAAGAAATCCTATAATCAAGAGAGATATGTAATGTAAAAGATTATTACCCAGAGTCAGAGGTCATCCAGAATTTATATATTATGTACTAGCCGTTGTTTTCTTTTTTTTCATAATGAAAATACTCTCTCAACATCTCTTTACAAATTTTCACTTCAAAAGTAACAAGCAAAAAAAAAATATTTGAAAGGGAGTTTGTTCATTGAACTTAAAATCCAAATACAAACGATACAAATGCGAAAAAAAGCAACAGTAACGACACAGAATTCAAGAAGCAGCATAAACTACGAAAATCAGACAATAATTTTTGTGTGAGGTTTTGAAAAAATAAAGATATTTAACTTATAAAAATGAAAAAATAAGTATGCAATAACCTTCCTTAGCACGATAATGTTGTTTTAAAAGAGAAAATATTAAAATCGGTTCAGATTATTCTGCGCCAAAGCGTTACAAATCATTTCCATATAAGCAATTTTATTTAAGTAGTATAGATGGGGCATTTTTACTACAACGACCAGTTGATACAACGTACTGCAGTGATCTGAATCATACAATAATTATCGAGGCTTCATCCTTCGCGGAATAGGGAGGTTAGAGATGGTTGAGTTACTGCGCGACTTGTTTTTAAGTTGTTCATCATAAGCATTTAATCACGTCCGAATCCGATCAGTAGTATTTTAATAACCGTCAAGCAAGCTCGTCTATGCCAGATAAACCATCAAATATGGAAAACTTTGATCGCCGAGCCGCAATAAAGTTCGTGCCAAAGCAAGGAAAACCTCCAAAAACCATTTCGGAAGAGATGTTTTTAGTTTACGGCGACTTTTGCACAATAACTATGGTGTAAAAGTGACACACTTTATTGAAGCAATACAGACACAATCACTTGCAGGCGAACCCTTGAAGTAACCACTTCAGAGCTCATCGCAGGAATAAAAAATTCAATGCTGTAAGATGCTCGATTTAAGAAGAAACAGTTGGCAGTAATGATAGGAGTATCCGACACAATCATTTTTAAGATCCTTCACAATTACCACGACATTACGAAGGCCAGCGAAAACAACACACGGAAGCAGTATTGAGCCGTATAGTTACCGGGAATCAAAAGTGGGTTCAGCACTGTGAACAAAGTCCAATCCAGACTCCGTGGAGTGGCATAAGAAAGGGCTCGGTTTTGTCAAAGAAGTTCAAGGTAGCGTTGTCGGCCGGAAAAATTATAGCTACAACTTTTTGGGATCTCGAGGGAATTTTACTCATCGACGATAAGGAAACTGGCAAACAGGAAACTGGCAAACTGATCTGATTTCCAATAAATGGCAAATAATACTCTAAAATTTCAAAGCATTTGTGGGAATTCATTAAGGAAAACGAATCGGAACATTAGTCAAAGGTAACCTGCTACTGTACGACAACGCTCCCGAATACAAAAGTCAAGTTGCACTGGCTGCCCTACACTCCGGATCTGGTCCCCAGTGAGTTTTATATCTCGTCAAAAATACAAACAAAATAGCATGGAAAGAAATTTACCCGTAACGAACACGGGAAGGATGCAGTCTTGGAGTATTTTTTCCGACAAGCAGAAATCATTCTTTTTTGAAGACATCCATGAACTTATTCATAGATCCGAAAAATGTATTAGAATTAGTGGTGAATATATCTGTGGCCACAAGGAATAACAGCTAAACTCGATATTTGATGACAAGGCGAAACAACATAAGCAATGTGTTATACTGTATCTCCTTGTCATCAAATATCGAGCTTAGCTGTTATTCCTTGTGGCTACATGTGGGGAGAAGCACGTCAAATGTCCTAGCGTGGCCCTACCCTTTCAGAAAACATATCTTTGATCAAAATTTTTCGAAAATTTATCTTCATTGCACTTATGTATTTCTTCAAAAAAATTTTATTAGCAGAGTAAGGTACGGAGCATAGTGCCCGGCACATTGTCCTGTAACATGGAAATTTATTAAACATTTTTGTCCTAAACTGCATTTCGGCGCCAACTGAACTTTTAAGGTCCTATAGAGTTTATAACAAAAAAAAAAGAACTGGGGAACCTTGCAAACCTGTAAGACATCCAGAGCAATATGACCATCATATAATATTTAGTTCAAAAACTACTGACCTAATGTGCAAGAGCCGAGAATCACCGCGACTTCCACTAAACACTGGACTATCGGCAAACTTGCTAAAAATTTAGGAATCCCATGCAACTTTTTTTGCCGCAGTTGTTTGAATGCAAACGAGAAAGAATCTGTTGAGGACTTCTTCTGTAACTGGCCGGTCCTTGCCAGAATTAGGCTCAGATATCGAAGACAAGCTTGGCCGAAACTGAAATCGGATCGCTGCTTTACCTTAATCTCTTGACAATCCTCTTACCAGTTTTGTAGGGTCAGGCATGTGGTTTTAAAGCGTCTCATCAGTGTTACTTAATGGCTTCTAGCATTGATGCTTAGCTTTAACTTTACCTTACCATGCTCTTTGGTCTTTTTATATAAGGAACTCAGAGCTTATATTTTCAAGTAAAAATTTTCGGGATAGCTCTTAGTATTCTGGAAACTGTAACTAAAAAACGAAAGCTCTCTAATTTATGAACTATCTCGAAATAAGTAACAATTGCAGTGAAAATCAAATGATCAATCATTTTCAATCCGGTGGCATCTCTATTTATAGTTGCCAATAAATTGTCTTTACAAAATAGCAGCAGCAGCAGTAACAGCATCATCATTAGCAACTACTACTGCTGTCATTGCTGCTGCAGATAAAGTAATTATCATTATCATAAAGCGCAAGCAAATAGATTGAAATCATTTTATATTTTTATTTAATATTTGTTTGTTGTTGTTGTTGTTGTTGTTGTTTTTTTCTTTCAAATTTGTTACATTTGCGTTTCTTTACTCTTTTTTCTTCAAGGGTCTTTCACGGGTTTCGTCGACGCTGTCGATGTCGATGTCGTCGTCATTGTCGCCGTTGCTTACTCAAGATTACAAACTGCAAAGCCATCAAATGTTGGTTCTCGAAAAATGAATTGTTGTTAATGTTTGTAATCTTATCTTGACCCACAGAGATAATGGTTTTGTAGTTTTTCACTTTAACTTTGAAAAACAACACACAAAAAAAAAAAAAGAAAATAAAAAGAAAAATCAGAAAAACTCTAAGTGCACTCAGTGCCAGTAGGCAGTTTTTGAAAAAAAAAAGATAATCATGCTAATTAAAACAGATCGCTGAGTGTGATTAAATGATGACCCTTTATGAAACATGGTTTTATGTTATGTTTTTGAGTTCAAAAGATTTGAAACAACGGTTGCAACGGGTCAATGTCAAAGGTTAATGAAAGCAGATTTAGTTTTTATATTTTTAACACCAGGGTTATCTCTGTTATACCACTATCAAATAGACCCAATTATTTTGTTATTTTACAACACATCGGTCCTCAGATCTCAAAAAGTTTTACTGAATTGAATAGGAAGTCTGGTTTGATAGGATGTGTCATCAAGTTTTAAAACACACGATTTACGAAAAATATTCGCATTTAAATAGATCAAAACATACATAGATAAGCAACAGAAAAAAAAGAATTTCCGCTTTGTGCTTTGAAAATTTATCAGGCTGAGAAATACTTCCTAATCTTCCTAAAAGTCACTGATGATTTCGTTTAACAATGGATGAAACTAGTGTGATTAGCTTAGGACCCATTTTTTTTAAATTCGTTTTTGTTTAGTGTAATGTTTTTGCTATTGACAAACACTGTACTGAACAGTAAGCTCAGAAAAAAAATTTATTTATCTTCAAGTTTCAGATGATAACGTAATATCGCACAATTTCTTTGATGAGAGAAATGATGGTCGATTCTTTCAGTACTTTTCAACCTTTTCAATTTAATGACTTCTTCGATTATTTTCGACTTTCAAAAACTTTTCTACTTTTGAAGCTTTTCGTAAATAATTGTTCTCTTCCATACTCATTGAGATTTTCGGTAGTTGAGTCAAGTTTTAAATATTGCTAGAGTACGCCAACTGGTCAGTATAGTGGCAATACAAAACAGCTAAGTATTATATTAATTACTTAATCAAATACATCGCTCCCAAAAAAAAAAATTTCTTCGTGTAACCCAATCCTTATCTCTATCTCTTTCTTATATTTCAATCTATTGCCACGCAAAATTTCATCAAAATCGGACCATTAATTTAGGCGTAGCAACACCCACTTAAATACAAATACCCTACGTCAGAGTTCAGTCTATCTCCATACTAAATTTCATCAAAATCGTTCCTATAACATTCTGGTTAGGGACGTCCCATTAAAAGCAGGTACTTTTACCAAGGGTTCAAACCTTTGCTGTACAAAATTTCATCAAAATCCGCGGCATCTTACTTCTAAAAAACAAATGTCTTTATTCAGGAATTAATCTCTCTCCGTACCAAACTTAAACATAATCGTTGTAATAGCAGTTTTTCCCATTAGGGGGGGATGTTGTGCTACGTCCACCACACCTCAGAGTTTAAATAACCTTCTTTAGGGTTCAATTTATTTCTAAACCAAATTTCATCAATATATGTCAATTAGCTTGTAAAATAGAAAAATTCCACCTAAGTGCTTACATATATCATCTCCTTTAATCGATGCGAGTGCCTGATCGGATTTGGGACACCGTTGTCTAATAAGCTATCATGCCTTGAAGATGATTTTGGTATTCAACAACTTGAGGAAATAACAGAACATATACACTGTTCTTGTCCCAATTTTTTTAGAATCAGTATATAATATCTCGTTCATACCGTTTTCACATAGAAATTTCACTTATATATTTTATATAACCAAAATATGTATATACTACTGAAATACCTATCTACCTGAATAACTAAGTACCTCAATAAACGAATCTGGATATAAAGTGTTTTTTAGGTCTATATGATGTCGCCGCCAGTTTCACCATTCCATACAAAGTTTCTATGGGGTCGAATAACAGTGACCTTAACTTTGATCTTGAAACCAATTTTCAGGTTCGATTCGAGGTCAACTGTGATTGGGGTGATACAAATTTATTTGTTTTCTGTTTTAAACATTTGTACTGATTTAAAAATTATGGTGGATTGCTTCGTCTACGTATATCTCGTGAAAAAAAAAATCTTCGACGAACGGGAGCAAGCTCTTTGGAAAGAGCATAAAATAACTGTTTTTTGACCTCATAACTTTTGCCTAAACATTTATCTTTATCCAACTTAGTTCTCGATATATTGGTCTGGGGAAATTTAAATGAAACAAAATATATCTTTTGGTAACGCAAGTGCAGCTCGTAATATATTTAAATCTTGGTTTTTTGTTTGTTTTCATTTTCTTTTTAGCATTGTTATATACATATGTACATTCAATTCTACGGTCTGTCTGCCGTACAAAAAATCTCCATAATTCTGCTATGTACAAGAATTACTTTCATAATGTGTTACTTGTCAGCATGATGCCAAAATTAAATTCAAGGCCATTAAATGGTCAAAATTCACACCAATATACAAAATAATAAATTTTAAATGAAAAGCAAACAACTCCAGACGCCATAAACTTCAATTGCTCTTCAAAAATAATTTAATTATTCGTTTTCGTCGAAACGATAACCAGCCAAAAGAAGCAAAAGTTATACAACAAACAAATAGCAGAAACAATAAAAAAAAAACCAGGCGATGAACGATTTTTTCGGTTCCATAAAAAAAATATCACAAATGTCTGCGCATTGCATCTTCATTAGTATTCTGACAAAATGACAAAAGACAAAATTGGACAAGAAGCAAAAAAAAAACAATAGCACCCATCTTCATCATACCGCCTCTTAATAAACAAAAAGTCCAAAACCACAAAGTGATAAAACCATAAAACGTAACGTAACCGAAACGAAACGAAACCAAAAGTGCAAATTGACGCTGGAAACAAAAAAAGAAAAAAAAACACCAAAAAAAAAAAACCTCACAAAATAAGTGGAAATGTTTTTATCTAGAAATTAAAAATAAAGAGGAATTATCATTGTAAAAGAATACGACGAAGAACAAATAAATAAACCAAGTGGTTGGGCAAACAAATGTTAAAGAGATAGAACTCGGAAAGTAGCAAAAAATATGCGAGAAGTGGTGAAGCTCAAGTACAAACATGCGACTCTTTCAAAGAACATACGGTCGGTCTCTGGCAAGAAACGGCAACACCTTCTCGTTGGTTTGCGTTAAAAGGGAAGGTGTTTGAAGTAGTGGGCAAGAAGAAGAAACTTAATCTACAATAAATGGTATGAAAAAAAGAGTAGAATTAAACAAATTTGTTAGTTAGGTAGGCGATAATTGGAGTTGTTGGGATTGCATAACTTAAGATTTGAAAAGAATTTTTATGGCTCGGAATTTTTTGCCGTGACAGCTTTTTTTTGTAGTCTGCCCTTCACATGACAGAAAATGTAATTTTTTCACCATCAGTTTAAAATATTAAATTTGACAATTTTACGTACAATGGATTGGCTTAAGTTAACACTTTTACGAAAAAGCGGCTGTACGGTCTAAGCAAATTATTTTATTTTTACATTTAGTATAACCTGTAGACTTAAGACCATACAGCTTATATGTTTTTTTTTTTTTTTTTTTTGAAAATTCTTTAATTGGGTTCTCGCATACACACAATCTTCTCATAAAAGGAAGGGCGATGAATTGCACACTAGAGTGATTTCCTTTAGAAAGGAATACAAAACTAGAATTATAGGCCATTTAAGTAGATAATTTGAGGAAAACAATTTTCAAATCGAATGATTTTTATATGAAAAACAAAAGTAGTTTTATTAGAGGCATATTCTTTTCATGAACTTTTCTATTTTGTGCTTATGTTGGCAACAGTTCCTTGTAGGCTAGTGAGCAAGCAATGTACGTGGATAGAGCTCACAGAAAAAAAAGCTTTTAAACAAATGCGTCTTTCAATAACAATTTATATCTCTTTTACACATGACGTTAGCAGTTAGCAATGACTTAACTACTTAGAAGCCAATCTTTATAGTTCTCAATTAGTTTAAAGAACTTTGTGATGAATAAAGTCGTAAAGTACTTATGATATCTTTCATCTGATACAGAATGTTAGACATTGAAAAATATGGCCAATCAAATCTGTTGAGATTTTTAAATAACGACTTTAATAAGTCTACATTTCACTTTTTCATACAAAAATTCTGAAAACTGAGAAAATTAGGGTCGATATGAAGATTTTCGAAAAACTTCTGACTTTTCTATTTAGTAGAGGAAGAAACAAGCCTACTTTATCCTCTCCCATAAAAGGCCTATTGTAATCCTTTCAGGCTATTATTTTCTCTATTCCACTTAATGCCTACGTTCTCCCATTTTACTAAGAAGGGATTACAGAAGGCCTATTTTGTCCCGTGCAACCGAATCATTTCAAATAAAAAATACTTTAAAGAGAGTTTTATAGGGCTGCTTCTGCCCAAGAGGGTTTTCTAATCGACCATCTTAATACCAAAGAGTGGAATGGAAATAGATTGAACGCATGTTGCGAATATAACTAACTGAAGTCTGCTGGCATGTAGTAGAGTGGAATCCTCAAAGTACCAAAAGACGTGTCCATGCTAAGTTATCGTGGAAAATATCGCTAAGACAGGAAACATGTGAATTGGGGAAATGTTAGAGAAAACTGTAGGTACTCACTACCGGTCGTGCAAGTTGGAAGAGGAGATACAATACACAAGAGAGTTAAAAATATTAAATGATAGATGACACATTTATGCAGATTAGTTGTTAGAGATATTCTGAATTTTCCCTATCTAGTTATGTTAATAAGCAAAGTGTCATTAGGCCTTACTCCATGAAAATGGTATAATCAGGCCCTGATTTAGAAATCTGCAGCCCTTAGGCCGTTCACAAATTGCAGCCCTTCTTCACTGGGAAATATGGAAAAAAAAATATTTAGTATCAAAAGTGAGGAACTTTTTTTTTTTTTCTTGTCAACATTTTTTACGTAGTTTAGGGCACTTTTTTCCCCCTGTGTGCATTATAATGCATTGCCACTTAAAAAAATTTTCAAAGTTCCCAATATTTGCCGTCCTAGGCACTGGCCTAGTTTGCCTCTAAGGTTAATCCGGGCTTAGATATAATACAATGATGACCATTACAGCCGCATGGATAAAAAATTATATTTTGGCACGAAAGCGAATGTTAATATGGAAGAAATGATGTTCAGAAGGATGGCACAACTGGCCAGACATTGGTTGCAACTTTGGCTGTTTTGCGTGAAAACGTTCCATGATCGCATTACTACATGTTTTAGTTAGGTCTTATTTAAGGTTGGGACGCAATTTGATATTACTCTCATATGTGTTCCAGGTCACAAGAACATTAAGGGAAATGAAAAGAAGATGAACTAGCTAAACGTGGTTCCTCTCTTAATGTAACTGCTCAGGAACGAGTTTACATTTCCATCGGTTTAGTTAAGAATATAATTTTCACGCATTTTCTGTCTGTAGCCAGAAACCACTGGAAGGTTTTAAAATCGTGTAAAAAAGCCACATTTGTCTGGCTCTCTTTTAATAAACTGAGAACCACCTACTTTTTGTCTAGGAGCCTGGTTTAATTCTTCCTATCGCAGCAGTTTGAATGCAAACGAGATTGAATCTCTCAGGCATTTCCTTTGCAGCTGTCCAGCCTTAGCCAGAATCTGGCTAAAATGCCTTAGAAAACCTTTCTTCAACGACCTCAGCGAATTCGCCGAAGTTGAAATCGGATCTTTGTTCCACTAAGTATCTAAATAAGGCTAACTTGATATAGCTATATTAACATCTACCAATTCACCGGCTCACGTAATGTGGTATTAAAATCGCACTTTTAGTGCTAATTACGGCCACTAGCCTGCTGTGCTAAGCTGCCACTTTAACCTAGCCTAGATCTTCTTCTGGTCTGGATCTTGTCTGCGCCAACATTTTTTGTAACCAAACTTCGTCAAATTATTGCCGAGATACCCCCGAAGTGTGCGAAAAGCTCATCAAAAAGTCTTGCGGTAGAATCGACTGCTAAAAAAGACTTAAATGTGGCCATTTGAACTATATTATTTTTCATAAGTCATAATACTTAAAACTTCAGACATTCGATTAATAAAAGAGTAAAAAAAATTCCTCAGATTTGTGTTTTTTTTTAATTTCAAAGCTGAAGCATGTCCCTCCATTTTCAATATAATATCTTACAAAATGTTTTTCTCTTATTGGACTTCTTATGAGGCCATGAGTAAGGTTTCCTATTATTTAGATTGAAATGCATAGGTACAAATGTCAATTCTTATCAAATAGTGTGCAAACATTATTATATAATTAAATTGTGATGAAAAATTCATCGAAATAATAATGCTGCAGTGGTTGCTTCTGATGTTTCGTATTATTAAACAGTTGACAATTTAGTTGTCTCGTAATTACGACTATAATTTTTTTATTTTGTTATATTAAATTTTTATAATGAGTTTTATGAGTTTTAATGGAAATGCAGCGCTGAAGACCTCGCATTTTACTGCAGTTCCTGTTGTTTTTGTTTGGTGTCAGTTTGACTCTTTCAACTACTCAAAGATGAAGTTAAGTGTCAAATGTCACTTTGTTAAATTGACTTGAAATGGTTGCCCGCATTAATTGTAAATTAAGAAAAAAAATTAAATAATTATTTTAAAAACTTGTAGGTACAAAAATGTGCTTTCGACTATTAAGAAATAGAAAAATAATTGACAGTGTAATACAGTGACCATCCGTCATTTATTTAAAGAGCCAGTTCTTGGTTGTTGTAATTAATTTTGTTTATTTTTGTCCTTTAAAACACTGACAAAACTTTGAATGTATGGAATACAATATTTGCCAATTTTTTCACGGCCCAGCAAGCAAAACCTGCAGATATTCCAGAATAAATCACTGTAAATAAAAGGCAAACTGCTGAATAAATTCGTACTAGCTAACACCTTGCAACACGCATAAATTAAAAATCAAATTTTATTTTTGTCTTTTTTTCTTCTTCTTCTTCAAATAGCGTATGCATACATATATTGCATTTCTAAGTTAGTATATACCGGGAGGCGGTTGTGATTAACTATAACTTAATTCTGCAAAATGGATCAGCAAAATACGCTATATCGTTTTGACGCTGTTACAGTTTAGATAATTATTTTATATACCAGGCCTATGAAGTTGACTGTGAAACACCCTCAGTATTGAAGGTCTTGCTAATCCCACAACTTCAAATACGTTTTGGCCAAATAAAATTCCAGCGAGCCATATCTAAGATTATTGGCATTACATTCAAAGAAATTCATTTCAAAGAAGGCCTTGCTTATTCTGTGTTTGCTAAAAAATCTAAGGATAGTAACTTTCAGCTGCAGCGTGCTATAACTTTTTCTCATAAAAATAATATTTAAATAACGCAGGGAATTTATTTTATTAAATATAGGTAACAAGATCCCAACAAAGGAAACATCAGTGAACCCTTCCGCGCTAATGCAGGAGTGACACAGGGATGTACTCTATCTCCCCTGCTCTTCACTGTTATGCTTGAAAGCTTATTGTCGGAGGTCAGTTCCAAAAAAGAGGAAACACGGGGAGTCTGTCACGACAACTCGAAGACTTGGATTACGCAGACGACATATGCCTCCCCTCACATAAGCTCAGCGATATGCAGGCTAAATTTAACCATCTAGTCAGATTGGCACGAACCGTTGGGCTTTAAATAAATATTAGGAAGACCCAAGCCATGAGAATATACCACACCAACGTCGAACTTATCGTCATTGAAGTTTGAATATGTGAACAGTTTTTGCTACCTGGGGAGTATAATGACAATAGATGGAGGAGCGGAACAGAATGCCAACAACAGGTTATTAAAAGCAAAAGCAGCTTTTGGGCGCTTGTACCCGATGTGAAGAAACTTGCAAATTTCCAGGAAGACTAAGATTCGAATATGCAATGCATGCGTAAAGTCAACGCTCTTATATGGCAGGGAAATGGAGCTAAAACAGGCCTTCATCAGCAAATGTCTGCGAATCATTTGTAGAATATTCTGGCCGAACATCATACGAAATGAAGATCTTTGGAGAATGGCAAGCGGAGAACCTGTTCTAAAGCAAATCATAAGAAGAAAGTGGAAGTGGATCGGCCACACCCTCAAAAGGTCGTCTGAAAACATCATCAGCATGTCCGTAAATTGGAACCCTCAAGGAAGCAGAGGTCGCGGACGCCCTAAATACACCTGGAGGCGGACAGTTACACGTGAAATAACTTTTAATGACCCGCCGAAATTTACATTATGTCCAGAGACTGAAGGTTTGTTGAAACTGTTTAAGTCTACGGATCAGAACATCTGAGACACCAGACAAAAATTCAAGCATAAAATGTGCTTACGCCCTCAATTATAACTTTCAGTTGATCTGGTCGTTTCTTGTATTGATTTAATAGAAATGCGTCCATAGCTTCTAACAGTAAGCTCGCTGGTACACAATACTAGAAGCCACGAAATTTAATATCCATTTTCTATTTATACATATCGTTTCTTTTTATATTTCTCAAAGAAATAATTTATGAAAATTTTGGAACTCATGGAGTTTGCTTGGTACTCAAAGCTAACTAGGTATTTACGATTTCTGATATTCAAAATAGGACTTAAGTAATGACTAAAAATGTTCGGAAAATTTTTGATAATTTGGAAAATTATAGAATTCTTCTACCCTAAAATTTCACATAGCTACTGGCGCCTAAGAAGGACATACCAGCGTTTCAATTTTCAATTTTACTGCTTTTTTTAACTAACAATAAGTAGATATTTTTATTAATTTAAAATACATAAAATATTTTATTTGTTTCATTATATTTTTAAAATGAAACACAATAAATTTGTTCTTGCCGTTAAAATTCATACCAAATAATGACCATAAAAATCGTTTTCCGCAAATTATTTGATAAGAAAAAAACAATTTAATTTTTCAACTACAGATGGCCCTTACAATTTAAAACATCTTTAAGATTCAAAAAAAAAAAATGGAAAAAAATGTTCGAAAATTGTTTTCTCACCCCAAACACTTAAATGCTGTCAATTTAGAAGCAACAAAGCCGAAAAAATGCCCTGCGAACTTTTCAATGTGAATAGAATTTTTATGGCAAAGTTTTCTTCAAAACTCCCGTGACGTGAGTACTGAAAATCACATGAAGGTTAAGCTAACACAAAGCCACTACAGTAATCTCTCAATTTAAGCGAAAACATTATATTCAACTTAACAAGTGGCTACAAATAGCAATAACATAAAAAAGAAAAAGTTCATCAAGTGCTAAGGAAAATAAAATAATAAAAATATCAAAAGTACAAAAAAAAAAAAGTTAAAGGTCATAAACTAACGCCAGAGCAACAAGACACACGCAGTGGCAGAAATAGGGGGCTGTCGCCCCGGGCTCAAAGGCTTTGGGGGCGAAAAAGTGTTCATTGGCATTCATTGAGATATGAACTTTAAAATTTTTAATAAATTGCTTTGATCCCAGGCAAAAAATGTTCGAGCTACGCCACTGGGCACATGAGCTTATACCGGTCAAATGAATCGCTGGATAAATGCTATGAATTTTCAATCCCTACGCAACATTTGTTTGGCCACTCAGTCAGTCGGTCAGCATCATTCATCATGTGGATGAAACGTCAATCGATAAAAAATAAAGCTAAACTACAATAAAAAATAAAACCAAACTAAGGAATCCTACTCACAAATAAAAAAATCACCTTGAAAAGACCAAATGGACACCAAATAAAAAATGTATTAACTTTAATATCCTAATGATTTTGCTAAAAGCATAAGGCAATAAAAGCAGGTAGCAAACGTTATGTGTGGGGTGTAAAATAACATGAAATGTCAAATTAATTTCGAAAGAAATTCCTCAGATGTGAGAATCGCTTGGAATTTTTATGGCTGCGCTTAATTTGAGTAGATTATTTGCTAAGTTTTTCGATGACAAATCGACGAAAAAGAAGCAAACTCAATCAGCAAAACTTCGATTCAGTTGCATATGAAACTGCCTTAAATTATGACAAACTCAACGTAACTCATCATAAATTTTTATATGAAACGACTATCAAGAATTGTCCAATATATTTACAAATAAATCAAATTCAATCACCATTTGCCATAACAGAGAATTCAAAAGAATTTCTTCAAAATTTTAAATTATTAACATTCTGTTTGTCGAAGAATGCAAATTGACAGGGAACAAGCGCACTTCAGACCATTTCAATCAATTGCTGATGTACGACAAATTGCAGGCTTTTGTGTCGAATTCAATGAAATGATGAACCAAAAAATAACGAAAACGAATTGCCATAAAAAAAAAAAAAACTTAACAGTTTGGAGGTAACAATGAACCATGTTTGGACAATGAACGCGATCGAGAATTATTTTATGTTTCAGTCGACGACAACAATCTACGTGTTTGTGTGCAAGACACAATTGTCAAAATATTTTAAAAGAATTGGACAAGAAATATGGTAAACGAACAAATTTACACTGAGAAAAATTTAATGTCATATGAGAGTGCTCAAACTGTTGTTCAATCGAATTCACCAGCAAACAGTTTTCAAATTTCTAGCGAATAAAAATTAATGACGGCATACAATTCAGCAAAGAAAACTTAGGAAATATTTTGTTTGCTATAAAAAAATGTTTTACGCATGATATCATCAGAGTTTATGACCAAAATTTTCAAAATGCTGCAATAAGTCCTACAGGATATCTTCCACAATCTTAAGAAATATTTCAAATCAGAATAATTCTGAAAACCGGCAAGGCTCAGAATTTTGTTTGCAAAGAGTTTTAGGAACACTTCATCTATGGGAAGTGTCATGCCCACTTGCCTAACTATTCTCATACTTTGTCAATGTGTTTGCTTTAGTCACCAAATATATCCATGCCAAAATCTGCTGAAATTAATTTCTTACATCAATATTTAACCTTTTATAGAAGATGACACGCCTACTTTCTCAACCGCATTTGCCTAGCACTGGCTACAATTTGTCGAGTGTACTCTTACAATCAAATATTTCTATACTGAGCTTATTAAAATTTTGCGTGAAAAGCTTTCTTAGCACTAAGTGCTTATATGGGAGGTGTCACAATCACATGTCAAACATCGCCCACATTTTATCCCATGCTTACTTCTTCAAATGCTCCCGTAACAAGTAAATAAAATTTGCTTTAAAAGTCTTTGGCTCATAGAGTTTAAAAATTTTCACTTGAATGGGACACGTCCGTTTACTATCCAAGGACGTAAAATGCTGTCATGGAAGTTGAAGGACGTCCATTAATTAAGAAAATTAAAATAGGGGAGGGAGGGTGTCCGGCAAAATCACATCAAGGGGGGGTCAAGGAAAACCTTACGTCAACTTTTTAATGCATAGAATTGACATTAAAAATTATAATTTAAATCTCACGGGAGGGGAGCGGGGAGGAGTTCCGCCAGATCTCACCAAATCTAACCAAGGGGAGAGGGGGATTCGAATTTTAAAAAAAAAAAAACACCTCACGCAATTAATGGACGTCCCCTTGCCACGCTCACTTCTCTAAGTCTGCCTACATTTTCCGATGTGTTCTTTCTCTGACTCCAAACGTTTCCGTACAGAGTTTAATAAGACTTGTAAACAAAAGTTTTCTACATACAGTGTTATTGAGTAATTTTTTTCATGAGGCGTGCTACGCCCACTACTGCCGACGGATTGAGCGGTGCTAGTTTGTATCACCAAACTATTGTTCTTGTAGAAAATTTACTAGAATATTCGGTTTCCTACCTAGCGTTTCAAATTTTATTGTATAGAGCGGCGATGGGCAAAATAGGAAAAATGTGCGAACTTTAGCTCTAAACAACAAACACATCGTTTTCCGTCGTTAAGAAAAAAAAATCCAAAACAACAAGCACATGCACTCACGCACACTTCTATTGTTGTGTTTTTTTTTATACGCGCTATGCACGGGATCAGCCAGAAATAACAAAAAAAAAAAAACGAAGCGAGCGAACAAGGAAACAACAATGCGCGCATTGAGGACAGTTTCCATCGTTTCGTTTGAACAGTGTACTTTTATTTTTACACTCTTGTTGTGAGTTTTCCGTCTCCAATTATAGCATACTGCCAAATATTTATCCAGATACGTGTCACGACTTCGCTTGGATAATCTTCTATGCACAACGTTTCAAACTTTCAACTTGTTTGGAAAACTCCGAATAACTATAAGAAACAATACTTATTAGAAGAAAATCACCCGTGGAATTTTTGTTTTTTTTTTTAGGAAACTGGTCATTGAAGGAACTCGAAGACGTAGATCTATGAACTTTCTGAGGGATGCAACTTTAGGGTTAAAATCTTGTCCAAACAACCGTGTGACCTTACCTCAAGAATCGGCTGTACAATAGTGACGTATGTGTGTATCTATATATTTTTCTAAATAGAACTGCCTAGTATCAATATATAAACGACTTTTGAGAAATTTTGAGAATATTGCAAATTATTGTAAGTTGTGAGCTCCAGAGAATATCACAAACTATTGTAAGTACTGAGCTCATGAAACATAAAAAGAAAAACTGAATTAGTCATTCACTAAAAATGCAGAAATTCATTTAATATAAAGAAAAATTTTCTTTCAGTGTTCGAGTACATAGAACGAAATGTAGTTATTGATAAACATTAACATTCTGCAAAACACAAAAAAAAAACAAAAAAGAACAACATGATAATTTATGAAAAATAAAAATAAAACTCAAAAGAAAACAGATGTTTCACTTATATAAGCAATGCTAGTACTTTAAATTTGGTGCGACCAACTGTATGTGTGTCTGTCCGTACAACTGTCAGTCATGCGCTTGACTTGTCAATACCAAATGTGCGGCAGTAATGGCGACTGCGACGGCGACGGCGACGGCGACGGCGACAACGACGACAGATTAGCATACAAATCTACAACAAAAGAAGTTAAAATAGCATGGTGGCTTTTGGATGCGAATCATCCAATCATGGCTCCACCAAAAACAGCAAAGGCTATCAAGAGTTGAAATCTGTATATTTCTGTTTTGAAGAGAATAAAGAAAAAAAAAAGCGAATTTGAATGCTTCCAAAATCGTTTATTTCATTGAAATGTAAAAGACATTGTGGTCAATTGTCAACGTTGTAGGCATGGAAATCAATTAGGCAAACCTTAATTTTTTTTTCTTTTTTGTGTACACCTCAGGTATAAAATTGACCGCATAAGTTTATCAGATTTTTTAAAAGCCATGATCGATAAAGAGCAACAAAGCCATATTCGCTTTTACGATTGTGATGGTTAATTAATCGGTTGATGGCTTAAAATTATGCCATGCTTTTGGAATTGCAGTGACTAAACATTTAAAAACTTTTAAAGAAATTCTCTAAAGTACAGTCTGCTGGCGTTTATACAAAAAACTTATGTCAAATTTTTACTCACCACTGTGCTCATCTATTTAAAATCGCACACATCATCAGCGCCACTGCCACCATAAGCCATCAGTCATCAGCGATCTAATCATATGTTGAGACAAAATTAGGTCAGATTTATCTACTCATTATTTCAATCACTCAGTCAGTTATTTATTCATTCCATGGCGACGCGCCACCGCTACCGCCGACTCACCAACATCAACATTCGCAACGCTTTGCAATCATTAAATTCCATGGCTTCTGCGTCTTTAATTTTCATCTTCTTGCATTCAGTTGAGTTGATTTGCTTGCAATTGCAAGCTGCGGGCAAAAGAATAAAAATTAGAAAATTGGAACGACTGCAGCACAACGCGTCAAGCTGTCAGCATATGTACATGCTCCATACAAATCTTAAGAAAAATATCTTAATGGGACACACACACACGCTCAGCTGAGCAGTAAATACTCTTGGATTAACGAAATTGATGATGATAATGGAGATGTTGGAGAATCGGAGATGATGAACAGTTTACACTCGTAAATCTTGAATAATGCTGGGAAATTATTAAATTGAGCATTACAATGGAACCAAATGTTACGAACCTTTTAATAGATTCTTGTTAACTATTCTCAAAGAAGATAAGGTCTAGGGTTTATTTAAAATATCATATTATAAATGAAAGCAATTGTTACAAACTCATGTCTGTCATCAGAATTTTCCTGAATTATGATTCTACTACTCAAAATGCTCTTCAATTGCTGGCACCAAATTTTCTATTAGGAAATCATCTCTAGTACGCTCGGGACAAAAATAGCTCTTACAAAATAGTAAAGTAATACATAATAACGGAAAATACTTCAGCGTAATTTTTGAGAAAAACTTTCTCTGATGATCAGCGTTCAAGTAAGGTAACAGAAAGTAAGTGTTTCTTATGAATGCAAGAAAATGCTTAACAAATCTTGCATCCTTAAGCCAAAAATAGTTTCTAAGGTATGAAATTCCTTTCTGGTGGAAAGCTTTAAGCAAGGAATTCTATTAAGGAATCTTATCAGAGTAATAAATACTGTTCCTTCTGCAGGTCTTGTCACTTTACTTCACTTAGAGCTTGTAGTAAAAAATGCACTCAGAGAATCTGGTTTTTGGAAATCAAAGTATTACTGCCACGTGCAATTTCTGGCTACAACAATAGCTGATAGGACTGATAGCATCACCTCTACTCTTATGTTCTCAATCAATTTTCAAGGGAAAATACCTGAAATAGAAATAACTCTGTAGAAATGTAAACTGATTATTCGAAGATGGAGACATTGGTGCTGGGATTTTTTTGCCTTTTCCTATATTTTACTATTGTGTATTTCAAGCGAAAATTCTAGCTACCTACTATTACATCTATAATTTTTGATCGTAGTAATAGATTTATCTGGACGATATGTTGGCTTCCTGGACATAGTGACTTCATTGGCAATGATAACGCGGATGAACTTGCTGGATAAAGCTCTTTAGCTGACATAATTTCTAACGATATGAGACCGGTAGGCTTGAGTTCGAAATCGGTGCCGTGACATAATCCCCACGGACATAATCCTCATTTCGTAAATGGGGATTATGTCCGCAAATTAATCGGACATAATCCCCATTTTCGGTATGGGGGTTATGACCGCAATATTTTCGGACATAATCCCCATAAAAAAGCGGACATTATCCCCAAAGCTATGGGGATTATGTCCGCATCAGTTTCGGTCATAACCACCATTATGGGGATTTTTTGAAAAAAAAATTATGTCCGTATGTCCAACACCGGCTTCGCTAGTTACAGTGATTCTATACAAAAGTTAAGTAAGTAGGCGGCCTACGGCCGCAGCTCAGGATTTAAAACTCCCAAAAATCCAACAACGGCTTCGCGTCGGCCTTCGGCCGCGGATCAGTCTATAATATATCCAACACCTAGTTCGGTAGCCACAGTAATTTTACATAAGAGTAGGGGTAAGTGGGCGGCCTGCGGCCGCAGCTCAGGATTTAAAACTCCCAAAAATCCAACACCGGCTTCGCGGCGGCCTTTGGCCGCGGATCAGTCTATAATATATCCAACACCTAGTTCGGTAGCCACAGTAATTTTACATAAGAGTAGGGGGCAAGTGAAAAAAATCCCAAAACGAAGTGGGGACTATAACCGGAAAAAAAGACGGAAATAAGACCCAAAACTGTTTGCATTAATTAAGTTTTTCGGACATAACCCCCATGGGGATTATTTCCGAAAAATTTTAGGTCATAACCCCCATACCGAAAATGGGGAATATATCCGAATAATTAGCGGACATAATCCCCATTTTCGATATGGGGATTATGTCCGTGGGGGCTATGTCCGGTAACCTTCGAAATTTATTCAAACTATGTACATATATAAAATAATCAAACTTGACAGAAAGGGGAATAAAAAACAGCTTTAAAAACTCTAAATTTTCCTTGCGTTTAGTACCACAGTGGGTTCGAAGACGAAACTTAAACATCAAAAATGTACCATGGAAGTTTTAAAAAGCGAAAAAGCGATCTAGTTAACTTGTTTGAAACAAAATATAGCATATCGACAAATAGTACATTATTTCTACTTTATAAAAACCAAATTATTTTGCATCTATCCCTTTTATATGAATAACACGAACTTTTCAAAAATTAGGATCTTCCAAATTTTTTTATCAATTTTTTCCGATTGAAGTTTTTGAAGGAGTGAAATATATTGACTTTCATGAAATGCTCTTATAAATTTATTTGTGTCGAAACTAACTGAAATAGCATATCGGTAAACAATTCAAGCATTATACTTTTAAGAAAATGTTTGTTTGAGTTTTTATAGTTTACATATATACATATATGTGAGCTATGCTGATTTTTTGAAAAAAAGCTTAAAAAGTCATAATTGAGAAATTTGATAGTAAAAAAAATGAATATTCCCGAATTTCCTTCATTATTCCATATATCGTGTAAGTAAGTATGGTTAACCAAAATTCAAAGTTTCAGCGTTGGGATTTCACAACATATTCTTATGAGTTGTTTTCTATTGCAATATTTGAAGAAAAAAATATTTTTATTTCTTCAAATATATTCAGAAGGGGTAAAGGGTATTTTTCGCTATTCATCCCTTTAGGACATAAGCTCCTCAAATGATTTTCAAAATCTAAAGAGATAAGCCTTCAAAACGGTTTTTCTCTAATAACTTCAAAACTGTAAAAGATATAGCATATCGCGCAATTCTTAAAATTTTATACTCTACACAGAGGTATATTCACTTTGTATAACTCATAGAAGGGGGCGTGGCAGGTATAGAAAAGTATTATTGATCTGCGTCACCACCTGAGTCGATATAGTTATGTCCATCTGTCTGTCTGTCTGTGTGTCTGTGTGTCTGTCTCTCTGTCTATCTGTTGAAATCACGTTTACGGGAAAATTAATCCAGCCAATTCAATGAAATTTGTTACACAAGTCGCACATTCTTGCAAGCTGCTGGCATATAAAATTGGCGAAATCGGTTAACGACCACGCTTACCGCCCGTACTTTATGTAAATATACCTTGGTGATTTGATGAACATGTGAACAGAATTAAGATTGGGCTAGGTTTTAAATTTGCAGAGACTCTTAAAGGAGCGTGGCATAGCCCCAAATTTTAACTTTTATATCGCCATAACTCGAAAGCCGTGCAAGATATTGTGATAAAATTTAATACACGGATACAAATCATATATATCTTAAATTGTGTTTAAAGTGGGCGGAATTGAAAAGTGGGCGTAACACATACGATTTTCAAAAAACAAATTTTAGGTATACTGGAAAATCTCGTTGAAGGGCGTAGCACAGCCCACAACTTAATAAGAGAACTAACAACGTAATCGTTATGAGGTTTAATATGGCAAATATACTTGCTAAAAGGTATCTTATTACGAAAATTTGGCATGACACAACCGGTGGGCGTGGCACCTCCCATATAAGAAAAAAACGTTTAATGCTATACAATATATAGTGTGCAATGAGAGTATTCTTCATAAAATTTGTCAATTATTATAAGCTATAAAATTAAATAAATTTCGACGGGATTTCATCAGTGGGCGTGGCACCTCCCATACAAGTAACATACCTTAAGTGGCACATCTATCGAAATATATGAGCAATCATGCTGAAATTTGGTACAAAAGGTTTGTTTATGAAAAGCTATTCCTGGGTCAAAATTAGTAGCTTTTGTATCAGTGAGTGTGTCACCGCCCTAAATTTTATGGTTAATTAAGGCATATATCGCAAACTATACAAGCTATTCTGGTAAAATTTTGTATGAGTATGTCAATCACGAAAGTAGGCGAAATTTTAGAAGTGGGATGGCATATTTCGTCTTTCTCATTTTTATTCTATTTTTTTGAACATTTTTCATATTATTTTGACTTTTTCAACCTTTTAACTTCTCCCAATATATTCCATATGTATTTGTCCACTTTTTTAAAACTCATTCAACTTTATTCGACATTTTCTTAATTTTTTCGACTTTTTCATCAATTTTTCAGCATTTTCCATATACATACATAGTATCTTTGATTTTTTCCATTTCTTTCAACTTTTTTTAATGGTTTCCATATTTTTTAGAATTTTTCAGTTTTTTTCAACAATTTTCAACCTTTTTGAACCTTTTTCTTCAACATTTTCAACGTATTTATAACATTTATTTAAAAAGTACTTTTATGCAGTGTAGGGTATGTGAGTTTTGGCCTGGCCGAAGATAATACCTTTACTAGTTTGAAATTAGCATTGCCAAGTTAATTGAGGTTGGTTATTTTGTATAGGAGGTAGGCGTTTCGGGGGCCGTTCTTTTTTTCATATACCCAAATTTGTTGTTTTCAAATAAAAATATCTGTACCAAATTTTAAAAGTCTAGCGCTATTATTACTATTGATGGACGCCATTCGATACAAACCCATCCGCTGTGTGTCGATGGCTATCGGGACATATTATGATGCTATCAGAAAGCGAAAAGTGATATCATTAGACAAGTATACATACAAGATTGGACAAAAGTAATGTCATATTGTGCATAATTTCATTGTGCTCTGGCATCCATGTTGTAGGTAGGTAGAGAATTAATTAACAGCAAGCACGATGGAGATTTTTTGCTAGCAACAATTCAAAATGTCGTTAAACGAGCACAGATGTGCATAAACTCAGGAGGTGGTCATATGACCGATATTATTTTTTCAACTTAATGTCAACCATCTTACGCCTTCAAATAAACTTTTTGTAAAAACAGAGCCTATTTTTTCATTTCTTACGAAATGGCACCCAATGCACATTATGCTATGACATTACTTTTGCTCCATCTTAGAATTTTATTGATGTCATTGTTTATAGGCAAACGTGGCTTCGAGCTATAACTTACCTACGTAGGATATCTTTGTTGATGTGGTTAAGATCCTGACGTTGAAGAGCCTCTCTGTCATTATCTATGTGAGCTTTCAGCGGCGGCAACCCTTCGTTTCAAGTTGTTTAAATATCACTACATCGACTCTCTTGAACAGAGAGACAGAATATATACTGAAGTCTAAAAAAGTTTCAATAAACATAGATTGCATAGATTTATAAGGAAGTTATAAGACGGATGTACACTGAGCCCAACTGCCGTCTGATTTATGATAACAAATATAATCATCATATGAATAAATAGAATATATTTCAGCACAAAAATGTACTCTGGATCAAATTTTTCAAATGACTCAACAATAACCGATGAATATCGTTGTCGTTCTCGGTCCCGATATATATAAAAATTAATGTCTGTCTGTATGTTTTGAATAGACCTAGAAACTACTGAGCCGACTTAGCTATAATTTACAGGTTATATTTGTTTTGATATCGAAAAGGTTTAGAACATAGCTAGAACTTTTTCTGACAACAAAATTATTTAAATTGCTATTTTTGCTACTCACATCAACTTGTGAAATTTGGTACATGGACTCGCATTGTCGGCAGTAAGAACTACGTGAAAGTTATGTAGGGTTGTACAACATAAAGCACTAAATTTTTCACTCGATGACTTTATGTTATTGATTTCGTATCCAACGTAGTTAGAGGACGTGTGTTGGGTGTTTTTTTTTTTTTTTTGAAAAGTCGGACTCCTCCCTCCCCTTGGTGAGATTTGGTGAGATCTTCTCTTCGTGAGATTTAAATTATAATTTTCAATGTAAATTCTATGCACTAAAAACTTGACGTGAGGTTTTCCTTGACCCCCTACCCCCCTTGGCGAGATTTTACCGTACCCCCTGCTCCCCTATTTTAGCTCACATAATTATTGGATGTCCTCTTAAAGTGTGCTTTAGCAATATTTTTTTTTTTCAAATGCAAATAGAAAGAATTTAATTTAAAAAAAAAATTGTGTTATTTAATAACTTTTAAGTTCGTAAAGTGAAACTTCTAGATGAGTTTTGTTTTTCCCAAAAAACTGCCATTTACTTATTGCAAAATGAAGGCATAAATGCCATATGGTACCTACCAACACCAACATCTTCAGTTTTGTATGGACGTTTGCAAAATCATAAAAGCCCAAATAAAAGAGAAACAAAACAAAAAAAAATCAGATATTTTAGCACAGATAAACAGACAAAAAATCCATAAAATTTTATTTAGTTCAACTGTTGTTGTTTCTGTTGTATTTATTGTGGCAATTGTTGTTGTAATTTTAGTTTAGTTCACTGCAACAACTCAAGGAAAATATTTTCTAAAATTCAAAGTAAATTTTAACATTTTGATAGCAAATGGAAACAAGAGGGCGAGTGGGTACGACAGGGTAGGGTCTGCGCTCGTATGCTTGAAATTTTTTAGACGGCCGTCTGGCAGCAGAAACCAAAAATAAAACTTCGCCTACAAAAATACCAAGAAAATTCAATTTAGAATTTGCATATGCAACTGTGTACGTGTGCATATGTGTGTGTGAATGTGTGTGAGTGGGTCTAGTTCTGAAAATTACTTTCTGCAGACAAACTTTTGAACGAGCTAAAACAATGCAGTATGGACCAGCAACAACAGTAGCAGCAGCAGTGGCAACAACAACAGCAACAACAATAAGCAGAAATAATAAAATAAAAACATTAAATTTAAATGCAGTTGCATATGGTGGCTGTGGTTCACATTTACGGCAAATCCATTAGAATCATCCTCATTACCCAGTGCGGTGCGAGATACGGTTGTGGTGACGACAGCGGGATTGACAGCGGCGAGGCCAAACTCAGCTGCACCGAATTTGCATGAGATTTTTGAAATTTTGTATTTTCCTGGGTGCAGCCATAAAAATTTTGTTAAAGTGCGAACATTACAATTTAACAGTTTTAAGCTGACCAGATTATTCGTGCAGTAATGTTTTCGTACATTTTTTTACAAAAATTCAAACATATGACAACAAAAATATTATTTGCATGACATTTTTGAAAGAATGTTAAGGCAATAAACTTTTTCTACAAACCTATACAATTTATAAAAAATTGCTTACATGGAAATGGTTTGTAACGCTTTGACGCAAAATATACTGAAGCGATTTTAAACATTTATTTTTAAAACAATATATTTGTGCTACACAAGGATATTGCATACTTGTTTTATTTTATTTTTTAAAGTTAAAGGATTTAAGGATTAAGTTTTTTCAAAACCTCACACAAAAATCGTTGTTTGAGTTTTATTGGTTGTGCTAATGCTACTTCTTGAATTTTGTGTTGTTATTGTTATTTTTTCTCACTTCTATCTTTTGTATTTGGCTTCGAAGTTCAAAGAAGAAATTCTTTCAATTTTTTCTTTTTTGTTACTTTTGAAAAGAGAAGACAGAATGAGCTGCTAAGAGAGCAATTGCATTATAACGGGACGAGCGTGGCATAAAGAACGCATCACGCCAGGGAAACCGCATCCTAAAAAATCAATAATTTTTTAATTAAATTAATAAAATAATAATTAGTTTTTATGAGTTACATATTCTGCCATACACAATATCTGGTCACCTTAATGCATGCAAAATAATAAACAAATTCAGGAAGCTTTCATTTCAACTGAACTTTTGTATTTTCACCAAAAAATGTTGCGCATCGACAATGGCATCAGCCAACCAACCACCTCAACAAATGCAGCACATATTTGAATGTGGCCAAACATTGATGAGCACACAACGTTGATTTTAGTTGTTGTTGTTTTTTTTTTTTTTTTTTCAAGAAAACTTGGAATATAAATAGAATTTTCTCCTTCAGACAATGCGTCAATGATGTTGTGGCACTAGAAGAGTACGAGAAAACAAAAACGAATTTTGTAAAATTGATCTTAGCCATAAACTTAACGAACTGAAAGCACACATGTGCTAACTACTTAGTTGCAAAATTTAAGTTTTTTTCCAAAAAATCTGATATTTCATGCAAATGTTACCAACAAGTTGTATGGAAAGCCTTAAAATTTCAAAATATTATATTTTTTAGCACAGCTAAAACTTTGTTATCACCACCGTTGCCGAAGGATTAAGGCAGAGATGACCAAGTGGCCAAGTTAGTTATACTGGCTCCTTTGCAAATATGATGAGCTCTCATATAAATTTGATGAAAAATGAAATTCTTAAATTTCACAAATGGTAAAAAAGGCTATGTTTTTGTCAAAATTTTTTGTCACTATTCAGTTACATTGGTTTTGTTTTAGAAATTTTACAAAATATAAGGCAATAACAACAATAAGGAAATACAAGCTAGCGCCGCAGCTCGCCGCTCGCAATGAAAAATGCCTCAACACATTTGATCGCTCCCATCATATTTGGTTTTTTGGACTTTTTTTCAATTCTTGCAATTCGGGTTTGAAAATATCCGCATTGGCTCCTTTAATCAAGTGATTTTCAGCTCCTTTGCTCAGCTCTTCTGGCCATACTTCCTACATAAGTTCAAGAAGTCCCGGGAAAAATTATGAAAACACAAACTTTTAAAATAGATTTTATTCTTCAACATATGAAGTTCCTTTCGAAGGAGATTCACTTCATCCATTGATCCTCCAACATTTCGATATCTTTTTTATAGTAGTCGACGTCGAGGCATCCAAAATAGGCATCAGTTTCGAATTCGACCTTCTCATTGGAGTAAAATCTCTTTCCCTGGAGTCATCTTTTCAAGTTTGGATAGAGATAATAGTCGCTGGGGGCCAAATTTGGAGAATACGGTGGGTTGGGTAGCAAGTCGTATCGCAATTCGTTCAATTTTGCCATTTTTTTGAGCGATGAATGAACGGATGCATTGTCGTGGTGCAACAGCACTGTTTTTTTGCCTTATGTGGCCGTTTTGTCTTCAATTCATTGTTCAAACGGTCGAACAACGCTACGTAATAGTCGCTCGTAATGGTTCTGCCTTTCTCAAGATAGTCGATGAGGATTATGCCATGTGCATCCCAAAATATGCTGGCCATCATCTTCCCAGCCGATGTTTGCTTTTTTAGGCGCTTTGAACGACTGTAATCCGATTCTAACCATATTGCCGACTGTTTATTGGATTCCGGTATGTAGTGGTGTTTCATCCAATGTTGCGAATAGATGCAAAAACTCTACCGGATTACGCCGAAACAGCTCCAAAATGGCCTCCGAATCACCGACACGATGTTGCTTTTGATCAATTGTCAGCAAACGCGGCACCATCGCGGGCACAGCTTTTACATTTCCAAATGCTCATGTAAAATTTTAAAAATATTGCCGATCTACAACTCTCTCTCTTTCTCTCTCTCTCTCTAGCTCTCTCACTTTTACTTTGCGCTCTTTCAAAACGATCAAACGATTTCTGAAGTGGTAGCCTCATTTGTCCGACCCGAACGTGGTGCATCCACTTTAAATTCAGCAAACCATCTGTTAACAGTTGTTTTCGACGGAGCAGATGTGCTGTGATGTTTTTGGAGCCATTCCAATGTTTGCTTATCGCTTTTTCCGATATCAAAGCAATGTATTATCAATATGCGAAATTCACTTTCTTCCATTGCTTACGAAATACCAAAAGTAGCGTCACTCATATAGCGATAACTTCAAAACTACTAGATGAAATGTCATCAAAATTTGACATTCCTCTTTCAAAGGTTGCCACTTCCAAAAAGTTATATCGATTTGACAGTGATGGTGCCATCCCACCAAAATTCCCGGGACTTTTTGAACTATGTAGTATATAAAGGTTTTCATTTACAGTTGCCTTGCTCGAAAGATTATAGCAGTAATGCTTCTAGAGCAAGTTTCGCCGAGTAGAACTTTTATTCCAACAGTGACTTTCTAACAGAGGATGTGTAGTATGATTTTTAAGTTATGGCTCAGCATGTCCTGGATTTTGTCGTCCTAGTGATAGAAATCTATTCCTTAAGAAACGTTGAAAAATGTTTAGACTTTCGAAAAATTCTCATTCCCTCTCCTTTAAGTAGTTTTTAATAATTTTAGGAAACAAAATTTCATATTGAGAAAACTGATTTCTTTGGAAGAAAAAACGTTCCCATTTTTAATGAATCTTAAAAAATTCAAAGAATTTGCAACATAATGGATCCCATTTTCTTTTCAATATGTAATTTGGATTTAAATATTAAGGTAATTTACCCTTTTCAAAGCGAAGCGAATCTTTTCATTCTTAACAATACTGACATATTTTGCTTATGCAAACCTGTATGGAACTACGTATTTGATTTCGAATCAACTAACTACTTACGTATGTTAAATGTAATTACTATTTATCGTGCCAAATAAGCTTTCGAAGCATAGTATTTCTTCATTGTAAAGGTCGACACATCGCATGTTGACGTGCTGTTATTAATTAAAAATAAATAAAAAAAACAAAAGGAAAAACAAAACGTGTAACCCCTAAAATTAACTCTTCACTGCCAATGTGTAAATGGAGCAATTGGAAACCCCTCAAAAACTCATCTACGCAAAGTAGCAACAATTTCCGCTAAACACGTACTTGTAATTCAGTAATTTCGCACAGAAAGCACAATATTAAACGCTAATTACGATGTCAACTCTTCAAAAGGAAAGAGCAAATGAAAAAAAAATGTTAAGAAAAAAAAAGCGCTTATATCAAGTTTAGATGGAGCGAAATATTGTTGCAACAGCAACCCCGGCGGCAGCACATAGTGACACAGTAACATCTATACAATTTTGCAGAGATGCTCCAACGGAATCTGATACTGCGTTGATATTTTAAAGATATAATGAATACATATATATATAATGAGCTGGATTACTGAAATCTTACCTAAAACTTAATTGAATCATTTATTTTAAAAGTGGCATGACTTACATTGGCGTATGATATATTGTCAGCTTATTCTTCTGGAAATAACTACGATTTTTGTGATCAATTAAGCCGCCCAGCAATGTTTCCATGGCATCTATTCATTTAAAAATTGTGTGCACCTTACACTAACAATTCCTATGAGATTTTGCCACTAGAGAAAATAATTATTTGCAAAGTGATTTAAGTAAATTTGTGACGAAAATTTTGAGCAGAGCAAAAATCTCCCCACTTAATGTAAGAAACAAATATAATTTTTATTTGATCTAAATCGCTTTAACTTCCCCCACTATTATTTCTTTAATATTATTTATTAATTCTTTAAAAAAATATGCTTAAACTTAAATTATCCGGAATGAAATAAGATACAGCCGTGTGACAACACTGCGGAAGAAAAATCCGACGTGGTTATGATTCGCAACTGGTTTCTGCGAAACATAACCTACATAAAAAGGAGCAGCTTCAGCCGGTACTATATGGCTTACGCCACGATAGTCATTTTGGAAACTTGTGAAAGCCAATTCGCAATATTGGAGGCTGAGAGACTTTTAATAGGAATTTACACTACTTACAATCAGAAAAAAAAAGTTGTAATTTCAATAATTTCATACTTTGGCCCAACAATTTCCGTAGGTTAAAATGAACTCAATAACTTAAATTCTTACCTTAACAATAAAAATGTTAGCCGTAAAGTAAGAAATTTAATTTTTGGCTTAAATATACAAGTTGTCAACACTTCGAAAAAATAAATTGTTGTCTTAAGAACAAGTTGCTGATTAAAAAAATCAACAATTTGAATTGTTGTGGCAAGATTGCGTTGTTAATAAAGTTTGTAAAATAAGTTGTTGGTTCAAATATTAAAAGTGTTGCTTTTAAAAAAATTTAAATTCTTAAATTAAAAGCTAGTTGTCACTTTTCTTTAAAAATAAAGTAGTTGACATAAATGTATTGAAATAGATTTTTCAACTTATTAAGTTAGAGCATCAAAATTAGAAAGAAAGTGTTCAATAAATAGGAACTAGGAACTTTTATGTAGTGTAAATTTAAATTTTTTAAGACTTGATTTAATTTAGCCACTTTTTGTATAACAGTTTGGCACATTTTTATGCCATAATAATGAAAAGGGTCGACAACGCATCTAGCTATGATGGTCTGATCGGTACTGGTTAAATTTGATGTTTCCTGATAGCTCTTTATGATATCGCTTCCAAAAACACTTTTGAACAATATGTCGTTTATATAATACTCGGTATTTGATTTTGCCTCGGGCCCTGCCTGAGGACTGACAATTGATGAGGAGCTGGCGTGCACAGCATCCGAAGAAATCCATTGGGACACCAGTGAAAGTGTTTTGTCACTCTGGCAACACGCCAATAAATCACACTGAAGAAGATAAAAGAGAAGGATAAGAAATAATTTGTATTAAATTATTACATTTATTTAAAGATGGGTGCTTTACGATTGTAGACCATACGCACAATGAAGCATCACTAAAATTATTGCTTATGTGTTAGACTGATTCAAAAAAAAAATTTGTAAATTCCAGGAAGAGGGTATCAAAAAGTGAGCTAAGGTTTTTTGCCAATTTTTTTTAGGCCATTCAACATCAATTTTTGCAAAATCTCGACTTGATGCTGTACAAAAAAAAAAAATTCTTCATATTTATTGCATTTTTATTATTTTTCTACTCATTATTCGGACTGCATCAAGTTAAGATTTTGCATAAATTGACGTTGCACGACCTATAAATGACTTTCAATAAAATTGAAAAAAATCACAGCTGACTGTTTTGACACCCTCTTTCAGATTTTTGGGCTTAACTCTCGAATTTCACAAAAAAAAACGTATTCCATAACTGTAAATATGAAAGGTACTTACATGATTAGCTTCCCTCCAGTTGTTTAGACCATATCGGAACTTGGTCTTGGCCGCAAGTAACTCCCTTTATTGAAAATATCATCAATTTCATGGGAAATGATAATTTTCAAGAGTTCCTGTGGACCTATGCGGCACTCGTCTAATGACTTTACACCGTCCCAGAATATTTCCCACTTTCACTTTCCATTTCACTGTTATTTCTATTTATAAAACAAACCAACACGATCAGATCTAACTACGAAAAAAGAATTTTTTTCATTAATTTTTGCTAAAGTGACAGATTTACATTCAGTTTTCCACAACTTTAAGAATAAATTGTCGTGGCAAGAATTAGCCCGAGAATTGGTTTTATGAATCAAAAACATTCATTGTTAAGCCAACTGTTTTTATTCTTGATAATAAATGTAAGCTGAAGAACTTATTGTTGACTTAATAATTGCATTTTTAAAGGCCAATACGATCACAAAAATATTTAACACAAAAATTTTATTATTGGACCAACAATTTTCCGTTTTTAAAAATGTGGAAGAAAATTAAAATAGTTTTTATAAAAAAAAAGTTTTTATAAGAACTTTATTTTTAAATTGATAGTATGATTCTTAAAAAAATCAAAAACGAGTTTTTGCAGGAAGAAAGTTTCGTTAAGTCAACAATTTTTAGCTCACAATTTTTCAAGAATGCAAAAGTTCTTCGTCAAATCAGTACTGACACCACTCCAAAACCCCTTTTATAATATTTATGGCTGAGAGACCATGTTTATGGAGCAGAATAAGAAAAATTCTCTTTATTAACGAAAATTGTCCAAGTCGCCGATATATTTTCTAGAATATACTATACTATACTATATACTATACACAGCAAATAATCAACCATAAGTCAGAGTCGTACTGTGCCTATCGGACGTCCGGGGCAAAAAAAAAAGTAGTATTATTGATGTAATTCTACTTATTCTTTTGCTTACATTACTACTTATTATAATAAATTTTGTATGATGCTGTTGTTACGTTTTAATTACGCCCAATTTTTGGTGTTTAACTTTCACTTAAGTTACCATATGATTGTGACAGGTACTTAATAGTGAAATAAAAGAAAAATTAAAACATTTCATAATACCATATGATTCTTATACCTCTGAGTAAAATAATATAAATAAAAATGCTAATTCTCACTAATAAAATATATTTTTTATTTAAAATTTATGACAAATGATGGCAAGTCGGAGCTTTTTACCTTACCCATCACGACCCATTGAAACAAATGGAGCAACTCCATAACTATCAGCTTACATTTTCCAAATTTCGAAGCTTCTTTGGCCTTTTTGCAAGCTTTAGGCTCGTACTTTTCAAGTATTATTTCTTTTTCATTCGAATCAGTTGCCATTTCAGCAGCATTTTCAACTCATGTGTAGCTCTCTAGTTCAAAAGGAGAGTTAGCGCTACATAATGCGGCATTGAACTCTTAAAAAGCGAAAAACTAAATTTCGCAAAATTATGTTGGTTTTTGTAACATTCTGCAAAAGTTATCATCAACTTTGACGTCGATACTTCTAGTCTTACATCAGTCGAAATATGTTTATAGTTGACCTAATTTATATGCCTTTATCATAGAAAGATTTCGAAACATAGTGAATTTTCGCATTATCTATCTAATCTTCCGCAAGGTCCAATCCGATAAATGTAAGCCAAAGCATGTAAATTGAACACAATTTTCTTTCGAATAAAGTATTCCCTTTAAAATCGTTTGTCGAATAAAGTATCGAGTACTTTAAGTATCATATAACACTATCAACACATTACACTTGTTTTGAAATAGAAAAAAAAGACCCATCACTGCGCCGCTGCCACCAGCATCATCATCATCATCATCATCGTCATTGTCGTCACAATTATCGTTGCTGTTGTCGTTGCTACTCAATCCATCAATCATCTCTGCGCTTTGAATGCAAAATCATGGAAAAACTCTGTGAGAGCGCCTTGTAAAGACGTAGCGAAAATTTTAATTACTGCATTGGCATTGTTGTTGTTTTTGTTGCTGTTGTTTGATGATTGTTGTTGCTAAATCTGCAACCAGTCGAAGGTAATGCGAGCAACAGCAGCAGTACCAGCGACTCGCTTATCGCTGACGTTGATTTAGATTTTTTTTTTTTTATTCGCTTCAATCATAGATGTTTTCATTCAAATTCGAAATTCGCGTATCGAGAGTTCTATCGCGATTCCATGCGATGAGTAGCTGCTGTAACTACGAAAATCAAGGTCACTTCCGGGCGTGGCTTTCAATGGAATGGAATTTCAACGATTGCACTTGAATTGTATTTTTTCAATTATTTGCACCATTTTCAAGTTGTGTTGATCGCTTAAATACTCGTTTTAATGATTTATTACTATTTGTTGTCGTTGTTGTTGTTTTTTTTTTTTTTTATTTGATTAACAATTCCATTAATTGTCGTCATATACGGGCTGTAATTTCTGCTGCTATGAGATGCATTTATGCATTATATGCCAAATGCAAATTGTTCTTGCGCCATACATATGAGCTTCTAGCGAAAAGTCATCAAATTCTTATTATGAATATGCATATGGTCACTTGTAACCTTGACACTTATTACATGATGTTTTAGTTGTTCATCATAATATGCATCCCCTTTGACGGTAATATATATGTATGTATAAATTTTCTTTTAGTATTGTCTAATAGCTTTAAGCACTTTTTAAACTATTTATAAAGACAAAGTATTATTATATTTAGCATAAAAAAATGTTAAAAACATAATTTTTAATGTTTTAGAAAGGAATGCTTTATTTACTCTTCACATAAATTCACATGAATTTCTAGTATTGGTTACAAACTTTACTTCACAAGATGATATTTAAAGGAAAAATTTACTATTTGCGCACTTCTGCAACCCTATATAGAAAGCCTCATTTAAAACTCTTTTAAAGCTTACCATTCGCTATTTTGACGAGCACATAAATTTTTGTTATTTTAAATATATAGTGTCCTATTTTTTTAAATTTAATGGTTTTATTACATACTTCTTTACTTTGCATACTTTTATTATTAACTTATAACAGAGCAATAACTTAGAAATTATCAAGTTTTCATAAGCTTCCTGCGATTGCCTTCTATAATATTTGAAGTTATTCTTCTAATATTTTAAGCACTGCAAATATTTCATACTAGTAATTGCGCCTAGAGCATAGGCCTAGGCATCGGTGGCACATATGGATTCCAACATCTGAACACTTAACATCTGTTTTCCACAGTCCTTAAAGACTATCATTTTACTACAAGTTAGAAAATTGCAAAGTATATTTAATTACAGAAGGTTATTGAGTGCAAAACCTAGCACTTCCCACCTACATAATCCTTCACCGCTTTACGCAAAATATCAAAAGATACATTACTTAATGAAGTCCTTCCAATATTAAGAAAGCCAAATAGGGTTGAATTCTCAAAAAAGATTCCCGTTTTGATACTGTTATTTTGGTACCAAAAAACCGCTTTCAGTATTCATTCAGTCTAATAAGCATGCTGACTGCTAGATATGCGATGTCCAACTAGCGAAGATGACGAAAGGACGTAAGAAAAAGAAAAAGCTTTTTGAATCTCAATATTTACTTTTTATCGATATGGGTATGGAGACAGCATTCACTCCACGACTTAAGTAGATATGAATGTATGTATAGAATAGACAAGCTTTAAAGATCCTAACTAAGATTCCAAGACCTTATATGCTTTCTACACTTTTCCCACTGCTTTCATCTGGGAAATTTTATGGCTTTACAACACTTGAGCTTTAAATAGCAGGTAACTTTTTATCTATCTATTAAACGAGCAATAATTGTATGTATGACTTTATTTCTAAAACGGGTGCAGCGATTTTGATGAAACTTGGGGGTTAGGTACATATGTGAACAAAATAAGGATTGGGCTGGGTTTGAACTTATCAAAGGCTCTTGGAGGGGCGTGGCACAGCCCTAAACTTTTATTTTCATAACGTCATATCTCGAAAACCATTCAAGATATTGTATTAAAATTTGGTACACAGATGCAGATCATAAATGTATTAAATTCTGTAGAAAAGTGGGCGTGGAACTTTTCAATAATTGAAAATTTTGATTCAATATTACTCAAAAACGGGACTGACGATTTTCATAAAAATTTTATAGATAATACCACTAAAAGCAGTCATCATAGCATGCTATGTCACTATAATGGCAAAACTCGTTGAAAGGCGTGGCGCAACCCACAACATTTATAAACGTTATAATAGAAGAACTAACAATGCAGTAGATATGAAATTTAGTATGGTAGGTATACTTGCTATAAGGTATTTTTTAACCAAAGATGGGTGCAATAGTACCAGTGGGCGTGGCACCTCCCATACAAGAAAAAAACGTTAAATGTTATATTTAGAGTGCTATTAATGTAATCTTTCTAAAATTTGGTGCAAAGATGTCGGTTACCATAAGCTTTAAAATTAATTGAACTTTGATGGGATTGCATCAGTGGGCGTGGCACCTCCCATAGATACAAAAAACGTTTTGTGTAATATTTGGTGAACTATAAGAGTAATCCTAATAAAATTTTGTATGGTGGTGTCGGTTACTATAAGCTTTGAAATTAATTGGATTTCGACGGGATTGAATCAGTGGGCGTGGCACCTCCCATAGATGCAAAAAACGTTTTGTACTATATTTGGTGAACTGTACGAGTAATCCTAATGAAGTTTGGTATAGAGATGTCAGTTACTATAAGCTTTAAAATTAATTGGATTTCGACGGGATTGAATCAGTGGGCGTGGCACCTCCCACAAGCAAAACACATTTTGTGTTATATTTAGTGTGCTATGAGAGTTATTTTTTTAAAATTTGGTATAGAGATGTCGGTTAGTAAAAACTCTGAAATTAAAAGGACTTCGACGGGATTGCATCAGTGGCCGTCAACAAAATGTTGAAAGTGGGTCATTTTGTGATTTATTTAAATATTTTTCGACTGGCTCAACTTTTTTAACCTCTTTCAATTCATTCAACTTTTTTCGACCTCATTCAATTTTTTTAGAGATATTCAACTTTATTCGAGATTTTCAACCTCTTTCAACTTTATTCAACCTCATTCAATTATTTCGACTTTTTCAACCATATTCAACTTTTTTCGACTTTTTGAACGTCATTCAACTTTTTTAGAATGATTCAACTTCTTCCATTTGTTTCAACATTGTTCAACCTCTTTCAACTTTTTTCAACATTTTCCGACTTTGTCAACCTTATTCAACTTTTTTGACTTATTGAACCTCATTCAACTTTTTTAGAGTTATTCAACTTTTTTCAACCGTTTCAACATTTTTCAACCTCTTTCCGACTTTTTGAACGTCATTCAGCTTCTTTCGACTTTTTCAACCTCTTTTAACTTTTTTTTGAGTTATTCAGCTTCTTTCAACTGTTTCAAAATTTTACAACTTCTTTTAATTTTTGTCAGCATTTTCCATATTTTCTCGACTTTGTCATTTTCATTTAACTTTTCTTGACTTTTTCAACATCGTTCAACTTTTTTCAAGATTTGCAACTTTTTGGAGATTTTTCAACACTTTTCAGTTTCATGCTTCAACTTCTCTCAACTTTTTTCTGTTCCATTTTTTTTCGACTTTTCCAACATTTTTCGCCTTTTCAACCCATACTACTTTTTTAACCTTTATTGACGTTTTTCAACCTCTAAACCTCAACCTCCTAATTTTTATTTTTTGCTTTTCAACTCTTTTCAATGTTTTTTAAATATTTCAACTTATTCAATATAAGTCAACTTTTTTCAACAAATTCCATATTTTTTCGATTTTTTTAACCTCAAAACGAAAAACCGAACAGTGGTCGGTCTCCAGGTACTTATCTTTATAGCAGTATCGGCTTACGCTCTATATAAGGACAAAACTGGCTAGCTGAAAAATATCTTGCTCAAACGAAGATGTTATATTCAGTTGTGACACTCATATTCAGAACACCACATTGCCGGACACTACAAATTCGAATACATTATTGGGTATAAAGAAATTCATGTACCCTTGAGTCAACAATATTACTAGTCTGTAGTAATCTGAAAGGTTGAAAGCTTGTCCCTCCATACTTTGTTTGATCCAATCCAAATATCCAGGATATTATAGATACAGTCGAATTCCCATAACTCGAACGTCTATAAGCCGAATTTTTTTTAACTCGAACTAATTCGATTGCTAGTAGCGTTAAGAGAGTAACTAACTTACAATTCTCCTTTCATTTCCTTGCAAACGCTTGATCAGGGAGTAATTCAAAACTTGAAAGTTTTCTGTCGTAGCAGAGTGGTAAGCGCAACGAAAAACAGAATATTACACTAAAGGATTGCATTAATCATGTAACAAAATTTTGGAATATTGACGTCAGTAATCGAATCATAGTGAATATCTCTAATTTTTTTTGAGTAATATTGATGAAAATCAAAAGCTATTTGAAGCTGATACAAAGCCTGGTTAAAATCTGTAACTCGAAGTCTCCGTAAATCAATTTTTTTTGGAGTAATGGTGATTCGAGTTATGGAAAGTCGACTGTATTTTTTAATCTAATCGTTTGAAGATTCTAAGATAAGTAATTCACTATTGATATGGTTAACATATTGTATACTTATGAAACTCGTGTTCTTGTACGTGACTAAAGTCATATATTTCATTCAAACATTGGAACTTTTATTCAATTTTGTGCACAGGACATGAGGTCGCAATGTTGACAAAATCGAAAAAGTATCATGCCCTTACAAAAATAGCAGCTAATATTTCATTAAAAGTGTATTATTCTTTAAACTTGGGTAAGAAAACACTTGCATTAATCCTGTACTTTAAGCGAATCATAGAGCCGGAACGATTCACTTGATTTTGACACGATTGGTTGTCCTGAGGCAGCCCTGATGGTTCAAACACTAAGTAAAATATTTTTTTGAAGCCAGTGCTTCTTTTTGAGCCGTTGTACTGTACCTCGAAGTACAGGTAAATATACTACTTTTTCTAACTCTTTTTACTACTTAATAAAAGTAAACAGTAGAACAAACTTTTTTTAATTTTTTGGTTTTCAATAAAGGTTTTTTTTTTTTTTGTTAAGTGTCACTTTAGCTTTACGATATTTTTTCTTTTTTATATTTCATTAGCTATGTGCCAAATTACAAAATCATGCTTTAAATTAATAAAAGTTACCACCAACTACCAAACGCTTGGCTGATTTCTTTTGGCAATAATAAAAACTTTAAATTGTTCATCGAAAACTTTAAATTGTAGACATTCCTTAAATGCCTTTGCACTTCATTTAACCCTCAAAACAATTTATCAAATCTGTTGTGGTTTGATGAAAAAACTTTTCGATCCATTTTTCAATCTCTGTCATAAAAGCAAATTGTAAATTGACCAGCACAACCCTAAAGAGACAAACAAGCGCACGCAAAAACATATGGCAACCACGCCTGCTGGTCAGCCTTCTAGGCAAATAATAGTTAAGGAAGTGTAAAGCGTGAAGAAGAAGACGAAGAAGCAATAAGAAGACCAATATAAAAAAATGTTGAAAATATGTTGAGCCGCATCATTAAGCAGTTGAGGAGTCAAATGGCATAGCAAGCTTCTCTCTTTTAGCATCATGGTTATTGTACCAAATTTAACAACATGAACTTTTAGCCAGTGGCAGTGTTGCCACCTTAAGTGATTATTTCTTTTTTCACTGCCATAGATCTAGGCCAGGAGCATTCGGTTTCAATAAAGTTAGGAAGATCTACCTTGAATAAGGGGTTATCAGAACTCATAAGCCTCGAAATTCCCACTGTTTTCCCTTTGATACTGGTAGTTTGTGTCAATAAAGTACGAAATTTGGTTCATTTCCCCCTCTTGATACTCGAGTTGACGTGCTTGCACATATAAAAATGTTCACCAGTTTTTAAGTGTCTTCCGCAAGGAAGATGTAAGAAGGAACGGAGAAAATCTGTTTTCATCGCAGAAATAGCTTTCCTCAGATTAGGTATGAATACTACTTTCACGCTTCCCCTATAAGTCTCCAGAATTTCTTCATTGCATATCGAGTTCGCAGTTCCACCAGGTTGTTCCCGTCTCTAGAGGATTGAGGAGCCGTATATTTTTGACTCTTCTTGTAGGTTTTAGTAACTTTTTTGAGAAGTCGTTTCAGAAAGCCTCCTTAGCTAGTTTTCCTTGGACTTGATTAAAGGGGATCAGATATTGACGACTAACTAGATACACTCTACTCTTAGAGCAGTTCACGTCTAGTCTCTGAAATAAGAATTAAGTCACTGAACTCTTGTATGCTCCTCATTGCAAATGATGATTAAGAGCACTAAGGGCCTTAGAAGATTTTCATATCAGCTGTTTGTCCCTTATTATAGTGCTTAGAGTCGAATAGCTAACAAAAGCGAAGAGTACGCAGTAGCTGGGCATCTTAATATTATTATTAAGTAAATAGCTAAATAACTGAAATTTATTGGAGCCAAAAGGATAAGGACATAAACAGATAGCTAAAACAAAAATTTTCTTACAACATAACAGCTAATGAAATCCAATGTCTGTCAGACTGAAGTACTCGTAGATAAGAAATCTTTAAGATACAAATAGCTGAAAGCTGCCAGCCGTAGTTAATATTTATTGGGCTCAAATTGCTACCTACTCTAAACAGTTATCCAAACAGCTGCGTAATTTCGATAACTTTATTCAATTAGACATAGCTAAGAAAGTTGTAAAGCCAAATAGCTGAGAAAGCTTAATTCTTATAGTAGCAATTTCTTTAGGAGGAAAACTCTGTGATGTTATTTTTACTTAGAACAGGTAACAAAGTTTAATACATATCAAGAGATATGAAGTACTGAAGAGCTTTATGGTTCAGTAAATCACATAACTTAGAGTGATCGGTCAATTCTTGAGATATGGAAGCAGTTCTTTCGAAGATTTAAAACAACTCATACGGCAACATCATTCATCATCACGTTTTTAAAATGCTGGTACGACAACAAAAAGATTTCGTTGGTTCGATGACAGCCGCGGGGCAGATTCTAAAAGTTTTTTAAAAAAAAAAGTTGTCACACTTAGCAGCAGCAGCAGAAGAAGAAGCAGCAGCGGCAAAAAATCTTAAATTAGTTGAAATTGTTATAGTTTTAGCTTTTGTTCTGCTATTGAGTCATTTAACGCATCCCAAAGATACAAAAGTACAAACAGACAGACAGACAGACAGGCAGCCTGTCATATATAGCAAACAAACAAACAAACAAAAAAGCCAAAGAAACTAAAAGATTTTGAGATACGCTTTTATGCTGAGCAGTTGTTGTTGTAGTTGTAGTCATAGTTGTTGTTGCTGTTATTGTTATATTCATGTGTGAAAAGTTGGGCGGACGAAGAGCGACTACTAGTCGTAGTAGTCGGACGGACAGAAACGGTGACATTCTTTTCTAATAGACTCAACTTAACTCAACTACTCAACTAAAGGCGGCACTACGCGATGCCAGCGCTATTTTCTTTTTTTTTATTGTAAGACGGAGGAGCATCACAAAAAAAAAATTATCATTGTTTTCTGTTTTTGCTTGAAGTTGAAAAGTGTATCTTAAAAATACATTTGTTTTTATCATCACAATAGCTGACGATAGTGCTGTTGATGGCAGTGATGATGATGGCGCTGCAGCCAATGTTTTTTTTTTGCCTTTGTTGCTAAAAGTGAGCTTTAACTTTGTTGAAATGTACAGTGATACTGTGGGCGAATAAAATTTACAAAAACATATTTTCAGTGAATGGGAAAATTTCTCTATACCTTGAACTCAAAGGAGATTGGTTTTCTTTTTCAGTCTGACATACAGATAATAACCAAAACCAATAGCACTTTAGGTTTTAGAACCAACAATGTAGAAAATTTGTTCCAGGATCCCAATGATTACCTTCAGACTACGCAATTGGTTTCGCTGAGGTAGTCTCACTTCATCTATACTATTTGTTTTAAATGTCTGAAATGGAAATGGTTTGTAACGCTTTGGCGCAAAATATACTGAACCGATTTTAATAAGTTCTTTTTTAAAACAACACATTTGTGCTAAAGAAGCTTACTGCATATTTATTTTCTTCATGGCTTACGCTTATGCTGCTTCTCGAATTCTGTGTTTTTAGTGCTGTTTCTTTTTTTTTCATTTTAACCGTTTATATTTAGTTATGAGCCTCTTTCATTTATTTTTTTTATTACTTTCGAAGTGAGAATACAGAATGAAATGTTAAGAGAGCAAGCAATGAAAATTCAATTGAATTTTTGCGAAAAACTTAATCCAAAAAAAAATAATATACACATAACTTTAAAAAAATAAGTAAGCAATTACCTTTTTTAGCACAAAAATAATGTTTTGAAAAATAAATCCTTAAAATCGGTTCAGTGTATTTTGCGCCAAAGCGTTACAGACCATTTCTATATAAGCAATTTTATAAAGCATAAAATAAAAATGAACAAAAAGCTTAAAAATCGTTTTCTCCAGAGGATTATTGGACGTATGTACATCGTCGGAAGCAATTTGCCCATTGTCATACCCTACAATATATATATATATAAATGTTGCCCTCCTTCTCCTTTAAAAGTCCTATTGAATGGGAGCGAACCACCCAGAAGCCTTGGTGAAGTTGAGGATGCTGGTGAGTTCCAACACAGCTCAGTTCCTCAAGACCAATAAGGAATGCAGAACCAAAATTTTTGATTCATCTCCTCATTAGCCCGGAGCATTCGCAGAGCAGGTGTTTAACCATCTCATCCTCTTCTTCATCTCCGTAACTTCTGTAGAAATCTCTAAAAGGAGCACCATATTTGGCAGCCATGGGACCAATAACACAGTGTCCTGTCAGTACTCCTACAACAGTCCTTAGCTCTCCTCTTCTGAATCTTAAGAGAGATTGCGTCCTTCCCTGATTCAGTTAAGGCCACATGATTCGAGACGTTCTGTATCCGGCGGTAAGGTTCCACCTACTGTTCGTTTGTGTCTTGATTATGCCCTTTATCTGATAGTGTAGTGGTATAGCCAATGGTATCTTAAGGTCTACCACTTGTTGATTCTTCGGTTGTTCTGATCCTATTCTGGCACATTCGTCAGCTTTCTCATTTCCGGAGATACCCTTAAGACCGGGTACCCAGCAGAGCTCTATAGTATGCTGTCGGATTGAACGTAGTGATTCCCTGCAGTGCTCTGCACAACTAGACTTCACTATTTTGGCGTTCAGTGTTTTGATCGCTGCCTGACTGTCCACACATATGGTAATGATGGAGGGAGTATGCTCCCTGTTCCGTGTCACCTGTGCGGCTTGGTCTATGGCATAGATTTCAGCTTGAAAAACGTTGCAATAGTTGGGTAGTCTAAAAGACATCTCCATACCCATATTATCCGAGTACACAGCCGCTCCTGCGCCGAACTTCATCGTGGATCCATCTGTGAAGATGGTTAGCCCCATTCCTTCCAGAACAGTGCCTGAGTTCCAATCTTCTCTTGTTGGAAAGTTGATGTTGTAGGCAGTGTCAAAGTCAACTATTGGTACTCAGTAGTCACTAGCAGTATATGGTATTACATAACAATTCTTATCTAATTCTTATTTCTTTTATTTTCAAAAGATTTTAAGATATGCCATCATTGATACCATAATTTTGAAAATTTTTTAAAAAGTTACCACTTCTTCAAGCATGTCCATTTTTTTATGAAAAGGAGTCGTTTTATCTCAAACGAAGTTATAATCTCTTAAGAACATTCTTGCATTGATACTCGTAGATTGTCTGGAAAAGGTTTTAACCCTCAAGCTGCATCCCTCCAAAAATTCATGGTGCTACGTATTCGAGGTAACTCACTGACCATTTTTCTGCAAAATAAAAAAAATCTCTCGGGCGCTTCGTTTTTCTAAGAGGTACCGTTACCGACATAATTCAAAATGGATTTTGAAGGGAAAGAGCAATTCTTTCGCACGCTGTAACAAATTATTATGAGAAATTTAGTTCGTTGTGTAATATTCCTCCGAATATAAGAAGCAGTACCTCTTAGAAAAAAACGCCCGAGGGTTAAAACTTTTTCCAGGTTTTTATTTGAAAAATATCAAACCTCAATGTGCCAATGTTTGCGGTTCCATTAGTGTTAAAAATTTTACCATCTAAAATAAAATATGGATTATGCAGAGTTCCATAACATACCGATGAGCTACAATGATTAGTTAAAGTACTACGCATTTTATGACCAATGATTAAAGTAAGGTCCAAATTTGGCAATGTTCTATTCATTTTTGTTCACTTCCAAAGTAATGTACAATGATGACGATGTTGCCGGTGCTGCTGCTGCTACTCTTGATTATGTTGCCGCTGTTAGTTGTTGTTATTGTTGAATTTGATGAGTTTTGTGCGTGTGATACGAGAATTCTTTTCGGTTGATATTTTTTTTTTCTTCTTCAAACACTTTGTTGTTACTGTTGACGTGTTCATCACTTTATTCAGCTATTAAAGGCATCTCAGGCAGAAAATTTTTATTTAATTTTCTATCAGAATCATTTGCTGCTGTTGAGTATTTTTCATTTATTCAATTTATTTTCATTTATTTGGTCTCTTTTTTTTTAATTTATATATACGCATATCATGAACGTTCTTCTCTTTTATGTCCGCATATTGTTTGGTTTCTTCATCATCAACATCATCGTGGTATTTTACATAGGAAGTCTTTAGTTTTCTTCATTTCGTTCCTTTTCTTTAAGTTCTGTCCACTTTGCACTACATTTTTGTGTATATTTCTATTGTTGTATCAATTTGCTGGCTACGTATCTTTTTTTTTTGCTTTTTACTATTGTCAACAAGTGAGTACTTTTGGTTTGACTACGCTTCTTCCACGTCTTCTTGTTATGTTGTTATCTTTCAATTTTAGTTATATAGAACTTACTATACGATGTCAGTAAATTGGACAACTTGATTGGATTATTGCGTGGTGTTGCATCAATTTAAAATAATAAAAGAAACAAGGCTGAAGAAATACAGACTCACTTTTATAGAAATTATTTAAGTAATGGAAACAGTTTTATTTAAAAAGTGTTTCACTTAAGGTAAGTATTTATTAAGTTACGTTATATGACAGAGCGTAAGCTAATTAATATACTTTCTATAACATCATCTTATTAAATGAATGTTTTCGTTCAAGTGAAAACGATGGAAAATTTACTTGTTTACTTGATCAAAAGCTATAATTAAATTATGAAAAATATAGAAATTTATCGGAGATCATCGAAAAAAAAAATAGAAATGAAAAATACCTGAAAGCATTAAACAAGCCAATAATACCGCACAATATTGAAAAACATCGCAAGTTTTTAATGCCGGTGAGTTTCAGAAAACATTGAAAAGATCAAACGTAAGTCGTCAAAAAATAACGAAAATGTCTATAGAAATTGTATATTATAGAGATGAATCGATAAGGTTTTTACAAGTTATCGAGAAATTCGACAAAAATCGAAATGTATCAACAAATATTTGATGCCAAAATATATATAATAAGAAGACAAATAATATCAAAATTATCGGTGACATCAATAAAAATCGAAAAGTATCAAAGTCAGAATATATCGAAAAATATGACGAATATCGGAAAACTAAATATGTATTGTAAAACACTATAAATAGTGAAACATCCATAACTTCGATAAAATTTTAAATACTCATACTTATTCGACTTACAGAAGTCGTTAAATGTCGTAAGTAGGGAATGGAGAAAGTCGATAGGTATCGAAAAATTTCAAAACATTTTGAAAGTATTGAATAGTATAGAAAAAGTTTCTAAAGGTCTTTTTAATTCAAATAAGTGCAATTAAGAAAATCTACTTCGAAAAATTGGAGATTCGAGAAAAGAAAATCGTTTGGTTAAAACATCACATGCCAAATTCTTCAAAATTATAATGCGTTACTTATGTTTTCTATTTCAGTTTTAAATAAACAATGAGCTGATATCACGCTAGAATGGTAAGCGTTTACTCAAAGAATGCTTATGGTTCTTTTCGCCCCTATCCACAAACATCCTATTTTCATCTTTCGACTTCGAGAACAGATAGTCTTCAAGCAATAGCTTCATTCTCAGTTCAAGCTACCGCAAATTGCATCAATTAGTCAGGCAGTGTCGAAATTTTCCTAAAACCAAGGTCTTCGCAAAGTGGCAGATTTGTTATTTAACTTAAAGTTCTACCTACTTAAGCTTCCTGCAAGAGGTTGAAAGAACGAGAAAGCATTTATTAATTCTACACATTTGTTATCCTGGCGCATGGCGCATTGTAGAGTATTACAAAAAATTTGTCATATCAATAACATTTATTGACTTCTGCACCAAGCTCTATACAAATTTGCCCATCATTCCATAGCTCGTTCTTAAATTATAGCATTTTTATCTCATTGATACTAAAAAATCAATCACTCAAAAAAATTAGCTGTCATCATTTGATCAAATGACATCACTGTTAGTGCCGAATGCTTAAAAAAGAAGCTACAACAAAAAAAAAAACGATTATCCATTAGCTCTTAGCTTAGCACAGAAGGAACCAAAATTAACAAACGTCAAATAACTCGTGTGGGTGCCGATCAGTAAAAGTACAATAGCAGCAAAAATAAGAACAACAAACAATGGCACTTTATAATCGCATCTTCTATGATGATTCTTCTGCATCAGTTAAATGTTTGGTCATTGCAGCTTCCGTTGACACATAAATAAATAAACAAACATGTTTACATGAGCAGATTTATAACCCACTGAAATATACAAAGCCATAGCTATGAACGATTCCATGCAAAATTTAGTTATTGGTAAATGCAAGTTAACTGTCAGCAAACGAAATCAGAAGGGGTGTAAGCAAAAAATTGATGGAACACAAAAAACTTCATTGAATGATTGACCCTGATTTCCAGCATATTGCTGATTCACCGACAGATATTGGAATCGATATTAATATTCTGCTGTAAGGACGTGTCACTAGAGCACTAAAATCAACACTATAAAGAACTTCCAACGCCATTTTTACACAACTATTGCCTGGCAGTGAAAAGGGTGTGCAAGACTTATTTAAATTTTTAAAATTTTTCTATTCATGTGACCGCTTCTAGATTTCTTCTACACATAAAATGAACATATATGAATTATTTATTTATATAAATAGACTTAAGCTCATTTTGTAACTAATTCAATTTTCCATGAAGTTATATAGTAAAAATTGAGTTTACTGCCATCACATCCTGAATTATTATACTTGAAATATATCAAAAAATTGCCCAAAAACCGTGTTTCTTTTTTTGATAATTTAATGTTATTTCTTTTTTGTCGTTTGCAGCAGGGACCGTAACGATTATGAGTTTTATGATAGAAATCACTGCATAATCGTTATTCTAGATTTATATTTTTTTTCGATTAAAAATAATCGTATATTAGATTTCTATTTTTTCGATCAAAAATAATCGTTATTTTGGATTTAAATTTTTTTCGATCAAATATAATCGTTATTTTGGATTTTGAATTTTTCGATCAAAAATAATCGTTATTTTCAATTTCAATTTTTTTCGATCAAAAATAATCGTTATTTTGGATTTTTAATTTTTCTATCAAAAATAATCGTTATTTTTTATTTCTATTTATTTCGATTAAAAATAATCGTTATTGTGGACTTCCATTCATTTCGATCAGAAATAATCGTTATTTTTAATTTCTATTTTTTCAATCACGAAACGCACGGCAGGCTAGCTATACTGCGGAAAGATTTACTTTATGTTAAAATCTCTTAATAGCGATTATTTTTGATCGAAAAGAATAGAAATCTAATGTATGGATTATTTTTGATCGAAAAAAATAGAAAATAAAAATAAAGATTATTTATGATCGAAAAAAATCTAAAATAACGATTATTTTTGATCGAAAAAAATAGATATTAAAAATAACGATTATATTTGATCGAAAAAATAAAAATCCAAAATAAAAACAAACAGAAATCCAAAATAATGATTATTTTTGATCGAAACAAATAGAAATCCAAAATAACGATTATGTTTGATCGAAAAAAATAGAAATCCGATATATCTGACTGACACTTCCACTTTTCCTTTACTGTGATTTTTTTAAATTTAATTATAGAAAATTAACGATTATTTGCGGTCCCTGGCTTGCAGGATTAGAGAGGATCTCTCATTTCGAAAAAATAATCGATCTAGACTATGATCTAAGGAAAACTGAAAATTCATCCTAGCGTAATATGATGAGCACAGTCTCTGTTTTGATAGTGACCATAAAACTGATTCTCATGAAGTTAGAAGTACAAACTTTCACCACATCCATCCATGCTTAGAACGATTCTAAATGTTTTGATCTAAGTGAAGCAGCAATAGCTATCAGCGCAGACGGGTCCAAAATGAAATTTGAAACTGAAACGAGTATTTTGTCATTAGTGCTCAATATCAGACAATTTCACAGTCCCACTGACTTAGCTTTCCAACGCAAAAACTTTGCCATTGACCGGACAGCAAAGATTGTTGTCCTTAAGGGCTTACACGAGAGAAGCATAACTTTCTATATCGACATTCAAGTTGCGATCCAGGTTTTAGACAATATACTTAATAAATCTATGTGGTTTATAAAGTGTAAAAAGGTATCATTCAATTAAGCAAAGCTAGGTTATTGAACATTCAAACATCGAAAGTAAGAAGTACATAATCTATCAAATTGGCAAGGATTGACTCTAAGACCGCAAACTTTTTTCATCGGTCAGTTTCCTGCAATCATTTATTAGATTCGACAATGATAACAAAAATTGTACCAAAAGTGTACTGAGAATGCACCGAATGTACTGACGATGATTTTGCACGACGCAAATATATAATATAGAATAGTTACCTCAGTTACCTTAGTAATGCAACATCGATACAGTGAATGTGCACCTTAAATTAAATTGAATCTGGAGGTGCATCAAGTAACTACGGCCGTAGAATGCTAAGTTTGACATGCTTGTAGATTAAAATGACTCCATCAGCTATACGTTAATGAAAGAAACTATACTCTTTGGATTCTTTAAGGAATCTTCCTTGAAAGTTATGGCTGTATGATCTGATTCTTACTATCCAGTCATCACCTGCTGAATGCAATGATGTTGTCCAATGTCTCACAAGTCCGGAACCGACGAAATTGGGAAATAATGTTTGTGTTATCATGAAGTCAAATGCCTTTTTCAATAGAAAATACTAGATGTAGCCCATGAACAGTTCCAAATAAATTGGTTGATAATTGGAATTGACTATGCGTTTGTCACCCAAAAAGGTATTAGAGAAAGTTTAGTAGAACGTCAAAAACCTTATTTTGGTTCTACTAAAAATTTTACTGAGCAATTTTGTAATTAGTTTTTTGACGAAAGCCTTTTCGTGTATAAATGGCAGTGAGGAGTATATTACAACATACATCTTAATAGCTTGATGCACAAAGCAAGGCCTATCATCATATTTTTAGACAATCACTTTTTTTATTGAACTCTTCCGAACCTCTTGCTTATTTCCTCGTTTGCACCAAAAAAAAATAAACTAAAAATTTTCTAAGCTTATTCAAAACACTCACTTATGGAATTGTCCCAAAATTATGATATATGAATTATGCAAAATGGCACAAGTAGCATTGGCTCGTGTGCTCTTCTGCAACCGCCATTAGCAGTGAACATCATCATGCATTCTGTCTGTCCATCAATCCATGCAACCAAACGTCCAACCGACTGACTGACAACAACAGCTGCTGCTGTTACTGAGTTCATCGCTGTGCTCACTGAATGGATCTCGACCATACGACCGTCTGACCAACTAACTGAATGACAAACTGAAATGGACAACAAAATGTCATCAGATGGGCAGCAGCAACATTAACAGCAACAAAAGCAGCTGCTGCTACAATTGTGGTTTTGTGTCATCATAGTTGCAGAAGCCAACAGCAGCAGCATTATGGCCATGATTCTATTAATGGCTCTGCTGGTAAGCTTTTGGAGCAAAAATTATGATAACAACAACAACAACAAAATGATGGTACAAGAACTGCAAATTTATCATGTTTAATGACGCGACTGCTGCTGCTGTTGTTGTTGTTGCTATTGTTGTTGTTGTTGCTGCTTAATGTTGGTGGTGGATGTGATTGTCGCTGCTGCAACATCAAAATGGTCAACATGCAAATGAAACTAATTTAGAGGATGAACTTTTTCATCGTCTGCTGCATAGCAGCGTAGTGCCATGAAATGCAAAGTTGATAGGCTGACGAATTACGTGTGGTGTTGGTTGTTCGCTTCACGGTATGGGTTAAGGTCAGGCTGAAAATTTACTGGGTTCATCATGAATCAAAGGACATATTTATGAGGATTATAATTTTTAGTGTTCGGGTACATAATTCTGAATAAATAATGTCTGGTATTTGCATCAAAGTCATTTGGGTTAAAAGCATGCAATTTCAGTTCAATGAAATTTACTGAATTAAGTCTTTATTCCGGTATATACATAATTTAAGGATGGCGACAGAATGTACTCATTTGAATGAATTTTGATATCAAAAGCAAAGTTAGTATTATTAAATAATACATTTTGAAAAGGAAAAGAGATTGCTTAGAGGGTACGTCAGTAGCGACTTTTCTTGAAGCGAACAATGTTGCAGTCGAGTAGAGCAGACCTTTAAAGAAAGCAACAAATCCCAAATCCCCTTCCTCATTCTAATTCAGTTCATAGAGCTTGCTCTAACTAGAAGAACTCTAGTAAAACTTTTGATATGAAAAGGCAAATCTTTCAGCGCACTACATTCTCTTGCCACTGCGAGTTGATTTTTTTAAAATTTGATTAAGGTTCAAAATGGCGAAACTCATAGCTCCGTAAATTGTTTTTCTAATAAGAAAAGACTATTTTATTTGGTTAAAATTAAATAGAAACTGGTAAAGAAATTTTTAAACAAAGAGGTTGAATAACACGAAACAACTGTTGAAACAGTTGAAAGTCACTGGAGAAATTGAAAAAATATGTAAAATAATCAAAAAGGTTGAGGAAGGTTGAAGGAGTCTCAAAATGTTGAGAGACACTGGACAAACCAAAAAAAAAGTGAAAAATGTTGGAAAAAGTTTAAAGTAAATCAAAGATCTGTTGATAAAGTTGAAAGATTATGAATACTTATGACCGAAAAACTGAATATATTGAATAAAGTTAAAAAAAGTTGAAAATGCCGCAAAATGTTGAAAAGAGTTAAACAGAAATGCAAAATTCGAAAAATGCTACGCACACTTTCCTATTCTGCCTACTTTTGGCTTAATAAATTATATTCGCGTTCGGCATTCGCATTAAAAATTTTATCACAGTAGCAGCCCGATTTGGGTTCAGAAATAGCTTTTCATAAACAACATTCTAACTCCAAATTTTGTCCAACAAATTTCATGGGAGAAGCCACGCCCACTGGTGCTATTTCGCCCGCATCTGATTCAGATATGCCTTTTAGCAAGTAAACCATCTAAATTAAATTTCATTCCAATTGCTGCAATCTTTCACTTAAAGTAGCGCATACAACTTTTTCTTAATATCGGAGGTGCGACACCCATTGCTGTAGTCGCGTCTTATACAACCTGATTTCTGACATCTCTACAACAAATTTTAGAAAGATTACTCTCATAGCTTACTGATTATAACATATAACGTTTTTCGGTTGTATGGAAAGTGCCAGGTACAGGTCACAGGTACTATTGCGCCAAATTTTTGTAATATGATGCATTAATGCAAGTATATATGCCATAGTAAATTTCTTAACGATTACCTTGTTAGTTCTCTTAAGTTTATAAATATTTGTGACTGTGCCACGCCCTTCAACAAATTTCTCCAGTTTACAGATTAAGCTTTAAATGATAACTACTTGCAGTAGTATCAACTTTTAAATTTTTAAGAAAATCATAACTTCCAAGTTCGAGTAATATAGAATTTTTTAATTGTGAAAAATTTCACGCTCACTTTTCCAAGTGGAATTTTAATTTAAGATATTTCTAATCTGCATTTCACCGAAATATCTTGCATTGTTTGCGAGATAAGACGTTATAATTATTCAAGTTTACGTCGGCGCCACGCCCTTGTAATAATTTTTAAATACTTATTACTAAGGCAATCTTAATTTTGCTTATAGTATAGGTACATAAGGTATGGGTGTTAGGCGTGTCCGTGTACCGATTTTGTCCATTTGTAATCCCTGCCCATGCTCAAAGGTGTGACCTGTGTACCAAATTTCATCAATTGAACTTGCTTGATATTCTCGTAAGCCTGATTTCAATAGACAGACATACAGACTCGCACGCAGCCAGACAGACTGGCATACATAGCTTAATTGGCTCAGCTGGTGAATCTGAGCAAGAATATATATACTTTTCTGCCACGCCCCCTTCCATGCGTTACAAACGGAACGACAAAGTGAATATATCCTCTGTGCAGGGTATAACGAAATCATGGGAAAATGCAGAAATACAACAAATAATACAAAAACTACAGTCGTGTGCAGTATTGGCATGTGAAATGGATTTTTAGGTTTACGACAGTCACACGTCGTAAACTGTCGTAAATGTCGTATCTAAATGTCGTAAATGTCACAAATGTCGCAAACTCCAGATCAACCTCGATTTCACAACACTGAAATTGTTTGTTAAACACTTTGACCATCAAAACAATATATGTACTATGGAACTTGAACATGTTTGACAAACAATTTTATGATCTGAACCCCCTTTACAGGTAATCGTGAAATGCCATTGAAAATTCAAATGCAAGAAATTCCATTTATTTGTCGTAAACTCAATGTTTGTCACAAAAGCTCGAAGCTACGCAGTAAACGTCGTAAATGTTGTAAATGTCGCGCGACATTTGTGACATGCCAACACTGGTCGTGTGTCTAAAAAAAAGTCTACAAAATCAAAATTCTGCCCGTGTTCTTGAGAAATCGCACTTACAACGAATCGATGTATAACTTGGTATGTAACTCAACTAATGCGTTGAATTTGTACCATAAGTTTTACAATTTACATGAAGTGAAATCTTCTTTCTAGAATAAAAAAGAAAGAAGGCTTTCATTTAGCCAAGTTACCTAAAACTGAAAAACTTATAAGATTTTAAAGATCGGACTGAGTTAATAAGAATCAATATTGATAAAATCGAGTTTAAAATTTTAAAAATTAGATGAAGTTTTTGACCTTGTCATTTTAAATCGACGGAATTGAGGAATTGGAAGCCAAATGTCACTCGAAATGCAGAGCACTTCAGAGTAAACCTACATGGTTGACAGTTACGGTCCACATTTAGAAAAAAATTATCTGTTAAAAATAAATGTAAAGAATAGTTAATTTGTATGATAAGAAAGATTACCCGATAAATTTACATTTTAAAATTTTTATTTTTTAAATAATTTGATTTTATTTCCACTTTTGCGTATCTCTTTTCAAAGATAACACATCATGTATTGCATCCTGAGCTTTTAAATATTATACTAATTTTATTTACTCTAAAGCACCTTGAACTGAATTATTTCATAAAACACTTAAGCTTTTTCAAGCGGAATCGCGATGAGCATTCAAAGAAAAGTCCTTCCAATACCAATGCTAACAGAATCGATTTCTATTAAAATTTATTTTTTCGCCGAAACAAGCTTGCTTTAACTGACTCACTGTTTATCATATACAAAATTCTTCAAATGTAGCATTTTAACAAATTCAGGTAGAAAACAAAATGGCAGCTTCCGGTAGCCGTTTAAAATTTTGTTACGGTATCACCGGTAATAAACGGCAACACGCGCTAAAATAAATAAATTTTAAGCATCGGTAATAACAGTATCTATGTAGCTACCAACAACGTACAATAACAAGTTTTAAAACATTTTCCGCTTAAATGTTACTTTTCCACAAAACTCTACCGCCCCCATACCCACACACACATCCACCAATACACATAAATTTTACCAAAAAGGAAAAAAAATCCCTTTCTCAACTGACTTAATGACCAACATGGACGCCAGAAGCGTTCGCACCATCATTTCCGCTGTAGCAATGATTTGAGTTGTTGCTCTTGTAATTGCTGTTGTTGTTGTTGTGATTGCTGTTGATGTTTTAGTTGCTCTGCCCGCTGTTGTTATTGTAGTTGCCGTAATTGCGATTTGTAAGCGTGCTTTTTTACTTGCAGGCAACAACAATAAAATGAGCAACATGTTGCTAGTTTATGGTTTTGCTTTATTTTTTTGCAATAAAAAGTTAAAGGATTTGTGCGGCACGAGTCAAGCAGGAGAACGCAGAGACAGACATAATGTGCCTTCCTTAAGTTGTATGGTGGATGGAAAATAAATCGTTTTGAGTTGCTTAACTAAAAATACTGCAATTGATCTAACAGGTGCAGATAATATTGCTCTAAGAAAACAAAAAAAACTCAAGCAAAATCTTGACGATGATTTTACTTAATTTACTCAACCATTGCAAAGAAAAAATCTTTCAGAGTATTTTTTGATATTATATATTTCTTACGAGCGCTCCGCTCCGTTGAAAGCTTTTCTGGCGATATGAACGAGTGCTCGGAGGAAATGTGAAATATCAAAAGAGTTACAAAATCAAAACGCATACAAGGGGAAAACAATTTAATACTTCGGCGCACTGTGTTTTTATTTTGCTATGATTCTTAACTGGTCAATGCAAAGAGTAAAATATAGTATGCTTGGAAATTATTAAATGGAGGCTAACAAAGGTTACTGATGATACCATGTAGCAGTGGTTGAAACGTATAAGCAGCTTGTGGCCCAATTTTTTCTATTTAATGCATTTTGCGCTTTTAACTTTTTATGTTTTTTGCACTTACAATACTTAACAGGAAGCTCAGTAAAAAATACTTATAATAAACTAAAAATTGTTTCCTGGTAGTAATTTTTATAAAGGACAGAGGAATTTAATCTTTTTCTAGTAAAATATTTTAACTGCGAGGTACAAACGATTTTAGTAAAATCAACATCTTAGACGATAATGACATTTTGCTTTTATATTAAGTTTATAATAAACGGCGATTAGATTCAAATATTTTGGAACGAGCAACTTCTTAAAATTTACAATTTTGGTTGTACACTAGTTGGCATAATTATTTTGACAAAATCTATTTGTGACTATCGAACGTTGCTTTGTTTAGTACCGTTCAATAACGATGCGAAAATGATGCGCAAAACAAAGAATCTATTTTTAGCTCTATGCATGCCAAATTTTATATTGTTTGGCATTTGGATTCTCTTTCTGCTGATAAGAATGCATGCAGACAACGAATTATTGCGTGGCATAAGTATTTTGACAATTCCTTTGGCATAAGTTTACTTTGGGAGTGCGTCTCACTTTTTTATAAAATTTATTTATCTTACTAGGCTTTCAATACCGAACACGAATATGGAATCAAAGGTTGGATAACGCATTTCATTTCGGAGATATAGCCATCCGAAGTTGGGATACAGCTTTTAATGAAATCGTTATCATTATTAGGGAACCCCTGTATCGACTTTCAAAAACTGGATATCATATGAAAGATTATTTAATGAACTATAATATAAGCTCATAAAAAATTGAAATTTCATCTATTGTTTTTGATAATTTTTGAGATATGACACTTTATCGAAATTTCTGGTCAACTTTTTTTTTAAAAAAGCGTTATTTTTTGGAAAAATGTTTACTTTACAAAAATTTTAATCAATACATAAGAAAGCACATTTTATGTCCTTTCAAGTGGTGTGCTATTTTAAGTAGGTTTTTCTTGGGTAACCGGATTTTTTATGGAAGGAAAGTGAACAAGCTCTAGAAACTTTACAATTTTATCTTAGAAAACCAAATTGGGAGTTCGCTTGAAAATAATATAATCAATATAGCAGCTAAGTCAAAATTTTGTATCAAAAGGAATGCCCAGGTCTTTGACTAATACGATTTTTTGAGAAGACCTATTATTATCGTAGATATAAGCTTGTGCCATGGGTATTTGTTGCAGTAATAGGTCATTACTTTACATTTAATAAAATTAAGCTAAAGTCCGTTATGGTAACACCAGGAAATAAGTGTATCAATATCAGTCTGAAACATAAAGCGACCTCTTAAATTTTTGACAGTCTTTAAAATTTTCATCCGCATACAGTAAACATTCACTATGTTAAAATATATAGGATAATACATCGTTTATAAATACATATAATAAACGAAAAAGGACCCAGGTGACTACATTGAGGAACATCTGATACCTATTGCATCGATTTTTCTAAAAAAAATTTCGGGAAAAATATATAAACTCCAATGCTTTTCAAAAAGCTAACAGATAAACTATTGAAACTGTTTGTCTCTAATTACAGGAAAACTATAAAAGATATCGCAAAATTTCTAACATTTTTGAAATCAAGTTTACGGAAATTGATACCAATTGTGAAATAAAGTCTCAACCACATCCCAACTTTGTGTGGAAAGAAGGCGTGTCCGTTGACCGATTCTTCTCATATTCACAAGATTTTGTTTTTTTAACCCAAAAAACATCTGTGCCAAATTTTAAGATTCTAGCGCTATTACAACTGTTTGTGGCCACCTTTTTTGGTTTTTCTCTAATAACTTGAAAACTATAAAAAGTATCACAAAATTAGTAACATTTTTGAAATCAACATTGCCAAGTTAAAGGGAATTGATACCCATTTTGAAAAAAGTCTCAACCACATCCCAACTTTGTATGGGAGGTAGGCGTGTCCGTGAACCGATTTTTTCCATATTCACAAATTTTGGTTTTTTACACCTTATAATGCACCCAATTTCAAGAGTCTAGTGTAATTATTACGATATATGGACGCCGTTTCATACAAACCCATCCACTGTGCGGCGAAGAAACTATGCTGACTTGTAGAAATATACTACTTTATCTAATAATTTAGGCAGGCATTGAAATAAGGTGCGGTAATGCCCTATTTCTGCAGTAATGACTTTAAATTTGCATTAATGTTTTCAGAATATTATAAAAAATCGTAGTAAGATGTTCAGCCAAATTCATAATACTTTGTTGTGTATTAATCTTTGAAACGAAATACTAATAATAATATTATATCTGTTAATTAATACTATGAATCTCTTAAATTAGATCTTCTAAATTGAATCGTTTTTTGCTGTGATATCAGTTACTTAATATTAATATTTAGTATTAATTATGTAGTTGAATAAGCTCTTGAAAATATTTTGTTAAAAAATTGCCAATAAAAAAAAATTTTTTGCGCAGTAATGGTTTTCTCTTATTTCAGCCCCTGAATTTAGGTATAACTAAAAGTTTTACAATTTGTCTATAATTTTCAAAAATGCATTTTTGGCCTCCTGATACAATTCGTGTTGAACAAAACTGTCTTTATATAACAACCCTAATGTAAGAACATTATTTACCAAAAATGAGTTCAAGATCTGAGATTTCGTTTATTCTCTTTTTGTGGGTAGTTTGAATAATTGAGAATTTACCGTTTATCATTTTGGAATGACTCGAACAAATTATGCGCAAAAATTTCTACAATTAATGAAAAATATTATTTTATCTCTTAGTGCAGGCGCCGAAGGAAGTTGAGTATGCAAAATATGAGAACCGCATTCTGTTCATAGTTATGAACTCATAAAAGCTTGCAGATTATGATTCTGGATGTTGCCAGGAGGTTTGTTGGTCCATTTTTTTTTTTAATGTCCATCTCCTTAGATATCAAGTAATATCTCGAAAACTACGAGCATGATTTCAAAAATTTCTGCATCAGTATTGTAGCAGGCGTTTCTGACTTATATAGATTTTTAGAAAAGTTATGTCCGCAACTTCCGATGGCTATATTATAATTGATTATAAACTTAATATTTGTTTATTTGCTTTTGAATTATAAGAATAGATATGGAATCAAAAAGTGTCGCTTGGATCTGGATATAGCCATCCGAAATTGCGGATATAACTTTTCTTAATCTATATAAGTCAGAAACGTAGTCCAGCTCGTAGTTTTCGAGATATTACTTAATATCTAAGGGAATGGGGTATAAAAAATAAATGGACAAACAAACCTTCTGGCAACATCCAGAATCATAATCTGCAAGCTTTTATGAGTTCATAACTATGAACAGAATGCGGTTTTCATATTTTGCACACTCAACTCTATCCAGCTCCCGGTCTATCTGTGAATATCAGCTCTACAAAAAAAAAAGATTGTAGAACATAACAGTTTTGAAAAAAAAAAATTTAGTTTTATGTATAGATTTTATATAGTCAATGATATATTTTGAATTAGATTGGGCAACTTCAAATTTTCACAAAAAAATTTAAAAAAAATATCAACCAGAACAAGAGGGGTGCGAAATTCTGATTCTTACTAAGACTGGTTAAATTGTATAATATTGTGTATCAATGTCTGTATCCCAATTGTATGTTCTATTGGTGTTATATCTGAAGAGTACTACTTTAATACTATAACTCAACCCTCATCTTACTGAGAAGCACTTTCGATGCACTTGAACCCCTCTGGTTCTAATTCTCTAATTTTTCCAAAATTTTGAAAAACTTCCAAAAAGAGTAATATGCTAACTATATCTATCAAAAATTAAGGATAAATTATTTATACATTTATTTGGTGCAGAATAAAAAAAAATTAAAAAATCTAAGTTTGCGCTATGTTAAGAGTTACTTGGTCCTTTAAAAAATCATATTTTCAAATTTATTTCTTTAATGAGGTAAATAATATTTTGAGTTAAATTTGGAAATTTTGTTAATTTTTTATGTATTATTATTTTTACAAAATCTGCAGTATACAAAAACGTGAGACTCGTTTTGGCAAAGAATGTCCCATATATAACATACTTGATAGTCAAAAGCTAAATTGATTTTCACTAACTATTCCGATTATCCTCATAAGCAATCATAGAAGTTTCATTAGCATTTTCATTTTCACAATTTTCTTCTTCTAAATTTTCATCTGTTCAATATTCACCCCCAAAATCCATTGAATACATATACATTCATACATCACCATCATTCATTTCAGCATCATCATCAACATCAACAAACGATGAGCATTCAACGTATTAATTTCAAATTGTTTTCAAAGTCCACTCACTAGCCCATACCATTATCATCATGACAATTATTGACTCCATCAAATATTTGCTCGCAGTCTGATGATGACTGGCTTTCGGTTACCATTACAAATCTCTATGCTTCCTGCTCTAGAGCCCTGGAGGGTTTTCATGTACGGCCGCAATTCTCAGCATTATACGCTACATCATCATCGCCACCACCATCACCATCATCATCATATGAAATTTGATAGAGAGATTTGAAATTTTGATTTGATTTGTTTGTCGATTCAATTACGAGTTGGTCAATTGCAGAAGTTAGCCTATGAATTGGCTTATTGGTTTTTGTGGGGAGTTTTATGCTTTCAATGCCTCAGGACAGATAGCAAAAAGCAGCGCTTTCAATTTAAATGCTTTTTTATCTGAAGAGCTTTGAATTCAAAAGTTGTCGTTGAATTCAATTCGTACAAGGATTAATTGGTTAAATTAAAGGATTTCAGCATGAATTGAGCTATTAATTGAAGTAAAATATCATTGTTTGGCAGGGTAGGATATAAATTAGAGAAAATACGCTTAAAACTTGATTTTAATTATACAAAAAATGCAAGTCAAAAGAAAGATATTTATGAATTTCATTAAAGGAAAATCGCGAAACTGATTTTAATAACTAAATGCTGAAACAAAGACCGCGGCAACCACGAGAGTTTCTTTAAAGCTTACAAAATGGCTGACAGAGATGCCAGAAAAGAAATTCCACGTAAAATTTCAATCAGAGTGGGCAGAATCATTTCTAAGAAACACCCAAAGTCATCTTGCTGCAAAAATCAGCCGAAACAAAGACAAAATCTATACACCTCTTCTTACTAAAGACTCATTTTCCGGGTAGAAGAAATTTTCGAGAAATTCCTAGCATCCTACATTTAATTGAAAAGCTCCATGCCATAAAAAAAGTTATTGTCCTATAATATTGAGCATGTCCAAATGCCTACTAATACATGAAAACATCCATAGTGTACTGACTTCATGGCTATAACGTCTGTAAGGTAAGTACTTTTCTGAACTACATTGTCTCAAGTTAAATGAAAGGAGGTGAGTGGAAATAGAGTTTAAATGGCTACTAAGCAATTTGTTTGTATTCCCTTGTGCTAAAAATACTACAAAGAATACTGGACGTTTATTCCAGAGAATGCCAGTCGCACGGAGCTCCTTATTTATGCCACAATATGTGAATATGGACATCTTAAGCGAAAATCTATGGAAACTAATCTTAATGAGGCAATACACATGGTTAAGAGATCCCTAAGTTATTGTTAATTCTTATTTCCGGACTTTCTAAAAATCAAAGGTTCCTTTAGCAATGATTGTACCGAAGCTATACAGAACTTCCTATATACTTGATAGAAGAGTGTCATCTGCTAGTTAATATATGTATACAAGTATTTGTAGTAGGTGGTATTAAAACTAGAAGCTGAGTATCACCTCGGGGTAGTGTATGCTCCTCCTTGTTCCAACTAACTGTCGTCAATCAGTTTAATATAAGCGAGGTAAAGATAGTTGCATACGCGGATGATGCGGTCTTGTCTTATCACGCCTATTTCTTGAAATGATAAGCAATATTGCAAAAGAAACATAAGTTTCCGGATTGAAATTTCCCAAAAAATGTATTTTTGTATGGAGCGTACTTGGTATTGGAATAAAGGTTCTTTTACAATCCAACTAAATTAAGATTTAGGGATTTATTTCGATAAATGGAGTGAGACCCATTGGCATTCATCGATGGAACTATGCGCAAGGGACTGTATCTTTGGATCCCTCAACACAATCTCCAAGGTGAAGGGTTTTTCTGCTAAAAAATTATTTTTAGGAAGAAAATGACTCAAAACACACCGCTCGTGTTGTCCAAGCTTGGCTTAAAAGATAGAGATTTTATGTTTTGAAGTGGTCTCCATAGTCTCGGGATATGAATCCAAAAAGAAGTTTGGTACCTCACCAAATCACAGCTTGGGAAATATCCTAGCCAACCGAAGGGAGTTCATGAGCTGTGGGAGCGAACCCAATGCAGTTTGGAAAAAATGCTATGTACTTGATTTTGTCCAAAAATGCACAATCAGTATACAAAATTGCACTAAGGATCTCAAAAACGCAAAAGTATACTCGACTAAATACTTAAATCGTTAGTTTCTTATGGGTAAAACATTAACCCCCCCATGAGCGGTAACATATGAGGCAGTATATGGAGCGTATCAGTCTGACCTGACCCATACATATTAGGGTCGTTTAAAATATTAAAGTTGCTCCAAACTTTGCATTTGCGGGCACCAAAAGTTTCGTATTGGTGCCAATAAGCACCACGTAAAATTTTTTCCATTTCAGAAAACATAGACACACCTACCCGCTATCTGCCACCCTTTTGGGGGTACCCCTACAAAAACACAAAAAATTTCGAAAATTTGGAAAAATAGTTCATAGCTCCACCGGAGTGATCCGCAGAAGGTTCATATGTATCACCAGGTCCTATTACATTTTCATTTCCAATATATTTTCCGAACATACTTACCCCCTATCTGCCATCCTTTTGGGGGTCCCCCTACAAAAAAGACAAAAAATTAAGAAAATTTCGAAAAACAATTTTTAGCTTTCCTGGAATAACCCGTAGAGGGGTCAAATGTACTACCAGGTCCTCCCTACATTTTTTCCGGACATATTTACCCCCTTTCTCAACGCCTTTGGGGGGATCCCTTGCAAAAATGAAGATAATTTCGAAAAATAATTGATAAAACTCTTTCAGCGGTGTCATTTACGGAAACGAAACCTTTGCAAAAAGAGAGCACATCTTTGAAATCATCATCAGATTCCCATGTAGATGAATGAATATTGAGAAATTCTGTATTCAATTCAAAGAAAACAAATCTTCTTTGTAAAATTCCTCCACATCGTCATCATCATAATAATCCAAAACAACCTCTCACTCAATCTTTTGTTCAAAATCGTATGATAAAATTTGTTGGGTCTACTCAGACCCATGTGCGCAGGATTCACGAAGAAGTTTAAAATACAAATTCTCACTACAAATATATCGGAAAAGCATCGTTTACTTTTCTATTGCCTAAACTTATTTGAGGAAGTCATGGACGGGGACCACTCAGAAATACCTAGAAAAAAAATATCAATTTGAAAACCGATTGGGTCTGGCCAGACCCGTACCCTTATCGAAGGGTTAAATTTGCAAAGAGTGCGGAGCTGTAACATTTGACCTTTTTTCTTCATTTTTTTGTAAAGACGTTCTTTGATGTAAGCAAGCAGCCTAAATTATTTCCAGAGAGAGATATTAAACGCACCAACAAAACATTAAAACTGAAAAATCACTTTATTATGAAACTAAGAATTAAGAAGGCAGACCGTATTAAAATTGGAATATGTTTTCAATGTTACAGCATTGCTCGTCAGTGTAATCATATGTTGAATGTGTCATAATCCCCAATATGTTGGGCCTTATATCCATTTTTTTCGGTCACAATCCACATTTTTTTTGCTGGGGCTTATGACCACTTCTAAGGACGGAGATAATCCCCAAAAAAAAGTAGGACATTACGCCAAATAGTTTTGAGCGCTTGGTCCACAATTAAATCCACTTACTATAACTTTTATTTCTAATTAGTATGGCTGAATTGCGGCCAAAGGCAGAGTTCAGCATCTACTGATAAAACAGTAATAGCTGACGCTTTTCAAATTCACATAGCTGGTGTTATTTCAATCGTCTATTTATTCAAAAAGCAAATCAAGCCAAAACCTTAATCATTTGGATAATTTTTATTGTTTTACTAAGACAGCCTGAGAAAATACATTGTGTATGAAATATACATTATGTCAATTCAGTATGACATCCACGGTGCTAGGTGTTAACATCATTATATTACACTTTCGCCAATTCACTAAAATATTGATTTTTTTCACACCGGTCAATAAACTTGATCATACTAAAAAATGTTAACATCATGATAAATTTATAAAACCTTTTCCAAAAGTTTATGACCAAAGGTATCAAAACGTACTGATATCATAAGGATATGCAAAAATTATTATTATTTTAAAAATACTAAAGATACGATAGCATACTCCACAACACATTTGCAATACTTGTGCTCAATCTGTTGTTGTGACTGCGTTTTCATTTATTTAAATTTCATAATCCATAACAAAGCAAACATTTTGAGAATGTATACAAAACACCTTCCACCAACATTAATCTTCCTTACACACATACCCGTACACGAACATAAATACAAATTTATACAAGGGGTTTCCAAATGTATTAAGGATTATTTGCGTTGAAATCTGAGGATTTTTACTTAAGGTGAATACATTACAACTCGTGCAGTCGCAGCAGTTTTCCTTCGCTTTTTTTTCAGAATTAAGTTGATGAAATCTGCATTTTTATTCAACGATTTTCTCACTTTGACAATGCGAACGCCACCAGTCTGAATAACGTCTTCTTCGGTAGCTGTAGTGACAGTAAAACTATCAGCAACAGCAGCAGCAGCAGCAACAATATCATCATGATTCTACCCAATGTCATTTACAACATTGTCATCACCATCATCGCCATCATATGATATGTCGCTCGTTTTATATGCGCAGCCAATGCTGCTGGTGTTGTTTGGGTGGAGCACAAAGTACAAAAAAAAAAAAAAAATATTTTTGAAATTGTAGCCACTGAGAAAGAACCGTTGGTTACGTTTCTGAGTTACGTGTCGCTATTACCACTGCTAGACATTCAAAAAAAAAAATTGTTTTTTTTTTTCATTTTTCCACATTTTTTTTTTTTTTTTTTTCGTAGATGATACAAACCCAAATAAAGAGCACATAAAGAAAAAAATGTTGTGTGTGAGAAAAGTCTCCCTTGGGGACTGACTGACTGTAATTGAAAATTTGCATAAAACAACAGAAAAACCAACACTGTAAACGGAGCTTTGTTTATTATCATTACAATTTAGGGTGTCAGAATTTACTTAAGATTTTGCATTTTATTTTAGTTTCCTTATCTCAATGATAAGGCTAAGTCAGTGTGTATACATGATGTAGTAAATTTGTTTCAACTAGCTGGAGAAGGTCAGTAGGTATTTAGACTATAAAGATAAAAATAGAAGAATAATACATTTAATTATTTAATTTCACTAATATACGTTCATATAAAAATATAAATAATAAACTTATTTGCAATTTCAATTAAATACTTCATGGTAATATGCTGGTTTAGATTCAAAAAGTTCTCACCTTAAAAAATATGGTGACATGCACAAATATGATCTTAAACTACACAAATTCACATTTGACTTAAATTGTTACGTCAAGTAGAGTTCGCAAACTATCGATAGTCGCGACCATTTTGTTTGTTAACCATCGATAATATCGATAGTATGGTGGAACAAGTTTACTTCAGCAAAAATTCTCCAAATTTTTATTTTTTAGGGAAAGTAGCGATATAAGAATAAAAAGTAAATTTGCAAAAAAAAGGGTCAGTCGGATCTAGCTTAGTAGGTATAGTCATCGTAAGTTATGGATATAGGTTAGGTAGAAGTGGCACTCAGTTGCGAACTGGCGCACTTAGACCAAATATGATCCATTGTGATACCACAGGCTGTACGACTATACCCTCTCGTTGAACCAACCAGATTTCGTAATAAAATTAGAAAGCTGACCTATATCAACATGTCTTAGGTCATCCAGGTCATCGAACAAAAACGAAAGGAGCAGAGAAGATGTTTTATGTTTTCTTCGTCCCCCACATCTTCACAAATTCTGCAGAAATCAAAAGACCTAACACCTAATCTCTCCGCATGTCTGCCGATGAGGCAGTGTCCAGTTATTAAGTTATGGATATAACTTTTATAAAAGAGTATAAGTTGGGAACCCCTGAATATACTTCCAAAATTAGAATACCATATCAATGGCAATTTAATAGGGCATAAAATCGATACATAAATATTAAAAGTTCATTGTACAGTTTTCGAGGTATGACTATTTATGTAAATTTTGACATTTTTTTTATAAATCCGTATTTTTTTCCAAAAAATTTATTATTAACGAATATTTTTTTAAAATGATTTGTACCAATTTTCTTTTAACACATTTTTTACCGGAATGTAAGAAAAATTAATTAATAATTTTTTATTGAAAATTATACAATATATTTATGGACAATTACAGCGACGTAAACAGCTACAACGACAACAACTACAATTACAACAACAACAGCAGAGCCGTGATTAAAGGCCGCCCACTTACCCTTTCTCTTATATAAAATTAAATCAAAAATGTTTGAAGAAATGACAATAACACTGAAACAGTGTTGTTATTCAATATTGTCGACAGTACGAAAACAATTCCAAGATGAAAAATTAATTTTAATACCATCGATAGTCGGTCATAAACCATCGATAGCCACGATAGTGCAAGACTATCGATTTTATCGATAGTGCCATTGATAGTTTGCGAGCTCTAGCGTCAAGTATCAGTGATATGCGTGGCAGAAAACATTTGTTAAGTAATTTGGTAGTTCTATGTGATAGATGGATGGTTTTTTTTCTCAAATTGTAGGTGTGGCACTATAATTGAAATTTCCCTGCTATACTTTTATATATGTACCAAATATCATTCCTCTACGTCAAATAGTTTCTGAGGTATGACGAACGTGATTTTTAGAGGCGTGTAATAGCCCTTTTTCTAAACCACACTTTGCTTAACCCAATTTCTGCGGCGCTGTATGAAAGTTCGAATTTATAATTAAAAGTGATATTTCTAGACTAATTAGGACCCAAAAAACTCGAATCCGTTTTCCAAAAGGTTGTACCACTTTTGGTTTCGTTACGTGAGACTGTTCGAAAAGTCGAACAATGGCGATTAGGCACAATTCAGCTTATATGTTGAATATGCATATTTTCTATAGGTATTGGTGAAAGAAATTTATAAATTTAATAAAAACAATAAATACATATGTTATTATTATATATTAGAAATGCTTTTTATTTGATTTCGTTACAATTTTATTTATTTTTCTCCAAGTTGCTATGGGCTGCGAAGCAATTTTTCATGTGCAAATGTACTTGGCACTTTTTGCACATTCGCTGTGTAGGCTTATGGCATACTTTGCAACGTCTGGTTCTCCTTTCGGGCTACACAATTATTAGGTGCCAATAAGGTATTTTTCAACCATTAGCTGTAGCCCACCAGGGAAAAGGGGCATCGCCAATATATTTTTTTTCTGAAAGCCAATTTAATTTACTATAATACGCTGTGAACCATTTAGCTTCTTTTATATCTCGACATAGAACAAAAATTCGGTGAAAATTAACAAATTTGAAAACTCAACCAGCGGCAGAAAATGGGTTAAAACCTTTTAAGTGCCATAAAAAGCTTTGAAAAAAAAATGAAAGTCCATGCGGTAGACAAACGGATTTTTGTTTTTCTCATATGGGAGGTGTGGCACCGCCCTTTTTGAATTTTGAAACTTACTTCTGATCGTAATTTTTATATATGTATGTACCAAGTCTCAAGTTGAGGAGATATGATGCATTTGATTTTTTTCATATGTAAGGCGTATCATAACCAATTTTTTTCCAAACTATACTTTGCTAGGAACTTCCACACTCTGCTCAGAAGTTCCTTGGTTCAGTTCTCGGTTCAGGCATGATAAATACTTCCATATATCAAATAATCACTTCTATCATTTAATCTTCCTCTTCTTATGTTTTGGATATTCTTTTTGTTCAAAACATGAGTAATTGAAGTGTTTAGAAGTTCAAAGGCTTAAGGCTTGCTTTAAACCACTATCATTCACATTAAGATATTCACCAATTGAAGCTAATACAACCTATAAAAGATATATCGCCTAAGATGTTAGACTTAAAATGAAAAATCGCAACAAGACAAGATAACATAAGTTAAAAGTGGGCGTGTTTGGAACTGCGACTGCAGCATTTCTTATACAAACAAAGCTTTTAAACTATAAATCCTGGAATCAGTTAAAATATGGTTATGAAATAATTTACGAGCAATCGCAGTGTCGTGTCGTGTCGTAAAGTAGCAGTCACAGTGATTGTAACTATACGACTGCAGTAGTTACTTCACATATGTTACGTATTGACTTTTTCTCTTATGTTTGATATTATTTGATATCGACTTTTTTGATAATTTTCAAATTTTTTCGCCTTATTAGATAGTTTTCGAAACTTTTAGGCTTTTATGGTCTTTTGCAACACTTTTCGATACTTTTCAAACCCTTCGACTTTAATTGGACTTTTACGATGATTTTTGATAATATTCGATACTTTTATAGACATTTTCGATCCTATTAGCTCAATTAGAGTACATGATGTTTTGGTTATTAAGTTGACAAATGACCTAAAAACGCTTAAAGTTCGTTTGACAGTTTTTTTTATTAGTTTGTTGAAGTAAGCGTAGAAAAAATGTTGATAATTGACTAGATATATTGATTTGTGCTGCACTCTTACGAGTATGAGTCTTCATAATGGGTGGGAGCGATCACCAACCTTTTTTTCAAAGTATCTATTCCCTCGTGGTTTTGAAATCATTTAGTACAACAATAATTTTTACAAACTTTGATTAAGGTACCACAATTTATTTTAAACTTACAAAATGTATGTTAATTGAGCGCGGTTACCGTTAATTTTTGGTTACATGCCGCTGGACCGTCGTTTTAGTGGTTTGAATTTACGCCAAAGAAAGTGGAAGAATTTGAAGCACTGTGTTTTTGTATGTATGGAACAAAATGTTAATTTTATTTTTATTTTGAGATCTCGCATCCAAATGAATAGGAGTCATTTTAACAATTCAAAGATCAAAGATCATATATTTAAAAAGCTTCTATCCCAATTTTGCTTTAATATCCATTGACATGAGAGTACTCGTAAACATTCAAATGTTTTACCTTTTTGCAACCGCATAAATGTTGAAAGAAAAAACATAATAAAAAGTTGGGCATTTCTCAAGGGGACCGTCGCATATTTTAAGAGATTTAAATACATTTTTTTTTTTTTTTGTTAGGGTGTTCTGGCACCAGCAAAAGATACAATACATTAACTTTTACCCTGTGGTTTGTTTTTTTTTTTAAGTTTTTGTGATTTTGTTTCCATAGCGAAACCATAGAGTCAAGTTAGGTTTCATTAGAATTCACTTTACGAGGTTCTTCATATTTTATTTTGTCTCTTTCGGTTTCGTTTAGGTTGTTTTTTTTTTGTCCATAAGACAAAACTTAAATTGAAAACGTGTTGATTATACAGCACAATAACAAATGTTGGGAGAAAAAAAGAAACACTATTCCAAAGACATTAAAGCACAAATTTCCATACTATGCATATGAGTTCGTATGTTCAGTGTTTTTACCTGTTGTTGATTTTAGTGATGTTAAAAATAGTCGGGTTCTTTTGAGTAAAGACACTGACGCAAAACAATTCAAAAATAAAAGTCAAATTTTTAAAACAGCAGCCTTAAATGAGGCTCTGTCAAACTCAGTTCTAAATGGTATGAAAGTATTAACATACCCAGAAAGTGTAAAAGTTAATGGTGGAAGTTTTTGACGCAGTGCCTGGAAGTAAAACCCTAAGATGTTATCTCCGTAACATATAATCCGAAAAAATCAACAAAAACTGAAAAGTCCAGGACGGAAAACATCTCAATTGCAGAGTTAAGTTCCTGGCACTAAATTAAATATTTACACCAAGTTACATCATTGAAAGAGTTTTGTCGTTTTATGACTAAAAAAAGTCATTGGGTCAGTTCATTTATTAATGGCACCTGCATTCTGCGTCCCTTCCGCTTTTAGTTATGGAAAACAGTACAAAGGTTGTGGTTCAAATTGCGCCTTCCAAACGGTATTTCTAACGAATTCTTATTTTCCGACTTGAAATTAAGTAGCTTTTAGTAGGTATTCCTGATAATCAGTGGTGCCCACTACCACAATCAACGATAAGCATGTGTTGATGATTCTGTATACGTGCACGATTTTTACGCTCTTTAACGCTTTTTAAGCTCGTTTTCGTTCTCATTTTTACGCTCTTTGAGTGCCTGCTCTGGGTAGCACCGCTAATAATGATCAGATACGAATCAGATATTATTTAATGCAGCCATCTGATAAGTTCCTGATCAGAATATTTATTTGTGCATAATTGTGTGTAGGAATTCAAAGGAAAGCAAAACATACCCAGTAGAAACTCGTGCATCACTTATGTAAATAAATAAATATAATATTTGTAAGCTCAAAATTCATCAATAAAAACGAGCACAACAACAAAAAGTACTTTTCCGAGAATTAAAACTATTTTTCCATAAATATGAGTTTTTTTACAACAATGCTGCGTACAAGAGCAGTTGTTTTAGTCTCTCATTTTTTTTACAAGTCAACAATACATGCGAAAAAAATTGACTTTCGCAGAAATAATGCCTTTGACCTGCATTTTTCTCAACCATTTGGCCATTGCGCAATTAATTTGCGCACATTTGTTTTGTTTTTGCACGTTTGATTCCGACTGGGTCTCTTGCATATTTATTTGAAAAAGCAACCAGTGCATAGATATCAGCAACTGCACAGCGGGACGAATGGTTTCATTGCTCGCGCCCACAGGAGGCCAAATGGTCAACCCTACTACTTATAACCTATCTCATTTCTGAAAACAATTTGTGATCAGGATCGGATCTGTTGAGTGGATCTGGTCCATTTCATATGAGGTGTGACGATTATTGTCATTATCGGATCCGAAAACCTGATTTGTTTCTGATCATACTTCACGTTTGATGCGAAACGTATACTGAGCTAATCCTAGTCCGGCTGCTATAACGAGCACCCAGGCATATAATTTGTATGAAGCATTTTAAGACGACAAACAAGTGGTTGAAAACTATCCGGACTTCTTTGGACGTCATATAGCGAAAAAAATAGCGTAAATTAAAAGAAATTGTGCGTTCGCACCTTCATCTTTTCTAGATCCGCTAAGCAAGTAATGTTTTTTATGAAATTTTCTCTTATTTTTCGTATATTTTTGGCACACACAGCTAAAATCATCAAGCAAGATATGAGCACATGTTTTCTCAGTCCGCATAGGACATGAGGCTAAAGGGGGTGTTAAGAAGATTAATGGTCAAACCGAAGAACGCTTACAAAAACTGCTTTGGCGCTTAAATTTTGAGCTTTTGTAAACTTTGTAACTCGTTAGGGAGGTCTATGATGTATGTAATAAATGTCTGCACGAATGCGTTTGCTGAGGCAATAGATTATTGTACTCGTTGTCGAGTACAATGGTTCTATTGACATTTTGCGAGTCATCAATAGACTTACACAAAACAGAACGATCACACGACATGACTTGACTTTGTTGTACTCTGACTTGTATTTCGCCGTCAATGTTCTTCAACCCGAACAAAACGTTTACAATACCGAATATGGAAATAAAAAAAAATACAGCGAGTCAACTCTATTATCAATGCGTCGCCAAAGGGCGACGGAAGAGTTTTAAAGATTGATTGTATGTTATGATATGTTTTTTGTTTGTCTCTTGGCGGCAAGCGTTATTCAAATTGTTGTTATTGTAGAAAATCTCCGCGCAAAGCAATACCGCATAGCAAATCTGTTGTCTGAGCAAATGCGCTAAAAGACAGCAAGACACTCGGTGCCGAATGCAATAAACTACGAGTGCTTGAACTCGTAAAACATATAGTTTGCGAGTGCTGCACTCAATTCTATTGCTTGGTGTTTTAATTTGTTTTGATTTGATTTGTGGTTTTCGTGCACAAAGACTCGTTGAACTCTCGCAATTGCGGCGAGTGGCTTGATGTCAATTTCAAGTGCACTCGTGCAGACCACTTGTAGCTAATAAATTTCCTTGATATTTAAAAAAAATGATGTGATTTATTTAACAAAAAAAAAACCGATTTCTTTTATGTGTCATATATTGGACAACACCATTGGTCCTTTTTTATTGCTTCATTTCAATGCTGTTTTTTACATTTTGTGCGCGCTGATTTTGGCATGCTTTTGTACAATAATTCATGGATTAACGCTGTTTAAAAGTAACTACAAGCTTTAAAGTTTTAAAGATGATTTTTTTTTTGTTGAACATTTTAAGAGGGTTGTTTCTAAAAGTCTTAGGATTACGCTTAATGTGTGTTTTTGTTGTTTTTGGCTCATTATAGCGACATTCTTGTGGCATTAGTAAGATTTTTTTATTAATTTAGCCAGGACCTGACAGGTTTCTTTATGATGTTTCCAAACTTTTTTTTTCTCGTTGCGGTCTGTCGGGGTTTTTTTAATGGCTTATTTGAACCTTTCAGCAAGTGTCCTTGGCAGGTATCATACAAAGTATTTCTAATGACGCGTGCTAAAGCCGCATTTTGATGGGTTTAACAACAAATAAAAAACATTAGTCATGATGTTTTTTTTTTGGGTACGCGGATCTACGAGAATGTGAGGAATTTTTCGCGCAACCATATATATCTACACAAATACTTCATTTTAAATCTTATATTCTCATTTTAAATTGTTTAAAACCTCAAGAATTCCGTTTGTGTTTAAACACCCTCGCCAATTAAAGTTTTATTTAAAGCTGCCACCAACTTAAATAAACAATCTAACCGGCATTATAATCCTATAAATAGCAACACCCTGCTTATTTTTCACCACTTGTAATACAAGAAACCAAACTGGAACCTCAAATTCACTTGAGACACATTTGCAAATAACAATCACAACAACAGCAGCAGCCAACAACAAAAGGCACATGCAGCAACTTCAAATAGGCTGACTGACAGACAGCCAGGCAACCCTTTTCGCAAAAAGTGGCATTCAGGCGAAAGATTTTTCCTTCTTTATGGGAAATTCAGTACAAAACCAAATGAGCGTCGAATGTTGTAAGACGCACACGTCAAATTTAAAGGAAAAAGGATGTTGGTTATGCTTGCTGATTGGCGCAAAGGAATAAAGGAGCTGAAATGACTGAAATACACAAATTGTATGTAATAAAATGTGAAAAATATTATCAAGTGCTAAGGTGCACAAAAGGTTGCGCTGCCGAACTTAAAGATTTCATCGGCGCACATACGGGAATTCAGTGAGGAATAAATTAAGTCGTTTTCTTGTGAACTCTCTCGCCCCCAATCGGAAAATAAGCGAATGTCTCACCTCATACGGAGTATGTTGAAATGTAATTTATTTTGTTAAATTGGCGCCCAATCGAAAAGCATGACGATTTGATTGATTGATTGTTGTAATGACAGCTGTTAAAATGTTCAGTTACAATGCAAAATGGATAAATGTACGAAATTTATTTCCTCAAAGATTGATGCCAATGATAGAGTGTGAACATTGGCAGCTTTACGTGAAAGAATTTTTAAAACTAAAAATTAGATAAGGGGAGAAATTAAATAGAGTGAACTAAATTTTAAGGCCTAGATTTTTTTAAGAAAGTTTTTTGAAAACTTAAAAGGTTGCGAAGAAAAAAAGATTCACGAAAACTTTTTCTCAACAATTCCAGTGAAACTGCACTTTCAAGGATATCTTCATAAAAATCAGGTATTCTGTGAGAAACATTAGCCATATGCTAATAAGGTGACGAAATTCCAAAACAACCATAACTATAAAAGAGCTGCAATATTTCTTCGCTTAAGTCACAATAAAAACAAATAAAAGGAGGCCACTTTAAAAACCACCACGCACCTATCATTTTAAAGTCAAAAGAAATGAGCCGCGAAAGGACAACATAGGCAGCAACATGTTGCAGGCAACAACCAGAAAAAAAGGCGCTGCAAATACTATATTAAAAGATTTGTTTAAGGGAAGTTGGAATGCAAGAAAGGCATGATAATAATGAAATTACTAGCATTTTGTGCTGTGCGCCGCATCTATGAGCGCCTGGTAAGTTAACCGCAAGCTAAGCCAGGCGCCAGACACACAAAAACCAAAAGTAACTACAAGCTGTGACAGACAAACTTAAACGTTGTAAAGAGAATAAAAATTCCGTCAACGGTCTAATAAGGGTTGCCAGACTACGTTTGAAACCAAAATGTTCGCATGCACTTAGGTACTAGGTAAGCAATGTTCAAAACTAAGCAAATAAAAACTTTGAAATAAAATGATTACAGAAACCAAAAGAGACCGGATGGAAACTCTACGATAGTGTGGGATAGTATAATGCCCTTAAATTTGACAAAATTAAGAATATTGGAAAAATCGAAAAATTTTGAGAAATTTAGAACAAAATGAAGAAGTTGAAATAGGTTGAAAAAGTCACATAGTTTTAAAGAAATTGGAAAATGTTGAGTGGTTGAAAAATGTTGAGGGGTTAGAAAAATTTTGAAAAAATTCGAAATATGATGAAGAATTAGATGCATATTGAAAAAGTCATCTAAAACTTTTAAAACTTAAATAAAAGGTGATTTTTTAAGAGCATTTGGATTTGATTTAAAAAAAAACTCATAAAATCCATATCTATATAATTCAATGTTTGAAGATGATTTCATGTAAATGTTGACCGCGGCTATGCCTCAAATGATTCATACGCTGGGGCCAATCTTGGCCCCCTTGAATGGCGAGCGCTACTGTACGATGATAACAAATTTTTTTTTGCTCAGAATGGAAGAGCTAGACTTGTCTGACATGTGGTTTCAACAAGACGGTGCCACACAGCATGCGAAACAATGACCCAATTGAGAAACGAGTTCGGTGAGCAGTTTATTTCACGTTTGGGGCCGGTTCATTGACCGCCTAGATCGTGCGATTTAACGCCTTTGAACTATTTTTTGTGGGGCTATGTTATGGGACAATGTTTGTCTATACGGACAAGCCCGCAACGCTTGACGCACTGGAAGCCAATATTGAAGAATTTTTTCGTGAGATACCGGCTGATATGTTGGAGAGAGTATGCCAAGATTGGACCTGGATTGGGCTTCACGCAGTGCTTCAGCTGCAGTTCACTATAATATGTCCAACATGGTCTTCGCTAACACACCGGCGTTGGATATACTACATTGAACCGCAACCGAATTTCGCCGAAAAGCCGGTGTTGTAAGCCCTGAGTTGCGGCCGAACGCCGGCCAATTACCCCAACATACTAAGATTTTTCTAGGCTAAACTAGTTTATCCTAACACGTTTCGGATGAACTTGTTTGGTCGGTAACATATACATCTATATATACCACATTTAATGTGGTATACCGCCTTAAGGCGGTATCCGGCCAAGCCTCAATGCCTGGCTTCAAGTTATTGTTTATTTCAAATCTTTATTCAATCTAACAGATTACATTATAAATTACTTCCCAATAATTTTTTTGAAATTATTTGATGCCAGGAAGTATTTTATTTAATTTGTTTAATTTACAAATAATTAAATTTTTAAAAACTAACAAAAATTCATTTCAAACTAAATTTTTTTCAAATTGAACTGTCACATAGACATGTTCCTTAGATCAAAATGTGCGCTGAAGCAATACTTAAAGTTTGCAAATAAGAATTCGGTCAAATTATTAATAGCGTCTCCACAATTTGGATTAAACGGGCGCCCGCCTCAAAGCGGTCGTATGAACTAGAGGGTTAAACATTGAATTATATAGATCGTTCTATCGACTCAAATAAAGATTTCATACGTTTCTCTAAATTTTATGTTTTCTTTTTTTTAATTCAAATCCGAAAGCTCTTAAAAAATCACCCTTTATTTTTAAAAGTTCATATATATTGAAAAATCCGCAAAATATTAAGGTGGACAAATCGTGACATGGTGAAAAGGTGAAAAATGCCGAAAAGTTTTGATGAAGTGAAAAGCAACAAAAACCCGGATATAACTACAGCTTCTTTCGTCGTCAATTAGATGGGGTGTGACAAACCCCACGAATATCATCTATCTGCCCTCGTGCTCTCATTAGCTGAAGACAAAACATCCTACAACTTACACAGACAGCCAGCACGCTTAGTAGAGCGTAACACATTGAAGAAAAACCACACAGGAAAACACTGCTGGGGTATGTCACACCCCACCTCATAGACCGCAATACTAGGAAACTTTAGAAAAGAATAGGAAGAAGCCCTGAAGAAACGTTTAAGAAAATAAGGCATTCAGAAGATGATATTTTGAGTGCCCTGGGACAAAGACGTGAAAACAAAATCTATCTACATATGTCAACTGCAATCGATCCATTTGCATGGAACATGTAAATAATAGTGACAAAACATAGTTAAAAAAGTTGTTGGGGTATTTAACACCCCACGTAATTGCCCGTGTTACATTTCCGAACCTTATGACGCGACGCTTTAAAGCTATGGAGGAAACATGTGAATATATTAAAGACTCTCTCTCTCTCGTTAAAAGCTTACTAAGCAACTATTGAAACTATCACTCAGAATCTGGCAAAGATTACACAGGTTTACAAAAAAAATACAAAGCTTCTGTCTTTTTGACCAGACCATATTTTTCCTAGGTAATTTGATGCCCTGAACCCGAATTTAAAGTCTACATAGCTCTATCACGTCAAGATTTTTTAAATAATGCTCCTCACGAGCCCTACTGTCCCATTCGCATAAGAAACACGGAAATTTTGTAAAAACCACTTTGTTGTCCTAGTGGTAGTTACGACTTTCAAATCTGTAATTTGGGTTAAAGGCATCTACAACTGCTGTAATAAACCACGGGTTCGAATTGAGTGACCATAATGTCGTATATAAACTTTTTCGTAGTATAAGTATAATGCATTATTCTCAATTTGACCTTGAAATGACCATAATCTTGATAGAGGTATGTAGACTAGCTATGGAATAGTGACATATCTAATATTATTAAACGAGCTAAAATTGTATGTATATATATATATTTATATATTTTCAGACTTTATTTCCAAAACGGGTGCAGCGATTTTGATGAAACTTGGGGGTTAGGTACATATGTGAACAAAATTAGGATTGGGCTGGGTTTTAACTTATCAAAGGCTCCTGGAGGGGCGTGGCACAGCCCTAAACTTTTATTTTCATAACGTCATATCTTGAAAACTATTCAAGATATTGTGATGAAATTTGGTACACAGATGCAGATCATAAATGTCTTAAATTTTGCCAAAAGTGGGCGGAATCGGAAAAGTGGGCGTGGCACTTTTCAATAATTGAAAATTTTGATTCAATTTTACTCAAAAACGGCACTGAGGATTTTCATAAAAATTTTATAGATAATACCACTAAGAGCAGTCATCATAACATGCTATGTCACTATACTGGCAAAATTCGTTTAAGGGCGTGGCACAGCCCACAATATTTATAAATATTATAATAAGAGAATTAACAACACAATCGTTCTGAAATTTCATATGGTGGATATACTTGCTATAAGGTACCTCAAGACGAAAAATGGGTGTAATAGTACCAGTGGGCGTGGCACCTCCCATACAAGCAAAACAGGTTAAATGTTATATTTATTGTACTATGAGAGTAATCTTCTTAAAATTTGGTGAGGAGTTGTCGGTTACTATAAGCTTTGGAATTAAATGCATTTCGACGGCATTGCTTCAGTGGGCGTGGCACCTCCCATACAAACAAAAACCGTTAAATGTTATATTAAGTGCACTATGGGAGTAATCTCATTAAAATTTGGTACAGAGATGTCGGTTACCAAAAATTTTTAAGTTAAATGGATTTCGACGAGATTTCGTTAGTGGGCGTGGCACGTCCCATATATACGAAAATCGTTGAATGTTGTATTTAGTGCACTATGGGAGGTATTTTCTTTAAATTTGGTGTAGAGGTGTCGATTACTATAAGCTTTGAAATTATATGGATTTCAACGGGATTGCGTAAGTGGGCGTGGCACCTCCCATACGTACGAAAAACGTTAAATGTTATTTAGTGTACTATTGGAGTAATTTTTTTAAATTTTTTGTTCCAATCGATAGAGAAAGCACGAAAAATAAAAAAAATTTTTTGTTCCAATAGACTTTTAATTACAGTGGTGTAGTGTTAATATTGTAGTGGTCATTTTTAATATTTGACCACTTAGTGCGTCCTGAGCGATTTGCGGAATTTGTTGCTGTAAGGATATTTTCCTTGTCCTTTGGAGTATCCCGGACGTAGTCACTCCATAAGTGACTACTCATCGAGGCGGTTCACTCCGAGTCACTTTGGGTCACTTGGAGTCACCGAATGAGAAAAAATCGCGATTTTGTGGTTTGCGTTCGATTTTTTTAGAATTGGTCTATATCACCTTTAGGCCACGTTGGTGCAAACTCTTATCGCACCTAATTATGTTTTGCGATGCGTGCGATTTTTTGGATATTATTGCTGTAAGGATATTTTCCTTGTCCTTTGGAGTATCCCGGAGGTAGTCACTCCATAAGTGACTACTTATCGAGGCGGTTCACTCCGAGTCACTTTGGGTCACTTGGAGTCACCGAGGTGAGTGGAAATCGCAATTTTGTGGTTTGCGTGCGATTTTGGTAGAATTGGTCTATAACACCTATAGGCCACGTTGGTGCAAACTCTTATCGCACCTAATTATGTTTTGCGATGCGTGCGATTTTTTGATAATTATTGTTGCAAGTATATTTTCCTTGTTCTTTGGAGTATCCCGGAGATAGTCATTCCATAAGTGACTACTTATCGAGGCGGTTCACTCCGAGTCACTTTGGGTCACTTGGAGTCACCGAGGTGAGTGAAAGTCGCGATTTTGTGGTTTGCGTGCGATTTTTGTAGAATTGGTCTATAACACCTATGGGCCACGTTGGTACAAACTCTTAGCGCATCTAATTATGTTTTGCGGTGCGTGCGATTTTTCGATTTTATTACTGTAAGGATATTTTCCTTGTTCTTCGGATTATCCCGGAGGTAATCACTCCATAAGTGACTACTCATCGAGGTGGTTCAGCCCGAGTCACTTTGGGTCACTTGGAGTCCCAATCCACTCTTTTTATAAACACTTTTGCATCAGACCACAATTTGACGAAACTAAAAACGAAGCAAAATTGTTGAAAAAAATGGAACAGAAAAAAGTAAAGAGAAGTTGAAGCGTGAAAGTGAAAAGTCAACTTTTTTCAACAAATTCCATATTTTTTCGATTTTTTCAACCTCAAAACGAAAAACCGAACAGTGGTCGGTCTCCAGGTACTGGAGATTATTAATATTTGTATTTCAAAACGTTGGGACCATTTATTTTGTGAGGTTTGATAAAAAAATGCGTGAGCCAAAAAATTAAGTGGATTGGAAAAGGCTAAATGGCGTCTCATCAAGGTCAAGTTACAAAGTTTGGGAGATTTTCAGACAAATCAGCCCATAGCTGCTAAGGAGTAGCCTATAGAGCAAAAAGTTGTATGACCGACCCTCAATTATTTTTCATGGCCAACATTTTTTTCAAACATACTTATCCCCTCTCTCCACCCCTTTGGGAGGTTTCCATACAAAAGGGATGTTTTTATGAAATTTACTCCCACGTTCCCAATGCTACCAGGGTGCCCCTAGAAGATTCAAGTATATGCCCAACCCCTCCTAATTAATTCTTCCCAACATTTCTTCAGAAAAACTAACCCTCTATCTCAACCCCTTAAGGGGTTCCCCATACAAAATTGAACTTCATACGGAATTTGGCTGACTACTCTTATATTTCTACCGCTTCCAGCGTGTGCTAAGCGGGTTCCTTTGTTTCACCGACCCACTTAAATTTTTTCATCCCCAACTTTTTTTTCCACATATGTAGTCACCCCTGTCAACATGCAAAAATTACATTCTAACACTAGTTTACACTCAAAATGTTCCATTGATAAGAAGTTACTATTGTTATGTAGTTTTTCCTGCTGAGTTCGGAAATAAAAATAAAATTTTTTGAATGGCACTGCTTTCGAGATATTGTGGTTTTTTCATTTTTTCGACCTTCTTTCACTTTAAAATTCATATCTTCAGCTATAAATGTCATCGTACTTAGCACCAAATTAAAGGTATTAAAATGACAAACAAACGTGTATAATTACATATTCTATTGAGTGAGCGGTGCTCAAGATATCGATAAAAACAGGCCAGATTTTAAAAAAAATCAAATTTTACATTTGATTCTACGGCCACGGAAATTCTGAATATATTAATTTTTTCGACAATTTGTTGAGAACAATCGATACAAAAAAAGTTTTTGTATCGAAAATGTGGCGTTGGATTCTCTCATTCAATCGCTTCTAACGTTGTCATTTTATGGTCGATTTGCTTTTGGTATATCTTAATTTTTGCGTAAATGTATCAGCTCTACGAGCATGAAGCATAATTATTTTTGTTTATTTAATTTCTATATTTCCTGGTCAGCATTGAATTGGATTTTATAAAGAAAACAGCATTGAAGTTATCAAATTTTGAACAGAGTTTATGTTTGAAATCCCATAACATAGAGATGGGTGAGAACCACTCAGTTTCGCCGTAACTGTCATATTACCGCAGTCTACCGTCCACGAATCAACTTCTGCATAAACCTACAATTACATCCGTGCTCTGACTCTTGGTAAAAAAAATATTTCAGTTTTTTGTGAATTACCACTGCATAATTCCGAAATTATCATGGTCAAGGAGAAAAATTATCGCATTTATCCTGACTGTATTAATCTGGCAGCGCGAATTGTGACCTTAAGAAATAATTCTCGAAAAGACTTAATGGTAGTTAAAATAAGAAGAAGAAATAGCAGTAATGGTAGCAGCAGTACCACCAGCAGCAGCAGCAGCAGCAGCTTAAGAATTTCATTAAAATGGCAACGCATCGCAAAGGATATAAAATTCGTTGTGGCGGCTTCTTTCATTTTCACAGTGACTTGGAAGCTGGTGAATTTTTTTTTTTTTTTCCTATTGCTTACCAGGGTAACCCATTAGCCACGCACTCTAATGATGTCGTTTATGGGCCACATCCGTTTCCGCTTTCTCTTTTTTTCCGGTTGTTACGCACACACACATAAAAAGTGCGAACCATGTTTACCGGTGGAAAAAAATGTTACACTCAAAAAAATTGTTTTATTAAATTTTATATGCAATTTAAACTTTACTTTACTTTCCGCATAACTTTTGATCGAAGGGAATAGAAGTGCATTTCATTTCTCAACTATATGTATGATTTGTTATTGCTCCGGTATAGCTAAGTCTCGTTGTCATGAGACCTTTTGTTGAAAGCAATAAGATTATAAACAGAAATCAAACAGTCGGACACCTTTCACTTTAAGTAAGCTTGCTGTCATTAATGTAAAACCTATTCAAAGAATCCGCAATTGATGTTTAACGAGCGGCAGGAAAGCTCTTCCGCAACAGTGCGCAATGACCTATACCTACGCAGTTTTTTTTTTTTTGTTTTTCCTTCAAGTGTAGGGCGCAAAATTTCATAGCCAAATAAAAAAAAAACTTCATGCAACAAAAATCATGAAAATGTAGAAAAAGGTCGTTAAGTTTATTGTCGCCGCAGCTGAAAATGAAAAATATTTTTCTTCCTTATTTTTAGCGCTTTAAGCTGATTTTTATTTTTTTTTTATTGCTTAGCCGGGTAGCATATGTTTTTTTTTTTTTTTTGCGTTTAACACCTAAAACCATCCTGCCTAAGCGCCAGCCGTCTTAAATTCCATAATTTGTAAACCTAAATGTGTGTGCTCGTACGCCGTTTTTCTCGCATTGTCTTTTATTGTCTTCTCCTATTTGTATTTTTATTTTTTCTTTTTATTTTTGCGTAGAAGATTTAAATATTCATTAGCATAAAAATTCAGTAAAAAGTTAAGTTATGGCACCCCACTTTTGACTTTTGAACTTCTGTGTTGACAACATTGTTTGCTGTGGTCGGTTCGGTTGAGCCATTGTTTGCATTGGTCGTAAGCAAAATATGAAAATTTACTTCTTATTCTTTTCTTCTATTTTGTTTCCTTATTTTTATTGTAGTTTTTTTTTTCTTTCTATGGTTTTATCTTCGCTGCTCTCAACATATGTTCATATGTTGCGGGAGCTTTTGTTTTTGTTATATTTGTTTTTTTTTTTCTTTTTTGAGCCCGTGTGATTATTTTGATAAGACTGCGTCTTCAAATATGACAGTTGGCCTTTGACCTTATTTTAATAACAACTTGAACCCTTACTTTGTGAAATGTTTATTTTTAATTATTTTGTTCATTCATTTGCAGCGCTATACCACTTTAAGAGTATGAAGGGGAATTACTTCTTCCGATGTTACTGATATGTAGTATCAGTCAAAATCAAGAAACTTTACGAATTTGACAAAGTGAGTTCAATAAAGAAATTACATTTTCAAAACTTTAAACTGTCATATCTCGGTGACAAAAAAAAAAAGATATCTGAACGATTCAAAATTGATTTTTCAGAAAAAGACACATAAAAACAAAATAGAAAAATCTGTAAAACCTGGCGTGATGAAGCAAGTCTGAGGCCAGAATATATATTCGGAAAAGTATACTAGAGTTTCTGTTTCCGAAAATCAGTCAAATCTTTTTGGCCTGTGTAGTCAGCCACAGGTCATGTACAATAGTTTTCGGAAAGAATACATTAGTCAAATGTGTTTCGAACTTGTAGTTCCATTAAGTACTTATGTACATTTGTTATTTGGAAAATAAGATGAGAAAAAGAGCTGATTTCGGAAAAAAAAAGCATATCAAATTAAAAGGAAATTGAATATTCTTTTCAGTAATATATCGGAACATCTAAGGTAAATATAAAACTTTGAAAATTCGGTGCAAGCTCTTTATTGATCTTAAATTTTATGATCGTCTTGAGACAGAAATTTTACATCAAATTTTTTAAACGGTACAATGAGAGTGTGAGAAACAAAGATTCCAACTATTATGCAATTATTATTACTAGTATCGTATTGTGGTCGAAACTCGACCGTACTCTCCAAGTTTTAACTTTGGAAGAATTTTGCAGACCTATGATGAACAAAGCGTCTTTATCCATGGACATCATTTCACCTCACTTCACCTTGCCTCTACCTCATGCATCCATGAACGCGATCAAAATGCGTTCGTTAAAGCGTTTTGTATGTGGGAATCATGCACATATGTTTTCTTTATTTTACCAGTCTTAACGGCACATATTGTAAATTATTTTTTATTTGTGCACATCTACAAAACAGTACCTTTCATATGATATAAGTTTCATTCCTCTCTCTTTATAATAACTATTGAAAAGGGTACCATAAGTTTCGATGTTCACGTATTAATATGTAGATTATAATATATCAATGTTCAAGGCGTGGTTATTGTAAACGATTTCGTTTTACATATAAAACTAATTTAGAAGATTCTTTGTGTGAAAATCGTAATTTTGACGCAAATGGTCCTACAACTCTTTTATTCGAAATTACTCAAACTGTCTGTTCTTTCTGTTAAGCGAATGATAAGAGTAAAATTACCAAAAAAAAAACTGTATTTTAGCCACATCCTGGGACCTTTTTTGTGGTGACACCAACCTTCTTTACTGAAAATTATTGTTACACGGTTAGAAATTTTGGATTAAATTTTAATACTTTTTGGCTTACATATATGACTACACCAGAATTGTATTAAAATTTTATCCTGCCTAATAGTACAATCATTTGGTAGATTTGCCTGGAAAGTTTTCCGAGAGTTTTGAAAATGGGTAATTTTACAGATTCGATGTGGTCTTTCTGAATATCAATTTTGCTACCTCGTATTTTTGCCGCTCACGCCGCCATATTAAAAAAATTGCACCTAAAATCAGTTTTTTGACAATATTTCGTTTCCGACTCATTTTACGATAAAAACATCTATATACATATGTAAACGTATATATACAAAATAAAACTAGAGGAAATTACCTGCAATTTATGTCCTAGATTTTTTTTTTGTAAAATCAATAGTTTTGGCGTATTTTCTAAACTGGCAAAGTATAAATTAAGGTGACTACATCTACTGAAACTTAATTATACCTACTCATATTGAGTTTCGCGATAAGATCCTTTTTTAATCATCTATGATATATATTATGCATAAGGGACAAAACAGAATACTTTTCTTTAGAGATGACTTCATTTCTGTAGCCTTAACCCTTTGACGACCGCTCTTGAACCGCGGGGAAATTTTAAAATGCGACACCGGATTCGTGTTCGGCGACCCCAAATTACTATACAAAAGTGTCGCGGAAAAAAAATTATTTTACCAGCAAAGGTGTGAAAAATCGTGGGACCTATATGTCCCAATGGACGTCAACGGTAAAAATGTATTCGACTGTTTTCAGAACTCAAACGCATCATATTACGCATGAACTTTTATTTATTTACTTAAATTCTTGTAAGGGGCCGTCCATTAATTACGTGAGTCAAAATAGGGGGGAGGAGGTCCGGCAAAGTCTCACCAAATCTCACCAAGAGGGAGGAAGAGGTTAAGGAAAACTTCAAGTTTTTAATGCAGAGAATTCACATTATTATAGCATATAACAGATTGTATCATATCAATTCGGTTTGTTTGGCCTGTCGACAATTAGTGTTGAACACAATGGCATCGATTAAGGAGCTAAGCACAACTCGGACGTGCGACTTAGTTTCTGTGCCAAAAAATAGAATTTGTTCTATTTCTCTGCTATAAATTTTGTAGTGTCAATTTTGTACTCACTATTAATGTATAGGAACGATATCTGGACGATATCACACATTCCAGTTGTGTTTAGCTTCTTATGCGTTGCAGAATGATTTTTGGCACTTGTACGGCGCATGTTTCAAATCGGAGAATCCCGGGCATAGGAAATATATGACATTTGTTCAGTCAGAATCAGCGACAAAAAAATTGAATTATTTTAAAATTTATAATAATCTGAAAGAATATTAAAAAAGCTTTGAAATCCACTACAATACAAGTTTTTTAGTTCAAAAGTACATTTATATCTAACCAAGGGGAGAGGAGGGGGTCCAAAAAAAAACACCTCACGTAATTAATGGACGGCCCCTAAACGAATGTTCAATGTAAAGAACAAAAAGGTAAACAACTTTACTTGAATTTGATTTTTACCGTCGACGACCATTGGGATATAGAGGTCCCAACAGATTGGGTGGTCGCGTGGGTGGCCAAAATGGACTATCTTTTTTATTTTGTTTTTATTGGAAAAAAGAAGGTTGCCCGCAACATGTCATGTTACATGTTAAAATATTCCAGCATGAAAAAGAGGAAGAAAAAGTTAAAATATTTTGACTTTCGAGTGGTCTGGTAAGTAAATGGTTGAATATACCTTTAAAAATTAGATACTTTCTGAAAGCCACATTAATTCTCTATTGAATAATACCTTGTTGACGAAAATCGATTCCATAGTTTTTCCAGGAAAAATACGATGGTAAAAGGGTTACCGGTGTCCCAATGGTCGTCAAAGGGTTAAGAGGGAAGTTTCATACTAATGGAACTCTGAAAAATATTAGTCGTAATTTCGAAATGCTTTTCGTATAAAACAAAGTGAGTCTTTTTTTTTAATGTACTATTTACCTGAGACAAATAATTTTTAGATAAAAATATCAAAGCGTTCTGAAACAGTGTAACATTTGTAGTGCAATGAAAAATGCGACATGAAAAAATGTCCAATGTACAATCGCACAGTTTTAGGGTGCATTCGGGATATTTGGTCGATTTTCAGTACCTACATTTCGACTATTTCTAAAATTAATAATGTAATTTCAAGTAACCTTTTCATGTTCATGTCGAAGAAGTACTTTCGTATATTCGGTATCAAAAAAGTACATTTCAAGTATCCATACAGTATATTTCCACAAAAACCAAATGACATCACTGTTCCGAAAGCTTCAAGCTTTTTTCAGTTTCAGTTCCAATGAGTCAATTCTGCCAATCCTACCAAACCACACAAAAACTCTCCAAAATTCCTTTGTATGTAATTTGCTTTATTCATTGCTCATATTAGTTCACAAGTCTTAATGAATTATGTTCGTATTCTTTAATTTTACTAAAGACAAGTGGATTCTCAAGGTACACTACCTGTTACTTAATCGTTTACTCTTTGGTGGCAACTTTTAAATTTGCTGGAAAACTTGGCAACACTAATTTCATATACTATTCTATTCATTCATCTATCTTATAAGTTATCTTTATATTAATTATTTTTTTGCCTTGCTTTGTATTTCAGTGGGATAATCGAATTTCATGACTTTACTTCGTTGGTGGCTTCTGCAAGTTCACTTACCACAAGTTCAAAAGGTGAGTTATCAGCTGACTTACTACAAACGCAATTGTATTCTTCAGATTATCTATGGCAAAAGTTATTAATTTTCTTTAATACCAAGCTAAAGAAGCATTCGTTTACCATCGTAGCTTCAACCTATTGCTTTAATTTGAAATCAATTCATGTCAGTGAGTGTGAGTACTAAATTTCTTAACAATTCAGAGAAAATTTATATTTTAAAGCAGAGAAAAAAAAAAGAAGTTTTTAAATTTTCCCAAAACACGGCAAAACACAACATTACACGTGTTGCGAACAAATTTTGGCGAATTTAATAATTCAAAATAAAATTCAGTTGCTGTATTTTTTTTTTTTTTGACTTTTAATGTGCCATGCCGCACAAGCACAATATGCTACCCATCAATATTTTCAACGTGTTGTACCATCGATATATCGACAGATCAGCAGCTCCGTAATAAGATAAACTGAATCAATTCAACAACCAGCAGCCGTTGCACACTTAAAATTCACAACATTCCGGAAAGTAACTTTTTTTTCTTAAAAAATTCTTTTGGAAAACAGAACGAAATATGCGGCTAAAAAATTACGAATACCAGCAACCAGAAGTATGAAAAACTGCAAAAACAAATAATATTAACCCATTGAAAGCCGTTTTATTTATGAAATATTTTATTACAACAAAAATTTGTAGTTTGTTACAGATATTCAGAATTGCTCTTTAAATAGAATTGAAAGATTTTGGGGATCCGAATGTGAAAAATTTTGTGAAAATATGATGCAAAATAAAAATCTCATGGTAAAAACCATTTAAATTATCTGTAGAAGTTTTTCTGTATTTTATTTAAATACTAAACTTAATAGGAAGATCTGTTGTGTGTGTGGGGAATAATCATCACCTCAAAAATAAACGGGTGCTGAGCTCCCCACATGAAAATCATTGCATATTTTATTCGAAAACTATCGCCCAAGTCCCTCATTGTCATTGACACTCATGTAGTTGAATTGAGCCGATTACCTTTTGCTTTCAATCCGGACGAGATTCCAAATTTGAAAAAAATTTTGAAAAAAGTAAAAATTCCATGCAAGAGTTTGAAATGAATGAACCAAGTTTTCCTCGGCAGCGGAAAGTCCCGAAACGTCTCGATTTGGACGGCGGTGTGAGTCATCAATTTCAAACTCCCAAAGAATTTTTCCAACAAATATATTTTGGAGTTTATCATCAACGTCATTAAAGAGCAGTTTCGAGACAGATTGCGTCCGTTTTTTCAAATCCTTGGAAGATTCGTAATCGTTCAATGTATTAATGAAAATACATATGCGAAAAATTGTTTACGGGATTGTTCTGTATTACGTGAGATTTGTTACAGTTTTAACGGCAAAACCAAGATCCTCTTCTACCAATGAAGGAAGTTTTTCGACACTTTGCCAAATGAAAAATTGTCTTAGATCTACCATGCTACAAAGCACTTTTAAGTCGTGTCGCTACACAGAAAAAAAAGATTCGCTGATATCAAACAATTTCGGGTCCGATTTCAGCGTTTCTCTGATATAACAAAAGATTTGTTGAAACTTAAAATAATAATTCTGTGTATTACATATGTCTATTCAGATATACTTGATATCCTAGATATACTTAAAACAATTGATAGCTGAATTTATTCCGAAAAATAGAAAATGGTCTTGTGTATTTGCACTATCTGTAAAATAAAATTATTACACCTTTCTCATTCTATGGAATTGCTATGGCTTTACATATTCCCGGAACCTACATTTACTTAAATACTTAGCCTGAGTACAGTGTTTTGAAGATTTAGCTTGTATCAGAGATGTCACTCTTGTCAAAATACGCCTACAAGTTCAAACTATTTGGTGGACTTTTTGTAACATTTGGTAACATTATACCAAGTGACTCTCTTTGTATAGCGATTTAAAATCTTTATTTGTATGGGCGGTAGGAGTGTTCGAAAACAGATTTCACACATTTTCAATCCAAGATATAATAATTAAAAACTTTTAATAATTTTCGATCATGATTTCTACAGGAAGACAGACGCCTGTCGAGTTGGAGGTGGCTCTGATCATGAATATTTATACTATACTTTTCTACATGCCACGTCTTCTATGCGTTGAAAATGGAATAACAAGATAAATAAATCCTTTTTGTAGGGTATAAGAAGTTATAAAACTACATTTTTTTTTTGGGTGTGGACATCCATACCGGTATCATTCAAACTTCCGGAAGAGTACAACATTTTCCAGGCTGAAATTGCTGCGATTTCTGCTATCTACTTTAAAAAAAGTACACTTAACAAAAAACTGTACTTCTATGTAGACAGTCAGGCTGCTGTAAAAGCCTTTAATTCGAATTATATAAAATCAAAAACAGTCCCAAAATGTTTTGATGCTTTCTGTACACTAAGTGAGGAGAATTCAGTAGTCCTTCAGCGGGTACCTGGGCATTGCGTTATTGTAGGAAATAAAAAAGGCAGATTTACTAGCAAAGCAAGGCGCTCAGTCGAATTCACAACTTTTGAAAGTCACTATACCCCGTCAGCACTACTACCTACTAAAAGACAGAGAACTACTCTTAGAAGCCGAAAAGAGGTGGGCTTGCTCTTCCACTAGCAATATTACCAAACATCTTTGGCCCCGTTTCCATAAAAGGGACACAAGATATCTATTATCCTTAACTCAGAGTGTCATGAACCCGAGAAAGAGGAAACAATGGAATATCTTTTGTGCTCTTGCACTGCTTTAGCAAGCAACAGACTAAAATACTTCGGACAGCCATTCTTTATATCCTTGAATGAACTAAATAAACTCCACCTGAGTGATATCAAAAGATTTGCTGTAACAACAGGCACCTTCATGTTGGACGTGCACTAGACGTGAAAGGGCCAGAATTTACTAATAAAGCTGTAGCAGAGAGTTTGTTAGGCTTGTCATTACTTCTAACTTACCAAATTAAAGCTTCGATGTCCTACTATTTCTTTTAAGCTATAGACACTTAAAGATAATTGACTCAAAAAAAAAAGTTTTTGATTATTAACTTTGAAACCTGTTTAAATTTCACTCGACTTCTCTGATTTTCCATAAGGTAAATATTTTAATGGTTATCTATAAATAAAATAAATCATTTCACCCAATAGTAATTTCTAGTTATAGTGCAAAAACTTCACAAATTCTACATAAAATCTTAATAGCATTGTCTTCATCTAATGTTATTTAACTTAAGCGTTTTAACTAGCTCTTTATTTCTTTTTGTAAGTCATTTCAAATTTCTAGAGTCAAATTTTTTTGAAGGCCCTATCCGCCGGCAGGTGATAAAAGACACAAATAGAACTTAAACCAGTTTATGGATATTTTTAGTTGTTTAACATAGCACCAAATATTTCATTTGCACCTCAATTTCAGTTCACACTGCCCAATAAATACTAAGGCTGTGGTTACGAATCACGTGAATCCGTGAAAACGTTGAACGAGCATCGAATGAGCATCTTCTGCTGCATTCGCTAGAGTTGTAGGGTGTTTATTTATTTAATTGTTGAAGTTAAGTTATATGCATATATGCTACGAGTAGTAATAAAATAAAAATTGTTACTGCGTGCATGTAACGTCATCTTCTAGAAATTTTCTTATAACAAAATTTACTAAGGCGATGTTTGTTAAAACTATTAGATTCAAACCAGCGATGGGCAAAATAGGACAAATGAGTCAATTTTAGCTCGTAACAACAAACTTTTTTCTTAAAAAAAATTACCAAAACAACAAACACATTCACTCACCCTGCTACTTACATTTTTATTGTTGTGGTGTTTTTTTTTGTTGTTTGTATTATTGTTGCATGGCTCAAAAAAAAAACCAAACAACCGAAGCGAGCGAACAATGCGCACATTGAGGACAGCATCACTCGTTTCTTTTGTTGAGTGTACTTTTATTTCTACACTCATGTTGATTTTGCTTGATTCTTAAAATTAGCTTCTGGCTTACTGAAATCGCACCTTGATGGTAGTGTTTTTGTTGTGAGTAGCTCCAAAAATTATAAATAAACGAAGATATGTATTCGTTATCATGTAGCTGGCTGACTTGTCTGGAAATCGTCATTTTAATCCAGATTTTTGCAGTAAAAATAATTAAAAATTACGTAAGAAGGTGAGTTAAACAGATTTTAGCGCAATTGAAATGGAATTGAACGAAATTTTGTGTGGAAAATGGAGATTGCCTTAACTCCAGACAAGTTAGATAGCAACATTTCCTATGGCTTACTGAGTCTTACTCTTCATGTAAAGGGTGTTTTTTTTCGAATAGAGATAAAACTGGGATTTTATGGTCAAATCTGGCAACTCTAATGTCATTTATATTCAGTTTGGTTTGCCATTTCATCATGAACAGGTTGACGCATGAACAACGCGTCCAAATTGTGCAAATTTATTATAGTCACTAAAATTTCAACTTTATTTTCACTCAAAATTCACATGATTTTTGCAATTATGAAGTCAAGAAGGCCGCCTAGATCTTGTGATATCACACCTTAATTTTTTTTTTTGGGGTTATGTGAAGCCAAAAGTATGCGTCGATAAGCCAGCTACGATTCAATACTTCGAAGCCAACATTACTCGCGTAATTCGCGATATACCTTGAAAATTGGACCTCCATTTTAGACTACGTCCGAGCTAGCCGTGGCGTTCATATGCCAGAAGTCATATTTAAATTATAATGCCAGAAGATTATCTTTCGAATAAAGTAATTTTCATGTCTATTTAAAAAATTCATCTTTGTTTTATTCCATTTTAAAGTTCTATACCTCTAAAAAAAACACCCTATATATACTTTTTGGTAGCCCCTGCTTCCAAAGTTTTTCCTATCTATGATTTAAACAGTATTATTTCCATCAATTTATTTAGAAACTCTCAGTGATGTATAAAAATCAGCGAATTTAATTTTTGAAAAAGTTTTTATCAAAATTTTCGTACAGTGTTCAAACCCTAATGATTGATTCGGTATAAAATAAGGACTTTCATGGCATAGTCTGTCATATTAAGTATGCCAGTGTTTGCAGCTTTTCGTGGAATGAAGAATTGGAAAATTTATTCCCATGTAAACAACGAAATTTTATTGTAATTTTTTAACTGATTTGCATTAAATTTGTTGACATAATTTGAATCCAATATATCCAGTATTTTTTCTATTCCATAGATTCGGACTCTTGGTCGTAAGAATGTCATGGTTCAAATTATTCTTTGGATGTTATTGACTTTCGATATTTTTTATATGGTTTGTGACTTTTCTAACCCCATTCAATGTTTTTTCTATTCCATAGAATTTTTGAATACTTTTCAACATTTGTTAGTACTCTTCGAATTTGATTGACACATCGCGACACTTTTCGTCATTTTTAGAATTTTATAAAAAACTTTTCGTCTTTTATCGATTCATTTGATACTATTCAACACAGATACAACAAATTTTTATTTTAAATGCCTATTGATGACATTATATGTGGAACATGAAATGGTTCAAAGGTCAATGCTAATCAGCCGTAAATGACCTGTGCTCTCAAAGTTAACCTCAAATTTAGCTTGATCTATGCGCCAGTGTCATCGAAAATTGGACTTCTCGGATACTCGCCACAATTTTAACATTTACACGTCCCTATTGAAAAAACCGAGCATTATAATTTTAACAGACAAAATTCAAATAACGATAACTTTGAAAGTTGGGGCATTTCAGCAAAATAAAATTATATGGGTCCCCTAAAATTAAACGTAGAATGATATCTGCAAATTTCAAGCAAATTGATGAGATGATTTGACTTTTTTTTTTGATTTGAAAAATAATGTGCCATACATAAATTTGTTTTTTAAGCAGGCATTAAGTAAATTGTTTGTGCACCTGTGTAAATGCATTGCAAGAGAATTCAGATTATGCTCCCGTAAAAAATTTCCACTTTAGTAAAATTTTTCATATTATAGTAAAAAAGTTTCTTGGTATAGCTAACAAACCTTGCCAAACCTATCGGTCACTTGTGATTTTATTTGCTTTAATTTCTACTAAGCAGCTTCATAAAGCTACAATTACTTTTGGACATAACACAACCAGCTTATTGATCATCAGAAGAAACTTATTTGAAGACGAAAATTGTGTTGTGCAAGATCAGTTCCAAAATTGCAGTATTTTTGTAAAAAATCCTAGAGATTTCAAATTACTTAACTAAATAATTACAACGAGCTCTTTAGAAAATCATATAAAGATCTGCCCAAATTAGAAAATAATATAAATATCTATCCAAATTAGATAGAAAAATACCAAATAACTATCGCTATTTTCATAAATAATGAAACAAAACCCCTTAACTAAATACGCCTATAAGCCACTGAGCTGATAAGTTGTTAAGTATTCATGATAATAGAGTATTCGGTATGGTATGTTCATTATAATTAACCAGTGAGAATACGCTGAATTTGAAATTTAAAGGTGAAATTTTTCGAAATATATATAGATATTTCAATTCAAAATTAATCGATAATTCAAAGATGAAAGAAATTTTTAATAACAAATAGCTATAGGTTGACCCAGATCATGTTGGTCTAGACAAAATTGGAAACTACAATGCCAAAGGGTTAAATTCAGAATATTTTTTATTTTACTGCTATTGTGGCTAGGTTCTTTTTTTTTGTGCTTCTCTGCTACTGTTGCTGCTGTTAATGTTGGTGGTACATTGGCTGATTTTGTTGTTTTTGGCTTTTGGCCAAATATAAACTTTTGTTTTCATTGTGTTGTTCGTGTTTTTTATGTAATTTGGCTGTGAGTCTTTGAAATTTTTTGGCTAATGCTGTTGCCGAAGAATATTGGAAACATTAGCTTTTAGCATCGTAACTAAACTTGAGAATGGCCGAATGATTTTTTTTTTTTTTTTTGTAATTTGGTTTTTTTCTTCTTCTTCTTTTTATGTTTAAATTAGCAGCGAGCAGCCAGCACAGCCTAATGAGACAATTTGATGGAGTGAGTTTTGTTTTTGTTATGGTTGGTCGGGTTGTAAAAGCAGACATAACTTTGTTTTTTTTTTTTTCTGAAATATAAAAATACATTAAAAGATATTAGCGACTTTATGTTGGTATGTGGTGTTAAGAGATTAAAAGGGTTAAAATGGTTAATGTTAAATTAAAAGACTTTCAAATGTTTCTCTTTTTTTCTTTAATCTGTTGTATTTGATTTAACAGAATTGCGTCATTTGGTCACATGTTTTACGCCGCAAATAAACATAACGTAACTTAATTGTTTCATTTTATTTTATTAGTAATTGCAAAGAGTAAAAATAAAAATTATGGAATGTAACAAAAATGGTCATTAAATTAATGTGGGTCATATATGCCATAAATGTAAACAGGAAAATATTTTTCTTTAGGCTATTACTTGTCAGTTGAATCTAATTGTAAACGTAAAGAAAGGTTTCCAAATGATCAAGCAAAGCGTTCATCGATTTATAAATATTTTAATGATATTGTGCCTTAGCCTTAGCCTGTGCCTTACTTCATTTGAAAGCTATAAATTTTCAATGCTGAACACCTTTTTTAAGTTTTCGGAAAAGTTTGATCCTTTCTATGCTATTTCCATCTTCTAGTCAGGTCCCTATAAAATATTCCATAAATCAAACAATTCAGTGATTCAAAGAGTTGAAGTTAATTAACTCTTTCGGCAGCTCCGGCCAGTATACTCCCTACTCTGGCCCTTAGTTTCAATATAAATAAGTCTAGATGGGTCAAAAAATCGTAGTGTTTTTAATATCAATATCTAGTATGTAGTATTAAAACGGAGTCAACAAGTCTAGTAAATAAGTGCTAAATATTTAATAATATTGATATAGAATTGTAATTCTAACGTTACTCCAAACTTGTTTTTTTTAGTGATTCTCCCCTTATGCCATAGATGGGCAAAAATTTGGAAGCAGGAGCTACTTACAAAAAAGTTAACAAAGACAACAATTACAATAACAGAAGAAAAACCCACTATAAAGCAGAAAGCAGAAAAGGAGTTTTGGAAAAAGCTAAAGCACAATTCCAAGAATCAAGCAAGTACAACATGAGCGTAAGTAGAAACAAAAGTACACTGACCAAACTATACAAGCGAAGCTATCCTCAATGTGTGCATTGTTGTTGCGTTGTGCGCTCGATTCGGTTTTTTGTTTTTTGAATGATGCAAGAATAACAATAACACAAATCCCGTGTATAGCGCGTACTAAAAATAATCACACCGATAAAAGTGTGCTTAGCAGTAGTAAGTGCATGTGTATAATGTTTTTATTATTTTTCTTAAGAAAACGACGTGTTTGTTGTAAAGAGCTAAAATTGGCTCATTTTTCCTATTTTGCCCATCGCTGTATTAAACTATATGTATATGTACATATAATATGTACATACATCTTACATATTATGGTATGAGCATTTAATGTAGGTCCTTAATTTTTAACATATAGTCATCGGAAGTCAAGTTATTCAAAGTAAGACTGGCAGTTTAATAAATCAAGTTTAAAGAGCTAAGTAGCACTGATTAAGAATGTTTCTAAACGTTGACACAGTAGATTGTCAAAAAATTAAATTACCCAGCTGACGATTATAGCTATATAGAGCTAAGGTACTGGCCTTGTTAAGGTAATAAATAAGCATTATGATTTCAATTTCGAAAAATTCACTGAGATCATTAAAAATATGTAGTCCAAGAAGGCTAAGGAGAGACAGTTTGCAGAAAAAATATATATTTGAGAGATTCTTCAGCGTTTACTTTTATATAGTTGCCACAGAAGAAAGTGAATGGGATACCTTGTATTTTCAGTGTCAAGTGATAGCTTACATGCTTTTTAAGCTTTGTAACTAGGACATGCGAGAAAATTTGCTTGAACTAAACGGAATAAGGACCATGACTTTCTAGCTCATCAGCTTTCTTATTAACTTCGATAATTCTATGGCCTGGAATTCAAATAAGAGAACACTCTAGCCTGACTAATTCTTTACTGCATTATTCTAATAACTTAGATTTTATTTGCACTGATCCTTTGATCCTGACTGTCAGGAAAAATTTGTTACTTCAAAGCATAGGTTTTGATATTTCTTATTGATCTGCTAGCTTGCAGAATGCCAAAAACTTCTGCTTGAAAGACTTTAACTAAACTTGGTAATCGAAAACTTTGAGATACATAAATATATATGTAAAGGAGGTTTAAATTTGAGGTATCTTTTTAAATTTATCGCCATATTTTCTACTAGTACTGGATTACACCAGTAGGTTTTTTAGGTATAAAGCAAATACATTTCGGTTAGTTAAAACGGATCGCCAAATGAGTAAATTCTTTAATTAAGCCAAGGAAAAACGAAGACAAATGAGAATTTTTTCAAGAAAACTATTGGAATATTTAACACCTTTGGATTTTTTCTTACAGAGTTTTTTCTGAAGAGTAGAACTTATGTGAATAATCCTAAAACTGTGCAATTTCTCAAAATAAACATCAACGAGCAAATATCACTATCATCACATCATTTTGCGCAGGCGCAGACTTAGAAGCTCAAGGTCCCTAGGCAATCGGGACCCCTTCTCCCATCTCGAAATTATTCTATTTAGGTTTAGCAAATTAAAGGCACTAGTAGAGAACAAATAATTTTCAATCGACTTTATTTACTTTAATAAACACCAGAATTACGCAGTCTATGTCACTATAATTATGTTTATCTATATTACGGAATGATACGGGGAGCTTTATTCTGAGCAAAAGAACGAATAACGTCATCAATTGACTGCATTATTTCTGACTTTATATACATTACAGATAGTGAATTTAGCCTGTCCTCTTCTATGGTAGTTCTTAAGTAATTCCTTACTCTTTTTAGCGCTGAAAACAACCGTTCTGCTGAGCAGTTTGACGCTGGTGTACACAAAAGCCTTTTTCGATTTAGTTTCATAGGAAACTCAAACTTTTAACTTAACTCTTTATAAGCATCTTTGTAGTTCCGTAATAAATCTATCTTTAATGACATTTTAAATGCTAACTCTGAATCTGTCCTTGCCAGAGAGTTCGGTCTCGTTTCTCTAGATTTCGTCGAACTGGACTTTACGGTTATGTTTCCTCTGCATGTCATATGCATAGTTATTTTCACCTGATTTTTCAACAGCTTTCGACTCGTAAAGATGAAAGCTACTGAAACTCTTAAGTCTTCTATATACATTACCAAAGATTGATACTGTTCAGAGATAGTATCCACGTCAATGTTGACATATTGAAGAGACTTCTTCACTTTGTTGCGCCTTTCCAGATGTCATTCCAGAGAAGTGTCAAAAAGCAAGTTACCATCGAGTCTAAAGAATTCAGAAAATCATTATCTCATCCCAGATTTAAAATCTTAGAGACTGTTGAATTTGGTTTCAGTTTCGATAACAAGATTTCACATCTGTGGGTTGATGCCGAAAAAAAAATTTTACAGCGATTGCAAAATTGACTGGGACTGAGGCCCCTAGGCTGGCTGAGCTCCTAGGCCGGGACCTTGTAGGCCTAGACGGAAATCCGGCACTGATTATGCGAAAAACTTATTCAAAATTTTTGTAAAACATAGACAGCCTGCCGAGCAAGCATGGAAGGTTACTAGAACAACATTCTTTTTTATTATGAAGCGGAAATAATGTGCTTTAATTCCCAATAAAAATCAATAAGGATTTCACACAATTTATGTTCTTTATTAAAAATTTAATTAAACCTGGTAAGTGACCTCAAATTTGAATACCCAGTGTGACACAGTTCTACAAGTTTTCTTTCAAGTTTTTTATTGTCTGCAGAAGATTTTTAGTAAAAAAAATTTTAAAAAATTCGAAAGAAAAATGGGAAGTTCGCAAAAAACCTATGCAGTATTTTGTATGAAGAATGTAACTCGCGATCGAATTGATTTAAATGCGAGGAACAGAGAGGGCAGAACAACATCTGCTCTGCTTACTAGTCTTTAATAAGAAATGTTAAATTTTATCAAACTATATATTATGTAATTGAAAATATAATAATTATAATTTAAAGTTCACACAAAGAAATATTTACGGAAAGCGCATTAAATCCGAAAGAAAATCTTGATTTCACATTTGTATGCAAATACAATGAATGTGAAATGTGAACCCACCAAATACGTGTACATTAATCATTTATCAGCAACAGTGCGATTAAAGTGTAGAGCCAATGGATGCAAACGCTGCTACACAGAGGAGAAGAAGGAAAAATTGTGGAAAAGTAAAAATAAAAAGTTCAACAAAAGAATAATGGGGTGTAAGTAAGAAGCAGAATGAAATAAAGACAACAACAACAACAACAACAACAACAAAAAAAGGGAGGTTGTATGTAATACTCGTATGTGGAGAGCACAAGTAATTCACTGATCCAATGAGAGAGCAACAAGAGAGCGAGAGCGAGTGCGAGAGATTAAACGCTGTTAACTTGAACAGTAGCATCTGCAATAGTTAAAGAGTCAACAGAGTGTTGAAGATAAAGATACTCAACATAAAAAATGCAATCCAATAGATACAGTTGCAAGAAATTCACCATAGCAACTGTTAAGAACGACAAACAGAGAGCGAGAGAGAGCGCGCAAAAAATAACAGTGGTAGTAGAATGCTCTTGCATTTGGAGGAGCTGGATTAAGCAACGATATGTTCTTGCTAATGAATATCTAAGTATCTGCGAGTACGAGTATGAATATCTGTTAGTACGTGAGCATTTGCTGCTGCTGTGGTTTAGTCATCGGCCAACAATCAGTCACAACAGAAATCTGTTGGACAAAACTTTTGTCTGGTAATTTTTTTTACTCATTTTTTGCTCTTGTCGTTGCTATTTCTGTTGCTGCTGTTGTCTCGTTGCTGCGTTCGTATCTGTGGTGGTTCGTTGGTTGTCGCTCGTTTGTCCGCTGGTTTGTTTTTTTTCTTTGCTTTTGCTTTTGACTTCTCAAAATTGAACAGAGCACTCGACGGACGTTGAGTTTTGTGGGGGCTCCGCTCTTAGTTTTCGGCCGATTTTCAAAGTAGTTCCAAGATGTTCATCGAAGAGGTAGAACGTCTGCTGGCGCGTAGTGTTCAAATAACACACTGTTACAACAACAACAACAACAACAACAACAGCAACAATATACTAAGTGGACAATAACAAATACAACAACAAAAACAATTGTAACAACACCAACAACAACACACACACAAACACGATAAGAACGAAGACGACAACGACGTCAATTCTGTGTGTTGAAAATCGTGTCACGGTATTTGCTGCTGCTGCTCCAAAGCAACAACAACAACAATTAAATTTAGAAAGAAAAAAAAATTGTGCTTTTTTTTTTTTGTTGGTTTTGTTTTGTTTTTGTGTTTCAATTCTGTAAATAATTAACTTACAAAAACAACAACAAAAACCACAGCCGCCAAGATATTCTAACTATTGCCATCACCACTGCTGCTGCCGCCGCCACCACCACCGCTGGCTTGCAGCGCGTGTTTTTTTCTGTGTTTGTGGATTTTTACTGCTGCTGTTGGCTGCTGCCGCTAGCTGTTGCTGCTGTTACTGCTGCTGGTGTTGTTTGCTTTGGTTCGTTAGGTAGTTCGGTGGCGCGCTCATTTATTGTTGTTGTGCCAAACGAAGTCGGTCGCATCTCGCTATTACAAACGGATGGATAGCGCTGCTTAGATGAACGCAATACGGACGAACGGATGCATGGATGCAACACAACGCAAAAAAGAGCGCAGCCCAAGAATGAAAAACGTTTTAATTAAAATATTTGTTAATTAACTAAAAGTATCTGAAAATACGCGAGCGTAGAGGTTTTTTCGAATTTCGTTTATAACTTAGATACGCGTTCTATACAATACGTAATTTTAGTTTCTAATTTTTTTTAATTAATTGCGCGCAACTTTTAACGCAGACGCAGTGCAAAGTGCGGACAAAAAAAAATTAAAGTCAAAACTAAAGTGATGAAGCAGAAAAATTAACGAAATAAATTGGATTTTTTTTTGCGCTTTTGTATCTGAAAGATACTTGAAAACTATGCTGCTCGATAATTTCAAGTGGCGCAGCATCAAGTGTTTTCTGCTAATTAAGCTATTTCGTGCAACGTCTTAAATACAAGCGAGCGAGCGAACAGCGAGAAAATTATGACTTTTGTGAAGCTGCGTCGCAAACTTAAATTGCCGTTTCAAATTGTGAACGCATCAAATCAAAATTGAATAAAAAGTTTTAAATTTTAATAAAACAAAACGCTTAACATGTCTTTTGGATAATTATGTATCTTTGCGATACTTTTATATTTTTGCAAAAGTGACACAATAAAATGTTATTAAAAAAGTGCACATAGGAAAAATATGTTTGCAACTTATAAATACAATTGTATCTAAGAGATACAAAACAGAAATGAAGTAAACTTTTTTTGAAAAAAATTTCAAATTGTGCAAATGTGACAAAAAATATTTTATTTTTTAACATCTATCTAGATACATACTTTTGTATCTTAAAGATAATTTTGTATCTTTACACATAAAAAATGCGTAAAATTGTTACTAATGCAGTGCAAACAAAAAATAAATAAAATATAAAAGTGAAAATAATCACAAAATATTTCAAGTTTTTTATTTTAACTTAAAAATCGAAAGTGAATTCAGCGCTGCTAAATTCTTGACTACTTTTTCGCGTGTTCTCTTTGGTGTTCTATTTTTTTTTCTATTTATTTTTTTCAAACTCTGTGCCAAACAACTCAACATTACCAACAGCAGCAACACTACCATCCGCAGCAGCAGCTACACACAGCAATGGCAACATTATCTTTCATTTTTTTTGCAATTACTTTAACGCTTCCTCATCGGCTGCTGCGTATCTGTACCATGGCAGATAACGCACGCCGTCTGTGAAATGAATAAGCAAAAGAATTAAAACCTTCTACATAGTTTTGTGTCTAAAAATAACGAAATAAATTTTGTTGTATTGCTCCCTAGATTACACACAAAAAAAAATAAATAAATAAATAAAAAAATAAAAACTGTGAAAAATAAAAGAAGTGAAAAAGAAAAACAAACAAAATGAAAAAACTTAATAAAAATTTTTTAAAGTTCTCAAATAAATAAAACGCAAACGCACAATCGCACTTTTTTACTTTTGTTTTGAACTTGCGTTTTTTTTTACTCAAAAAAAAAAAAAAAAAAATAAAATAAAAAAAAATCCTTTGTACTCGGTGCAAGTTTTCTATTTTATTGTGCATTTATGTGCTGTGCAAATTTTGGATACGCATACATTTCGTGGATACATTTTTGCGCACTTTATCCTTTGGATTTGCTGCAGTTATAAATCTTCGGTCAACATTATAATCAGGTTTGTAGTTTTTTATGTTTCTTTAAAAATAATCTTGTAAGTAGGAAGATTGTGATAGCTTTTTGCGCTTGAGAAACATTTGCAAATAGTTTTCTATAAATTTTTAAATTATCTTGAATTCTTTTGAGGCATTTTACTGCAACACTCTACAAAACTTTGTCTGGAATTTGGACTTCAAAAATTACTCATCACATGATAATACAAGTTTTTTGCGCCATTCAAAAATAAAAAAATTAATTTTGAAACTATTTAATTTCGTCTAGCTAAAAGAACACAAATTAAAAACTTTCAATGAAAAACAGATTTTGATTCGAATAAAAACAAATAGTTTTTTGTCATAACTTTGCGGTCTATTGTTCATTTGACTTTTTCAAAAAAATAAATTTTGATTTTACTTACGCTTTTTTTTTGCTGAATAATTTTTCAAATAAATTTTAAGAAATAATTAAAACTTAGAAACCATTTAATAATTAAAACATTAAAATTGAAAAGAAAATATTTGAAACTTTTGTAAAGCTTTGGAAACAATATCGGCAAACAAATTAAAGTTCATATTTTGATAAAAAATTTTGGTACATATTTTAATAATACTTTTAACAAGTGTCTTACATACATCTATGTATAAAAATAATTATAGCTTAGCGTAGTGCGTACATTTTCTAAACTTGGGATCACATATAAATATAAAAAATAAAAATTAAAACTATTTTTTTTTTATTTTTATTTTAGGTAACAAAAATAATTATTTACTGAGAATTTTTATTTCAATCTCAAAAGGAACATTTTTTAGTTATTTTTTTCTTTTTAAGTTCTCGGATTTATTTTGATTTTTCTTTTCATGTGACATACTTCATATTAGGGAAAATATTTAATTATTTTAATCCGTTTTCCAACACTATTAGCATAGTTTTGTACGAAAAGTAAAAAATAAGTGCCTTTTTTCTGCTATTGATTTTTCTTGTTATTTCGTAAATGCCGTCGCAATCTGTTTTTAAAATTACGAAACTGCAAATTTTAAAATCAAGCGAAATAAATAAGAAATCCATAACAAATAGTATCATGCAGTTGAATGTTAAAAATATATACTAGATAGTACGATTTGTACCTACTCTAATATGTCACAAACATAGCATGACTGTGAAAAATCTTTGCCATAGAATGGGTGAAATCTTTTGAAGTGAGCACACATCTACATTGAAATGATATTTAGTGGATGCTATTCGTTAATTGTATGTCTTTCAAAAATACTGCAATAAAAAGCAATTAATTTATAATACAATATAATATGTTATAGCATGATATGGTGGCACCAATTTATACAAAATTAAACCATTGTTGTTTGCTCAGAAACACATTATTCGTATAATATGTAAACAGGATCGTCTTCCACTATTCCGTAATCTGTAGATTCTACCTTTAAGGCATTTATACTTTTTTAAAGTTTTCAATGTTTTTTTAATACATATGTAGAGTGGTTATTTAGTTAACAGAAATTACTTGGCTTATGTACTTAAAGCAAATAATTTAAATTTGGCTAACATACCACAAAACACTTTTTAAATTTAGTATTTATCGGTTGCACCCAGACTTTTCAATATTCTTTCTGAATTCATCAGATTTGTACGAAATCATGAAGCTGCTTTTCTTAAAGAGGTTAAATCCTTGATATTTGATCTTGAGTGTGAAGATATTGTTAGATTTCTCTCAACGTCTTGATGTTTAGCTCTGCATCATCTTAAATGGCTTAAAATTTCTAATTATTTTTGCCACTGCTTTTCGGTAGCTTCCCCAAAAACTTTTGTGAAAATTTGAAAATAAAAATATCTTATGTTTTTTTTCTTTTTCTTTTCCTTCTTCTTCGATTTTGATATTTTTTGTTATTATTAATGCATATAGCATTATTAAACTCAAGCCCCCATGCTTTGTAGGGACTAATAAATTTTTAGCATAAATTAATTTTATGTTCTAGTCTTAAACTTAGTTGCCCTCGCTACTTGTAATTTACAACAACAGATTGCAGTTTTTATCAATATTTAAAAGAATTTCATATTACTGAATACCTGTTAATTTAATGTATATTTTATTGATAAAGAAATTATTGAATTGGAAAAAAACACGTTAGGTCTGCTCAAAATAGCCAACAAGTTTGTTCAACTGTGCAATAAAAATTAATTCTTTTTTTTATGAAATGTTTGTGAACAAAAGATATATTGTTTATCAGTCAGCTGATTTTTATTTATATAAAAGTGTTTTTTTTTAGATTTCACTGCGCGGTATTCCAATATAACTATCTATTATCACTATAGAACCCTTCAGTCCTATCCATTTGGTTTGATTTTTTTTTTCAAATTTTACAAAAATTTTTGGGCTACAGCTTTTATTATTTATTTAATTTTTTACTTAAATTGTTAAAGTTTTATAATTGAAATCTTAATTTTTACTAACGTATTTCTAATATTATTATAAATACACTAGTCTTGCATTGCTTGGAAGTTATTGATCTTTATCATATCTCCTATAAAAAATTAAACCATTATTTCCTGATAGCTTAAGCACTAACTAATTTTGGAAAATTATTCATTTGATTTTTTTCACCGACAATTTTGATTTCTATATACTGTATAGTTTGGTGCTTATCTAAAGCTGTATTTTGAACATACTTATTGTTAGTGAAATTTAAAAAAAAAATGTTTTCTAAAAAGCTATTTTTTGAAAATAAATGTAACAAAAACTATGGGGAATAGGAAAAAAGAAATTAGATATCACTATTGTTAGATCAGAATTTGGTATTCAAAGCAGATATACATATAATTTTTCTAATCAAAAAAGTCCTAAAAAAAAAGTTATTTAAAGGATGACGACGTTGTCTATTTTTGATTTCAAATTTCATATGTTTTAAGTCATGTTGTATTTTCCATCCCGAAAGCCTTCTATTGTTTAAAAAGTGTAAATTGGTTTTGGCTCAAATGTTATTTTTTTTTAAAGAAAAATTTATTGTAAAAGTAATTGCAACTAAAATTAATGCAGGTGATATGCACATGTGGCTTAGATCTTCTATATCATCATGACATTAACTTTTGTAAGTGCTCTTACTATTTCGAAAAAACTTTGTTTTTTAATGTGTATTTTCCATCTGACAGAACATATAAAAAAAAATTGTATATTCAGGCAAAACATACAAACCGACAAGTTTTTTAAGGATTGAAGTGATGTAAAAAATTGTGATTTTAAAAACTTATCATATTCAAAATAAGCTGAAAATAAATGGAAAAAATGTAGTTTTTGCTATTTTGAAAACTTTGAAATATTCGGCTTTAAATCTAAAATAAAATTTACAAATTTGTAATGTCATTTTTCCCTGATTGTTTCGCTTAGTTAACACAAGTTATTTAAAAAAAGATTAAAATAAAATGAACTAAAATTTTAATATATTTTTCTATACAGCGTTTGATTAAGATAGAGCTAGTGCACTGCTAGGGGTAGATATAGTGCTAGTGCCCGGACCCCGAGCTCAAAGGGTTCCCAACATGACATTAAACTGTGTGGATATGCTGTAGTAAACGAAACAAGAGTACCTATTTCTATTGGTCACACCGTCAATATACATAGTATGTATGTAAAAGCTTAATGGAGGGATTTTGTGACTTGCATTGTAATTTTATGATTGAACAACCTTTTTTTTGGTCATCAATATGTAATTTTATATTTTCATTGCATTTTGAAATGAGAAAATTTTATTTTTAAACTTTTTTAATTTAAGTTATAAGCGTCCCCTTTCCAGTTCTTAGTTCCGGCGCTGTTTCTTTTTCAAAAGCCCGTTTACATTTTATAACCACGTTTTAAAAATAATATTCTAGAAACTAAATCATTAACCAATATTTTGATATTTGTTATACTAAAAAGTGATATCTGAATGATAATATTTGACACACTAACGTTCATCTTAAATATCCCTCAAAAATCAAACTTATTTGCCAATTCATATGTTCTAGGGAATTATGACATAAGTCAAAAAAAAATGTATTATGTTCAAAGCTACAGGGTACTTGCGGTTTAAGTGGTTTCAGAAAAAATTGAATAAACCTTAAAAAAATTGTGTTATCCATACTACATATTTATACGGAATTGCTTATTTGTCGCAAAGTATTCTGAATCAATTTTAAAAATTTCTTTTTTAAAATAGCATGTTTATGCTCAAAAAGGCTATTGCGTACTTATCTTTTTTAATTAAGTATCCGTTTTTTTAGGCTTAAGTTTTTGCAAAACCTCACATAGAACAAACTTTCTTTATTTTTTGGTACTTTTGAATAGAGAAGATAAAATGAAATGTTATGAGAGTAATTTTATTATGAAAAGTGTGCGTGTAAAGCCGCATTCATTTTTTTGGTAAGCCTGACTCATTTTTAAGCCAAAAAATTAAAAATTTTATTTTAACACATAATCCTGGCTTAGACACATTTCTTGTAAAAGAAAAATAACGGTAGCATAGTATAGCACTGAAAAGGTTTTATGAAGAAAAAAGGTCACTAAACTCAACCTTTCAAATAGTTCACCTAAAACTTCTTCTCCGCGTACGTTAATACATCATTTAGTGTCATTAAGGATTCAAGCATCATCTAATTAGAAAGTTATAGGATAGAGGATCTAACAAGAATGCTATAAGAACTTAAAGTTAAGTTTGAAAATATATATACGAGTACTTATTAGGGGCCTTCCTTTAATAACGTGAGGGGTTTTTTTGAAAATTCCGTCCGCCCTCCCTCCTGTGAGATTTAAATTATAATTTTTAAATAATTGATATGATACAATCTGTTATCTGCTATAATAATGTAAACTCTCTGCATTAAAAAGTTGACGTGAGGTTTTCCTTGACTTCCTCCTCCCCCTTGGTGGGATTGTGCTGGACTCCCCCCCCCATATTTTGACTCACGAAATTAATGGACGGCCTGTAAAGCAATTTTCCGTATTGCCAAGTAGCCGCTTTTGACGCGGTCTGGCCGTTAATTCAATTTCAAAGCCGAAGGCCTTGTAGGAATTCAGAAATTCGGAAGAAGCCGGTGAATTTTCGGCAGAAGTCATTAAAAAACGGAAGCGTTTTGGAAAGACGTGTACTTTTCGATCCACTTTTTAAGGATGGGTTTTGAACGAAATAATCTGCCACATTGAATTTCCAGGGTGATTAACATACAGAATTTTTGGTCAAGCAGTAAACCCTTTTTTATATATGTATGTATATATACCTAGAACACTTTACGTAGTTAGTTTGAAAAAATGTACTTTCTTCACTGTAAATGCGTCGGGTATACTAAAAAAAAGACGCAATTGTACTGAAAATGCCATCACTGTTTCAAATTCAATTGAACTAACAAAAGTAAAACAGAATCAATTAACAAATACATCATTTCAGTAATGCTACTAAAAAATCGTAATAAAAACGTGCTTCCAAATGAGAAACACCAAAATTTGCTGATAACAACGAAAACTTCAACTAATTTTGATGATAATTGTTACAATCACCCTGAAGAAAACGATTCTAATAAAAATGATTAAGAAAATAAAAACCAAAAACAAAAAAAAAAAACAAAAATAAAACAATAAAATTTTTAATTTGATAAAACAAAATATAAACAGAAAAAAAAAGTGCAGAAAATCAACAAAAAACTAAAAATAAATAAATTGCATGAATAAACATGAAATTCGATAAAAAAAAAAAAAAAAATTTTTTGTTTGTGCGAAAAACGTGGGAAAATTATGTGCACAGCAACAAAAACTTAAGCTATCAAGTAAAATTTATTTAATAAAAGAAAAATTTAAATAAAAACCAAATACGCAAATGTGAAGGAAATCTAAATAAATGAAGGTATAGAATATTTAAATTTACTAGAAAGAAATCAAATTTCATTGAAAAAACTAAATTATTTCAAGAGAACATTACGCTTGAACCTAAGCAACATATCCACTCTGTCGAAAATTATTTTCCAATCGTGGACTTTCGCCATTCACCAAAGAGCATGAATAATAATGATGTTTACACAAAACAACCAAATACAACCAACTCAAAGTCTTTGCGGGTGCTAAAAAACCCATTAAACAGAATTTAATTAACTTTAAATCATATGGAGCAGATTTTCATTTGAAAATTTTGTAATTTATTTTCCACTTCGCATGTTTTTGATGTATTGCAGCCTTTGACAGTGACACTGCCTGCTGCTGCTGCTGCTGCCACCTCCTACAGTCGCTTTGCGCCGCGACAAAGAAAAAGGAAATGCATTTAATTTGCCTGTCATTTAAATTATAATTATAAAATTATAGCGAAATGGAGACAGAGACGTGTAAAAGTCATTACTTGCTGGTGACATCAATCAAAATGGGAGAAAGAAAAAAAAAAGGATAATAATTTTTACTGCCCCATGGGGGACCATTGGACTAGGCCAGCCACACACTTTGAGGAGACAATGTCAAAAAAGCAATAATTCTTTTGTTTAAATAAACAACTCGTTAGCGGAAGATGTTAAACCAAAAAAAAAAAAATAGATGATTTATTTCTGCAAAATACATATAGATGACAATGACAAAAGTAATAAAAGTTGAAAATAAAAGTGAACAAAATTCTGCATTATGGCTAAAATATAAAAAATGTCACAAGTTTTATGTGTCACTGCTGCTGCTGCAAATGAAAAAAAAAAACACCACAATATGGACAGCTGGACAGATTTTATGTTCGTCGCAAGTTGCGTTGACCAGCTGCACTTGTTCACCGCTCTGCTCTGGCTGTCAACTGATTGCTCTGCAAAAACGAACATAAAAAAGAAAACCCAGGAAAATGAAAGAAATTTTCAATTTAATGAAATAAAATATTTTGTCATTTTGTGCTGAACTTTTTTGTTCGATGTCGATTCGCCTGCGTGTGGGAAATCTACTTAGCGCAAGTTTCCTTTTGTTTCGTGCAAAATTGTGTGACAAATGCGATTTTACTTCAATTTTAATTTGATTTTATTTCATTTATTTATGGGTGACAAGCGCGGTTTTCACTTTTTTTTTGTTATTTGTCCCTCACAACTTTGAAAGTAATTGTATTTATCATTATGAAAGTATGTCCTTCTGCACTTTCTGCTCGACAAGTTTCTTATTGAGAGTTTTTGTTTTTTTTTTATTAATAATTCACAATTTACCTTGTGCTGTATTTAACTTTATTACAATTTCATATTTTTACAAATTTTTAATGGCATCTTAATTGTACTTCAATTATTATACTTATTAAGGGTGAATCAACTGTAGTCGACCTTTTTTCTTAGAAAAAAAACCGATAAATTTAAGGAGCACAGTGGATATTAGGCATATTTAATTGGAAAGTTCAGATACTCGGGAAATTCAGTTTGAGGCGGAATTATGGTATTTTTTGAAAGTGATTTTATACTGGTCTCCTTACAAATTAAGTTTCAGTAAGAGAATGTGTAATAAATTTCTATTTACGATATTTCAGAGAAAAAGAAATATGCCGATATTATTCAAAAAATATTTTGAAGAGAAAAAGTAGTTCGTTTTAGGGTTGGGCAAATAAAAAATATTATCGAAATATCGATGATCGATATTTACAAACAGTATCGAAATATATCGAGAAAGAAATATCGAATATATCGATAATCGATTTTCGATATTTTTGCTGAAAAAATTAAGGTTCTCAGATTTGGGATTTTTTTTGCAGTTCTGGCGGAAAAAATTTGTTTTGGTGAAATTTTGGGGAAACGGAAAGTGTGGGAAAAAAAATTGTTCTGGGGAAATTTCGGGGAGAAAAAAAATAGAAATCAAAAAAAAAATATAAGCCTAAACAGTTCGAGCATTGAAAGTAACTTTCACAGTACCGTCAGAACATTACTAAACTAATATCAATCGTCAAAGCCATTGTTGCAAATTTGAATGCAGTTTTTGGTCCTGGAAAGGTGAAGTATGTTTGTATAAAAACGTGCTGGCGACCATGAAATTCTATATTAAGCGAATCTGCCACATAAATTTAAAGTCTCCCATTTTCAAATAGAATGTTTGGAGGGATGGCAGCATACTGCCCTCAAAAACGCAAAAGCCGTATCTCAGTGGGTTTCGAGAAAACTGATGTATTTCTTATACCGTATTCTTGAAATACCTGTACAGACAGAGAAAATTCTCTTAGGAAATTTTCTTTACTCATGTCCAAGATATTTTGAGTTTAACAAGATAATTACCTTGCTAGGCTAAGTGTTTCTTCAATTGTATATGGAGCTATCTATAAACAAAAATATCGAAATTCGATAGTCGAAATAAAAAATATTACCGATAACTATCGAAAAAGATATCGCGAAAATCGATAATCGATATATTTTGCACAAGCCTAGTTCCTTTGAACTCAATTAATGGTTTCATAAATAAAATTACCCTTAAATGTATTATAACCTCAAACATGTACCTTGAAAAACTGGGATATACGCACTTTTAGTTTAGAATATCTCAAAAACAGAAACCACCAGAGAAAGTCTGACCTGAACCATTGGAAAAGTATGTTTGGATTACAAACGCTGAGAATTGACCAAATTTTGTCGAAATGTGTTTTTTAGAGCATTTTTTAAGGATATTTAAAAGAAAGTATATAACTTAATTCCTGTGTAATTACTCACAAATATTCCAGAAAAGCTTTTAGCCATGGTACAAGTGCAAGAAGATGGTGAAAATCGGTGATTTTTGAACATTTCGATCCACTTTGCCTCATGAATAAGCGATAAGAAAATTAATATCATATACAGATACGTCAAAAATTACATTGAAATTATTAAAAAAAAATTAAAAAAGCAATTTTTAAAATAATACGTTTTCAGTAAATTCGTATTTTTATGAAAATAGAATTTTTTTTTTTTAAATTCAAGTCAATTTTTTTATTTTTTGTAACATCATCAATCAAATTGTCTTATTTGAACCTTTTACATCAGTTGATCTTTTTGAGTAAATTTTGATGACTCTTTCGCTTATATCGGACGGTAGCCACTACTTGACAAATATTGGTTTTTAAATACATACTCCAACGTTTCGAATTTATTGGCGTAGTCTAGACCAGCGGTGGGCACGGAAATCTAGCAAAAGGGCGCAACAACAAAATCAAGCAACAAAAAACGAAATTTTATATTTTTTCTTTCATTTTCAAATTCGCCAACAGCACAAAATAACCAAATCGCACTACACACAAAAACAATTGCTACTTTCGTCGAGACACAATGCGGCACCGTCGCTAATGACTTTGTTTGTTGTTTTTGTTTTCATTTGAACTCAAGTCAACGCTGTGCGTCGATAGCGTTGAAATTCTGCGAATTGTTTTTTGGTTGCTTGTGCGTCGAATAACGGTTTGGGCCATGAGGGCAGTAAGTGCCACTACGTGCCCATCGCTGGTCTAGACTATTAGTGTTACCTCACAAAGAAAAGTTCAACGACATAAGATCACACTTAAAATTGCCAACATTACACCCGATTTATGGGATGTTGTGCTATTCTGCTGAAACCACATACAAATTTTACAATATTTTGTGAATTTTGGTAGGTGCCACACCCACTGCTTCAAGCCTGCCTATTTTTAAAAGGTTTACATCCAATATCCACATATCAAAAATTATCTTACTATGCTTTTATTATGATTGCTTACTATATATTATTTAAAAATATCTCAAATTCATTCAGGCGCAAGTCAACGACAGCAAACTTTACTTTCGTATTGAATACAGTAGAGTCTCATTCATCTTAGATAATCTGAGGTGGTGGTACCTCGGATAAGTAAAAACTCGGATAACATGAAAGAAATAAAAAAATCGACAAAATAGACAAAGTGGCTTAATCCGTTTTATCCGAGCAGACACCTCGATTAATGCGGAGAGCTCGGTTGACTGAAGGCTGAATAAACTAATATTATACTGTATCTCAAAAAAAAAACATGAAAAATTTGTTTGATTTTTTTTCAAAGACTGGGCTCAATCTAGATGTGAATATATGGAAGGACTAATAGAAGATCGCTTTGTTAGTGCTAGTTTATTTCTTTTTAAAAAATTAAAAGATAGTGTATGCTTCACAATTGTCTTGCGGTAGTAGAAGTTTTCAGTGAATGCCAAAGAATGAGCCAGGAAAAGGTCGGCCAAAATCATCGACAGACGAGAGAAATTTGACCCTGGTAAAGGTTGAAGTTGACGAAAATCCACGAATGACACAAAAATTGACTCCTAAAAATTGGGATAGAATACCATGGCTGTGTCGCGAATATTGCATAGTGATTTGCTGAACACGAAGAAATCTGATCGATGGGTTTCATTTTGAATGAGTGCCAAAATGAAGCTCTTATTTGATTTGTACGATATTTCCTAATCGAATTTATGAAAAGATAATCTAGAAACTTTAGTAAAATTGTAAGAAGTTATGAAATAAATGTTCTAAGTACGACCCGAAAACCAAACAATCGTTCATGGTATTGAGACCGGAAGGAGCAAATCCTCCTCATAAAGAAAGACGAAAGAAGCCAGCAACTAAAGAAATATGTATGTCTATTTACTTCATTAGAGTAAAAATTTTAGCTGCTATTCTCTGGAATACAGGACAAACAGTAACTGCAAAATGGTATACAGAAGACTGGTAACCAATAGTTTTCGAAAATTTGTTGGAAACGAACTGCATCGCTACTTTTTCGATGCCTAATTATTTCTGCTTATTTCCAAAAATAAAAAAAAAATTGTGCTTCAAAGTCTTCAGTAGCTATGCGGAGATAATTGATACTTTTAATGCAGAAATTGAGAAGTTACAAGAGCAAGATTTTCAGGACTGTTTCGACCAATGGATCTATAGTCTTCGGTATGAAGATAAAAAATGTTGAATTTTAAAAATAAAAAAACAAAAATAAAGTTCCTGTTTTTTTCTAGCCAGCTAAGCGAACTTTTGTTAGACCGCTCGTATACAAAAAAATTATCAATAAACTATGGGGAACAAACCCTGACAATTTACATAAAAATTGCTTTATGACAATCATAAGCAACGAAAAATTAAATGACAATTTTTGAGTGAGGTTTTGCAAAAACTCTATCCAAAAAATAGAAGATTTAACTTTAAAAAATTATAAAAAATAAGTATGCAATAAACTTTTTAACCACAAATATGTTGCTTTAAAAAAGAAATTATTAAAATCGATTCGGTACATTTTACACCAAAGCGTTACATTTCCATTTAAACAATTTTATATAAATAGTATAGATGTAGCCTTCACAAATATCACATCTCTTCTGCAATGGAAAAGTTTTTGGCAACAAATTTTTCAACAAAAGTGTCACGAAATATTTGTCATATTGTCCAACAATTGAAACGACCACACCATGGCCCTGCTGCTGTTCATTTTCTTTGCCGTTTTATTTTGACAAGAAGAGCCAATTTCTTTGAAAGATATACAATATATATTCGTCAAGCTTTTTATAATTATTTTAATTTTATAAATTCAATACAATTTTTGCACCCACACTTTGTGTGCTCAATTTTTATAATATGTTCCTTCAGTCAGCCCTCAACGTCATCAAGGTGTTCCAGTTTTGGCGCGGATTTACTTCAACTCTTCTCTTTTTATTTCAGAAAAAGAAAAAGAAAAATAAAATTTGTAAATTTAAAATTTGGCCTCATGTGTATACCTTGATGTGGTTGATGTCCGAGGGTAAAATGGTGAAGTAAAAACATTTTTTTTTTTTTTGTATTTTATTTTTACTTTGTTGTTGTTCACCGATAATCTCAGCAGTTTCCTTCAATGCCGTTTTTTTTTTTTTCTTTTTTCTTTTTTGTTTTAAACGCAAACATGAAAATTATTGGCAACTATCCAGATTTCATGGTTAGCTGCGGTTTACGCTGCCACTGCTGCTATTTTGTCTGCTTATTTGTTATTTTGCGCTTTTGCAGCAAATGCTGATTGAATTCTCAGATGACAAAGTGCACAGTGGACCATATTATGAGCAGTTGTCATTTTTGAATTGATTTGTTGGGAAGAATTTTAGAACACTACTTAGTGTGAATATCAAAATTAAGTTTTGAGTTTTCTAGATTTTCAAATCTAAAGTATTTTCCATTAAAGCTCTAAGGATAAAATAAAAATATAATACCTTTTTTATGCTTCGTTTAACTTTTGACATCTTTTAAGTAAATCATCAACAATGAAGATTACAATTGTAACATGTATATCTTTTCATTTTGGCCAACACTTTCTAATGCTCTTAAAATTTTTTTGTGAACATAATAAAAAAAAATACAATAATTCAAAATCATATTGCGCGCAAAATTAGTTCTGACATTTGCTTTCTGCCTCCCTTGAGTCGTGCGACACAACATGGCCAAGCAGTAAAATAACTTGGATGGTGGCAAAAGTTCAAAAGTTGGAAAACAGCGGAGGTGGGTAAGCAATTCACTCTACAATAATATGCTTGTAGGCGTTAGCTCCTTTTTCTTCTTCTTCTTCTGCTTAGGCCACTTTGTGCCATTTTTTAATATTTTTATGAAATGAACTTTATTTCTTTATTTGCTTTCCACAATTACCACAGAGTGGCAGTAACATTTTTCTTTAATTTTCTTCTAGTTGTTATTGCTAATATTGTTGTTGTTGTTGTTGTTGCAGTTGGTCAACAAATGCGGCTTTTTTTTGTAATGTCCCTCAATCTAATGGCAGAGGGTTCATTTTGTACATAAAGAAAACATGTGGCAAATTCACCACTCAAGCAGAGGCCATACATTGCTGCTGCTGGTGCTGGTGCTATTGCTGGTCTGTTGGTTGTCAACAATTTTTCATTTTTTTTTTCTCTCTCTTTTTCATACTGCTAGTGGTGCTGTGCTTTTACCACTACTTCTATATACGATTCTGGGCCAAGGTGTTTTCTTCAATGCGTCACCTTCTTTAGCTTTACTTTTCCTTTGCCAAACCAGATAAAAACTGACATTTATTTGCGCTTTCATCAAAATTTTGATTTTTAACTTTGGGGATATTCTATGAGTGACTCGCTTTGAATTGAAGAGAAAATATGTTCGCATATTTTTACGCATTTCGACCTTTCGATCATATAACAATCAATTTTACAAAATTATTTTAAGAAAAACACCATAGCACTGGTATCAAGCCAAACTCATTTTTGATCATTTTGATAATATAAAATTTTTTCGTGAAAATTTCACAAAGAAATGGCCCAAAATATATCAGTACCTGTAATGACAGTTGTGTACCAGTTTTAAGTCAAATTTGACATTTTTACTCATTTGTCGACTTTTTAGTCTCATGCGACTTTTTAGTATCATGCGACTTTTAGTCTCATGTGACTTTTTACTCTTATGCGATTTTTAATTCTTTACTATTTTTTTATATTTGAGCGAATTTTGCACAAGTTGTTATACTTACATATGCCTAATACGCATTTTTAGTCGTTTAAAACTTTTATTCGACTTTTTAGTCTTATGCGACATTTTAGTATCATGGGATTTTTTACTCTTATGTGATTTTTAACTCTTTACAGATTTTTTATATTTGAGCGAATTTTGCACAAGTTTTATACTTACATATGCCTAATACGCATTTTTAGTCGTATAAAACTTTTATGTCGTATGTGACTTTTAGTCTATCCTTTAAGTTCTAAGCTAATTTTTAGGCAGTGTGTTTTGGGATCTTTTTTATCTCATGTGATTTTTTAATCGCATGCAAAATTATAGTTTTATGTTACTTCTTGGTTATTTGCGAATTTTTATCGTGTGTGGCTTTTTAGTCTTAAGCGGCTTTTAAGTCTTATAAACATGCATAAATATGTAACTTATCAGACTAGCGCAACTTTTTAGTCATGTGATTTGAAAGTGTTATGAAAATTTTTTTAGTCTCAAGTGGCTTTTCAGATATTTGTGACTTTTGATTCTAAAGCAATTTATTAGTCTTATGCGACTTTTGGTCTAAAAATTAGACCAGACCATTTGTCTTGTGTGACTATTTAGTTTTATATGACTTTCTTTTCTTATGCGTCTTTTCAGTTTCCACTATTTAGTCATGCGAATTTTTTTTATTTTTTCTCATGTTATTTTGAAATCGCATGCAACTTTTAACTCGTATTTGTCTTTAAGGTCTGTTATTATTCTAGCGAGATTTTTTATTCTCATGCGATTTCTTAAATATTTGCGACTTTGGTCTCATGTGACTTTTAGGTCTTATGCGCCTTAAATGTATTTTTGTTTTTATGTGAACCTCAGTCATTTCCAAAATGTATTTATTTTATTTCTTACCACCTGAAACAATAGAAATGTATCTTAAAATTGGCTTATAAGACCGCCTTAGATGGGTTAGTACACATCTGGGCAAGCGTGAAATTATATTTCGACCGTTTCCTAGCTATTAAGAGTTTTCGCAATAACTATAATACTTTTGTAACCTTTATCATGAAATAACTCCTACGTATTGCGTTTCTTTTTTTTTCTATAGTAAGCCTCTTCAACTGTTGTTATTGCTAGCATTTTCACTCTTCTCCAATAAAGGCCGGATGTTAAGCGCACTGTTCCAATTTCCTTCAACGTTGACATCGTAGCCAACCTCATCATCATCATCATCATCATCATCGACATTGTCAATGTGTTTACTTGTCATTTTTGGCTGCTGTCGCTGCTTGCGCTTATACTGCTACCCAATGGATTGTTGTTTTTTTTTTTTCTTGTTCGTTGATTTTCCTTACTGCAACGTTTCTGCACCGCCAGCTACCCCTTAATGCACTCCGTTATTGCTCATTTTTATAGGACTTTCAAGTGGTTTTTGAAATAATTTCTGTTTGCTCTTATTAATATTTTTATTTAGTTTAGTTTTGCAAAACTTTTAGATTATTGATTCGTTATAGATATATATTTTTTATCTAATTTAAAATAAAAGCTTTTAAGTTTATCAGTAGTTTGAAGTCATTAAAAGTGTTTTAAAACTACGAATATTTATTTTAATGGTTAGAAGTTTCAAGTGAAAAACTTGATGCTCTAATAGCATGCCTGGATGTTACTTTCTTCTTTACGAAGTGAATTGCTATCTTAATTTTAAGCGACTATATATGTAATGTACTACATTTTTTTTGTAAATTCTCCAACAACATAAAGTAGTTTAAGTAATATGTAGTAACTATTTGCCTAATAGTAAAGGCCTAGGACCTAGATTTCTGTATTATCCTTTCACTTGTGATATTTTATTTTTTCACTGTCTTTGTTCGGCTATTATAAGCTGATTTAATAATATGTATTTATTTTTAATATGCTCGAAGGAGTGATTGAAAATTGGACAACCAGGCTTCGGTTTATATGAGTCAATCGGGGTGCTCTTATTCCCAAAATCATATCAATCTGGACAGTTTTTTGATCTTTATTTGAATTCGGAACCATGACAGTTTAAAGAAGTTCTTATTCCATAGCCACCGTTTTGGATTTTCCATTGCATGTAGTTTTCCTCTAAGATTTACTAAGGAGCTACAGGGTAGTTATCAAGTCATTTCGGCCTCAGATAGCTTATTACATTATTACATCATCTCAGTAAGTTCAAGGAACTTCGTTACCTTTGAGTACGACCTCAAATGAACTATGTCATTTATTACATAATATATGAGTTATAATATTTTCTACCAACCGGAATAAATAGTCTTAGGAGCTGTTTCATTTTTAAAAAGGAGTAGGTAGTAATGAGCCATGCGTAATCCTTATAACACTGATGATTATAATTCTGGCTGGAATGTGTAGTTTATATGTATCGAAAATTCTCCTTATTCTTTTTATTAAGAGTATTATTGTTATATCCTTGTTTCCATTTCTTTTTCATATGCCAAGCCGTTTCTCATTAGTTTAAGACTCTTTAAAAAAAGAATGCACCCAAGCCTTCAATCGCCTACATACACCAGGTGTTTCTTAATATTTATGTACATTCCTTTGCTGGCAATTAACCTCAACATATTTTCATCACCCAAGAACATTCCTCTCTAATAATAAGCATCCGTCAATAATATTTGATCCCTATTTTTAACACCAAACAACACAAACTATTGAACTTGTTTGCCTTCATGTTCCATGTGTGTTAATCATCTTCGGTCGTTTTGGGGTGTCACGTGTCAACCTCTATCAAAAATCCATTTTCAGACATTTGTATAAATATACTGCTGCTGCTGCTGCTCGTATTTTATCGGTGTCTCTTGAATTTATCCTACTGCTGTAGTTTGTTTCCTTTGTTACCTTTGTTGCTTTTGTAGCCGTCTTGTTAAATCGCATGAACAACAGAAAAAAAAGCTCCTGTTCAACTGCAAGTTTCTTACCTTTTGTCATGTCCCTACCTTGGAACTTTATTTTCATTGTTATACGATACTTTGTTATCATACTATACATATATGTATCTATATCTGTAGGTGATGGTGGTGTTATTGGAAGATACAAATATATGTATATAAATCATCAATTGATTTATTGTGAAACGTTCATTCATTTTTTGTTCGTTTAATCAATGAATTTCACGCTGGCTGCCAGGATTCTACCATTTGTTTGCCTGCGTATGAAGAAGGATTCCCCAGTGTGTTTCAGTTATTTGGTAGCATCATGGGTGGCCCAGCAATAGAGTTAAATACTGCATATTAGGGGGGTTATATAGTGAGATGAAATATATATATTATTGGAGCTTAAGCTATACATAACTATTTATATGACTTTAGTAGTTTTATATCGCTTTACCAGCGATTTGCATGAAATTTGAAGCATATGAGAGTATAATTAGGTTTGCGCTAGGCCTAAAACTTGTTACAACTCTTACGGAGGCATGTTATCGCCGTCAATTATAATTTTATTATATATACTCATCATATCTCGCAAAACATGTAAGACATTGTTATGAAATTTGAAAATCATAATCATCATAAATAGGACGGAAAGAGGACGGAACTCAAGAACAGGGAGTGTCACCTTTGAACAACTAAAAAATTCGATGCAATTTTGCTCGAAAACGGCATCAAAAACTTAATAAATAATATTTTAGATGATACTCTTTAAAACATTGATCAATAAGAGCTCAAACACTCTTCTGGCTAAACTTATTGCAAGGCGTGGCACAAAATAATTCACAAAAATTTTTTATTTCGATATCAGTTACTAAAAGCTTTAAGTTAGCAATTGATATGATATTCAGCATAGGTAGGCTTTACTTACTGGTAGCAGGCGCGCCTAAGCTAAAAGTGAGTGAAATAGAGTTAGTGGGCGTGGAATCATCCTTATGAGGATTAAATGCTACAAGTGCGAAAATGCATTTAAGAGCGATCATCAAAAAATGTTGTGCATTGATGTCGGTTACTCTACGCAGTTGGACGTTCAAAGGACGTGGCATATCTCATATAAACACAACTTGTATTAATGAACTATGAAACCGCTTTTAATAAAATTTTTTTCAAGCATGTCAATTATTATCAGCTCTTAAAATTACATTCAACGAGATTGCACCAATGGGCGTGGCACCTCCCATTATTGCATCGATTGTTTTGAGATTGACAGTGAAAAGTAAACTCAACAGACGTGATAACCAACATGGAAATGGTAATGTTTGTAACGCTTTGGCGCAAAATATACTGAACCGATTGTAATAAATTTTTCTTAAAATCAACGTATTTGTGCTAAAGCAGGATATTGCATACTTAGTTTTTTTATTTTTTACCGTTAAATATCCTTTTTTTTAAGATTTTGTGTTTGCCAAACCTCACTGTTAGGAAAATAGGATGAGTAGTTTTGACGTTGAAATCTAAATTCCCTAGACCAAAAGCTAGTGCGATCGTATATGCAGGAGCGACCGCTCTATAGCGGTTTATTTATTTTTCTTCGTAATACGTATTAAGCGATATTGAAGAAGCTTAAGTCCTGCATAACTTAATGTTAAATAAAATATGGCAATTTCATTAAGTTGCCATATATCAGGTTGTAAATTGTGAACTGCACTATGTGTAAATTATGTCAAATTAACTGCTAAGTGCTGCAATCTTAATTGATTACCCTAAAAGCAACACTCAATTTGAATACAATAAATAATGCACGTGTGCGAATTGAGCAAAGAACTATGCATACCGACAATAAGTGACCCTCTCCACTCATTACGCACACACACACACACACATACTTACTATCAACCGCAATCGATTGGACCTAAACCAAACTGACCTGATCCTGAGGCATTGGCATAGCTATCAATTATCGGATGAATTGCAAATCTTTGCTATAAATTTGTCAAACTTTGATGTGTTTCGCATGTTGCTGTTGCTGTTGCTCTTGTAGTAGAGCATTGAGTAAGGCAGCAATAGCTATGACCTACAACAGCAGCACTTACACAGACATAGTATAAAAGCATATACACTAACAGCGACAGCAATACAAATGCGAATTACAAATTATTCTTGTGGCAGGGAAAATAATAAATAGCTGATTTGCTATTAAACAAGAGTGTCCTTATAGAAGAGAACGAGGGGAATAAAACCAATAAATGTGTAGGTTGTTGCTTTAATTTGATATTGTATTTTCACAACAGTAGAAAATTTATAATATCATATTTATAAAAGAAATTAAGCACTGATCTGATCTGGCATATTGTTGCATTGTTTAATTAATGCTGTTTTTAATAAATTCATTTATTTCAAATTCAATCTATACCAATTTTTCTATGTTAACGCCTAGTGTTTTAAATAGCAAGTTTATCCTTTAGTTTCCAGCTGGTATGCACATTAGCTTAAATGGGTGCCTGCAACCTCAAAATGTCATCAATATCCAAGCAGTTGGGTCACCTAAAGTGTATGCAACACATCGATGTAATCTGTGCAACATTTATTATGTAATTTAACGAATCAACATAGCACGGGTTGACTGAAAATAAAAAACAAAGCATACATCCTTATCGGAAAAGCAAGACGTAGGAAAAAAGAAAATGCATCAGTGGCAACACAATAACACCATATGGAATAATGACAATAACAACACTTACAGCAACACTAATTTTGTTTGCAAAAGTTGCTACAACATATGTCGACAGGGAAAACAACAATAAGAATGACAGCAACACCATGCCATTGTGTCAATGTTGTTGCATTACAATCTGTCCAACTACCCATATAACCATTCGTCCACTTTGTCGGATAGTCTGTCAGTTTGTTCATTCGACTTGCTGTTTTTCTGCTGCAGTGCACCATATACGTATGTTGATGTTGTTGTTGTTGTTGCAAAAACCTTGGGTTATTTTCCGCTTTTCACTTACTTACTACGCCCATACTTTTCCAATATTTTCTTGCTGCTATTTGTTTCTTTTCTACTTTCTGTTGTTCTTTCTCTCTCTTTAACGTATAAGTGTAAATTGCAATTTCCGCCATTTTCACAAATGGACCAGAAAATGTGTTTATTGGTAAAATGGACTTTTAGGCTTTAGTGCGGTTTTGTGTTGTACTGTAGTCACTGTGATTTATTGCTCCGTCTTTAGGTTGTGTACATAAGTAGTGCAATTTTCATTTGGAGTAGTCCTTGAGTTTTTACTCAATTGAAAAAAATTTTACATAACTTTTTTATTGATAATGAAACTTCATAACTTTCCATTTCATTTGTGATAGGATATCTTGTTGGGAGTATCTTAGTTTTTGAGTTGAAAATATTTCCTTTTAATTTGATATTTTTGCTTCAAATGACACATTTCAATCTACAGCATGTTAGAAAGGTCTTCCACGAAAAACAATTGACAAGTGTTTTAGATCATTTTTACTATCAATTGTAATTCAATTAAAAATATCAAGTCTTAGCACAAGAGGTCACTGTTAATATCTCTTTTCGTTATAAGCTGGCGCACAGAAACAAAAAAAAAACTTATCATCAAATACAGGCGACCTTTAATTTTTGTTATCTGAACAACATCAGCAACATCATCATCGTTACCAGCACTAGCAAAAACAACGCAAGCAGTAATCACTATTTTCATTTCAACCAACACAATGACATTCAATGAGTGAGTGGCAAAGGACTCAACGAGAAGAACCGAGATATGTCATTCAATCTAGTTGGTTAGTTATGGTTCACCAGCAGCAGCAGCAGCATCACCAATTGCAATAAAATTCGCTTGTCACCCAATAACGCCCACTTAATAACCATTCGATAAATGAAACATGCATATAGTGTACAAGCTTAAATACAGGGTGGTTCAGATCCGTACAGACATATGGAAAAATTCGTTTCCTTAGTTTATTGTGAGTAAAAATTTATATGGGAAGGGGGTCTACGTTGAGCAACCTACAAATTATAGGGTGTTTAACAAAATGTATGAGTCTCATAAGATGAATATGTGCGCCAAACGCAAATACCGCCCAATGTATATTTGCCCAAACCTACTTCGGAAAAATGTTCAGTGATTTTGATGAAACTTGATGATTTGGTGCATATACTTATGAACAAAGTTTGGATTGGACTAGGGCTCACGTTTCACTAAGGCTCTTAAAGAGGCGTGGTACAGCTCTAAATTTTAATTTTTTACAACAACATATCTCGCAACCATGCAAAATTTTTTCATGAAATTTAGTAAATAGATGAAGATCATATTTGTATATCTTGAATATTTCTCAAAAGTAAACGGAAATATAAAACAAGGCGTGGCTCCTTTCAACAATTGAAAAATTTGCTTCTATATTACTCGAAAGTGGCTCCTAAGATTTTCATAGAAATTTTACAGATGATACTAATGCAAGCAGCCATCAATACAAGCTCAGTCAGTTTACTGCCGAAACTCGTTGATGGGCGTGGCACAGCCCATGATATTTATAAAAATTAGAATAAGAAAACTATCGTTATGAAATTTAATATGGCAGATAAACTTGCTATTTGCAATCTTAAAACTACCAGAAGGCACAACAGTACCTATGGGCGTGGCACTTCTCATATAAAAAAAAACCGTTAAGTGTTATGGTTACTGTGGTAATCTGTAGAGTAATCTTTGTGAAATTTGGTGCAGAGGTGTCAGTTACTATAAGCTTTGAAATTTAATGAAATTTGATTGAATTTAATCAGTGGGCGTGGCACCTCCCATATTAACAAATAGTTGGAAGTAAATTATTGCAGCAATTGGTATGATATTTAATATAGTGGCTTACTTTCTGTAAGGTGTATTTGAATCAAAAACTGTTTATATTTATTATTTTATATTGAAAAACATTTCACCACATCAAATTGAACCAAGAATTTCTCTTTTTAGCTGAACGTTAAAAGTCAGAATTCTAATGAAACGTGATTGCCACCTCGTTCAACGAATTGACATTTATTTTAATCTCTGACTTGCACGCGAGTCACTCACTCAATCACTCACACTATTGCGCATACAAATAAGGAAATCTCATACTCATACATATGAACATTGAAATAAGCATAGTCATAAACTCATTGGCATACGCTTGTACACATACATATGTATGGTATTTACATACACTTATATGCAGTGACAATCATTCAATCTATCAATAAATCATTTCAATATACCTACAGTCTGTTGGTTAGTTTGTCAGTTGGCCAATTAATGAACAAATGTATGTAGATGTGAGTGGTATGTATGTATGAATGTGAGCTTAAGTTTGTGTGTATTTGTGTTTATACGTCAACATTTAGTGACGAACTAACGTATGGCATACATCAGTGTACTAACTTCATATGTGTTAGTTGCAATAAGGTGTGTTTCTTACTTATTTTGTGCTCGTGTGAGTAGTTGTTTGTTTATTTTTTCTTTTATGTGGTTGCTGCGTTTGTTGATTCAACTTCCTCTTTTAGTTTATGTAAAACATTTCTAGCACTAAAAGTGTTATGATGTGGACACATTTGCAATGGACTATACCTTAACTAACAGCGATAAATTTGCGCTCCTTCGTAAAAGTAAAACTTTGTATATTATTATTCTTTTTGAATGGCAACACTGGTTTTTAAATTTTTTATTATATTAATTTTTCTGTTTTACATATTTAACTGAAATGCTATTTAAATTTTCGGCTTAGTTTGTTGTATTATTTAAATTTTTAACTTGTGGTTTACGTGGCGTATGAGTGACATTGATTTCATTAGGAAATCACATGCAGCTTTGTGTGTTAATGCTCTGAAATTTTTATTATTTATCCAACTTTCGTAAAATTCTCTTACATGCAGCTTGTTAAGGTTTTAAGATTTCGGTTCAATTTTTTGTTCATCTCATTTCACACTTTTTAGACAGCGAGATCATCTTTGTATCAAACACATGCGTATTATGTTTCATTTTTGCTCAAGAAATTAAGCTGTCATATTCTTGTACAATACCACAACGAAAAAAAAAAGTGGCCAGCTTAAAGTTTCATAGCACCTATATCCCAATAAAACAAAAAAAAATGCATCGCACGTGTAAACAATTAAGCGACTTAAAGCAAAAGCCCAGAAAGTCATATAAATCAACATAATGACAGCAATTCATCACAAGTAGCTAAGGGATATGTTATACAACACGCAACATATAACACAGCGACAACACTTGTTGTGTTGGTGTGTTAAACACAAAGTCAAACAATGGAAAAAAATTTAAAAATCCGCAAAAAAAATACAACGCAATTCCATTTTAATCGAAGGTGAAATTGCGAAACTTCTTTTCACACCACGGCAAAGAAAATATTAACTTGGCTAAAAAGCGCAAATACACAAGACAAAGTGGCAATCAGACAGGTAAGATAAATAATACCGTAGATACCGTAGGAAAGAAAAGAAAAATATTCTATGTTGAAGCAACAGCAAGGATAAACAAAGCGTATAGCAACAGCAACCGCTTATGTTGCTGATGAACTGCTGCATTAAAATGCGTTACGAGGCTGCAGATGATGAGCGTGTTGCAATGCCACCTTTTTTTTTTTGTTGTTGTCTTCTAGAAACTTATCCACAATTGACTGTGCTGCAAGGATAAAGGGGGAAAAAAAGGAGTAAAAGTAGAAAAAGAAAAACAAACAGCAACTGTCAGCATTTTAAGAGGATATCAGCAGCAATGTGAGTGCAATGAAACAACAAAAGCAACTAACGTGAGTGTTTACAAAAACATTAGCAATTACAATTTGCTTGAGATGTGTTGGTGAGACGAAGGGGCAAAGTGAAAAAGAACATAGCAACAGCTAAAGTGATAGTTACAGCAAAAGCGACTTAATGCAGGCATTAAGTGTAACTCAACAACAACACCTTCAGTAGCAATCAACGTTAGCATTGTGCAGATTGTGGAAGACATGATTATTTGCAGGAGCGGCGCGTAGCTGTTGGAAAGTCTGAAGCAAAGTAATGTTGCTACTCTTAAAGTTGACTTAAAATGATCGAAGCAAAAAAATAAGGTAAATCTGCTGAAGACCTTACTTATGACTTGCTACTTGCTTTGTGTTCTTTTATTCCTACTTAACCCTTATTTTGTAACAAATAAGTGAAAAAATTGATACTTTTATGCTTTGTGCTTCTGACACATAAATTCATTCATTCATCGTTAGCGTTTGCAGCAGCAACAATTCAACATTACTGTCAACAATATGAGTATTTCATTTATTCTTCAGCAACAGCAGCAGCATAAGTAAACTCAACAACCTTAGATTGAACAATAGACAGATTTGGCATTTTAAGTTACACTCAGTTGCAGCTGTTGTTACTCATTGCGCGTAAAGAAATATCCTCTGTGCACAAAATATAGTAACCCAATGTGTACAAAAACGGATGCGGATCCGTTACGGACTCGTTTTTCTTAAATAAAACGGATCCGTTACGAACTCAGAACGGACTTCTTATACGGATCCGTTTGGGACTCCTTTTTTGTGAACAAAATGGATCCGTTCCAGATTCGTTTTTTGTAAATAAAACGCCTCCAAACAGCGAGAAGGATCGTCCGCTTTGTCGAATCCGTTTCGAACTCGGAACGGAGTTCATATTCGGATCCGTTTCGGATTGGTTTTTTTGTTAATAAAATAAATAATAGGAAAAGCGGATCCTAAACGAAATCGAAACGGATCCGTGTGGCACACTGTGCAGATGTTTGATATTCGTATTAGTGTGAGTGAAGAAGTTTTTTTCATTGACTTTTTCAAAACTTACTTACATGTTACATACATTGAAATACAAAATTACCCCTATTGCACTAAATAACCCAACACTGACAACTTGTGTCATCGACGACAATAACGCCATCTTGAACAAATTTCTTATGTTGATTGTCATCATCTTCATCATTAACAGCTTTCTTTCTTTTAATTTTTGTTGTCGTCATCATCGTCATCGTCAACGTCGTATTTTCTCAAGTGTTGCTCATTTTCCATTTTTCATTCCTTTCATTGGAGGATTTTCTTTTCTTTTGATTTTTCGCTGTGCTCACGTCTTGCACTTACGTGGTTAAGGACTTTGCTTTTTTCACTTTTCCCACTCTTTCTTGTGCCTTTTATTAGTATTTTTTTTTTTTTTTTTTGATTTTTTCTTTTATATTTAATTCTTATTTTACTTTGTGCACTCGTCGTTGTGGTTTGTTCTTAATTTGTGCTTTGCTCATAATTTCTGCAATTGTAGTTGCACACTTGTTTTTGTGGCTGTCGCTGTTGCTTTGATTGTTTTTTTCTGTAGTAGTTGTTTTTGCTCTTTGTGGTAAGTGTTTGTGAGTGTTTCCTTAAAAACTATATTGAGCACAATTCTAGCTTAATTGTTGTATGTGAAAAGAACTCTTTATGTTTTGCTATGAGGCAAGGACATTTTTTATAAAAGACTTAATAAATAAACACATATGTTATTTGAATGAATCATTGAAAATATAAAGAGAATTTTTGATTTTTCTTTAACAGATTTTTGACATATTAATTTTTGTAGTTTTCTAATTATAAAATTCAACATTTAAAATATAATTTTTGTATTTAAATAAAAAATTAAATCTTTAATAACTTTTTCTCTTTTTTTAGTTACAGGTTAGTACCTTTTCGCTAGTCATATAAATATTTTTATAAGTCAAGTGAAAGAAAATATTCACCAACAAATATCTAATCTGAATGGGAACAATGGTAACTATTCGAAATTTAAAATATTTAATTAATAATTTTTATAAAAAATCAAAGTTTGAATTGCTATTTACCAATTAAATATATAATATATAGAGATTAATTTAATAATTAACCTCATAGTAATCTCGAGAATTAGTTCGCGTGCTGCCCTATTATTACCAAAATTTACTCAAAACTTGTAAAAGCAAAAAAACATTAACTGTACGCCGCACATTCTTGCAGTCAACATGTCGTATGAGCGACATTTAATTGATATGAACAGCAAGTGGCAATAATTGTTATTTTCTAAAGAAATGATGACTGACTTAAAATCTATAGTAATTTTAGGAACAACTTGTAACAAAAAACATTTGATTTATAAAGGCTGTATTACGAGATAGGTTCAGTCCCATAATAAGTATACGTTTAAACCTTGATTATGCCTTAGACACGGAACCAAGACCAATCAAATAAATTTTCAAATTATGTTCAATTTGTTTTGATTCTTTTTATCAAAAATAAGAAACGATTGTGTATAATCTAATAAAATTTGGTCGAAAAATACAGAAATTGCCCTTTGTTTTACTGTTGCTTGAGACTTCAATACGGCGATATTTCAACAACTAACATTATTTTTTCTATAAAGCGGCTGATGGCTAATTGAGTTTCTACTGTATTTAATTATACTTTACGGCATATGACATCATTCCAATAAGGTATCTTATAATGAAATCTCAGCAGAGGATGAATGTTATGACCTGGAAAATAAACGGTGTTTTGTATATAAGAAGACAGTTCTCAAGTTAAAGTAAACGATACATAAACAAAATCTTAAGCCACATGACTTCTCTAGAAACCTGTCAGTTGTATAATAAATTAAGGATATTTGCTTCGCAGAATTTTTTCACATTTTGTTGTAAAACCGGATCGAATTGCAAAGCTTCCCATAATTTAATAAGAGCCGCTTGGGATTGGGTCTATGATGGCAGATTTTGTTTTACTTCAATTTGTCTATAAAATAATTTCGTAAAAAAATATAATAAAAATTTCAAAATAAAGAGTACTCAAAACACTCCTGACAATAATTTCAACCATGCGAATGCACTTTTTACTTATTCCTTTTATTGAAGATCTTTCTACTTGTTGCAAATTTAAAAAACTATTCTCGAGTAAGAAGTGGCCGAAAATTGTCTATATCAAAGCCTTTACGCATAGAAAAACAATTAATGCAAAGGCACCACTTACCGACTACTTATCGGCACGTCTGTTTGAATCTTCCAAAATATATATAAATATGATATGTAATTTCATTGAAGTGAACCTATTTATTGTAATAGATGTTTACTGCGGAAAAAATAAGTTAGCAATAGTTTAAATCATAGTTTTTATTTCTAAATTTTGTTTTTAAGAAATTGATACAAAAAACGCTCGGTGCACCATTTACCGACCGGCCTGTGATAATTTTGCCTGTTTCCGTCCACTGAAGTACCTGATTCCGACCGCTAATGTCGCAATAAGAAAAATAAAAATCACTATATTTATATTTGTTTAAAAGAAAATGCATTTTACGATTTTGATTAAAATCCTTTGAGTTTTTAGTTAACAAAAACAGTAGTTTCAATTGCTTTACCATTATAAGTCAAAATTGCTCAGCAATATTGATGTCCAAAATAGTTTGGTTGTGGTCGTTAGGCAAGTGAATGTAAATATAAAACCTAAACCTATAGAGCAATTATGTGTTCAAACAAGAAAATAAGGTAAAAACGTAAAAGTACCGAGTCAAATTTTGGCAAATCTAATTGATTTAAACTAGGTCGTATACAGGTTCGCCATCGTAAAATTATGTGTAGATTAAATAATCTAACAAAAATTACACGTTTTTAGTTTAATTAAACACAAAAACTATCTATGTTTTTCGAAGCGTAAAAATCCTGTTACCGGACAAGTGGCCGGAATGAGGAACGTATGAAACTTTTACGTTACTACATTCCGACCGCTTTTATTTACCTCATAAGTCTTTTAAATTAAATAAAAAAGTAGTAATTACTTTGTAGTAATGATAAATATTTATTTAAGCATGCACTAAAATATTAAAATACTTATAGCTCAGTTTATTTCCACTGAAAACTCTATAATTCTTCTTTTTTATCGTTTTTTACACTCGCGAAACCATCGAATCACACCATTACGTAGTTTTGACTCAATTAACAAAAAATCTGTTAAAATTTTAAACGATTTTTTTACAGTTGATGTATCAATATTGAAGGAATGAAATGCATTTACTTTCGTAAATCTTGTGCGGGAAATTGATGCAATTTTACAGAGTTTTTTAAAGCGGTCGGATACATAAACCCAAAAATTATTTAACAATAATTTCAAAACCTTGAAATAAAAATTTACATTTTCTGTCATCACATGATTTCTAAATATTGCTGACTTTCTTGCGCACTCAAGGCAGTTGATAACGAAAAAAAAATTAAAACAAAAAATTAATTGGCAACATAAAAAACAAAAGAACAGACAAGCAAAATAAGAAGGACAGCAATTTGCATACAAAAAGATGTGCACAATGTTGCTAAAAGCCTTAATACTCTACATAACAGCAATACAAGAAGAAATGCCAGCAAAAAGATAAGTCATAGGCTACAAAATGAGGCTAACAAATATGATGCCGTTTGGAAAAAATAAACTAACGAAGCAGATACTTAGAATGAAGAAGAAAACAAAGATGTTTCTCTAAAGGAATAACAAAAAAAAAATGTGAACTGTAACTCAGTATAATGGAACAAGGACAATTACTGTGTATGTACATATGTACGTGCAGCACGAACTCTAAGTGCAGCATCACTTCGCGTATGCGAGTAAAGGAGATGCTTGTGGTATGGAATAAAATTTGAAACAGACAGTGTGCTTACATTCAATTACGAAAAAAAACTCAAATTATAAATCTTTTTAATAAAAGCAACTTTTTTTAGAGATTTCCAAAAAAAGAAAAAGTTATGGCCTAGAGATTAGTGCCGAAATGGGATCAAACATAAAAATTCTGTATACACATTAAATTCAGATTTTGCGAAATTTAGCATTAAAAAATTCTGGAAAATTGCACAAAATATTTTTAAACAAAATACAGAGTCTTATTGGCTAGAATTTTCGAGGCAGAGTTTGAAATCCAGAATCTTACATTGCAGAATCTTGAAACAGAGTAAACCCAAATTTAACCCAAATCAATGCAAACATTTCGAAATGTTATGAGATATTTATTTATGTATATGTAATTTTTAACAATATTTAATAAGAGAAAATTCTCTTAAGATCTACTTGTGTCAAAAATCTCAAGAGATAAAGCTCTCATGGGTTAAAAGCCTTATGGATTAAAAGCCTCATGAGAAAAGTTTTAAGTTATTTCGATCAAATGAAGAAATTGTGTAGCTCGAATCTCATGATATTTTAGGTAGGATTGGCAGTCCGTTACGAACCGACTCGCTTAGACCAAGTTTTGATTCATTATGATAACATCATGAGATGTTAGTCTAATTTAAATACCTACTATAAAACTCTCATGACATTTTTGTTTCCAGCTTGGCTTTAGAGAAAAATTTTTCATATGAATAAAGAAAAAATTTGAAAATTTCGCACTTTAATTATATGAAGTAAGGCCTTCATCTCCTGATGTTTTGTCAGCAATTTAGTGTTGTTTGAGCTTTTTTCTCTTCAAATTTTACATCAATATCTCATCATACTAAATATATCAAAATTTCCAGCAGAAATGTGAATTCGAATCAATAAGCCACTTAGCTCTAACTACCACCAAAAATAATGTAAAACTTTTCATAAGACGTAAACTCTGATGTTTGACACAAAAAGAACGTAGACAAAGATGCAGAATATTTGCATAAAAGTAAGCAAGAACTTGCCGCATCAAAGGAAAAAAAAAACCAGAAGCAACATTTCCGAGAAAAAGACGACACTTTGAAAGACGTGCATCAGATAAAATGTTATGCAGTCAACTATATATGTATATGTTTTCTCTTTCTATCAACAATAAGAAGTCTCAAAGAGATAGTCAGTTTGTATTTCATTACATGTCTTGGCTGCTGTAAGCACCATTAAAAACTACATACAATGCAAGCATTTGTGTTGAGACACAGCATTTCAAGAAACGTGCCAAGATGGCCATGTGAAATCAAGGAGACAGCAAACAATATGGGCCTTGTTTGTATTATAATTTTTTTTTCTCTTTTTCACTGAAAGTTTAAACGCTTTGGTAGTATAAGGCAAAAGAAAAACAGCATGAAATAACAAAGCAACATATTGTGTTAAGGACAAGTTGCAAGTAGCGTAGGTGTTCAAATTGACTACATAAATAGAATTTTTTATTTAAAGTACTGAGACATTTAGATTTTATTTAGATTTATATAGAAATGTAATAATCTAAACAAATTTCAATATATCAACATTCAATGTTCCTCAGTTTTATTTAATTAAATATTGCTCATACGACATGTTGACTACGGAACCAAAAATATAATTTTTTCTTATAAAAGTATTTGAATGGTAGACAAGCAGCGGCAAATATCGAAGCATTGAATCTTTACTTATTGTTTTTTATTTGTATAAATTGCTATGAACATCATTGTGACGTTACGCCAATGCACAACTGAATTTGCCAACTCTTTCCAGTGTAGATTCTCTTTCATTACCGCCAAAAGAATTTCTTCTCAGCCACCAAATTGCACAGCTATACAACCGTTTAAGCAATTTAAATATGAAAGTCTAACGAGGCCAAAGGAAATCTGTAATAAAACTTTTTTTTTTAGAAAGAGCTGTACAATCTTAAAAGTGTATGCCTACCAAAACTCACAATTTTTCCCTTAACATAACAATCAACATTCAGGAAATACGATTTAATTTCAGTGTACCTTAGAATTTCATTACCAGTAATCCAAAAATAAAGCCAAACATTTTACCTCTAATATGAAAGTAATGAGATATAAAGAGACTTAAATGAAAATTAAATTAATATCTAAAGCTGACAACAATTTGCATACCCAACTTTACCACGCCACTACGTGTATTCGTATTACATACGCAGCATTTTCTTTTTCCATTAATATTTTCCCAAGAACTTTTTTTTTGTTGCAACTGATTTTTATACAAAAAAAAAAACAAAACAAAAAAGAAAACAAAGGAAAAAATTCAACTTTGATTATCCTGTACAAATATTAAAGTTTACACTTCCTGCGCACCTTCTTTGTATACAGAACATAGAAAGTAAAAAAAGAAAAAAATGTACCACAAAATCACTTCCGTTCGACGGAAATGAAAGTTCGAGCAATGTAAATCGGAAGGCAGACAGATAGACGTACAAACGGACACAAAATATAGCCAAACAGAGCAGAACCTTGTGGTACTTTCAAGATACTTGTACACACGTTAGAAGCCAACAATAGAAACAACAAAGTCAATGTGTAGTTAGTTGTAGCTGCCAACAGATAATCAGAAAGTTTTGCGCCATTTTTTTTTCGCAGCAACCAATATAAAACCCAACCAACAATATGGCAATACTCTGTACAATGAAAAGAGATCTAAGGCGTGCAAATTGAAGTTGAAACGCAGTGGCAAACATTTGGCCAAAATGGGCAAATATTTTGCTACTGCTATTACTGCTTAAGTAACAATGAAAGGTGATTTAATTAAAGCAACCCAATTGGAAATTTTCTTGTGTTGTTTATGTGATATTAATCGAAAACGTTTGTGTATCACTTAATTTAAATAAAAAAAAAAATTTCAATCATAGCTTTGCTATTTATTCGCCTTTTCATATACAAGACATTTATGGAATGGTATTGACGAAAACAAAATTAGATAGTTTTGTTGACTTGGAATGCTATTTGGGACAGGCCACTTTTATTACACAATTTATTACCGCCAATTAAATTTTTTCAGTCATAAAATTGAAGCTCTCAAAAATTCACTTGACTTTGACACGGAGCTATTTTGTTTCATTCATCAAATTTCGAATCTATACTATTTATAATGGTTTGTAACGGTTTGGCGCAGAATATACTGAACCGATTTTAATAATTTCTTTTTTAAAACAACATATTTGTGCTAATTAAGGCTATGGCATACTTGTTTTTTTATTTTTAAAAGCTAAATATTCTTTATTAAGGACTAAGTTTTTGCAAAACCTCACACAAAAATTGTTGTTTGACTTTTCGTTGCTTTTGAATTCTGTACTGTTATTGTTCTCTTCTAAATTTTTGTGTTCTCAAAAATGTTCCAGAGCATTTGTAGTCCTTCGTACAAGTGCACAAAAATGGTCAAAATCAGTTTTGATTTCATTTATCTAAAAAACTCAATACCATATACAAAAATTCAATCAAATTGCGTAGAAAATCAACGCGAGTTACATAAAATTATTTTTTCTACTGGGGTATTTTTTCAACTATGCCAAAATCAAGGATAATTCACTGCTACAGCAGCTGAGACCAAATATGGCTGATATTCATAAGGGCGTATATTGCAACACTTTGTTACACAGGAGGTTATAAAAGTGAAATAGAAAACGAACAAAAGGATGAATTGCCTAAATAAAAAAGAAATAGGCAAAGATAAAATGTAGGCGCTATAAAACGAGTGTTGGTAACGCTTGTGTGCTGCCAGCAAATACGTTTGTAAAAACAACAACCTACAGTTTAGGCCACACAATATCAAGCTATACGTGTAGCAGCAGAGTAGGTGAAGGCTGCTGTTGTAATTGATGCTTAAGTGTGGACTTTCACACACAGACAAACACAAGAGATGATATTAAACATATACTTTTGGCTGCTGTAGTTGTACAAAGATAGAAAGTAGGCATCATTGGTTGCAGTGCAAGGAATGAGCAGATGTAGCTCTGTGGCATAATGATCTCAATTCAACTGAGCTTAACGCTCAGGTGCTTTGATGTGCCTCTACTGCAGTAAAGGCGTTAACTAAAGTTTTGTTCACATTGTTGGCAATAATGTTGCTACCACTGCTGCTGCCGCCAAATGAAGTTTTCTGTTGCTGCAGATAATCAAGGTAATTTTTTTCGGGATTTTCTGACTTGATTTTCGTTTGCTTATGACCATTTTTTGGTTGTTTTATTTTTTGACTATTTGTTGTTGGCATTGTGCTCGTACCCACCCTGTGTTGGCCTCCAATGTTGTTGGCAATTCTTTTGGCGGCAGCTGTTGGTAATGTGTGGCTGCTGTTGCCACTGTTAAAATGTGGTAATGGTTTCTGTATCGCTACTGACAGCATAATAAATCATTGTTAGCTAAGGTACGCAAAATGTATGTGTATTCGTTTTTGTTTTATCCTTATCGGCTTTTAGCTTTATGTGACCGTGTGTTGTTAGTGATTAGTGCCTGAGCAGCATTCGTTGCAATTTTTTTAGTGTATGCCAAATCCTTGTTACAATTAAGCGGCACAGTTGTTACACTGACATTGGAACCGACATGACAACACAACAAACAAGTTGCCAAATAACCTTTGACTGTGAAAATAAATGAGGTCTTTGCAGTTGAATAATGTGCCAAGTGGGGGTGTCAGCAATATAAGTGCGAAAACAATGTTAAAGAGACATAAAACTGGAAACATAAATAAATTATTAAAATTCTTATGCAATTGATATACTTTAAGTCTGTAGGACATATTTCTGGCAAATATAAGTACTTAGTTTTCGGCAGAACTGACGTCACGCATGGCTTCAGGCGATATTTTAAATATCCAAAAATAAACCATTACTGCTTTGGATAATTAAACGATCTTAAGTTCTTAATTAAATATATCCAGGATAAATTGATTGTTCTGTGCATTGATTCATATATAATCAATATATATTTTTTCTTATTTTTTATGCCACTTTCTCAAAAGCTGCTTAGATTTATTTGAAGATCATTTTTAAATTAAAAATAAAATGCAAAAAACTACGAGGAAAAGTTGTCTCATTAAAAAGTTCTGGCTCAAAGCTCAGCTAAACAAAAATCATATTGATTGGGTCGGATTATTTTATTATCTTCTAGTGATACCCGATGCTTCGCACGTCCTGTTGTTTTTTCATAATGAAATTACTCTCTTTACAACTCATTCTATTTTCTCTCTTCAAGAAACTTTATTCTTTGAACTTTGAACGAAAATTTCTGTAGAAGGTTTTGCAAAAACTTAATCATAATAAATAGGATATATATAATAAATAATAAAAATAAGTATGCAATAACCTTCACTAGCACAAATATGTTGTTTTAAAAAATAAATTGTTAAAATCGGTGCAGTGTATTTTACGCCAAAGCGTTACAAGCCATTCCCTTGTAAGCAATTTCATATAAATAGTGTAGATTTGAAACCGCGTAAAAATTTGGTTGAATAAAGTTACTACTATTCTGGTAGTTCCTTCATCTAAACAAAGGTCTATTATGATCTCAGACAAGGGATGAAATTATATTAAAAACTGACAAAGCAATAAATTCAAACTTAAGATCACATATGTAACTTGAGAATTCAAGATAATTGAAACATCCAAACACAAAAATTTTGCAATAGCAAATGCCAACAAAAAATTCGAATTTATATCAATGCATATCATGCGACACAATGCAACATTTCAATTCACTACACGAAAGTCGAACAACTTCTCAATTACTGTTTCCTGGTTTTCCTTCTACTACTACATAGCATGCATTTCCGTACATGCAGGATACTCTGCTTCGTTTCATGCTCCACTCTCTACATACGAAAAAAATCCTTACGCAAATCTAACAGAATCCGGTGCTTTAACTGCTGCACATTTATGACTTAATGGCTAGAAGGATAAGGCAGTAAAATAACAGCAAATATCACCCGTTTCATAGCCAAAGTTGTGGGCGTAGTAGGTGTGTCCATATCAGTATTCAAAAGGTTGCAAGCAAACAAAAAAATTCTTTCTGTTTAAAACATTCAACACGGTAACTGAACACGTTTCACAATTGTGCCTTTTGACCAGCGGCAAAATGTGTCCAAAACGGCTGTACGTGTTCAGCTGTTCAATGTTGTTGGTGTTACTGGGTGGGTGCCGATTAAAACGCTTAGCTTATGGTTCTACCAACATACACACATATACATAGACACACAGAACATTATGCACTAACACGCAAAAGTTGAAAACGGTGCAAATATTGCCTTTTGTTAGCTCTTTTAAATGTTAAAAATGAGTGACAAAAAAAGTGTAGCATACTTTTTGGATTTGACTTGCAGCAAATGAATAACAGAAAATTTTTTGAACTGCAGTATGCAGCAAAATAAAATGAAATGCATTAACTCTGAAGTTGTAAGGTAATGCGAAAATTTTCTTGCAATGTTTTTAAAAAGAGTTTTTTTTTCGTGAAATGTAAAAACTCTTATTGTGTCAGTCGATGGCAAGGAGTGTTTTATTTTTTTTAAGCAAAAAAATACAAAAATATCAATATTAATAATAAATTACGCTTCCCCTTACGTATCCTAATTTAAGTTATTTACAATCTACAGATTTCAGCTGCTTCAAGATGTAATCTTTTGAAACCCGCACTTCTGATGTGTCTATAGAATGCTACAGCAAATACTTTAGCAACAACAATCAGGCATCATAATCCTTTAAATGAATTTCTAAAATGCTCATTAAATTTTAATCCTTAACAAAGGCAAACATAAATTCACTCTAGCAAATACATAGATAGATAGATGTGAATGTATTTGAAATATCGCAATATTCAAGTTGAGACATTAGACGTGCAGATACGAAAGTACCAGCATATGTGATATGTTATGCCTCAACACACACTCGGCGCAGCCTAACCGAATTGACACCATTTTCTGTGTTTTTGTGAAGTGTTGTTGAACAGTGGAACAAATTTTTTTGATTTAAAACTTTGCTGCCACAATGAGAAAAATATGATTCAAAACAAGATTTTTTTCAGATAGGTAATCTTAGCACACAAATTTATTTGAGACCTAGAACTTGAGACTCTTTTGGTTTCGTTTGTGCCGTTCGTCTACTAATTCGTCTCTTTCTTTTTTGGGAAATTTGTACAATTTTTTTCGGAACCAATTCTTAGGAATAGTTTGCTTAAAATTGGGAAAAGAAAGAAGGTACAAAGAGCCACATGCAGAAAATAAAGTGAAAACGTTACCGATTCGTAGCGAAAATCAAACAATTTCACAGTTACAACGGTGGACGATTGATTGTAACGCTTTGGAGCAAAATATACTAAACCGATTTAACTAATTTCTTTTTTAAAACAACAAATTTGTGCTAATGAAGGTTATTGCATACTTTTTTTTATTTCAAAAAGTAAAATGTCATTATTTAAGGATTCAGCTTTGCAAAACCTCACGCAAAAATGGTCGATTAATTTTTCGATGCTGCTTCTTGGATTCAGTGTTGTTATTGCTTTTTTTTTTACTCTCATTTGTGCCGTCTGTATTTGGCTTCGCAGTTCAAAGAACAAACTCTCTTTCAATTGCGCTTTTTTTGTTACTTTTGAATAGAGAAGATAGAATGAGATGTTTGGAGAGTAATTTCATTATGAAAAAAAATGGGACGTGCGCGTGCGAAGCCGCGGGTACCACTAGTATCTATTCAAAATGCAACTTTATACTCAGCTGTGTCAATTAAAATTATATACATATATATGTATGTCCCTGGTATCAGTAGTAATGATTTTAATGCCAGTTTTTCATTATTGACTTAGAGTGACGAATCATCCAAGATCAGTAATCTCTCTAATCATCACTCTGCGATTTCCAACTTTTCACTTTATCCTCGTGTGTGAAAATGGTCGCATATTTTTAAATTTTTTTTTATGTACAATAACTTTAAAATTAAGTAAGCAAAGTCTTCTGTAAAAGTTATAAAAACTATGCCCTTCGATGATTTTATGAGTATTTGAAAATATGATGGACCACACATAATTTTTCCACTATGCCAAGCGCAAGCGTTTAATTTAAGCTCTCGTATAGTGTATAGCTCTCACCACCAGCATTCTTTGTTTTTTCTACATTCGTATAGATAAACCATGATATATCAATGGCACACACTTAATACTTATCGTATACAGCAGCAATCTACATACACACATTTGTATTTTTGTGCTCACACACATACATACATACATATGTGTGTAGGCTCAAGCTTCAATATTTCAAAAATGTCCTCCACTACAAGTGCAAACTTCAATATGTCGATGGGGTTGTATGTCACCTATATTATGACAGCAACAGCAGCAGTAACCAATACACTTAGAAACCCACTCACCTACAACATGATGCTGACAACATGATTCTGTTGATGTTTTAACAATGTCATGGATGTTTTTGAAGTACTCCTAGTTACAATTTTTTTCTCCATTTTTCGGCTGCTAAAATTTTTTTCATACCCGCACTTGACACCTTATCATTTGGATAGTTTATATCATGTGTGTCCAGCTGGAACAAAAAGGTTTCCAATCAGCTCCTATGCATATATGTATATGTGAAGAATTTTTATATAATTTTAATCAAAGTTGCTTCACGTGAAAGATAAAAATTGTTATGCACAAGCAAACAGCTTTTTTTTAATTATGGTAACACTAGTTTGCAAATTTCAACTTTCGGATTGCTCATAATTGTGATTAAATTTTTCGTTATTGGGGTCGAAAGGGGATATGGCAAACTTCAATTTTAGATATTTTTCGAGGTTCTAAGAACCTCACGTTTAGTACTAACGGTTATTCTAAAATGACCGAAATCACCATTTTTGGGGGTTTCAACCCCGTTTCCTGTCAAAAACTATACGTGATGAAAATCTTTTGAGCAAAAATTCGTGTTCAACTTGAGCACAATTCTTGTATACCAAAGGTATTTCCTCATTGACAGTGGCATCCTCTTTTTTTTACATTTTGTTAATAAGTTCCCTTGCAAAATATGGAGTCTACATACATACATACACTTTATATTTTTCATACGATTTTATTTATGTAGCTGTTTATTGTACAAAATAAAAACAAGAAAAAAGAAAAGATATTGAAAGAAAACAAAAACAAGCAACAACTCACTGTTTGTTTTAATTATTTTTTTTATAAATCTTCGCAAATTTACACAAAGACATATTCAAGAAGGTTTATATAAATTTCTTGCTCTTTTAATCAGCCCCCGTGGTCATGTCCTAGATAGTAAACTTTAATGACATATCATGTCATCACCGAGTAAACGAATTTCGATACCATTACCACTTAAATACTATCATCACATGCTGCTGATTCCTTTGGCATTCTTAATTAAAGTGAATTTTAAAAGCTGCTTGCCTGTCGTCGTGTGTGCATGGCAAAGTTTAATTTTGTTATGTGTGAAAGCAAAAATTTTGTAACCTTTTAGCAAAATATTCATATTTTGCAAATAAATAAAATTTAATTTTTTCCTCTTTTTCAATATCATACCAAAAACGACGAAAACAGTAGAGCAAAAACAACAGTCATTAATTTAAATTCACATGTCACCTACGAACATACATATGTATATGTGGAGATTATCTATGGCTACATAAAATATCCCACTAAGAAAATGAGTCGTTATTTATAAGGACGAACTTTTTTAAGCTCACTGTACCTCACCTTTCCCGAATTTGAAAAGATTTTGTTTTGCATAAGACTAAAGTTAATGTGCAATTTAGGACCACTCTTCCAATTGATTTCTTAAGTTTATTTGAGTCTTAAACTCAAGTTATATCTGACTTATATATGCTAAAACAGCTATTTCATCAATGTGGTCTTTATTTTTTTTTTTTAAAAGTTATAAAAGGACTAAACTCTGCGAAAATCTGCCAAAGGTAATTTCCTTCTTAATGCCCAGTACTTATAGTGGAGCGCCTGGAGCGTCAAAATCATAGAAACCTCAGACTTCCGTTACAGTGGATGAAAAAAAAAAAAAAATTGGAATGTTTAGCTAATAACATAAATAAAAAAGTTTACCTATTGAAAATTTGTGCTTTTGATATTTATATATTTATATATATATATTTATTTATTTATTTATTTATTTATTTATTTATATATATATATATTTTCAGACTTTATTTCCAAAACGGGTGCAGCGATTTTGATGAAACTTAGGGGTTAGGTACATATGTGAACAAAATTAGGATTGGGCTGGGTTTTAACTTATCAAAGACTCCTGGAGGGGCGTGGCACAGCCCCAAACTTTTATTTTCATAACGTCATATCTCGAAAACCATTCAAGATATTGTATTAAAATTTGGTACACAGATGCAGATCATAAATGTCTTAAATTTCGCCAAAAGTGGGCGGAATCGGAAAAGTGAGCGTGGCACTTTTCAATAATTGAAAATTTTGATTTAATATTACTCAAAAACGGCACTGACGATTTTCATAAAAATTTTACAGATTATACCACTAAAAGCAGTCATCATAACATGCTATGTCACTATACTGGCAAAGCTCGTTGAAAGGCGTGGCACAGCCCACAATATTTATAAACGTTATAATAGGAGAACTAACAATGCAGTCGATATGAAATTTAGTATGGTAGGTATACTTGCTATATGGTATTTTTTAACCAAAAATGGGTTCAATAGTACCAGTGGGCGTGGCAACTCCCATACAAAAAAAAAACGTTAAATGTTATATTTAGTGTGCTATTAATCTAATCTTTCTAAAATTTGTTGCTAAGATGTTGATTGCTATAAGCTTTAAAATTAATTGGACTTCGATGGGATTGCATCAGTGGGCGTGGCACCTCCCATATAAGCAAAAAACTTTAAACATTGCGGAAAGCGCAAAGATCTGAGTATGATAGCTTTAAGGCTTTGATAGTATGAAATGAGGCTCCATTAACTGAGGCTTTTGATATCTGAATGCTTAGAGATTGCCCATGTTGCTAGTCATTTTGGATTTGAGTTTTAAAGAAAGCACTTTAGATATTCTCTTTTGCTTGTATTCACACAACTGCGACTGAAAGGATCTTTGCTCACCGATGGCTAAGTGGCCAAGGCAAATCACGATTATTTTCATGATGGTTAATGCCGTTAGTGATTTTCAAACTGTAAGCAGATGGATAAATTGCACTGGATATTATATAGGTTTTTAACCAGCAGAGGTCAAATCAATTTCATGTTGAGATTAATGCGGTTATTTAAGTTGCATTCAAGACTTAACTTGTGAGTGCCTTTTCGCACTAAATTCTTTTCGAAAACTTCACATAAAGCTGCACCTGAAAAAAGTGTAGTCTGTTAAAAGTCTCGTTTCAGGTAGGGTTTTAAAGATGCAGTCATTAAACAATCTGTTTCCAGGAATGCATGTAAGGAGTGCGTCATAAGAAATTAGTGCACACGTTTATACTTATAGCTTCTTTCATAAAAAAAAATTTAAATTATTTTTATCAGGTTAATTATGTCAAATACTATTTCATATCAATTTGCATTACGCATCTTTTATTTTGCGAAGACATAATGAATGAAAAAAAAAGTATGTGAAAAAAATTATAAAATTTTTTTAAATGACCTGCAATAACCTTCAAAAGGATTGCAAGGGATGCTTAACTTAGCATAAATTCTGTATCCCGGGTAATAGAAAACTTTAAAGCAGACGTAGCATGAATTAAAAGTGGGGATCGCGCTGGAAAAAAGGTTGTGGTGACCGTAATAATGCAAAGAAGGTCGTAACCATGCTGAAGAAAAGTCCCAACCTTTCAGGAAGAAAAACCGCTCAGCTAGCAGATTCCTTCAAATTATTTGTGCAAAGAGTGAAATGAGAGGCTAGGCTGAACACTTACAATGTTCAGAAAGTGCCGGATTGGAATGCTGAAAAAAAATTGCGAACCAAAAATACGCGCTCAAAAACTGAGTAAAGATTTTGTGTTCAAATTCGAATGTTGCATTATGGATGACGAAACGTACGTCCTTTCAGACATTTCTTAGCTTCCTGGCCAAGAACTTTGTGTTGCGAACGCTAGGGGACATGTCCCAAAAAATTAAAATACCAAAACAATTAAAAGCTTTCCCAGAAAATTTCTTGTTTGGCGGGCAATTTGCAATTGTGGTAAAAGAAACCGAAGTTTCGTGACCACAGGCACAATCAAGATCGAAATCAACATCATGGAATGTTTCAAAAGAGGCTCTGACTATTTGTAAGAGATCATTAAGTATGTTCCTTTTTTGTCCTGATCTTGCATCGTGTCACTACAGTAAAGAGGCTCTTGAGTGGTACCAATAAAATAACAACAGTTTCGTTCCTAGAGAGGCGAACCCACCCAATTGCCCTGAACTCCTGCCAGTCGAGAGATGTTGGGTTCTAGTGAAGAGGCAATTAAAGGCAATAAAAAGGACATGCAAGGACATAACTCATTTTATGCGCAAGTGGTGCGCGTCAAGCCAAAAAATCTAAAAAAATACCATCAAAGCACTAATAAGAGAAATTAAAAAATTTTACGGTTCAAAATTAATATTTTTTTTTTACTATTGTTTTCTGCATTCGAATTAAATTTGCGTTAAAAAAATATAATCTTTTGCAAAATTGAATCTGTGATTTTTGAGAAATATTTTTTTTTCAGTGCTCTAATTTCTTATGACGCACTCCTTATGCAGACTCATAGACTTCTTCACGCCTATGCTTTTCGTTTTCTTCTTTTTCATAGATTTTATAAAAATTCTATAGAAAACTTACATTCTCGGGGAGTAGTGAAGACTCACAGAAATTTGTTTTCTATATACAACATGAAACAACTGCTTCAGTAAGTATATAGGAATGTAAAGAAGTGTGAAAGGTCATTGGGTGCCTCTTTGTAACAAGATAAAAATAACACTGTAACTCACACAACAGCTGTTCTTTGCACGCTTGATCTTGTGAAATGATCGATCCATTTTTCATCAGAGATAATCACTTTTTATCTTTGAGCAAAAAGAGTCTAATCTAAACTGTATACTTAGTAATATATCTTAGTTATCACTGACACTATGTCTAAGGTCTCCAGTAATATTTTTCCGTAGTAGGTAGCTATAACTTTCAATATGCATGGTCTATAAATGCCGAAGGATTGTGTTAAAATATCTGTGTATATGTAAACATTATACATAGTTGCCTGCCTTCCCATATGTGTGTATTTATTCTGCTGAATGTCTGTTTTGCCATGCCGGAAAATAAATGTTTCCTTATGTGCGTGTGTTTGTCTACCTTTTTTTATGTGTGTGTTTGTGTGTGTATATCCAAAGAGCTTTCCTGACACATTTTGTTATTGTTGTTCATTAGTTTAAGTTTTGTCGTTTTACCTCAGTTATTTTATGTGTGTGTGTATTGGTATATTTTATAAGGAAATCAATGTATTATCTAAGTGTTTGTATCAATAAAGTAGTCATATAATTGATTCTATTGCTATTGCAAATATTCTTAGAAATTAAATTAATTTTTGATATTTTTAATAAAGTGGTGAATTGTTGAATATTTCTACACCGCATTCGCGTGTATAAATTCAAGGTCTGCTGTATGCCTAGCTGTTATGATGTTGAGGGCAGCGAAAAAGCTGATAAACTGGAGAAGAACTAGATAACAGAACAAGGAAATTTATGAATTAAAGATTGTTTGCCACGTTAAGACTAAAATTCTTCAAACCGTCATAGCCAACTTTGAACCAGAAAAGATCTTGTTACATATTTATTTTCAACAAAAGGATAATTTGCTCTCTGTAATAGGCACGTTAGCTTGAAGGCTAGATTGGACTATTGTCAGAGTTGTAACGACGAAGTAAAATGGTACTGCTACTTCTCTGGAAATGCTCTATGCTCTAAGGCAGTGGTGGGTATGGAAACAAACCCACCACTGCTTTTTGCTTTCTTTTCCAAATTCGCCAACAGCACAAAAAAACAAATTGCCCTATAAACAAAAACAATTGCTACATTCATCAAAACACAATGCGGCGACGTTGCTAACGCCTGAGTGTCTTGTTTTTGTTTTCATTGGAACTCAAATCAACGCTGTGCGCCGAAAGCGTTGAAATTTTGCAAACTTTTGGTTCCTTGTTTGTGCGTCGAATAACGGAAAGGGCCCTGAGGGCTAAAAGTGCCTGTACTTGCCCATCGCTGCTCTAAAGCACAAATCACCGCTCCCTCAGTTAATGTAATATGTCGAATTTTTGAAGATTGAATCTTTTTCTTAACTCAAATGCGATTACGGCACGTCAATAGATTGAACATAATTTGTTTTTTTATTTTTGAGAACTTTTTAATTTTAAATTTTTATTAATCATGTTAAAATCTGGTAAATTGAAATTTTATGTCTCCACAAGAAAAAAAACAAATTAACTGTTACCTGGTAATAAATAAGTAGATACTAATTTAATAACAACGATATCAACATGCGACAACGTAAAAAAAAACCCTTAAGAAATCATTAATAGAGTGCCTTAAAACATTAAATGCAAAAGGCAAAAACGGAAACACAAAAAGTTTTATCTTCAGTAAAATTGGAATCAAATACTTATATATGTACATAGCACTGGGTTACTCAACAGGTGACTCACATTATGCCAGAAGCTAACATTCGCATAAGCAGGGTCGTCCATTTCGAATTTCTTGCATAATGTTGGAAATGCTAAGGAAGAGCCGATATCTATGCTCAGCAGGATGATAGCACCGAAATGAAATGTACGGCAACAGACAATTAATTAAATTCTTGGTAGATGCTGCAGATAAAATACTAGACACCGAGTGGCAATATGTAGTACATAAAATACTAACAAATATAATAAAAACACTATACCTAAAGAAAATCTTTACAGGCAGTCTGCTATAAATGTTGCAAATATTGCACAGTATGCAAAATTGGTTAAGAAAGCGCAAAATTTAGAATAATTTTTTATTATATCTTATAAGACTTGAGCCCACAAGGATTTTAAAATAAAAGACTCCAAACTTTAATCAGAACCAAAAAGAATTATTTATTTTGAAGGATATTTAGCAAATAATTTGTTATCGGTTAACCAAATCTGATAGTCGTTTGACTCAGTTAATTATAACTCATGGCTAATGTCAAAATTAATGCCATTTACGCATGCCGTGAGTTGAGAAAATTTGCATATCAGATTATAGCACGAAGAACTTCTACTACCGTTGCCAGAGTACTCGCTTTTAACGGAAGGTCTCGATTTTAAGGTAAAAATTTAATGTTCGGCGTAGAACGCATTAATTTACGATATTTAAAAATATATATTGTATATGGCATGCTATAAATTATTCATTAACATCCAATTGAGTGAAAGGTACTCGCAGTGTGATGTGTAAACTGAATAGTGTTTCTTTATACATCTTTATTTTATTGCTTACATGGAAATGGCTTGTAACGCTTTGGCGCAAAATATACTAAGCTGATTTTAATAATTTTTTTTTAAAACAACATATTTATGCTAAAGAAGGCTATAGCATACTTTGATTTTTTTTCTTGAAAGATGAATATCCTTTTTTATAGGATTAAGTTTCTGCAAACCCCCATACAAAAATCATCGTTTGACTTTTCTGAGATTTCTGTTTTCTAATTGTTGTTGTTGCCAATATAAATATTTTGAAAAATTTTGTTTCAATGTACAAAGAAAAATGTTCTCTTGCTCAAACCGCGCTATGCCCTTTTGTAAGGTTTTGGGCCTTGAAACCTAATTGGACACTCGTTTGGTATCATAAATTCATGAAAGTTTATATTATTTTTCAAATGTTTTAATAACAATTTTTAAATTTTTTTGTGGCTTACCAACTGCCTGGTGTTCCAGAATTATTATGACCCTATATTCAAGTTTAAAGTGACAAAAGTTAAATTTTGGTTAGATGACTTACGGAAGTTTATTATCCTTTATTTGAACAATAATTATGACACATCGATATTGTGATATGTAAAGCACTCTTATAATAGATAGATACTTAAATTGTGCAATCCTGAATCAAAAACTAAATTTCTCTTTACACCTTTTTGACCCACTGTGCATTTAATAGGTAGTAGCACTTCTGGTTGTTGTACATATAACTAGGAAAAGGCAAAAAATACCAAAGTATAACTGACTGGCATGCTATTTGCTTACCGTAGACTGAACAATTTTTATGTTGTTGCTGCAGCTGCTGCTGTTAAAGTTGTTGCTGTAGAAATAAATCAGTGTTTTATGAAGTGTGAAAATAAAATGCGAGCACTGGCAATTTGATAAACTTTAATGGAGCAACCCTAATGGAATATCACTTGATATAGGAAAATGTTACTGCAGGTAAATGAAAGATGTTTAAAATACCTGAAACCCTAAAACGAAAAAAGTTAAATTACCACTATTTACAGAAGTTTTTTTTAAGTTAGAAAATATGCATTTTTAATGTTTAGTTACCTACTGTGCTATCAGATTTTGCCTCAAACAAGAAAAAATTACACGGAAATCGCTTAAGCTGAAAATGTCACAGTTTCGAAAATTAATGATTCCAAAATAAATGTTTCTGTAAAATAAATGAAGCCATAAGTTAAGCTACCCAAGAAGATTGGGGCAAACAAAATTCCAACGCATTGCAAACTTAAATTGGATAAAAGAAAAATCTGCAGTTCCATATCCGAGAGAAGAGAAAAGAAAAATTTCTTAAAATTCATCAAACTCAAAGTGAAAACCACAAGAGCTTGCTACTGTCACTGCAAAAGCAGCGTCAAAAACCAACAAAAAAATAATAAAAGTTGTTAGCGACAAGGACATTGCAACAAATAGATGAAGATGAAGTTGAAGCATCAACACGTGAATGTTGCACGATGGCAGCAACGCTGTAGCAATGCAGGTAAGCGCTGAGACCAACAAAGCAAAGTTAGCAATGAACACAAAATAAATAACAAAATGGCAATGATGAAGATGAATGTATAAAAGGATAACTTGAAATCAAGGATGCGCTCAAATGCCAAAAAAAAAAAGAGAAAAAATGACGACGTCGATTTGTCGCGTACAAATAAAGCACAAAATTTTGTAAAAAAACTTAAAGCAACTTCAACAGTTGCTGAGCTCTACTAAAAGAAAAGGGTAGTGAAAGAGATAGCAATAATAAATGAAAAATAAGCTCTTAAGATGATCAGCAAGCAGCAGCAGCAATAAATGTACGACTTGTTGACCTTTGCAAGTAGCTCTGTTAAAAGTTCCCAAGACACGCAGCAATAGCTGAAAGTTGACGCTGTAGAAATAAAGCGAAAAATGCACTATTCCTCTTGGGTGCATCTTCTTAGCGACGCTGTTCAACATCATTATGCCAAGATGTGCCAAAGGTTTTCCATTTTTCTTTTGCTTGCTACCTTTTGATAGCAGTGCCGCAGTAATATGAACTGCAGGACAATTTAAAGGTTGCTACTGGTTAGCAAGTTATGTCAAGGTGATTTGTATGACAGTCAATTGTAGATTTCTCTTTGAAACTACTAATGATTTGATTCAGCGCGAATTCTCTGCTTATTAAGGTTTATAATGGAAATGTCAATAGTGTGTCGTATTATACTTTTGTAACATTTATATAAATCATGGAAAATATTTCATAAAGAAAACAAACTTCTAATAATATGCTCATTATATTGTCATCGTCAACAGCTTTGAACAACATTTTTTCATTCTCGCAGCACCACATACAAAAAATAAGTTTTGAAAGAAAAAATATCTTTCCCGAATCACTGCTCAATTAGATGATTTGAACTGAACACAAAAATTTTTTCCGATGACAGGCGCAACTTGTCAAACTCGCTGTTCTCTGATACGTATTTTTGGGGAAAAATTTCTAAAAACTTCAAAAATTCACAAAAAATAGAAAACTTCAAAAAATTTAAAAGCTTTAAGCAAGTGAAAAAAGCTTAAGACTTTAAGATTTTAAAAAATTTATAAAAATTAAAAAGAAGTTCAAAAAATATCGAAAAATTATCAAAAATATCAAAAGCTTTTAAAAATTTAAAATTTTCCAAAAACTTCGAAAAGTCACAAAAAATAGAAAACTTCAAAAAATTTAAAACCTTTAAGCAAGCGAAAAAAGCTGAAGACATTGAAATTTCGAAAAAGTTATAAAAATTAAAAAAAAGTTCAAAAAGTATCGAAAAATAACAAAAATATCAAAAGTTTTCAAAAATTGAAAAGTTCCTAAAAACTTCAAAAATTCACACAAAATAGAAAACTTCAAAAAATGTAAAAGCTTTAAACAAGTGAAAAAAGCTGAAGACATCGAAATTTAGAAAAAGTTATAAAAATTAAAAAAAAGTTCAAAAAGTATCGACAAATAACAAAAATATATAAAGCTTTCAAAAATTGAAAAATTTCCAAAAACTTCGAAAATTCACAAAAAATAGAAAAGTTCAGGAAGGGAGGCTCTCTCTTGGAAAGGAAAAGATTGCTGCCTCTTTGGACTCGCCGCTTTTGACAGTTTCCTTACAGGAAGTTTCTCTGAAGTAAATGCTATGTTCATAAATGAAAGGCTGCAATGAAAGTTGGTCGAGTCACACCTTTTCCAGTTCGCAATACAATTTTTCTGTTGAATTTTTCTGACGAACTGGTAAACGAAACCGCATTAGAAATTACTGCCATGCATTATAGCAATTTCAGCTCTCGAAATTGGTGTAAAAATGTATGAGGAAGATAATTTCAGATAAGATGAGGAATGCATCTAGTTCGACCTTAGATCGCTATAAGTGAGACTTCCATGTAAACGTAAGAAAAAAGCGCAGGAATCGTGTGTGATTCAATTTAATTTACAACCTTTAAAGGTAGATTAAGCCGATCTGTAGGTCTTGCTTTATTGGTTAAATAAGAATATTGAGCCGATAAACTTTGTTGGGAGAAATGCATCGTTCTTTACCACATAAAATAACATCAAAATTTCAACTACAATGTCACATATCTTAAACTTCTGCCTCAATACTGCTTTAGCTACATGATAATGTCATATTTCTAGATGCAATTCTGTTAATTCAAAAAGTTCTAACTCCAATAACTAACTGCGAAACCGCAATTCATTTACGTTTTCCCGCTGCTGCCTTCTTGAAATTTTTGCTTTTGCTGCAAACACATACAAACTCTTCAAGCCAAGCCACTCTAATAACAAACATCCTGCGTGTGGATGCTTTCTAACATCCCAATTACCAAGTAATAGACCGAACGGTGAACATTTTGAAAATTGACAAACGTTAAATTGTTTCGCATGCTGCAAAGTTGGATGCTGACTCTGAACTCTTAACTTTGTCATTGTGTTGACTTCTTGTTAAACCAATACATGCCATAAAAACCCAGTATGAGCGTAAGTAAATTGTTCATTCGTGTGCTTGTGCAAGTGTGCGTTAAAGGATGCAATGTGGGATTTTCCAGCAGTCAATCTGCAAATCGATATTTCAATTTTATAAAAACAGAAGAGAAACGACAAACATGCAGGATGTCAAAGCTAAAGGATTTGTCGGTTTGCGAAGGGAAAATGTAATAGGGTTGCCATCATATTAAAATAGATTCAATGAATGAAAAATGATAAGATTTGAGCTCGGCTCGGGAAGTTTATAAATCAATATTTTTTTAGATGAAAGTTAGTCAGAAGTCATTCATTAGAGATATCACACTTTAAGCAGATATTTCTTAAACATTAAGTCTAATTTTTGATTTAAGCTCATTACTTTACTTTACATGAAAAGTAGCCGCAAATACTTTAAGCAGACTTCTGTTTACTTGTCTATGTTATCTTTGTTACTTATATTAAATTGTTTTTATGGAGATCGTTTGTAACGCTTTGCTGCAAAATATACTGAGCCGATTTTACTAATTTCTTCTCTAAAACAACATATTTGTGCTAAGGAAGTTTACTGCATACTTATTATTTTAATTTTAATTTAATTTAATTAAATTTTTTTTTATTTAATTTTTTAAGTTAAACATATTTTTTTAAGGATTTTTTTTTTTTTTGCAAAATCTCACAAAAATTTTAGTTTGATTTCTCGTAGCTTATGCTGCTTCTTGAATTCTGTGCTTTCATTTTTGTTTTTTTTCATATTTGTGCCGTTTGCATTGGGCTTCAAAGTTCAAACTCTTTCCTCTTTTTTTTTGTTATTTTTGAAGAGAGAAAATAGAATGAGATGTTGGAGAATAATTTCATTGTGAAAAAAATAACAACGGGACATGCTCGTGTGAAGCCACGGTTTCCACTAGATTTTATATATATGTTAGTCCTTTTTTAAAACAAAAATCTCCCAAGAACCAACAATACCACATTTAACATATAAATTATATCTTCACAGAACAAAGACTCTTCTGTTTTTATTTAAAAAATTAACAACTATCTGGTTACCCTGCTCCAGAAACACTAGTCGAAAATGACAGCGACGACGATGATGATGATATTGTGAACTAAGTTATGCCACGGAAACATCTGAAATAGCCACCAACTTTCTTAGAAGCAGCACACATCCTTGCATGTCTAGCTTTCTTACTTGGTGGCAGGATATAAAAGCGGTTACGGATATTGAATTCTGGGCACAAAATTCAATATTCAATCATACACACAAACACGCAGAAGCACAAAAAAATGGAACACGGGAAACGCAAGTAAAAGTAAAACACTAACATTTATACAAACAACACTCATACATACAAGTATGCAATTCAATATCATGAATAAACGTGTTGAAGTATGACAAAACTATTTTCAAAATTGAACACGATAAAGTAGTTCCTTTAGATTGCTACCAACAAAAAAGGATGCAATGAAAACGTATAAAAAATGTAGCAATGTCAAAAATCTATTTGTGTGTGTGTTTGCTCTGTCGTCTTATATTTGTGTTAGTGCTAAGGTTTTTATAGCTTTCTGCATTATACTAAGTAAGTAATATGTATGAAAAGCTCATCACAAAAAACGGCGCTAAATGGTACAAATGTGCGGTTCTACATGTAAGTAGACTTACTGCAGACAACCAAGTAGGAATTTGTGAGTGAATTATTCGATTTTTTTGTGGTGTCTGCAACTGCCATATTTTTAAAGAAATGTGTGTGGACCCAGCTAAGATATGAAAGATTTGTTTTAATTGTTCAGCTGTTCCAGTAGAGTGGCAATTTCCTAAATTTCATATATTTCAATACATTATGATTCCGTGAGCTCGCACGCTATCTAAGCCAGCGATGGGCAAAACACAACAAACACTTAATTTTTCAGTGTACTTTTACAAAAATTTTAAGTTCATTTCACAAAAGTTGTCTTATCCCTCGCTCTTTCAGTAATATTTGAATTCCTACCAAACCGCTGGCTTCGACATAAAATTCCCGGTCACTTGGAAACCTTATTTTGACGCTTTCATAAAATCAAAAAGTATAAGAAAAAAGTGCCCTCAGCACACTTTATATTGCCTTAATTTTAATTCACAGTATTTTTATTTAAGTTTCACAAATTTTTAAAACATCGTTATAATATCGAAAAAGAAAAAATTAAAAACTTTTAATTCTAAGTAGCAACAACAAACTGTTGCCACTAAGGCATCATAAAGACTACAATTTAATTTGCTTTCGTTTCTTTTCGTATTTCCAAAATGCTCCCACTGTGCTACGTAGTTCTTCGAAATCCTTTTAACAAATTAATTAGTTATAAACTAAGTTAAGCTGCACACCGCAAGTACATTAAAATATTTTGACACAAACACAGACACCAACAAGAGACTTAAGCACACACACAAACACACAGCACAGCACAGCAAGCGATACACTGACTTTACGCCTTAAGCTCATTTAATCGAATTTTGTACGCCAAGGAATTTTACTTTACCTTGGAAAACCTCATCTTTGCACATTCTAAGGAGAGCAGCAAAATAAGAAGAAGAAGAAGAAGAAAAAAATTAAAATTGCAAAATAACCTTCGTGCAACTTGAAAGCACAGCATAACATGACATCACGTGACAGGTAGCAGGCAGGCATAAGCGTCGCGGCATAGCAGCAGCAGCACGACTCGTTGCGACGACGACAAGTGTAAATTTTAATTGAGCGCACGTAAAGACATCAAGTCAGTCAGTTGGTATGTAGCATAAGTGAGCGAGTTACACGCCCAAGTCGTTTGTTGTAGCCAAAACAACGTACGCCCCCACTAATGCCGCCAATAACCTTGACCTTGAGCATAGGCATTGTGAATTTTTTTTTATTTTAAATAGCTCTTTTGCTTAAGTGTAGTTCTGTTGTTAAAAATAATTTAAGGTTTACTTAACGCATTATTGACTGTCGAGGAAAAAATTATTGCCTTAAAACAATTTTGTACAACTCAATTAAGGTTGCCACATATGAGATGGTCTTTTTAAAAAAAAGTTATTATCTGAAGTTTTGGGAAAGTTTTTCCTAGCTCCTAAGGCAAAAACAATTGCCAAGCAGAACGAAAAATAAGCTCCCTAAGGTACATAGCTCCATGTCTTTGCCTGCGGTTTCAAAAATAGTAATGGAAAATATCAATATGTTTAAGAAACATTTGTTTTTGATTTATATGAAATATTGGATAAGCTTAGAGGAGTTTCTCATTAAAAAAAAAGTTTTTATAACTTCTTTTTAAAGTCCCTTTAAAGACAATTAGAAAAACAATATATTTTATTTATAAATTCTTTATAGGGGCTTATAAGAGTCATTTGGAGTAAAAAGTTATACTTCATATGTATGTTCAGAAGTGTTTTAGAGACAAAAAATTTAAAAATAGCGCGTTTCCAGGCAAGTGCCTTGTGTAGAGTTCTTTTAAAGAGACTTTAAGATGTCTGAAAGAATAAAAAAATAAAGGATATTTTATTTTATCATCGAAATCTATTTTTAATTATGTTTTGTACGCCGGTCTGGAACCCATGACTCAATTATCCATAGTATTGCACGTTCTCCACTAAACTGTCTTGATATATTATATTAAGCGTTAATGACGAAACATTTTTTTCTTACATTTGCCTTGGTAAAGCACCTTAAAAATGGGAAAAATATGGACACTATAATGACACGAGGAGGCATGTCCCTCAAGTAACTTTTATGCCTACAATATAAAGACACACATGAGGTATGCCGTATCATGTCTTTATAAGTGTTTTATTATGTACATTATAAAGACACACACGAGACATGCTACCAATTGTGTTTATAATCAGCCTATTATGAGTGGTGTGTCAAACCATTTTGAAACATTCTGTGTCGTAGTTTTTTTTCTGAAAATATTTCGGCAAATGGTGCCATGACTTTGTCAAACTCGATGCAACGAATCGACTGCGATGTATTTTAAAATTATAGGACATGTTCCGTGGAACAAAAATACAGTCCCAGTAAAATTTCAACGTTGTTTAGTGTTGTGGTCTGTCAGACCATATCAGTCAAATCGATTTTTGTTTGAATTGGGAGTCGCGTTTGGCATTATTAACGACACTACTAGCAGGTTTCGCATGTGGTCTTAATGTATAATCATTTACTTACTCGGGTACAAAATTTGCAGCCCTTGGTTTCTAGTATATTTTTGGAAATGAATTTTAATGAAAGTGCATCCGATGTATTCTTGATAGAGGGTCGTTGAAACACTCCTTTTCGTAATTTTTCTGCTAATTAAAAAGAGAAATACAATGGGCGACTTGTTGCCATTCTTCCATCGAGAATGCTGAAGATTACAATCTCCAGAAATTGTGGATTTTTCGATTTAGCTTATAAAATAATGAAATGAAAAGAGTAAATTCTACGAGTATGGGCAAAACCCGTCTTCTAGCTCACTGATTCTACCTTTCTATTCGATAAGGTTAAGAAACTACACATACATATATGTATATACTTGTACTATACTCTGCACCGTTCCACACATAGTGTCACACCTGGAAAAGACCATGCCGTGATTTCTTAGGTCACACCTACAAAATAGATAATGTGGTCTGTCAGACCACAACGTATGGCTTACCGACTCTTGGGTTACCACTAATCGGAGGGTTAAAAATGAATATAGAAGACATTATATCGTGGTTATAAAAGTTTGCTACAAAGGCAAAATATCTCTTTAGTAACGATACCAAGCTATTTTAAATACATCACTGCTTTGTGAGCTGGGTTTTTGTCTTGATAACTTCCATGTTTACTATTAGGGATATTAAAGTAGTTTTACGATTTTGATATTGTATTATGTTAACTATTTGAAACTACATACATATTTATCTATCTAGTGTTTATCAATTCAGTTATCTATCTATCAGCTATCATTATGGTTTTATATCTATTAGTCAAAAAAATTGTCAAAAGATAAGCATTTAGTCTAATTAGACTTAGTTGCTTGGCGTCATATTGATATTACTTATGTACTCGTTTCGAAAATAAATTGTCAATAATTTAATTGAATAATTAATTGAAAAATAACTTATAAAGAACTAATAACTTATACGCCAGACGTTGTTCTTCCCTCACTGTCCCTGTCCCTATCCCAAGCCGCATACTCGTCCTCATTTCTGTCCTGGACTGGCAGACGTTGTCCGGCCTATTGATGTGCATTCTCCTAACAAAACACTCTATTGATTTTCCTTTGGAATTTTTTTCAAAACTTTCTTTTTGCTACAAAGCTACAGACAATGATAAACAATACATAAAAAACTAAGCAAAACCGATATGCCTTTTATAACTTAAGTGGTATATATATAAGTACGCAATCTGGCAACACTAAAGAGCAGACTGGGCGTTACTTAATGAGAAGAGCCTCAATTCTGGAAGAGATTTTTAATCTTGAACAGAAAAACATAGCAAAACATATAAGAACAGCAAACTGATTTTTTTTAAAAAGAAATTATTTAATTTTAGTTTTTCTCTATGCAATATGAACGAGAAAGTTATTATGCCTTGAATATATTGTCCTTGAATACTTTAAGATTCTTGCAACTAAAGGCCATAACAATGAACATTCAAATAATATAGCGGACTTTTTATAACTTTTAACGACTCATAAAATATTCGCAGTGAATCAGTTGTAAGCTCTCTGAATAAAGGTTTCAAAATATACTTAAAAAATCAATTAATGTCCATAATTAGCTAAAATCAAGCATAACAACGTTCTTCTACAGCTGGCGTTATTAACGGCTAACAAATCAAAATTATTGTCATGCGTCCGTTCTGTCCAACGCAACGCAATGCAACGCAAGTGCAGCAAAAAAAAAGCATTAAATCGCTGTTGACCGTCATAATCGATTAATTTTAATGGTCATCAGCGTCAGTAACATCATCATCATTAGAAATTCAATAAACGCACGAAATGCGCCGTCAAGTGTAAAACAAAAAATAAACAACCTTCGTTCGAGCCAAGTTAATAAAATTACAATTGACAAAAAAACAAACGCAACAAAAAAAACAGACCAACAAACAAAACAAAAAACGCGCATTTAACGAGCTGCATTACCATCTTCGTCAAACGTTAAGCAGACAACAACAAATTAACTCCACTAGCAGACAAAACACATGACAACTGGCGCGGCGGCGCACAATTGCAGTGAAGCAGCCATGCAGCCAGCAAAAAAAAAACCTGTCTTAAATAATTGCAGCAGCAGCAACAACAACAACAACAACAATAATAACAACTGCATTGCCGTCAATGTTATTGCTATATATGCAGTTTGTGTTGTTGTTGTTGTTGTCATTTCAAGAACCAGGTCAAGGTTAAGCTTGCAATTCCTTGGACCAAAGTCGAAGTTTAAAGTCAAGAGTTGCGCGATGACGTGTTGCTACAGCTGGCTGGCTGGCTGGCAGTTGGCAGCAGCAGCAAAACAAGTTTGCTTGCATGTTTGGCCGTTGTTGTTTGAGTTTGAGCCAAGTTTTTGATCTGCATGCAGGTTGCAGCCATGCAATGATGTTTTTTTGTGTTGGCTTTGATGTAACAACGTATGTTATGTTTAACAGCATGACTTAATTAAGCTGTTATATGTATAGCTGAGTTTTAGCTCTTTTTTATGTTTTTAGAAAAAATGTTCTTATATTTTGGTAAATAAAATTGTTAACTCAAAACATTGGTTAATTTTTTACATTACTATATAAGGTATGTGACCTATTTATGTGATTCAAAATATTATTGTACCTTTTTCCTTTTTAATTTTCCTAGCTCACACTATACATCAAAGTTAATTAACATTAAAAATTAATTCTGCAACTCATGCCACTGGTAACACCTTCCGGCGATGTCATGGCAAATGTTATTTGTCGCATGCACTTGAATGCAACGTATGCATCCTTTTCGATTAACAAAGTAAATGTAGTGCTATCTTTGTCTTACTTTGCATGCACTACCATGCACATATATTCCTTTCTCATGAAAGTATTTAATTTCAATTTAAACGCTTTTTGTTTATATTATTTTATTTCATTATAATTTTCAGGAGATTCATCTGTTTACGGTTTTAATCATCTACTTGTGCATATTGCATCTGGCAATATTCTGACATTCGCCGTCAACTCCATTCTGGCAGTTGTCATTTAATTCGCTTTTAATAATAATTTTTCAATTTTCCACTTAACATTTTTTATTAATAATTTTTTATGTTTATATAAGGAGTTTTTTTTTGTGGATATTTGCATTTACAAGTTTTTCTCATTACTGAAACTTTATGTTAAGAATTCTTGAATGTCCATCATTTAATCAATTAATCACATCAAATTTTTAATTAAGTGAATTGTTCAATCAAAACTATTAATTTCTTATTTTTCAATTTACTAAGTACTGCTATAACTAGGCATCGTATATTTCTACAATAATTAAGTTATTTATCAGCCTAATTGTATGCTTCAAGATGTTAATCGATTTTGTTTGTTTTTTTGCTACAAGGTAAAATGTCTAACTTTGCATGATTCTATGCCGTAGACTTCAGTTTTGATAAACTTTTTGATAGTAAAATTTCGTAGAAAGACTTTAACCTTAGCTTATGGTATATACTAATGTATTCTCTCTTTTTATTGCAGATATCTCCATGACGTTTAATAACTGGTAAGTAACTTTAATAAAATCAATAAATTAACGCCAACCATAAGGATCAACTAAAATGTATGCATATAACCAACCTTACATTGTGGCCGAACAATGGAGTTACTTTAGTATAACGAACTTTTAAGTAACAAAAAATGCATAAAAATAATGCCATTAGTCGCAGACAAAAATACAATCAGAAATTATAAAATACCGAAAGCATAAAGTTTTCAAATGTAATTGTTACCAATTTTTTAGTTTAATAATCCAAAAATGAGTATGTATTTGAAGACCGAGAAAGAGGATAAGAAAATTAATAACTAAATTAATCATTTACTTTAGTTAAAATCATGCTGGCATGCAATTTTTCTTCTCGACACTTTTATGACTCCAAATCTGTGGTTATGTACATACGCTCATTCGATATGCAACGTTTCGGAAACTTTTCAGAAAGCTTCTAATGAAACTTAACATAGTTTTAGGAATGTTTCATAAAGCTTTCATTTTCATTGCAAAAAGCTTTCTGCAATGTTTCAATGTCCCCTTTTTGCTTTCATTTGAAACGTTACAGAAAGATTTTATGATGTGTTGCTGAAATGTTACTTAAACGTTGCCTAAACATTTTAGCTTTAGTTCTAAATATACATGGCACATTATTTTTCAAATCGATCAAGGCAGATCAAAAAAATTTATAAATTTTCTTAAAATTTACAGATATTATTCTGTGTTCAATTCTAGGGGACCCATGATTTTTTACTTTGCTGAAAGGACCCAACTTTCAAAGTTATGGTCATTAGAACTTTGTCCTTTAAAATTATACAAAAAAAAATTCTGAAAGGACTTTCTTTCAAATTGTCGATATTTCCTTAATTAATTACGGAATTTCATAATTTTTTTTTTCAAACTTTTCATAATTTAATGGATCTTATGAAAAGATGACATTTGGTTCAAAGTAAACTGTTTTGTGGAAAATATTGCAAATATCGTAAACCAGAGGCATTTTATTCAAATCAAAAAATTTTTGAGTGCATCAGTTTTTCTTTTCCTTGAAATTGTTTTATCAACACAGAAAGGCTTAAACTACATTTGATGAAAGTCCCAACTTTCGAAAACGGCCTATTCTTAATTGAGAGAATTTTTCTTAAAGCTCAACTATTTTAAATTGTAATTGAGTAGTTGGGTGGATTAAGGGCACTTTTTCGGGAGTACCCTAGATACTAGAGACCGTCCTCTACCTCATACCAAAATATTACATCGGTATACGCAGTATTAGCGTTACAGTAGAACAAAACGTATCACTTACGTACTTGCCGAACATTGATATATTATTTATATTTCGTTTCAATGAACTGTAAATTTTAAAGAAGTAAAGAAACAAAAAAAAATATTTCAATGCTTGGCTAGTTTGTAAGTGGCACATTTTGCTCTACTGTATCGCTAGTACTGCGTATATCGATGTGATACTACATATTAGTAAAGTAATAAAAAACGTTAATTCTCTTACCCTTCAGGAACACTTCAATAAGATCACATGTGAACGACTTCATTTACAAAGTGCCAGAGAGACTTTCTTTGAGAGGTTCAGAAAACGTAGAATTTGAAACCTTTCAGAAACACTACAGAATGATTGCATGTGAAAAGTTTCGTTTATAGCGCGTCAGAAAAATTTCATTTGAAATGTGCAGAAAACTTTGAATCTGAAATCTTTCAGAAACACTTCAGAATGCTCGCAGGTGATACCTTACACTTGAAATATATAAGAAAGATTTATGCAACGTTACATACTATTTTTGTTAGTTTCTGAAACGTTACATGCCGAATGGTCAAGTACTTATATATTTTGTTTTGATAAGCTTGTTCGCAAGAAATCGTTCCACAATGCCAGTTATGTTATGTTGTGTGTAAAGTTCGGTGAAACTTATCGCAAAAATTAAGTGGTTTCAAATACTATATAAATAGCTTCTTTTAATCAAGAAAGTTGGTAACCGGATTTAATATTTCCCTACACTCATTAAAAGCAGAGAAAAATTGCATATACAGCGACATATAGATTAGAAGTAATAATTTATTTTTTTTATAACAAGTTGGCGCATAATTTTCAGGAAATACCACGCAAACTAAACCTGAATTATTACAGTCATATCAAAGCATTTATTACTAAAACTTCATGCAACAGGGAGAAGACTCAAATTCTAAATTTAATCCTAACCTAATAAACAATATCAAAACTTTGCCACCACCTTACAACGAAAGACACCTTACTTTGCATGCAGGTCACGGTAGATATGCCACTAAAGTAAGCGCATTTGTTAGCAACTGCAACGTTTTAGAATGTCAAGACCAAGCTCAAGTACGCATTGGTTATCGTTTAATTATCGAGAGCTTTTACAAAACGCAAGTATAAACTATGAAAACGAAATAAGCGCAAGTTTTTGTCGTAATCAATTATTCGAGTTTTGAATTAATTACAAGCACTAACATAAACATGCACACACACACACACAAATGAAAGCTTTGTATTTTGATTACCAGTGCACTGGTGCACCATTACTGCACATCACGTGGCCTCAAAACTAAACAGCAAAACTCTCCGCACAACCCCTTTTTTAGTCGAACAAATGCGAACGCGCACTGTAAACTAAGTCAATGTCATAAAAGCAGGCAGCCGCCACGAGTGCGCAGCATCAGTCACTCTGTCATGCGGTCTTTTCGCCTGTCATTTAGTCAATGCTTATGGGAATCGCATTGAATCTTCGACTCAATTTGGTCACGATCGCAATTGATCGTATCTCGTACGAATGCAGCATATCGCGTATGTGATCTACGTGTGCGTGCGTGTGTGTGTGTGTGTATGAGTACGATAAGCAAGTGCTGCTACTAAATAAACATTTAGTCAGTCGTTCAGTACGCATACGGGTAGATATTTTGGGGTAAGTTTTGTGGTTTTATTGTGATCTTGAAAATGCTGATTTTGCTTTTGCCATTGATGTATGATCTCAGTCTCTCTCGATTTGTTAATCACTTTACGTTTGTGGCTTAACCAAGTTAATCGCTCATTCTTGTTCAAGGACTTTTATCCTATTTGTCAATTTAGTAGCAATTTTTTAAACGTATATGACTTGCTTTCAAGTTTAGACTTTTTAGGCTAATGAGGTTAAGCTACATGCATTGTAATGTTCTTGAAAACATTTTTGTTTGATTGATCTTTGTGCTATTGAAGTGTCATAAGAACCAACTATGTAGGTTTTTTAGATATTGGTGCCTGCAATTATGATTTAATATAAAGAACACAATGCAAGTAAACTTTAGATAGTTCGTTTGAAGGTAACACTTTTTATTAAATTATCATCGTATAACACAAAAGACTTCCGTCAATCGAATGCGATAGTTGTAAATGATTGTTTGTAGCTAATGCTTTTTATCCAGCTAGGGATTAAGGAAAAATATAATTAAAGTAGAATTTATCAAATAACTCAATGCAAAGAAAGCTCTCATATCTGATAGAAATGTAAAACATTAACGACTTTCGTTCATTTTGTTCATCATGGCGTATGATTAATATTTAAATATCGCAGCTTAACAAAAGAATCTGTCTTAAGAGTTCAAAGGTCTAAAATTTAAAGTTCGATGCTGTTAAGGATTCAGATTTGCGCGTTAAATTATTCCTAAAGTGTAGTAACAAAGAAATTATTAGTTTAATTTTTGGCTGCTAAAATTAAAAGTGCCTAGTGCTTAAAACAAAATTAACTGTTTGCGTAAAAACATCAAAATTTCAATACATTCAAGGCAATTTGTGCGATAGTTTCTCATAAAACTATCAGGTTGACGATTACGTTTGATTAACATCTATATTATTTATATAAAATTGCTTACATGGAAATGGTTTGTAATGCTTTAGCGCAAAATACAGCCAAACCATTTTAATAATTTATTTTTGAAAACAACATATTCTGCTTATCGTATACTTATTTTTTTATTTATTTAAGTTAAATACCCTTAATTTAAGAATTGTCGCTTTGCGGTTACCACTATTAAAAATATAAACCACAGAAGACAGAAAGATTTTTCGATATAAAGAACTGTTCTATAGTGTTTTTGCCAACTGTATCTTAATATGCCCTACAATTCGCATGGTTAGCTTTCTTTTTCTAGACATAGCGATGACGTTAAATATATCATTAAGGCCAACTACATGCATTTATTGGGAAGATAAGCATTTTTTCGAGTTATATTTTTGACTATAATCGTTTATTCATACATTCATATGTAGCTAGATTTCGTCTTTATATTTAATCGGCTATTTTTTCCAACCATATCTAGCGATGTGATATTAAAAACTATTGGTAATATTTTTTGCACATATAAAACTCTATGACGATATAGTGGAGCTGCCAAGTTGAAAAACCTGTTGACTAAAGAACTGCACCTGGATATCTCATGTAAAGATGTATACTATATCTATATAAAAATGTATATAGAAAGCCTTAGAACTAACGGTTATGTAATCAAAAAATTAAAGAAATTGAGATAAGGAAATGTCATACTTTAGCCCCTTTACTTACTTCAACTAGACATGAAATATTACCATTGTCGCGCTATCTAGCATTTGCATTATCATTGCTTCGATGTGGCTTAGAACAAAGCTTAGTTAGTTAATCTATGCAGTTTTGATTGCATTTCAGTAAATTATAAATTTATAAATGGCCGTTGAGCCCGATGCCTTGTTAAAGCCACTATTAATTAATTTGCTTTTTTTACCAACAGTGCGTATGAGTAACATTTAATTTTTTATGCTTATCTTACAGGCATTTTGCATACAGTTCATCTTCTGTGGTAGCTAAACGACGGAGAAAATCTCAATATTACAAAATAGTTAATGAATTTTGTGCTTCAGTGCATTTGATTGTATATAAGGTCTACCACTATATAAAAAAGTAGCATAAAATGCCTTGATTCTACCTTGACTTTTTATGTAACTCATTAAGCTGTTGATTTAATAATAAATGAATTGTTTTCATCAATATGACAATATGCAGCATATTTAATAAAAATTTGAAAAACAACACAACAATAAAAATCAAAAAAAAATCGAATAAATAATAAATTTATTACACGAACATGCAGTAAAACGATTTAAAAACCAAATCAATAACGTCCACTTTGAGCATAATTTAAATTCAAAAAAAAATATTATAAAAATCCAAAGCATCAAAACCAAATGCAAAGAGATCGCTTTGCAGCAGCAGCAGCAACAGCAACCACAATTGAAATTAAGAACGTTCTAATAAATGCCAGCAGCAGCAAATTAACAGCAGCAGCATAATTAGTTCATGATCGCAGCAGCGAACGGCCTCGATCAATTGAAAGCGATATGCGCGCTCTTTAGCAATCGGTCTGTTTTTCCAGCGCTAATTTCTATTCTGCTCATAACTGAGCAAGAATAGCGCGTGTCGCTGGCTGCTGCAAATGTTGCAGCACAAAATCAGTGCATGTCAACCTTGTCCCTGAGGCGGCAGTTTAATTTGATTTAAGCGAGCAAGCCAACACAGTTAAATGCGCACAAAATGATCACAAAACAACAAATCAAAAACAAACGGATCACAATAGGTATCGAAAATCTAAAACAATTTTCTGTTTTTTTTGTTTTTTTGTTTTGTTGTTTCTGAAATTATGGCAACCACAAAACACCTTCAGTGTTGTATAGAAATTACGCCGCAGCAATTGGTGTTTTAAAACGAAAAAAAAACCATCATCACCATAGTTGTCGCCGCCGCCGCTGCCGTTGTCTTTAACATTGAGAAGCATGAAATGTGCGCGCCTCGCCGAAAGAAAAAAACATAAAATTTGCATGCTATAAAAGTTGACAGCCACGGTTTCTGCGCTTTATTCAAATTATTGCTTTGAATTTGATTTACTAGCGTATGCGTTGATAGACAATAAATATTAATTATTTTGCTGGAAATGAATTATAATCGCTGTGTTATGTTGTGAAAACCGGCGGCGAAGTCATGAAAATTTTACTAAAGTTCAAGTTGCTTACAATACGCAAATTCTGAGACAATATGCAATTATATACTTTGGAGGTAGATTTAGTAGTTTAATTCAAGAACTAATAAAGTTCTTTTTAAATAGTATATAACTCTATCATTGAGTGCCGCCTATCTGACCGAACAAGAAATACTCGAAAGTCTGCAGAATGGCAAATACCAGATAGGAAAAATGGTTCATGCTAGAAATTTCTACACGGAGATCAAAGCCATTGCTGAACCTTAACACCAGATGAAACTATATACTCTGGGGCTAAAAAGCAGCTCCTGACCATGAAACGAGCAATGCGGTATGTGTGATGGATATATAGAAATGACTAAGCAGGTATTTTGTCACTATCCTGATTGGACAAAAGCCAAGGTCTTCATTTAAATTAACAGAATAAGTTCCTCATAATCATCCAAAGAGCATAGCATCATTCATGTGGAACTCAAAGCTAATGGGATCTTTTCAACAAGCCAACAAGCTGAGTCAAAGATCAAATTCGAATCTATAGTTCATTGTTGGCCCTATAAACAGGATGAGCAACGAACAGCGCTTGCAAATTACTGAATTTTACTATCAAAGTTCGTTCTCTGTGAGAAATGTGTTTCGCAAATTTTATCGAAAAATTTTCTTCAGCGACGAAGATTGTTTTTTGCTCAATGGGTACTCAATGCATCCTGAAAAATGCACTGTTGTATCATTGGATCGTACTTTTTCAAAAATAAGGTGCGATGATTACCGACTTTTTTTTTGCTCAAAATGGAAGAATTGAACTTGCTTGACATGTGGTTTCAACAAGACGGTGCCACATGCCACACAACACGCGATACCATGGACCTATTGAGAGGCGAGTTTGGTGAGGAATTAATCTCACGTTTTGAAGCAGTTCATTGGCCGCCAAGATCATGCGATTTGACCCAACTAGACTATTTTTTGTGGGGCTACGTAAAGTCACTCGTGTACAGGAAAATTGCAGCCCGGGATGACAACATTAAAGCTGCTATTGGTGAGATACCGGCCGAAATGCTGGAAAAAGTATGCCAAAATTGGAACTTATGGATGAACAACCTCAGGCATTGCCACGGGCTACAATTACATGAAATAATCTTTAAAAAGGAATTGATGTATCGCTCCAAATGAATTCTTCATTCACTATTGTAAATTTTCTGTTCTTTTTTCAATTTTCATAAACATAAAGCTTAAAAATTTACCCGTTTTCATGCTGGTACCCATTCTAAAACCACTTTGAACCAATGTTTTACGCAGCTTTTCTGATATTTCTCAGACTTTTTAACATGGGAATTGCTGCCAGGTGTGAGAGAAAACTGATTGATTGATAGAAAACAAATCGTAAAGCTGATCCAAAAAACATTGATAAGGAGACTTATGTTGAAGTATAAATAGCACTCAAGTTAATCATATCTTTGCAGCCAACTTGTAGTGCTTTAGATGCATATCCTTTATCACATTATAGTTTGCTTTATTCCATTTAATACTAATGCAGGTGAATCTTTCGAAATGGAAGTCAGAAAAAAGCCTTGGTAAAGTCGCAGCATTAAAGGGCTTAGCAAGAAGGCACAAAGGGTTAAACAAAAGGCACATGTTCAGTGGATCCCTGCAAAAGGGAACATATCCATTTTGTTTTCTGTTTTCTTTTAAAGTTTTCAACATTTTAAGAATATTTTGTTTGGGTCTGTATGAGCTAAAATAGTGACGTGAATTAACATAATCATATTAACTTCATATGATCAGTTCAGAGACTTAAGCAGTTTTTTTGCGATTTTTGAAAATTCTTAGCAACTGGACGTGTGCAGCAGTTCCGTTTGCCCACTCCTCAACTATAAACTATAAAACTTTTTGTAGAATTATTTCTTTAAATTCGCAGAGCATTTGTTTTTCCTTATTCCTTTTAAATAACATTGAGATATATCTTTTATATATCTAGATATATCTTATATATCTTTTTTTTACTATGTGATTTTCTATTTATTTATTCTGAAAGCTTGATGTGATTTTCTTCATAATTTTTATAAGACAACCTCTTTGAATGAAAGCTGTAGATAAAATATAGTTTTTGTTCTATTTTATGAGGTCGTTTTTACTCTGAGTGCTGCTTCCTAGCAAATTTCATGTTTTAAGTCATACATTGATGCCTCGATTAAATTCAATATATCCTAGGAAAAAAACTTTTTAGTTAAAAACCTAAAGTTTCTGCTCAAATATACGCAAACTTCTTGAATGGCCGCCTGAAGCTATGTATTCAGCGCTATCACAAAGTTTGTCAATACATACTACATCACTATTTTAATTTGGGTTACTCATACGCACTGTTGACCTAAAGATGATTGTGGTATACAAAAGTACACATGTTTGCGTTATAAAGTATTTACTAACTATTTAATAAATTTTTAACAACACAATTTTATGCTTCAGATTTTTAAGTGCTAAAAAGATTCCATTTAAATGTCTCATTACTTAATTTTCATACATATTGCTTGCATTATTCTTTAATTTAATTAATGCAGCCGTTTGTCATCTCGCACAGCATCTGTTACTACAAATGAATGAATGACATTGTAAGAAAATGTGGTTGCACTTGCTGCTGCCATCTAAGCAAAAGTTAACAACAGAGCAATATCACACACAAAAACAAAGCGCACAAATGTTGCTTCCATTGCCACGAAACGAAGTGTTGACTTTGAAAAACTTCTGAATGACAGCACATCAATGTGGTATTGGTGGCGCTATTGTATGTAGTAGTTTTGATTTTCACTTTTTTTTTGTTATCTCCCAAGAGTTTTCCAAACTTAACGAAACTATGTGGCAGAACTTAACGAAACTAGTTCATGTGGTTTTGTTTCAACATATCGCAGGGTTGCATGTAATGGCTGCTGCCAGATGTAGCTGCAATGTGGTGTGGTAAATCCAAGTTCAGTTCGGTTCTTTGAGGTTTGCTTCAATTTACACTTGAGCGGTTTTGCCTTCATAATAAATATGTATGACATACAGCATGTCATTATGCAGATAAAAAGATTTTACTTTTTTATAATTGTGTGAATTTACATTGGCTTGAACACTAATGAATCATATGGTTGCTATAAGGTGGGAAAGTTTAGAGACATATTTCTTTAGGTACGGTAGTGTCAGTAAACACTTTGTAAAGTTGTAATAATTATCTTAAGGTCAAACGAAATTTTTGATGTAAAGTTTTATAAGCAAAATCTGTTAAATGGTTTACGTAATTGGCTTAATTTTACTAATTTTTTTTTTTGGCGTTTAACATTTTAACAAATAATCCTAGCGTTGTCCCGATTTGCATTATATGGCCAATTCAATAGAATCCACTTGAAAATATAATTTTCTGTGGACTTGCTAGTGATAGAAGGGGTGTTGCGAAAAGCCAGTGTACATCGTAATGGCACTATTTTCTACAAAAGTGTCCAGCTCCTTGCATATGCCGATGATATTGATATCATTGGACGTTGTAAGCGAGATGTTACTGCTGCGTTTTCTGCTATCGAAAAAGAGTCAGCGAAAGTGGGTTTGACGGTGAACGAGGGCAAAACAAAGTATATGCTGTCCACAAGCAGGGAGACGCGGCGCATTGGAGCGTACATTACTGCGAACAGCTATACTTTCGAAGTTGTCAAGGAGTTCACCTATCTTGGCACCGCCGTGAACACCCAAAACGATATCAGCTTGGAGATAAAGCGAAGACTCACTCTTGCTGATAGGTGCTACTACGGTCTCAGTAAGCAATTGAGTAGTAGAGACCTCTCTCGCCCGACAAAACCGACACTCTACAAGACGCTCATCTTACCCGTGCTACTCTACGGCGCAGAAGCATGGGTTGTGTCGCAGACCGATGCAGCCACACTTGGGGTGTTTGAGAGAAAAATTCTTCGCAAAATCTTCGGTCCTTTTCGTGTCGGCGACGACTACCGTATTCGAATGAACCATGAACTGTATTAGCTCTACGATGACATTGATATAGTCAAGCGCATCACTATCCAATGTCTGCGCTGGCTGGGAAATGTTGTACGTATCGACGAAGAAGCTCGGGCGAAAAAGGTGTTTGATGCTGAAGCCGCTGGGCGACAACGGAGAGAAAGACCATGCATCCGATGGAAAGACCAAGCCGAGGAAACCCTATCCACGTTTGGTGTGACTGATTGGAGAAGGCGCGCGCGAAGCAGAGGCGCCTGGAGAGAGCTTTTGAGGTCGGCCGTAACCCGGTAACGGGTTGTTATGGCCACCCAAGTAAGTAAGTAAGTAAGTAATGAACTTGTTAGTGAATGGAGACAAAGACAGAAAAAGGTTTAGCAACAGCGTTTGGAAAAAAGCTTAGCAACAATGTTAAGCAAAGTATTTTGGCAACAATGTTTCACAACACTGTTTAACAACAATATTTCCTAATAATGTATGGAAAAAATGTTGAGCAACAATGCATGACAACAATGGTTGACAATAATATTTAGCAACAATTCTTAACAACAATGTCTGACAGAAATGTTTCACTACTGCGATTGGTAACAGTGACAGTAAAAAAGCTTAGCAACATATCTCGACTACGCTTACAGTAATGTATTGTTTCGCAATACTCTCTGATAAAAAATTTTTCAGTAATATTTAGCAACAATGTTTGATAGTGTTGCTTAGCAATAATATTTGGTAACAACATTTGAAAACATTGTTTAGCAAAAACATTTGTAACTATGTTTGGCACCAGTTATTATATTTCGCAACAATGTTGAGTAACAATATTCGTTTAAATTGTTTCAGAGCGATTGCTTAGTTTGACAAATACTGTCTCATACTTAAGTTTATTATATCTATATCTATTGTTTCCAAAACTTTTTCACTTAATAAATCATGCAACAATTTCTATGCAACTTTAATCCTTAATTATGTCTGTTGACAATTTTCAACCGCATGAATAAATGAAACATTTTTACTTAAACTTAAGAGCACTCAGCTGCTGTGCCTTTGTAACAAAACAATTTTTTATGTGTAAAATTAAGTGTTGTGCAACAAGACAACAAGTTTTAGGCCAAGCCTAGAAACCAACACAAATCTACGTATGTAGTCTGTAACCACAAACAAATACAAATATAAAACACATATACTGGCACAAATGCAAAAATAAAACAACATGTCGTCTATTAACCCAAATAGCACACAGCCACAACAAGAACAACAACGACAAACAACGTCAGTGCAAGTCTATAACAACGTTAGAAAGCACAAGTACACAGTCAGACAATTGGACGTTATAGAGAAAGAAGGACATTTCTTCATAAAAAAAAAAAATATAAATAAAAACTGTTAACTAAGACCATAAAAATTCCCTCTAGGCTGAATAAACGTGCTTAGTAAGCAACACTGCACACGTTTCCGCTTTAGCGCTGACGTCATTTCCCATAGCATGCGACAAAATGCTACAACATACTAAAAAGTAGTAAAAGTAGTATGTATGTATGTAGTTGGATAGGTACGACAAAAGGAAAAAATAACAGAGGAAACTTAAAAAACGCACTTAAAAAAACGCTCAAAGTCATCCAGGCATAAGAAAAAAGTGAAAAAAGAAAAACGCTGGAAACACTAACAAGACGACAACGGTGATGGCGGTACATGCACAACAATGCTAACGAAGTTAAGTTGCTGTAAGTGAGTGTACGTGTGTTGAAGTGAATGCGCGTAGGTATGTGTATGTGTGGAACACTGAATGTGTTGCTACTTAACATCAACTAAGCAACAAGGCAACACTGTGTGCGCTTCCGTTTCCGTTTGAGTTGCCATGCTTGGAAAAAAAGAAAAGTAAAAAAACTTAAAAGATAAAAAAATAAATGAAAAACTTTCTTTTTTTCTTGTTTTCACACTACTGACTTGTTTTTTTCACTACTGTTGAGTGTTGCTGCTGCTGCTTGCATTTTATTTTTGACAAATTGGCAACATGCAAACCACAGCAACAACAATACCATCGGCAACAGCCACAACTAATGTCAACAATAAAAACGAGAAAAATTATTATTATTTTTTTTTTATTGTAGCATCCGTAGTGGAAGTCAAATCGGAAGTCATTGCTGTTGCTCAGTTGGCAAATGTCAAAAAAAATTTCATTTTATATGTGAAAGTGAAAAATTTTTGTTACTTTTCTATATGAGTGCGCAAAAGTGGTTGCAGGCAAAGTTGCATTACATTGCAACTGATAATTTTAAAATTTAATTTTAGAAAAATTAAGCGGTAGAAATATTAATAAAGACGAAAATTCTTTAATACTACGTCCAGCAACACTATTCAACTGCATGCTAAGTCAGAGCTTAATGCAGCAATGTTTCACAATAAGTGGCAAAAACTTTAAGTACATATTTGGAAAAACAAGTTAAGCGAAAATGTTTAGCAAAAATTATTCGACAACAATAATGTTCAGTAAGAAAAATTTGCAATATTATTGGGGATAAATAATTAAGCAGAAATTTTCTTACTTTTTTAATTAATGCTTTGGATATTTGATTGAATTTTAAAAATAAAAATTAATTCCATAAAATCTAAGTATTTTATTTAATCATTATTTTTTATATAACCTCCAATTTTTCATTAAGTAGGCATGTACATATCGCACACATTCTACTAAAGAGGTACAACTCAAAATTTTGAAATTCTCATAAAACGCAAAAAACAGTTTTGGAGCTCGTGAGGTATTTATCAGAAATAAAGTGTGAATTATTTAGAAGAAGGTACTAACAGAATATGGTTTGATCGTAGCGATCACAACACCTTTAACTCTGCGACACAACTAAAAATAGGACACTTTGGCACCTTGCAGCCTAATTTCCATCGCAACATGAAGAAACACATTTTTTGACAGTAAAAAATTAACTTATCTTTTTTGTGCTGGTTGATGTATGATGAGCAGTTTTAACTAGAAAACTTGAAAATTATAAATTATGAGTTGTGCCTTTTTAGCAGAATGTGTGCGATATGTACATTATGGGTTCAGTTTACGCGGACTTTTTTACCAATTATACTATTTTCATTGAGTTCTATTGCTCGATATACGCGATTTTTAAATTTTGAAAACCAATCCACTCAATTTATATGGACTTCTCATCTCAATTTACGCGGTTTTGAATTACGCGGTTTTTTCAAAAACCTATCTACCGCGTAAATCGAGGGATAGGTGTATTACAAACATGTAAATATAAAAAATAAATAATAATAATAAATATTAAGTATGCAATGATTTTGTCGCGTCTGCCTCCTGACAGACTGCTTTTTTTACTTATAATAAACATAAAAATAGAGAAAGCAGACGTTGTTGAGCACTTAAAGTACATACTATTGAGAATATATTTATATAAAACTAGCTGTTCCCGTGGCTTCGCCCGCTCACTTCCCATTGTACAATCTCGCTGACATTTTACGCAATCCTTACTACAGACATTTGGGTCCATGCACCAAATTTCACAACTTGGTATAAATACCAAGGATGGCAATTTAAGTGTTTTTGTTGTATAGGAGGAGCCACGCCCAAATACACAATGCCGTTCACATTTTGCAAGTAGCTTGGCACAATCAATGTACATCCATGTACCAAGTTTCACAACTGTAGCTGGCATAGATGCCAAGATATAGCGTTTAAAGTGTTTTTGATGTAAGGAAGTTTCCAAGCCCCGTTGTCTTATCGCGTTCACATTTCATGAGGCTCTAAGAATAAACAATATTCACCCTTGTCCCAACTTTTAAAACTCTAGATATAGCGTTTTAGTTGTTTTTGTCAAATGGAAAGTGTCATGCCTCGTTGTCTAATCCCGTTCAAATTTTTAGAGGTATAGCATAGATCATATGCATCCTAACACGAAATTTTAAGACTCTTGCTATCAAAGGAGCGAAGATATAGCGTTTTAAGTTTTTCTGTTGCATGGAAGGTGCCACGCTTCATTGTCTAATCTTGTCCATACTTTGCAAGGTTCTTGACCATTTGTAAACTATCACCAAATTTTAAGACTCTAGCTATCATTGGTACGAAGATATAGCATTTTAAGTGTTTTTGTAGTATAGAAAGTGCCACGCCCTGTTGCCTAATCCTGTCCATATTTCGTAAGGTACCAAATTTCAAAACTGTTGCTATCATAGGAGCCAGGAGCTCCTTTTTTCTGACTGTGTATATGAGTCATTCCACACCAAATTGCACGCTGTTATTTTACTTTTGCATTTTTGATTAATTTTTATTTATTTCTATTCTTACTGGTTAAGACTAGCCTCCACAATTTTTTTATTTATTTTGCACTCCAAAATATACATACATACATATCTACTTAAGATCCAGTATGGCAGAATAACTGGAAAATTTTTAATTTGCGATATCTTGTAGGGAAAAAACATATCGATATAATTCGAAGTAAATTTTGAAAGAAAAAGGTTAAGCTTTTCAACTGCATAATTAAAGCAATTTGGGAGAATTTGCGATTTTGACTTATATTTTGAAAATACACAGGACAATATTGAAGACAACGAAATCCTGAAAAGAAAAACGATAAAACTATTTAATTGAGTTTGTTCTATTTCATTGATACACATAGATACATTTCATAAGGCTTGCAAAACTTTCAACAAAGTCAACATTATATTTTCATAAAAAAAAAAAATGTTTCAAAAACACAATTGGATTTTCATTCAACTAAACTTAATTCCAAAAGACAGCAGTAAATGTGCAACTCATATTATGATACAAAAAGAAAACAACAAAGTCCCTAACATAGACATGCATAGGACTAACATTGTTAAAAGTTTATTTTACTTTCTTTGTATAGGAATGTTTTTGTTTACTTGTCTATGTATGCACTAAATGAAACCGGAAGTTATGCAGCAAATCAGATGAACTCCCAATGCCCAATGCACAAGTTGCCATGCAACTTGAATTTATTTTATTTTAAGAAAAAAATAAATAAATACTGTTAAGACAATTCAATAACTTTGAAAGTTTGTTGGTATTGATTGTATTGCACTGGCTGCAAAATTCTTTATCTTCAATGCCTTTGAGCATACATATATTTCTTAAGAATGGCACAGAATTTATATTTTATGCATTTTAAAAAATGTCTTAACTTCAAAACCACTTAGAATTCTTTAAGGCACAAACTTTTCAAATCTTTTGCAATACTTTGTTGCAAAAACTTTTATCTTTTACCAATTTCTACAGCTACGCAGCTCTGTTGCGGCAAAACCTACTGCATTACAGACATTTTCTACATTTGCCGCACACTATCTGAATTTTCATGCCTGTTGAATTTTTGTGAATTTTTGCTCTTTTTTAACTTCAACAGCAATGAACAGAACTTTTCTGCTTTACACTTTTTAGTAGATACTTGAGTGTACAAACACACGGACTTCGAAGCGACACCAATACAAATATACGCCAGTGCTTACATGTGCTACATGACTTTCAACTTCAGTGAATTTGCTGCTATCTCGCTTGCTGCAATGTTGTAGCACTGAAAGATTAATTTGGAATTGAAAAGATTTTACTATGGAAATATTTATGTAATTTCATTGAAGTTATAAATTTTTCTAAGTGTAGCAGCTAATATTTTGTGAGTTTTTTTTCTACACTCCACTCATTGCAACCCGACGCAACAGCAAATTGAGCAGCAGGCGGTGCTTGTTTGACAAACTTACATACAAACTGATAGTTAGCAGAACTTAAAGACTTAACTCATAAGCCACTTAAAATGCGGAACCGGAAGTGGCCTGCTGATGTTGCACATAGATACTTGTACAAGAGGATGATACAAAAAAAAAAACATATTTAAATTTTAATAATGTCGAATCGAAAAAAACTGAGAGGTCGCTAAATGCCATTTGCGATTTTTTTAAAAAAAAGTATGAACTTCATAATTTTTTCAATTTTAGATTTTGAGAATTTTCAGGCTAACTTGTCAGCTAAAGATTGCAGTGCTTAAAACATTCTTAAAATTTTTTAATATATTTATATATTTCATTGATTCATTGATTTCATGCATTTTCGGCCATCATTCGTATAATTTCAAAAAAGTGCATTATTTGAGTCACCCTAATGTACACGTATCACGTGTCAGCAAATTCCAAAGCTACATTGGTTAAATAGCTCATAAGTGCATTGAACAAAATTTAAGAATGTTTCCACACATTTCAAGTAAAATCTATGTTTTTGCTTAAAAAATTTGAGAGAAAATATATTAAAGTCGAGATCACTAATATTACCCTGTACTTAAATAGGTGTTTGAAAAAAAATTTACAGTCTTGAGGTTAAAAAGTTTGTGGAAAACATGCGTTATTTTGATAAATGTACCACAAAGCATACCGGTCGCTATTACAAAATCATACCTTTACATACAAATGGTATGAGCAAAGGGTAAAAGCTTTTAAATTGACCTTAAACTACCTTCTACTTAACCAGCTGCATAGCTCACCAGCTGCTACCACTTGTCGTCCAATTCTGGTTAATATTTTTTTCTTTTTCCTAACGATTTAAGCTCCATTTAACAAACACTTAATCTAATCATTCATCACTTTCTAATCGGCCGAGCACCGTTTGGCAACTTTTGAGTGGGTTGAAGGCATGAAAAAATTCCAACAAAAAAAAAACAAATGAAGTTGGTGTTGTTGTGTGTCGAATTTATTGTCCTTATTTTTTTACAAAAAGTACAACAGCAACAAACTAACCAATGTGTACATTGGTTTCCTTTTTTATTACGCGTGTATGGATTTTGGGTGGATCTTTTTGAAAGCTTAGTTCAATGATTTTTACGGTAAATACTTTAAAAGTTAAACTGTGTAATAGAAACACACTACAGCTATGAAGCTTGATCATTAAATAAAATAAAACTATTGATCAAATCTATTTCAAACCATGCAGTCGACTAACTTCAAATCTCGGAATTGGTTCCCAATTATATATGTTGTTTTTCAGAGGATCTAAGGGGACACATATTCCCCCGATATGATTAAAACACATTTTTTATGAAGTTATGCCCATTTGAAATAATTGACTTTTGTCTTTTGATTCTAATAGAACTTCTGATTCTCTGTCAGAATCTTTAAGAAATTTTGAAAATTGGCTTAGTTATAGCGCTTTTTATGAAAAAAAAAAAAAAAACAAGGCTGATTTTCCCAAAAACCCCAATTTTTTTTACGTTTAAAATTTTATTGTGGATTTGTATTAATATGAGAGAGAAATGACATGAATTTAATACTTGTTAAAACACATTTTTTCCAAAATCGAAATATCAATTTTTTTTTTCATCATTGTCAAGTTACTTTACGGTACTATTTTCAAAGCAAATAACAAAAGCAACATTTCAAACTTCTTTCTGCAAATACTTTTGTTTTACCGTTATTTTTGTAATAATTTTTTGTGATGGGAAATATATAAAAACATTGCACGCAAATATAGCTTTTTCGCTGACTACTTTTGTGGATTTTAAATGTTTTGTTTGCTTGACTTTGTCAGCGAAAAAGCTATATGTGCATACAATGTTTTTATTTTTTATCACATGGCATCGAAAAACATCGAAGAAGCTGAAAAAATTCAAAAAATATGGAACCGGCGGAAAGTTTCGAATAAGAACAAAAAACATCACAAAGGTCAATAAAAGTGCAAAATTTCAAAGTTTTCGAAAAATATTACATTAAAAACGCCATAAAACATCAAAAAGATTATAGTTGTATTGAAAATATAGAGAAGTCGATGCAAGTTGGAAGGTATTGCTTAAATCGAATAAGTCGAAAGTCATCGATAAATACTGAAAAATATCGAAAAAGTACATATCGTCGGTCTCGGAAATTTCACAGAAAGAAAAAACTTTAATGTAATCCCCAAAATTCTTAGAAGGTCAGTCAGGAGAAGCTATGACGTATACGTTAATGGTGAGAAATTCCCCAAATGTCATTTCCCTCATTGATTTTTTGACACTTGAACAATTACGCCAAAAATTGGCATATTCGAAATATATTAAAAACGGCAGCACTTACATCAAGTTTTGTATATCATAATTATAGTCCCTATGGTTATCTATAATATGAAGTCATCAGTTTCGAAATGTATAGAGCCATTACAGATTTATGGATATAATTGTAAACATGGATTTCGCCCCTCCATTCTTTTCCTTAAAATACTCGTCTTGAGGAGATTTTGCTTAGGTCTTTACCTAATTAACGATGTCAATATCAATAAAAAAGAGCAGGGGTTTATCGTTTTATAAAAAAAAATAAACAAATCCAATAATTTATTTCTAAAAAAATTAAAAATAGTTGAACAATATTTGTAATTATCATATCATTATTTGTAAGCCTTATAGTATCGAACAGTTGGTAAAGATCGAATAGTAGCAAAAAATATCGAAACGGTCGGAAAGCATCGAAAAATGTCATGAAAGTATAAAAATAACTAAAAATATCGAAAGTGTTGAAAAGTATCAAAAAAGTCGATTAATTTCGAAAAATATTAAAAAGTCGATGAAAGTTGATAAATAAGTGAATAAGGTATAGAATTCTGCGAAAAAAATACCATATTAGTCCGAGCAAAGTAAATCAAAAAAATGGTTTGAATAGTCTGGTCTTATGAAAATGGAAAAAAATATCTCTCAAGGAACTATAAATTAATTTTTGAAAAAAATAATACTTTAGCAGCCACAGATATAAAAAATCATTCGTAGAATTGTGGACAACTAATCTTAGGAGTATTGACATTTTTCCCGTAGTTCAGAAAAAATAGTGCTGTCATCGTTGCTTTCCAGCAGTAAAAGCACTCTACTGCTGCAATTTAAAAAAGTTTTTTTTTACTTTATGCCGATACAATTTTGTTAGCAGAAACGCTAAGCAAAACAAAATTAAAAATTTCATAATAAAAAGTATAAACTTTTGCGCCTTTTCTAATACAATTCTTGAAGAACCAATTATAACCAAAGGGAAAGGTCGAAAATAGCCATTTCCAAGCTGAATCTATCAACTGGTGCAAAAAAAATTTATTTTTTTGAACCACCTTAAAATGTCTTTTTCTACTCTCTAGTTCTCTACTTGTTTTTTTGTTTTTTAAATAAAAAAATAAAAAAATAAAAAAAAAAAAATTATGTCGTCGCCGGGATTTGAACCGAAGCTTCCCTGATCAGACAATGGTTGTTACATGCGCAGTTAAACAACATCATTTTAGTATGTCTTAAAAATGCTGTCGGTGGCTGAGTTGGGTAAGATGAGCATCTTTGAACATTGGCATGGCGCAGAACACAGGTTCAATTCTCTGATCGGGGGTGACAGGTAAAAAAAATTTAAGTTCTCCTTTGAAGTTTTAAAAACGTATTACAATTAAAATAAGAATGACTGACAATAAGTAACCAACAAATAAGAAAATTAACAAATTTTTTTTGAAATCAACGAATTTATTTTAAGTAAATTTCTTTCATTTAAGGATACCTTCATCCTTAGAAAAAGTAAAATTTTCCTCAGTTTTATAACCTTGTCCTCTCATTGAGTAAACTTTTCCTTATTTCAAAGCAGCAACATTTACTTGTACTAAGGAATCCAACTTACTTATTTTGAGGAACCCTTGGCTTTAGCTCGTATTGAAGGACATTTTTTCCTTACATTTAGGCATTTTTCCTTAAACGGAGTAACGGAGTAACGGTGTAGGGTGGCTCCGGACCTTGGAAAGCACCAAAAGGGTCGAAAACGATACTTTCCAAGGTCCGGAGCCAACCAAAGTGATGTATAAAATTAAATTTCGAACTTTCCCAATCGATTGGGGGAAAAAAAAAAAATTTTCTAAAATGGGTCAAACACGGTCCTTTCTAGGTTCCGGAGATACATACTTCAAATGATGTTCAAAATCCATTTTCGACTGCTGTCCATCGATTGGTACATAAAAATTTTTTCGAAAATGGACCGAAATCGGGCATTTTTGGTACTCGAAACCTCCTCTGATGATGGTCAAAATCCATTTTCGACCTCTTTCCATCGATTGGAGTATAACATTTTTTTTTTCGAAAATGGACCGAAATCGGGCATCTTTGGGACTCGAAGCCACCTCTGATAATGGTGAAAATCCATTTTCAACCTCTTTCTATCGATTGAAGCATAACATTTTTTTTTCAAAAATGGACCGAAATTGGGCATTTTTGGGACTCGGAACCACCTCTGATGATGGTGAAAATCCATTTTCGATCTCTTTCCTTCGATTGGTGCATAAAAAAAATTTTCAAAATTCGACCAAAATCGGGCATTTTTTGGGACTCCAGACCACCATTGAATAATAATTGACAATGGTTATGAATCCACGTAAAAAGAATCCATTGAGAAATAATAGTTATAGACAATGGAAAAACAATTTCTTATGCATAACAGTTATGACTCAACGTAAAAAAGAATCCATTGAGAAATAATAATTATCTACAATTAATATAATATCTCTTATTAATAATAATTAAAAAACTTTTTTGACAAAAAACTTATATATAATAGTTATGTCCCTGAATTCTTCACTTTTTTTTAATTTCAACGTACCTTACAATAAAGTTAACACAGTTTAAATGCAAATTTAAAATACACCCTGCCAGAGCCTACCTATGTCATCTTTTCCCAAATAATATTTCTTATTAGTGTATTTTTGTTGTATTCGGTACCCTTGATTTCATTGTGTGCGTTATCAAGCATGTCAGTGTCGCACTATGGTTATTTGTTAGCTTTTTAAATTCCCATATGGCAGTTTTCACGCTTACAGACACGGTCACAATCAGAAACACACATACACACAAGCATTCGCAGACCAAAATGAGTGCATATCTCAAGTGTGTGTGACATCATTTCAAGTTGGCTTTCGACTTGCACGCAAAGAGGCGTCAAAAAGGAAAAAGGATAAACACACACAAAAAAAAACATTTAAACGTCAGCTAACAAAAAAAAAAAAAAGAACATACAGGATACATATATCCTTCCGGCTCGCAGCGTTTGCAGCAACAACAATAGCAACAACAACAAAAATAAAAACAATCCCTACGCATTTTTTGACGAACAAAATAAACACAAAAAATTTTTATTTATTTTGTGGTTTATTTGTACAACACTCTTTCTCGCACTCACCACACATGTGGGTGTGTGAGTGTCAGTGTGGTTTCTTTTTGAATTTAATATGTTTGCATTAAACCCAATGAGAACTTAAAGTCTCAATGATGTTGAATTTTTATTTTCATAAATTATGGCCAATAGTTAAAATTTAATATTTTCAAATTAAATAACACTCATACGCCCTGTATACCAGCAGTTTTCTGTACAACTTTTAAATCCTTAAAGTTTAGTTTCCACTGCGTGCATATCTGTCCGTTGTGTGTTATTACGTCTGTATTTTGCTGTTTGCATTTGACAGCAGCTGTCAGGCTCAAAAAGATTTTTTTTGTTTTTCAAAATATTTCTTTTATTTAATAGATACGCATTCAATTGTAATAAAAAAAAACAGCCTGCCTTTGTTATCAATTCTGATTTCTTATAATGAAATTCACTGTAGAGCGTTATATGAAAGGATTCCATGCTTGCACTTTGTCATCTTAAGGCAGCTTTTCTGTAATATTACTTTATATTCCGAAAAACAATAAGATGTTTATCTGCTTATACTTCCGTTTTTTTATGACTTACGTCATACTACTATATTTTTTAACTTTTTTTTTCACTTTTACTTCAGCATAATGTTGCTAAAGCGCATTAAATTCTGCTTTAGCGGTTTTCTTTTCTTTTACATTTTCATTTAAAACTCAAAGTTCAACGTCTTAAGTCTGCTAGCAGGATATCCATTTATCCTTATCCTTTTATTTTAAGAGTTTTGAACCTTAGCGCGCTTCGTATGACATTTTTGCTGTGCATATACATATGTATGTGTGGATAGTTATTTTTATATCTTTTTATGTCTGCATGTTTTTGTTTTTATTTTTTTTTTTTTTTTGCTTTTTATCCGTAAGTGCAAATATGTAAGCGTACAATTTTCCACATCAGTTCACGACCTAAATGCGTGCAGTCATTTTCTGCTACACACAACAATCTTTATACTGTGCAGGGTACATTATCTTTGTGCTTCATTTGAAATGCATAGAAGAGGGCGTGGCAAGTATAGAAATCAAGTATCCAAATAAATATTATCTTCTGAGTCCATCTAGCTTCGATTGCGGAAAAATTAATCGAAGTATAGTTAGTTAGATAGCTAGACAAATTCGTGATTCGAAATCGTGAAGGACCACCAAATCCTCAATATGATATTGATCTCAAGCAAGAGCTTACAAAAGCTTCTGTTTGTCGCGTTAGTATGTCTTCAAAAGACCACAATGCGCCAGCATTAAGCAACTTTTATTGAAGTTTAAACTTAAATATTCGCAGCGTCTGTGTTAAGGTTATAATTGACTTCCATACACGGTGCGCTTGAAGCAAGATCAAGATCGATAAAATTGTCAACCAAATCTGACAATGCACAATTATTATATAGTCTCCGGAGATTCTAAATACATAATCTGCAAAACCGGATCTGCTCATTTACTCGTTTTAGGGCCGTTTTAAGGTTTGCCGACACGGTTCGTTTCAAGCAAGATCAAGATTTGAAAAAATTTTCAACTAAGTCTGACAATGCACAATAATTATTTAGTGTTCAGAGATTCCAAAAACATGATACGTACCTGGTCAGCCAATTTTACTAAATACGCCTATAAACTATTTCTCAAGGAGTGTCTTTTCTTGTCTTTTGACCTCAAAAAAGTGAAGAAGTAAGTGTTCTATGAGCGTTGGTGTGACTCTAAGTGCATTGGTACTTTATTTAGCTAAGGTTTTTGAATGGTCCGTTTTATTTCTTCAAATTAAGAAGGCATGCAGAAATAAGAGATGCCCGAAAGGGGGGCCCGAAATTTTCTGAACAGCGCACCAAATTCCCTCGGGTCAGCACCAAAAACTATTTCTTTTGTTTTCATTTCATTTATTTATTTAAAAAGTTCTGACTTAACGCTACAAGATCGTACATCTACTCTACTAATCCAATATAATTCAGTCAAGTTATGGACACTCACCTTTGCTTATCGTTACTGTAGCTGTATTCAGCATTGCCATGGTGTTCTCCTCCGTTGTTTAGGTAGGCTTTAGTTTCAGCGCCATTCAGGCAGAGATCTCATCGATTTTATGTAGGGTTTGTCGCTGATGCAATCAGATTACTACAAGTACTACAAGTATCGTAGAACAAGTTCTCCATATGCCCATGTGTAGACTTGACGAAATATTTCTGCAGATTTCTTCTTTGAACTCGTCTTTGCTTACTGTCATCGCTCGTTGCCTTGAAGTATGTAGCTACAATAAGAAATTGATCAGAGCGAGATTGTACGACCCCGAATAAAGTAAAAGTGATCAATTTGCATTTGTGAACCATTGGGTGAAATATATGTAACTTTATGCCTGGTATTGTGAATAAAAAGTGAGTTTCCTATTAAGAGTTTGTGGGTAATACAGAGACTATCAAAAGTTCAGCATATGCGTTTAGTGCTGCTATAAATAGTTTTGGGGAAGATAGGCTTTTACTCTATGAGCACATGTGTGGCAGCCTTAATCAGAAAAAAACTTGTTATCAAAGTTGTCAAGGGATATCCTTGACTCTTTTGTGTAATTTCCTTTAATTTTCTGTTTTCTTGTTATACCTTTTTTGTTTATTATAATAAATTTTCCTTGGGCTTTTTTTCTTTCCTATATTATCCTTTTTTTTCTAACAATTAGTTTTATTTATTTTTTCAATCTTTTTTTTTTTTTGTTTTCTCTTCTTCCTTCATGTTTTTGTACCTATGTATGTCTGGCGACAAAACATTTTCTAACATATGGCAACCATATGGAATGTTATATTTAGTTTTATACGACCTTATTGAGGTTGTGCTTTTAGAACAAAATCTCAAGGAGTACGCCTACTAAAATTACAAATTTTACCAATATTTATAGTTTTTATTTATTACTCTGCACGTAGTTTTAGAATGTAACAAAACCCACAAATATTTTTTTTTATTGCCTTAGGCTTATTCGTTTTAGTTGTGCAGTTTTTTTTTTATTATTTTTCGGTATTTTATCATGCACACGTTTTTATGCCTTTGTACTTTTATTGTTGTTTTTCTTATTTTGTGACCACATATGGCTTTTCACATTTGTTTTAAGTTCTCTTGTCTTCTTTTTCATCATCGGCGTGGTTTGGTTTTTATGCACCTTGCGCCTCTCTGAATGGGTTTTGTATTGTTTTTCTGAAAGACTCGAACTAAGCCATAGCACATGTTGGTGCGGTTTTTCACCAAAACTTTACTACTATCCTTCTGCTGTTATAAAAACTATGATGTTTTCTTTTCAAATTTATACTCTTTGACTGTTAATGTGTAAGAAATACTCTCTACTACACAGTGAGTAATAGCGGCATAGCATTGCCAGAATTAAATTTAAATAAAAATATGTTTATGTGCTTGGAATGCTATAAATTTTTATGTAATATATGCAAATAGTTTCGTCAAGAAGACATAATATTTTACAATTGTCTTATTTAAATAAAAAAATATGGCTTAAGCGTCAGTGATATCATATGGGTAGCGATGATATAAAACAGCTATGGGAGTGTAAAAATTGAGCATAAAAAGCAGAATATAAAACAAATGAGACACTATTTTAAAAATACATCAGAAACTGATTAAGTTACATTTAAATTTTGTAGAGGAAAATGAGATTTGCATGGAATCTTCTAAGTTATGAAAAGTTTAACCAGATTTATGGTTAATGATATATTACCACCATTCCAATGCGATTACATGAAAATTGTGTTGGTATTTAAATCTAAAATTATTTTAACATATTTGAATGTTTGAAAAATTTGAAAACTTTTTCCTTAGCATTTTTGTGTTTACCTCTTCAGACTCAACACTCACTGTTAGCGCTCCCTTTAATCACTCTCGCATGCTCAGCTTCTGTTAAGTTTAACATTACTGATTTTAACATTCTTGTGTGTCGTAACTGTTAAGTGCCTTCCGCAACATTGGTCCTTTGGATGTACGGTGCTCTTTTGCTCTCTTTTTATGCTTTAACTGCTGCTTCTTATGGTTATGGCTTCAACAGCAACAATCTGCGCTGCAGCAGCCACAACAACAGCAATAGCAATTTACCACCAGAGTAACGCAACAGCAGACAACACTTTTTTTTACCACCGATGCTTTAGATGGACTTCTTTGTCTGCGATGCTGCTGCTGTAAATTTAGTTGTTGTCGAGCTGCATGAGCGTAAAGTTTGTAAGATCGAAGCAGTGCAAAAGTGTTGAAAGAATAAATCAAGAAAATCAAAAATAATTGAAATATAAATACAACAAAAGAAATATATTTAAATTAAAACGAAAAAAAATATATATATTTAAATTATTAAAAAAAAAACAAAGATCTGCCACAGCGCCACGAGACGCTTTTTATGAGTCAGTGCAAGTGTCAATTGTAACTGTTGTTATTGGCTATTATTGTCAGACAGCGTTATTTTGTGCTAGTGAGTATACCAACACATGCACATGAGTCGATGCTCAATGGTATAAATAGCATGGGGTGAAATGAAGACAATGCTTGAACACTCTTTTTTGGTGAAGAGAGTAAAATAGCACACACAGCCAAAGAGAGTTAACTTGTAAGAGAATTTACCAAAGTGGGTGTTTAAGGGTAGCTACTGCCTGCATTGTTAATTTTTACAAAGACAATTGCTGGTCAGTCAATAGAAGACAATACAGTGTTTCGCTGTTTATGAGGATTTTGCACTTTAATGCTGATTTGTTGGCCGGGGTGTTTCAAAAAATGTTTACCTCATCTAAAGTTTTAAGAAGCGTAAGATAAGTCCATTAAAGAAATTTATCTCCTGTTGGAACTGTATGAACTCCTACAATGTTAACTAAATAGTGTGTCAGAAAGTATACTGTGCTATTTTTTCGATCGATACAAAACGTTCGTATAATTCGATAGTGCGAATAACTCGAATGTTTCGAATAATATAAATGATTCAAATATTTTTAATAATCCCAATAATTCAAAAACTGAAATTACTTGAATTACTTATACATATTAGGTAACTTCACTTCGTTCACTCTCCTCTCCAGTATCAGGTATTAGAAAATAGCACCGCATCACTATTGATGTGCGTGGAAGTATCGGAACTTTTAAGCTTCACAAAATTCAAATTTCAAATTCCAGCTCAGAAATGTTGTTGCATACAATTTCTCTTTCCTGCTGCATTTCAGGACGCATTTGTAAAACACAGTTTGTATTCACAATATAAGAAACAGTAGAGTAAAGTTCGGAAAAATTTATGTGAAAATAAAAATTGACAAACAAAATTTAAATAGCTTAAAAGCTAATTTTATGAAATACAAAATTTTCGATTAAATCGAATTACTTGAAATATTTAAATTATTCGAGCTCTTGAATACTTTGATTTAGTAGAAATATTCAAATGTTCGAACAATTCGATTTGATTTCGCATCAAAAACACAATAAGTATCTATGTTGTATAGAGCTGTACAAGCGCTTTCATAGCCATCTTTTTGTTAATTTTATATTATTTGATTCATTTGAGTATGTATGTAAGCTGATAGGCAACAGTTTGCTGATTACTGAGTTTTCTTAACATATGAAGATTCAACAGAGTTGCTATCACTCTGCTAATAGTGGCAATTGTACTGGCACTACAGCGAAAAACTCATGGTAATCTTTCAAATGTTGGTTGGAGTCTTCAAAACTATTCCTGCGTAATTTCTGGGAGGTGCTGGAAACTTTTCGCCACCAATTGGTCCAAAACTTCAGCTGTTCACATTCACAGAGTCCATCAGATAGTTGACCCTAATGGTTTTCAGATGGTAACTCAAAAGCACATAGCCTATCATAATTTTTGTGAATCTTTTAAGAGTGTATATCTTCAGCATCTTGATGTTTTCTGTTCATTTAAAAAGAAAATACGGTAAAATTCACCTTTACCTAAAAGTATGCAAGAAAATTTAATATGTTGTTCAAAAAGATTAATCGCTGCATACATTTACAGCTTCCATTGCATTGCTTAGAAAATGTATTAAAGTCAATTAGATAAAACTCCATTTTATATGATGCACTCTAATAGTCATTATCAATATATTAATGATGGTATTTCTTTTGTTGCTGTCACTACATTTTACTTGTTACTTTTGTTTGCATTTCTATTGCTACTGCTCTCTTATACTTAAACGTTAGTCACGCACAAAGACAACTTAACATTTAACTGAGAAAACACTGAAAAAAATTAGTTTATGATAATTACAAATACAAAATTCAAAAGTTTATAAATAATTTATATAGTTTTGAGAATCATATATATTATATTTAAAGAAAAACATTTTTTCTTATAGAATTTCTTCGATTTAGTAGCAGCTTTACTGGAAACATAGGCATTTTTTTAGAAAAAATAATTCATTTCTTGCTTTATTTCAATATTGTCACTTTTTTCATTTCACCCATTTCTGCACTCAAACGATTGCATTATTTAGTAACTGTATTATTTTTTTTTATTTATCCACCCTAATGAATTTCCCTTAGTACTTTGCTTAAACCATATTGCTGCCGTTGATGCTGTTGTTGCTGTTGCTGCTACTGTTGTTTTTACTACCTTCGAGTTCGAGTTCACCAGCTTCTGCTGCATCACTGACTAAAATTGTAATTTAGATTTTGCTTTTGTTCAATTTCTTCGTGTTAGTGTGTGTAATAGTATTTAAGTGTATCTGTGTGTGTTAGGGTGTGCGTGCTCACTTGTTTGTATGTGTGTGTGTGACATGTTGAAATTGGCTTTGCTATAAAAAAAAAAACCCAAACATATGGTAATGAAAAATGATTAGGGGCAACATAGTTTGTGTTGCTTTTTAACTCCAAAGGAATTTCATATGAAGGCAACTGCAACAATGAAGAGCAAAGTGTAAAATCAAAAAAGAGAAATAATGAGTTTACTGTCAGAAAAGTAATTTTAAATTGATTTTCAACCCATTTATTTTAGTATCGCTTATTTGAGATACTTGTATACAGACTGATATACATTCATGTAAAAGGACATTTTTAGTTGAACTACAAGATCATCAAGTGCAATTGAAGTAGAGCAAAAAAAAATCATTACACCAACTTAGAGTTGCTAAAATCAGCAACAGAAGTAACATGAGTTATGAAAATATTTTCTGAAAATTTCATTAAAATTAGATTTAGTTTTTATTGAAAGCCTTCTGGCTTAGCTCACAAATTCAATATATGATGACAGCAACATTTCTTTGGCCGTATGTATACGACCAAATACATATCCTTAGGGCAAAATAATACTCAGCCGACGATTTGTCTTTCATGCTCCTTTAAAAGGCGACCTTTAAAATTTGGTGTAGTGCAAATGAAGTTCATTTTATTGCCATAAAATGCTGTATGCATATTGTCTTATAGTCAAATAGATTGCTCTCTACCATCTCTTGATATAGATACAGTGGAGAACTATCAAATTAATTGACTAAAGTCACAAGTTACATTAAATAGTATTGACAAATTATTACAGTCATGTTGTGATATTTCCACAATAAGTGAAGAATTTATCACCAGTATATTTAGTTACTTTCCAACACTCACACCAAAATATCATCATCTTCATAAATCATGACGGGAGCACTCACCATCTCATTTTTATTAAGAAATTCATGACAACTTACACTGGCAATTCCTACGCTTACATCTCACAACAACATTCGCCTGAAAGTATGTGCACTTTTTTTTAATTTATATTAAAAGTACTACAGCTGTGTAAGCATAGCACTTTAAACAGTTAATAGATTAATAATTAATAGCGTAAAGTTGGTAGCAACATTTCAACTTAAATTTTGCTCAACAACTGCTTTTGTCAAAGTTATCGCTTGTAAGCTTAAGCTTTGAACTTTTCTGAACTATGAACTCAATTTTGATTTAAAGCCTTTTCCCGCTACATCACTTTTTCCTCGCCTAAATGAATGAATGTATGAATAAATAAAAGTTAAGCAAAACAGTAGAACATAAAAATTGTAAAATTCGCCTCAAGGTGTCTGTGCAAAAATTGAAAAGTTGCTATTCATGGCAAAATGTCGTTGTCGTCGTCGTCGTCATCATCATTGCCGTTGCTATTCCTGTGACTGTTGCTAACAAAAAAGGGCTGACAAGAAGAGCACAGCACAGAAAAGTAACCGTTTTAAACTTAAAAGATTTTCTTGTTAAGCTACACCGGAAGTTGCTACACAGGTTGGCGAATTTTTTCTTCTGCTTTTTTCCCTTTTTTATTTTTTTGAATAGAGGCACAAGAAAAAGCGCAAAAGTTTTAAGAAGGCATAGCATATAGACTGAAAAATGACGACAGTAAAAGGTCAACTTTGGCGGAAAAACATTGCTGAAGTGAAGCAAAAAATAAATGAAGCCGGCAAAGACTAAACTCCAACCCAAGTAAAATCAAATCTAGAAATTTTCGCAATTTTAAGGCAAAATATGCGCTCAACTTAAGTTAACACAGCAAAGCGCGCGTTTGGGACGAAAATTGAACACAAAACTTTGCAAGGATTTAAGAGGGAAAAACTTTACAGCTTTAGATTTCTTTTTTTTTTTTTTTTTTTGCTGCCAATGCTACTATGTTACTGTTGCTGCAACTTTGCTGTTTGAATTTTTAACAAAGTTTTGTGGGTGATTTTTGATGTGGATTTTGAGTAGAATTTTTTTTTTTGTTGTTAATTTTGATGACTTTTTGGTAGATTTGGTGCAAATAATAGAGAAAGTAGTTAATTTTTCTTTGACATTGTTTATGTTAACTTTGACTGGATTTTGCTTTTTGATTTACAAATTAGCAACGATTTTGTTGAGTTCCTATTTTTCGTGTGGTGTGAGTGTTAAACCTTTTTGACACAAATTAGCGAAGAATTAAAAGGTTTCAAAAAGTAATTTGAGTTAATAAATAAGCCACTTAATCTGCTATTACAGTGTTCTTTATTTTGTTTGAAAGTAATTTTGGTGTAGTTTTTAGGCTCAAATTGGTGATGGCTTTTTTACTGGTCTAAGCGGAAAATAGGAAGAAAGCTTGCAACTTAAATGAATTACAAAATCAAAGATAAACAACAGAAAAATAATTGATGCTTTAATTTATTTCACTTTTTGCTTGGGGCTAGACAGATCTTTGCAAAAAAGAAAACATATCAAGTTTAGAAAATCTTACTAACCGGTCACTGATGATTCCGTTTAGAAACAGTTTCTCAGTTTAATTTATCTTTGTTTAGTGTAATTTTTTAGTGTTGGATCACACTGTACTGAACAGTAAGCACAGTGAAATAACACTACTCGACAAATTTTTGCAAAATATTATTGCGGCAAATTAAAACCAACATTCCTATAGGAAAATTTCCCGCTGAATCCGAAAATCATAATGGTTTTGCTGGATCAGATCTGGTTTTCGATATAAACATATTATATTTAAAATTTTTATATTTCAACATACTACAAGATAGAATAGCTAACTTCTTGAGTTATAAGGTGCCAAAGTTGAAATTTGTTTGAAAAATTACAAAAAATTGCATTTTTGTTGATCTGTTTTTAGCCGTAGCGACCAAACTAGTGGTGATGTTGTGACATATATTACTCCAAAATTTTTGTCGTGATCTCTGCTTTTAAGAAACAAAAAAAATTTGGAATGAATATCATGTAAAATAACGTTTTTAATCGAGCCTATATGGCGTTACCTCCCGGGACAGTGCATGTTTTTGGTGTTTGCCCTCCAGTTTTAGGTATTTGATATAAAAGTTTTATTTTTCATTATTAAAGAAACAATTGGTGCAAGGAAAGTTTATTTTAATAAATCTTATGTTTTAACTTGATACGTGTGTATGAGCTTAAGGTCCATGCATTTCTTATATAAGAACTTAATAATAACTTTCTTTTTTTTTCTTTTCCCTTTCAGGAACAACTTTATTCTTTATAAAACGGTAAGCGATAATTTATTTCATGCATTAATATTAGAATAAAATATATTTCTTCCTTCCAAGTTTCATCGACTGATTATTATTAATTACAATTGAATATTATTTGATTAAACTTATAGTCATTTGCAAGCACTGACTTTCATGTAAATAAATAAATAAACATTACAAGACAATGGTAATTGGATACATATGTTTCGGCTACATCCACTTATATTCCTACTCATATACAAATATATATAGCCTCATCAGATCAGTTAGTGAATTTGTGCTAAGTGAGATTTAAACCCTGAACATTCCATTCAGGACAGCCGCTGTAACACTTTAGCTATTGGGTTCGTGACCTTCAGCTGTTCAAAGTGCGTTTTTTAATTACTCTGAATTAAGATAAAGCTAGAGGAGGCTATTGTCCTCGAGCTGAAGAGGGTTCCAACTAGCGTTTGATTAAGGTATGGTTAGAGGGGGCTATAGCCACGGACTTAGTTCTGAAGAAGATCCCCAACATGTCAAGTTGTTTAGTGGAATTGTGTATGTTTTTTGGAAGCGAAATAAAAGTACTTCTACATATATTTTTTTTTTGTCAATAATACGCTGTTGAACCTTCTATTCCCTTAGCTTACATTAAATTTTTAATAATTAACAATATTTAATTGCATTACTCATACGACCAGTAAAACCAAAACTCGCAACACTAATTAAAGCAAATAAAGTTTTATCAGTTAACTTACACACTCAATTTGATTTTTAGCAAAATGTTTGAATTTTCCAAAATAATAATATAATTACAGTATTTAATATAATGTTAATCTTTTAAATGTCTATTTATGACATCTACCACATTCGAATTCATAATTTAATAAATGCCAGTTTATTTTTCAATTTGTTATTAATTTTAATTATTGGCCAATTAAATTTTCAACGTTAATTGCTCTTTGATATATATATTTATGTATGATACATATGCATTATACACCTACAAACGCATACATATGTATGTGCGTATGAATATTAGGGTGCTCTTTATTTTTTTGGTATTATTTTCTGAAATTGACATGATCATTTTTTAATAATATATTGTGTATAAAGATATATACAGCCCAAAGAAAAATTTATTTGAATATTGAGAGGTCGCATGATGCCTGAAAATTTTTTATTTAAGAATCTAAAGAAGGATTATCTGCAGATCCGAGTTTAAATATATGTAATTTTCATTCAATTCATTACTACAATTATTTCTATAATTTATTGTTCTTTAAATGCTTTACTTGACTAGACTCTAATGCGACAAAAATAAATTGTGATCAAAAATTCATTTTAAAGGCAGGTAACTTGATTATAACTGAGGTACAACAATTCGTCCAGTAACATTTATTAGACTTGGGCGACCTCTCTGCATTCGAATTCAAAAACTTCCTTGGACTAGATATTTCTCTGTATATACTAAGGCTGAGCATGAGCTGATCGAACCTTTGCGGTAAGCAACGAGTCAAATTTCGAACAACTCGATTCGTTCGACTCAACTCATGTTCAGTTCGTTCGTTGTCCGTATGATACGTTTGCCACTTTTGAGTTACGAGTTACTCGATTGTTCAAGTTTCGAACTTTTTCCCCACTGTACAGTGTATCGCTATTTTCTGATATTTTCTTCAAACGATTTCTACGCAGACACAAAGAGAAGCAAACGAACTAATTGAAGGTAGAAACACCCCACCGAAACGTCGGAAAATAATGAAATAAAAGTGAAATTTTTTATTTGCATTAAAAAAGTTATTGACCATTTAGCTCACGGAAAATATTAAATAAATATGAACTGAGTTGAGCCGAGTTCAAAGAAATTGGTTCGCTGTTAAAATTTTGTGAGAAGTTCATGAGTTTCGAGTTTGTTCGAAAGAGTTCAGCTCGTTTCACAGCTTTCATATATATGTACATTACTAAAAAATTAACACGAAAATTTCAGCAAAAAAAAAAGATTACAAAAAACACCCTAATGTGTCTGTGTGCACATATATTTATTTATAAGTAAATATTTTAACCAACTTTGTAATGCAACAACACCTACAAGTGAGCAGTAAAATTTTGCGAGTCATCTCGTACTGAATAAACCGCAATACTGCATTAAAACTAACGAACAATTATATACATAATTAAAATATACGAGTTTGGGTGAAACACCTTGGACAGGACTTAAATGAAAAAACAAACATCCCAAACTTAAAAGATATAGCTTACTTTATTTTTGTAATTATCACAGTAAGTTAAGTACATTTTTCTACCTTTTTACTTATTCAGCCATCATAAAATAACAAAAAAATCTTCCAAAAGAAAATTATAAATTTTTCACAGTAGTTTGCTGAAGAAAAGATTTTTCTGCGGCTATTTCATTTCTGGCCGGAAATTAAGTGCCTCATTATGTTACTCGATTCGTCTTCAATTTTCAAGCCAGAAAATATGCAATTACATTTTAAATGAAAACAAATATATCTAGCTAATGCCTAATGAATAACTAACTGCAAATATAAAAATTGTAGTAGCATATTTGTAGGCTTGCAAATTAAAGACAAAACGAGACGAATCGGAAAGAGGCCATAATTTTTGTTTATCGAGCGAATTTCTTTTCCAAAACATTTATGGGTGTTTTTGCGCTATTTTAGATTTTTTTTTTTTTGTTTTTTAAATGTTTGACAGGATGAGGCTAAACTCAAACATAAGTGAGTGCTAGGTTCCATTATGTTAACAGTGAGTAAGTATGAGTTAAACGCATTATTTAACTCAAATTATAAGTAAGCTTATCAATTTTTCATTGTTTGGTTGCACACATAAACAATTATACACACACAAACATTACTCACACTTTGAGTATTGACATTTAAAATTTATAAAAAGCAAAAATTAGCTATTATTCGTACTGAGTTAATTAAAAATTAAAATATTTCATTTAGCACAAGCACTAATACAACTAAATAAAATGAAATAACAACACAAAGCAACAACAACAAAATCTAACTATGAGAACTCTGAAAAAAAAATTGCCATCAGTTCATTCGATTACAATGTAAAATTAAGTGGAAACAAAATGAAATTGTTGCACTTCTTTTTTGCTTTTCACTTAATTAACATGCAGCCACCCACCCTCTCATATTTCCGATTAATCCTTTTAGCAACAGAGCATCCATAGCAATGCAATGACAACGATGATGATGATGATGATAATGATGATAATGATGATGACGATAACGACACCCGGCAAAAGTGACCGGCAAATCCTTCCGCTGTCAACTTCCGTTTTGCTGCTCTAAGTTTGGTGCTGCATTTTATTTGTATTTGTTTATTTATTTATTTACATCTACATTTGCGTTTGTGTGTGTGTGTGTCATGCTATTTGTAGAGTAAAATAAAGGTAGAGTGTTGAATCTGCATAAAAAAAAAACAAAAAGTTAAAAGCCTTGTTACTATGTGCCACACTGTAGCTCATCACTAGTTGATGTCCATTTGTTGCACTTCATCTCTACGCAAGGATACAAAATTGAAAGTAAACAGCTTTTACAGGATTTGCTAATTGAAATGTTTATTTGTAACGTTTTTTTTTAACTTTTAACATTTTCTCTCTTTCTCTTTTCATTAGCAATCCTTTCATTATGCTTTGAAGTATCATCGCTCCATTTTTGTATTGCTACAAAAGTTTCAAACTAAAATTGCCTTGACATTATATGAATGTTGTTGCAGTAACAAAGTTACTTTCATTCTGAATGCTTTTAATTTGAAGCGGCCTTGTACTTTTAAGTGTCAGTTTGATTTCGTTGTTGCCAGGATAAAGTTTATTATTTAGTTAAAAAAGAATAATACTATAAAAAGGTCTTTAACTTTTTAAGCGTAAGGACTTACCCCGTTTATAATTGAAATTTCGTTATAATCAGCAAATTTTATGGCAGAACCAAGTACTCAAATCTGTGAAAAATAATCTTAGAGGTACAGGATATTTCATATAAACAAGCAAAAATCTACTAAAAATAATATATATATTGTGCCCTGTAAAAAAACATCTGGTGTAAACTAAGTAGAATTCAAAATTCATTAGGAAAAATTATTTTTTTTAAAGTTATTTCGTTTATAAGATATCTTATAATTTTAACAAAATGGCAAAATCTCCCGCTGAAAGAGGCTGTGTAAATAAACGTCCATGAGAAATTCGACCAAAAAAATTAATTGAATATTCGCTCAAAAACTTGGCCGACTTTAGACTATACACAGAGGCTTATGTAATTTTCTCTGTGATCACAGAATTAAAGTTGAATATTTCCAAAATGTTGACACCAATGAATACCATTCGGCAACGGTTTTCGGTCACCCCCTCCAATTTTTTTCAAAATTTTATATATTTTTAAGACTGATAGGAAACGCATTCATGAATTTTTCTCAAATTTTTTTGACCATCCATTTTAGAGATATGAACTTTAAAAAAAAAAAGTTATTTCAGAAAACTTAACGGATTTTAAAAAAAAAAGACTTGTACTTTAATATCTTACACATAATTTTTTGGAAAAAAAAACTTCACGGGGCTACATAACCTCAAATATATCAAAAAAAAACAGTCTTTTTCCACTTTCAGGTTAGAATATCTCAAAAACCTTACTGATAGAGCAATTCTGAGCCTGGATTCGGTTTCAGGGTATCCCAAAATCCAATAAGTCAAAAAAGGAAAAAAGAATTTGAATTTGTTGGACTGTGTAATTAAATAAGTTTGTTTTTTGCCGGTACAAGAAGTAATTCCGAAATATTCAATGAAATTTTTCTCTCAGCCTTCTTTCTAGAATATAAAATAAAAAAATTAAAGTTATCCACCTTCGAAAAAAAGTTAAATTTATTTGTGATTTTGAAAAATCAATTTCAGATATTAAAACTTTCTAAAAATAATTATGATCATTCGAAAGGCCATTACAAAATCTATCTATATTGAAAAAAGGATCGTTTATTTATTTAGTATAAGTTGAGATCAGATATTGGACTTTCAACGGTTTTCGATTTTTATGAGACTTTATTCAATCATTCAGATAGATAGATATACGAGTTCGTAAAACTCTTTTAAAGGATAAGTTTTGAACGTAAGAGTAAAATCTTCATACAAAATTTCTGATTAATTTGGATTTTTTCGATTGCGAAAGTTTATCTGAAGGTTAAATTTAAAATATTGTTTGTTTTTATTTTCTATGCAATATCAAGTTCGTTTCTTTAGTCTTTTGGAAATTACAAACAATGTATAAAAAAGTGCTACAAATAATTAAGTAAGTAGTGTAGCCACAGAATTTGGTTTTTTCTGTTTTTTTCATTAAGAAAACAAAACGCGCCCTAAAATACTTTTCATTTAACACTTTTGCTTCCTGTGCTTCCTACGACAGACGCCTGCCGCACAGTACTTCATTCCTCGATGGAGCCACACAGAGAGCAGCAAATTAATTACAAAAGCCAACACTTAACATTCAACACGTCCTTATAGTAGCTGTTTTTGTTGTTGTGGTTGTTGTTGTTATTGTTGCCATGCGCATTAAATTGTTGCAACGTTAACCGCTACAATGCACTTGACGTGGTTGTATTACGTCTGCCTTCCAACATTTTTCACACTTTTTATATGCGAGAAAAATCCTTTTTTTTTTATTATCCACCCAACTAGCAATTTCTTGCTTAATTTTTTTTTTATAATTTGTCGCTAACGTATTCATTTACTCTTAGTAGATATTTGCGTTGGATTTACTAAGCTAAGCTATATAATGTAGAGACATGGTATCGTAACGGATGCCATGGATATGATATTTTTAATGTTAACACTTAGCTCCCAATTATAATTAATTTATTTAATTATTACACAGTCTTACAAATTTTTATTTTATTTTTTTTTTTTCCAAAAAATTACCCACTGTATAATCCTAAAAAAGGACGTTGTCTTAAACAATTTTGCCGAACAAAGTTATAGTCCAGCACATTCTAGTATAGATGTTCCCCACATTTCTGAATGAGTAACTTTCTCTATTTACTATACACCACAGTCAGTTACGAATCGACTCACTTAGATCAAATGTGATCCATTGTTGTTTTTTTATTTTTTCTCTAAATTTTTCTTTGCTAAACATATTCAGTAACACTATTACGCGCATACTTTAATTACTTATATTTTCTTTAATATTTTGCCAGTGATGCCATAACCCCATAGTTAATCCACTAATGTGAGTAACAGTGGCGTATACGTAACCTTTATTTGCTAAGTATTATTTTAACGTTTAACTCGCTTAGCTGCTGCTCAACAGTCTGTATATAAGGGTTAGCTTGGATGAGTATTTGTGTAATTGTGTGGTTTTTTTTATCACTTTCCATGGCTCTTCTAGTGCTTATCATTTTGTTTTCATTTTTTTCCGCTTTTTTTGCCAACGCGCACGCTAGTGTTAAGTACGAGGTCAACATAAGCGTTAAAGAAGTTAATTCTTTAATCTTTTGAGATTACAACAACTTTTTATCATCATTTATTCACTGCAAAGTTCCAAAACGTTTGTATGCTATATGTATGTAAATACGGATGTGTATATGTAACGTTTGTAGAGAGTTAGCTGGGTATTTTTATTTTTTTATTTTGCATATTTGAAGCAAAATATTTTATTCATGCAGTCGCAAGTTTAACATAAATTACAAGTTAAACAGCAAAGACTAGCGGGAATTTAAATATCCACCATAATAAAAAGTCTCCTACAAATGTTAACACTTGATTAACAGTCAGTTGAATGCGGGGAAATAGGAAGCATGCAGCATGGTAGTACGTATAAGGGGAGCATAGCATATTTATTGCACAGCAAATTAATTTTGATAAGGCTTTAGAACCTGCTTCAGTTGTGCGGAAGAGAACACATTATTTGAAAATACATGGCGACTTAACAGAAAAATATATTTCAAATGTTTAGAAATCCACTTAACACAAAATACTTGTAACGTGCGCCTTCAGCTATGCAATGGAAAATTCAAAAATCTAATATAATTCGGGGACTATAAGCTAAAGTTCTATATATGCAACTAACACAATGTTTTCAAATTAAAAAGCTTAAGCTAAAGTCCTTAAAATCCCAAAAATAAATTATATATTTCACGCCTACTTATTATCCCGGAAAATCTCTGTTGTGCATTAATTCCAGTTAATCGCATGTTATTTTAAGATAACAATATAATAAAAGGTGTTAAGCATTAAATTTAAACAGCATTTTATTTCACTGTAATTTGGAAAATCCATTTAACTGCTTTCGTGGTTATTACTTTGTTCATGCACAATAAAAAGAATTATAATTTTAAATAAATTTAAACAAGTGAATCGGAGAAATTTTAGTACATGTCATGGAAACCGCGCCAAATTAAAACCTAAACGTGTAACATTTCATTCAATTTAGAATATCTAACGTACAAAGCAATCGCTCATGCATACATGGATCACTGGAGACCAATACATACTTGTGTGAAAGTATAATCCCAGTAGAAAAAACTTTTAAAGTTCTCTTAGTTACTTGAAAAAATTTAAATTTCCCTTAAAATAAAATTTTCTTAAAGTTAAAAAAATTTTCTTAAAGACATACCTACTACTATAAGTCTGCCCACTTATTATGCAATGTAGTCTTCTGACAATTTATAAAATACTTTAATATTAAATAATAATTTTATTACATTTTACTCTCATGGTAGTATCCGCACAGCGGGCTGGAAACATATTTAATATCGATAAAAATGTGAACGAAGACAAAGTAAACCATCTTATTTTTCGTAGTCTGAAGCTTCAAAAAAAGTTTTAAGTTCTGATAGGAAAAGATAAATTTTACTAGTTACTTACACATATTACTTACTTACTTGGGTGGCCATAACAACCCGTTACCGGGTTACGGCCGACCTCAAAAGCTCTCTCCAGGCGCCTCTGCTTCGCGCGCGCCTTCTCCAATCAGGCACACCAAGCGTGGATAGGGTTTCTTCGGCTTGGTCTTTCCATCGGAGGCATGGTCTTCCTCTCCGTCGTCGCCCAGCGGCTTCCGCATCAAACACCTTTTTCGCCGGAGCTTCTTCGTCCATACGCACAACATGTCCCAGCCAGCGCAGACGTAGGATAGTGATGCGCTTGACTATGTCGATGTCATTGTAGAGCTCGTACAGTTCATGGTTCATTCGAATACGGTAGTCGTCGCCGACGCGAACAGGACCGAAGATTTTGCGAAGAATTTTTCTCTCAAACACCCCAAGTGTGGCTGCATCGGTCTGCGACACAACCCATGCTTCTGCACCGTAGAGTAGCACGGGTAAGATGAGCGTCTTGTAGAGTGTCAGTTTTGTCGGGCGAGAGAGGTCTCTACTACTCAATTGCTTACTGAGACCGTAGTAACACCTATTAGCAAGAGTGAGTCTTCGCTTTATCTCCAAGCTGATATCGTTTTGAGTATTCACGGCGGTGAATATACCCCCTTAAAAAGTGGTGATTTCAATTTCTAGCTTAATCGACATGGGGAGATTGTGTATTAAGTGACAAGGAAGTAGAGAAAGAATACTTTTGTAAAAATTTTCGAGTGAGACTTAAATTTGAATCCTTAAAACCTGGAAAACTATTAAAGGTATTCTTCAGCGTTTCAATAAAAGAATAAGCTACATAATTCAGTGATTTCTCTCCCGGCAATTAAGATGTTCACATCCATAGCTGATAACATTTTTTAAAACAATAATTATCCTATTTATCTCAATTCTATTACTTTTATTACTTTTTACGTTTTATTCAATTATTCGCGTTAATTTCTTCTGCTAACATGATCACTATATTTTTCCTACTGGGATATGAAAATGTGAATGAATATCAAATATTGTAATAAAACAGGGTTACATAAGCAAAAATGTTCCTTTAGTAAAGCAACGAGAAAAGGACCCAAAGGACAATTTACTAATTTATGCATATCCTGCGCACACACACAAACACGTACCGATAAAAAACTCAGAGCAGCTGAATATCATGCTTTTCTTTCCCTGTTCTCTTTGTCATCTTTATTTTTATGTTGGGGATGTTGTTATTGAGGACTTTTAGTGTGTCCCTATGCGTTTGGATTTCATATGCGTCTACGATGGCGACTACAACAACGACATCGGCAACTCACTGGTGACCTTCATTCATTTATTTTCGAAAAATCCTTTTGCACATATTAAGCCAAGTATTTATGACTTTGTGTTCTACTATGATGCCAGTAGCAATGGAAATTTTGAAAAAAGGACACTGCAAAGTAATAAAAATAAAATTCGTAGAAATCGGAAAAACAATCCGGAAGTAAGGTATTTTCGGGTGTTCAAACAGGATAACCTTCTTTTAATTAATTCAATCTGTGCTATATATTGGTGGTAGTTTCATCCTTAAATTTTAACGCTTCCTTTTTTGGCAGGGAGCTCCAGAACTTAAAGTAAAACTTTATTTGGTTCAGTCAAAAAATATTTTCAAAATTTAATGCTTTCTACATGACCTACAAATTTTCTTTAAAAAAATTTCTTAGTCAAACTGAAACACAGGGTGCTAAGTTGGGATAACTTCCAAGTTTCATAAATATGAGATTTGGATTTTAAAGAACTAAAAAAAGATGCTCCTAGATATACATATAGTGTTAACAAGGTTTCAGAAATGGGAAGAAAGAAATATACATACCTACATACATAATTTCTTAACTGACAACAAAAAGTTATTTAAAAATGTTTTTCTAAGTGTATATAGTAAAAAAACAAACAACTACCACAAGAACAATAAGAGCAGAAACTCCAATTAACATTGAATCTGTGCTACAACAATAAGGGTAAAAACTTAAAAAACAGAAAGAGCGACTCAACAAGGCATCTGTCTGTCCAAACATAAAGCTTAACAAACATTCGCAAACATGAAACCCTTAACCGACTTAAAACAGCATCACCATCACACCATGTCATAAAGTATCGTCGCCTATAGACCCATAACATCACATACCAATTTACAATTTTCTGAAACCCACTCATAATTTTTTAGCACATTTTGTCCCCTTCTATTGGTACTTCAACTCGAAATGAATTTTAAGGATGATTCATTTAATTTGTCTTGGGCATAACTGGATGCGTATAGAAATGCCTTAATGTGTTGGATTCTCGATTTTGTGTTTTTTTTTTGGTCGTTTCCCCCTAGTTAAGTTGACACTTACAAGTAGCAGCAGCAACACGAAAACAGCAGTGACAACGACTTCCAACAGCAAAACATTAACCCTGTGGAGTTTATTTAAAGCACACCCCTTCGATGTCCTTTGCAGTCATTTTAGATTTTAGTTTTTCATTATTGCTCGTTTTTCAATTGTCTAGTTTTTACTATGAAATATCATAAAATGTGTTCCCAACCAACTGTGACATCGACAAAACTTGAACACCAAGTAGGAAATACATATGTATATTTAAAATAAGTCATAAAAAATTTATTATTTTTTGCTATCAGACACGCGATTTGTGGTTTGGAATGAAGATGTTTTTGTTCAGGAATAATACCCTTCTCTGGCGATTACTGATTATGTGTAGACTTTTTCCAAAAGGATTGACATTTCACTTGATTTATTCGATTTTGTTAAGATTTCTTTGTGTATATGATTATATGACAGGTATCCCAGTAAATAGCGCGCAGGACTATGAATCGTTGGGACATGGGTTTGAGATCGACTTTGCAAATTTGTAAAGTATATTAAAATTGAATTTGATAATAAAATAAAATTATTATATATAATTTACAATTGGCATATTATTAAATAATTTGATAATAAATTAAAAATAAATATAAGTTCTACAAGAAACGTGGAATTATATTTTAGTGTTTTAAGGTATCTTTTAAACAGCTCAGAAAGATAACAGAGAGGGAAAAATATCTTTATACTTCATACGCCAAATGGCTCTATAAAAAAATTATAAATATGTATACATATGTTGTCTTAATACTTGTCTTTAAAAGGCCAGTAAAATAAGCTATACAACATTTCTCTGCTACTAGGGTAATGTGATTAAAATAAAAAATTGAGTCCACAGAACACTCTCATCCTGTAATTTATATCCGATAAAACTACTGTAATCCAATTTTATTTTTTAATTTTTGTACCAATTTTTCCCCATTTTCGCTGAAATTTATTGCCTCGTCGAAACCATGACCTACTAAAACATGAGTATCTGTGTACCCAGATTCAATGAGGACTGCGTGTTATACGGCCCATACACGCTCAGATTTTTCATCAGACCTGTCAAAATCTGATGAAAAATCTGAACTTCTGAGGGGAAGTCGTACGAAAAAATCCTACCATATGACGCGAATGTACGACACGGACCTGTCAAAATCTGATGAAAAATCTGAACATGTATGGGCCCTATTACGTATAGAAACTAATAGGCCCATACACGTTCAGACTTTTCATACTGTCTACCGTACGACCGAGTCGTACGTTTGCGTCATATGGTAGGATTTTTTCGTACGTGATGGCATTTAGGTTTTGTGGAAATGTGCTGAATGGAGACTTAATATGTCCTTTTTTGAAGCCGAGTGTACTTTTTCGACATAATCATGAAAAAGTTACATAAAATTACTAAAATTCAGCACAATTTTAATTTTTTATTTAAAAAAAATGTTCTCCAAAGTTTACTTCAGGCATAAATTTACTAAAAAAATGGTAATTTTTAGAAATAGTACCATGTACCGAATGTAATGACGACGATTTTTCTCGACGCAAATGAACTGAAAAAAGTATAAATGTACCGAAAACGCCATCACTGATATGCGTCTCCCAAGTCCAGTGCGCTGCGTCTTTTCAAAAATAATTTGTTTTGTTCTTATTTTTGATTGGTTGTAAGCACTACTCGTTGCTTTTTCTTTCGCTATACATGTAAAAATTAAAAAATCGAGTATCTATACGGCATAGGGTGTCACAATACATCTCAAATGTACATGACGATATGCGATGCGCAGCCCGCATTGATTTAGGGTACACATTATGTATTCAAAATTTTCCACATATTAAGCTTAAAAGGATATGTATCTTAAAAAAAAAAATTTCCGGCAACTATTGAATGTTCTGAATAAGGACTTACCTTAAAATTTATCTGAAAACAAAATTGTTGTAATCATCCTGTTCCACTATCAGATCCAGTGGATTTGAAGTTAGGTCGAAGAAAAAATATACAAAGTGCATATCGCTAGCTTAGAGTGCAAAGGCGCTAACTGCACTTTTTGAATTTTTTGAGGAGAGACAAAAAACTGTATAAAGAAATTTACATTATATTTTGTAAATTTTTTTGAATGGAATTTTATTTGAATTGTTGTTACATACATATACAGTAAAAAAAAATTTTAAAAAAAAGTAGTATCTTTGATTTAGAAGAATTTTTTTTGTCATTTAGCACCCTTTCTGTTGTTATTTTTGATTTGCGCGTATCATTTAGCACCTTTTCTATAAAAAATTATATGAACATTTTTCTTATTTGATGTTAGAAACAGCAATAAATTAATTTTAACGGAGCGCGAACGCACAACCAGCCCAATTTAGCAACAATCACATGTGTTTAATGAACTTAGCGCGCGCTTTTTGACAGCTATGTACATGGCACTTTTGCGCATCAACACGAAACCATATGAAATAAAGAGTAACCAACCTTTTTTTTTTTTTTAACGATGTATTTTTTAATTCTCTTTTGTTCTGCATTAAAATCTCAATTTTGTAAAAAAGTGCAGTTAGCGCCTTTGCACTCTAAGCTAGCGATATTATATCAAACAATTTCACTTCATAATATTATATTAAATCGCGTTTTTTCATTGTTTTGGAACTATCCACAGGGGCTATGAGATGACTCTGCAACAGTCGTTTACATAGCATATAAAAATCCAAAGAAAGAAATAGCAAGAAAAAAAAGGAATCCTGATCCTTCCTATTTTTTATACGCACAAGTGTACTAAATAGCCTTTTCAAAAAAATGCAACCGAGAGTGTGCAATTTCGTGTGTGGATGCGCGCCTTCTTTTCTTTTCCGCTTTCTAATTAGAATTCAAAAACACTTGCGCACTTGCGCTTTGGTTACTTTGGCCAAAAATAAAACAAAATTCCAATTCAAACAACAATCGAATTAGCCATGAAATCAGCAGAAGAATTTTTTACGAAAAAACAAAAATTTATTCTAAGGAAATTTTCACACTGAGAGGAACGAGATTGGAATCGCAAGATTGGCCAATTATCTATCTCAAGAATTATTCTTCTTTTCATGTAATTTTTTGTATAAATTTTGCGTTATGTCGATTTTTCACTAAAAAAAAGTATTCATTTTTTTACAGACAAACGCTGCGTGACCTTAGCATAAGTAACCAACATCACCAATTTTCCCGGATTCTTCAAGCTAACAAAATGGAGCTACCTTCCATGGTGCAACGCTCCGGCGATACGCTTATTGTACGCAGTGTAGTTAGTGGTAATCAACTTTATATGGACCAAGGTAGCAGCAGTACAGCAGCCACAAGTAATAGCATAAATAGCACCAGCAGTACAATCGCTTTGGAGCAACAGCTAGAACGATATTGTATGCAACAGCAGCAGCAGCAACAACAACACTACCAACAGCAAATGCAACAGCAGCAACAAAATAACTCGGCGGCTGCCCAAATGGCCATGGAACTAAAGGATGAAAATTTGCCGCAATGTAAAATCAAACGAAACTACAGCTGCAGCTATTGCCCCTACTTTACACAGAATCCCCGCTATCACCTGACACATTTGCGCGATGTGCACAATGAGAAGATCGTCATTAACAAGTGCAAACTCTGCTTGTATGCATCGCGACATTTCCAAAAATTAGTGCGTCACATGAAAATGGTGCACGGCTGTACGGAAGGTATCGCTGGACAACATGGTCAGACGCGTAAGCGTGGTATGAATCGCGATGCACGCAAACGTAAGCTGGAACAGACTGTAGAAGGTGTTGGTGGTCTGAGCGCAGCTGGTCATATGGAAATGACCTCACTAGAACAAGTAAGTTTGCATATTACACTTAAAAAGTAGCATTTCCTTAAAAACAAAAACTAACTAGACGAAAACTAGTTACACCCTATCTGAACTCAATTATTTCGATACAACTTTGTACTCCGAGTCTTTCACTGGAATCTCATTCTCTATGAAGAATGCTTTTTATTTATTTACAAACACATATCATTAGTTTTGATAAGTTTAACTGGGTTTTATAAGTCAAAAACTATGATTGACCATTTTAGTATATTTGCACCCAGACCAAAAATTTATTTCTTAACATTTCTGAGTAAACTAATATTAAGTACCTATTTTCATTTTAAAAACTTTATATTTTCTGACTTTATATTTATTAACATCAGTTGACCAAACTGTACTGTAGACTACCCGCTATATCCCAAGTTTATTTAATCCGAGAGATCGGCACAGTGAATAAATAAATAAAATATTAGATTTTTATTCAGTTAAATTTTCTACTGAGAATTGAAGAAACTTGGAAAATAACGAAAAGTCTACTGTACTGTATAGTCAATATAAAGTCAATTTATATATATTTTAAATGGACTTTAAAGAGAAAGTATGCTGTGCCTACTGGAGCTCAACACTCTAACATACATACTTATGTAACATAAATCAGATTTTATAGATAAAGTCTGCAGCTTTATTTCTGTGTATTCAAAAATCTTCCAAAAGAATAGGTAGGTGTCCTTAAAATTAGTGCACGAAAATTGCTAAGAACGTGCGTATTTTTTAATAAGCTTTAAAGTATAATTAATAAATAACCAAACTCAGGTGAAAAATTCCGGCTACAACACTCATAATAAATGGGTTCAAGAAATGTTTGTACCACAAGCCGAAAGCTTGATCTTTTTTACAAATAAATTAGTTTACGAATGATTTTTTTTGTTTGTAGCTGTTTTTATTCGTTTATTGACTCTCCCAAAAAGATCCAACTTTCGGATGAATAAATTAAAAAATAAAGTTCTATCGGACAAATAAATTAGAAAATAAAGATCTACCGGGCGAACTAATTAAAAAAAAATTACTATCAGACGAATCAATAAAAAATAATTATCCAACAATAATAAGCCAGTCCGCTTAACTGTTGCAACTAGTCGAATGAAGAAAAAGAAAAAAATCCGACTATCGGAAAAAATATACGACTATCGGACTAAAAGCAGTTTTTTTTTTTTCAATTTCTCTTTTTACCATTAATTTAGGAGGCAAGAAAAGTTTGATCACATATTTTCGTAGAGATAAAAATGCTAATGTAAAAATAAAATAATAATTTCAGTTGCAATTAAAAAAAAATTGGTAGATAGTAGATATATATTTTCAGGAATGACTCATGATTAAATAATAAATGCTGTGTAAATTTGTTAAAAGCCAATACATATCCAAAGCCTACTACATTTTAGAGACTTGTCAATCTCAAAACCTATAATTCGCCGGAGAGATCACCCCCTGTTAACTAAAGTTTTCTAAGTGTTATTGTATCAATAAATTTAGTTAAATGATCACTTCCACTCCAAACAATAGTTAAATCTTAACCAAAAACTTTCTTAAGGTAAAAATTGTCAAGTTTTGAGAAAGTAATAGCAATGGAAAAATCGCAATAACTTGAAAATGCCTACATATATGTACTATGTAATTCGACTTTAATGAAATAGGTAAAATTTCCAAGAAGAGGTAAAAAATAAGAATAAAAATCACTATGACTTAGGAATTACTGAAGCGATTAGGTAATTGACTGAGCTATATAATCAGTGGCAATGGCTACAATCGGTACTAATACAGTGGTCGGCATATATATTTTGACAAATATGTACGTTTTAGTGTTCTTTCTGCAATGGCTAATTGTCAATGTCAGCGGTACTATATACTTATGTAAAAGAAATAACACATGCTAGGTGTCAAAAAGAACAAAAAAGCTGCGTATTTTCTCTGCTGATTTAAGTGCTGCAGTATATTTAAAAGATAAAAAACCATTTTGTGGGTGGCATAAGTATTTTGACAATTTTTTTGGCATAACTTTACTTTGGGAGTACAGCCCATATTTTAATAAAATCCTACTTTCTTACGAGGCTTTCAATACTGAACACGAATATGGAAGCAAAAGTTGGGTCACGCATCTATTTTCGGAGATATAGCCATCAGATGTCGGGGATATAGCTTTTAATGAAATCATTGTCATAATTTGGGAACCCCTGGATCAACTTTCAAAATATGGATGTCTTATGAAAGATAATTTAATGAACTATAATATAAACTCATAAAAATTTTAAATTTCAGCTATATTTTTCGAAAATTTCGAGATATTACAATTTATTTAAGTTTATGGTCAATTTATTTTGTTAAAAAGTGTTATTTTTTTGGAAAAGTTTTTATTCAGTAAAAATTTGGATTACTACATAAGAAAGCGCATTTTATGTCCTTTCAAATGGTGTGCTATTCTAAGTTGGTTTTCTTGGATTTCCGGATTTTTTAAGGAAGGAAAGTGAACAATCTCTAGAAATTTACTTGAAATGTGTTATTTCTTTTACATAAGTATATAGTACCGTTAGCATTGACAGTTAGCCATTGCAGAAAGAACACTAAAACGCACATATTTGTCAAAATATATATGCCGACCTCTGTATATACCAATATTTAAAATATTACAAAAAAACTGCATGTTGATATAACATACACCTTGACACTTAACTAATCAAATTTTTAAATAATTCCTTTTTATGTACTTTTTGTAGTTAAAACTCTCGTTGGAATCAATTTTTGCTCTTGCTCTCAAACTATGTATTTGACTAACAATTCAACTACAAAAATACGGGAGCAGATATCGTTTATATTTCAACTACTTTTAATGTTCTCAAATTAAATCATTAAAAGCTACAGTTTCTTTCTAACTAATTGAATCGAATTAATTTAACTGTAAAAAGTTTAAAGCGATAGAGTGAGCTCAATTCTGGCCCCCGATTTCCATGTCAAGTTTTGGAGATATCCGCATCGAAAGAACTTACAGTATAAAAAAATATAACTCATGTGAATTGGACTAACGACCAAATATATTGTTCGAACTAACAACCTTAGTCAATTGCCGTATATATTACGCACATGCATCAAACTTCCGAATTGAAATTTCTTAAAACCGAGTAAGGTCGACTTAGTTCGGAAAACTATAAATCGCGAAACTTGTTTATGAAACTCTTTTCACATAGTACATATATTTGTGTAGGATAATTTATGTAGTACAAGTTTCGCTCAAAATTACTCGAACACTAAAGCTCAACCTTTTCATACGTAGTCTTCGGTTAGTTCAGCCAGCCACAGAAATTAAATTTGATCCGATTGGAATGACGTGTATGGCGTCATATTATTTTGATGTATATCTAATTATGCTTATCATTAATGAAAAAGGTTTAAGCTACACCCTATATATGTATATACATATATATATTTGGTTAAGAGTTTTTGTAAGATTTTTCTGTTCACCATTAAAAGTTCAACGGCTTAAAAATTTTTAAATTCAGAAGGTCAGAAGAATTCCACTTGATATGCTTAATAAAATATAAAAATTAACTATTTACATCTAAATACATCTATTTTTTATATTTATTGGTCACTCCACAGGTAAAACGTGAATTGCAGTTGCAAAATCAACAACTGCGTCGTAATGTCCTCGCTTTTAACAAACAGCAACAAGAAGAAAAACAACGTCAACAACACCAACAACAACAGCAGCAACAAGAATTAAGCCAAAGCGCTGCCGAAGCTATCTTTGTAGCGGCCTATGAACGTCAGCTAAAAGCTCAACGCGAACGCGACTACGAAGCGGCGATACAGCATCAAACACGTGTCGCTGCGGCAGGCGCCACCTATGAACAAGATGTTACAATAACTACAGAGCTATCTCGCAATACACCACCAACACCCGTAGCGCTTTCTACTTTTGCTGGTAACGCCACCAGCAGCAACTTTCAAATGCCCAACCATAATCAGCAACATCACCAACAGGTCTCTAGTAAATGTATTGACATAACAACTTCCGCATCAAACTCACCCATAGCTGCCTTGTCCATCACAAGCGCCTCCTATCCAGATGAAGCGCCGCAAAATCGTTTGCTGAAATGTAGTGTTTGTGAATTTACCACACTATATCGTGCACAACTTGTCGATCATGAAGAGGAGAAGCATGATAAGACCAAATTTTTCCGCTGCGAGAAATGCTCCTATGTAACGCACATTAAGGCGCGCTTTAGTAAGCATGTGAAATATCATTCTATGCCAATGATAAAGTGTGTCACATGTGATTTTCGCACACCTTACAAATGGAACCTTGACCGTCACATGAAAAATCATGGTGGCGCTGGTCCATTCAAATGTGCTGCTTGTGACTTTACGGCCGACATCAAGCAATCGCTTACAGTACATGAAATGAATCATCATGTACCTCCAGTGGGTCACGCTGCGGGTATGTCATTAGCGCGCCGTCGCAACAAAGTAGGCGGTACTGATCTGTCAGATGATTTTCTAAGTGATTCTGCTGATTTGCTGGAGGATCAATTCAATAACAATAACCTAGATGATTACGAAGAAGCTCTGATCGAACCTGAAACCTATGGAAAGCGTGGAAAATATGAAGACGATGAGCCGACAGATTTGTCACAAAAAGGCGGTTCATCTGATACATCGTCGGTGCATAATCAGTCATTAAACGGCATTGCATCAAAGGCAAAGCGTCCAGTTCCTAATCTCATTCCAATACCGAAAATGGGCAGCAGGTGAGTTGAGATAAAGCATTTTTTATTTCAAAAACTAGGAAAATTTAAATTACATATGAACATTTTATTGGAGGCTGATCTGTCAGATTACAGAAAGAAATTATTATACTAACTCAGTTGAGAGTATAGAAGTAACATAATTATGGAATAATAAACAAGCATTTGAATTCAGAGCTTTTTATAATAATAATAAAGTTAAGCTACTACAGCCTTTAACCATCTTAGCTATTTATCATAAATCAATTGTTTTTATTAGAAAATATGAGTCGATTATACTTAAGTATTGGTCATCAACGATTCGTATTCGCTGGTACTTCTTGTTTTGCGAGTAACTTTGAGTAGCTAAAATGCGGTACAGACATTAGTCATTGTCATTAAGACCCTTGTCCATGGCATCTGCAGCAACTAACGCATATAAAACAGCCATTCAGCGCAATAAAAAATTACTCCATGGGTTATCGTACCTGTTTACATAATACTTCCATGCATATCTTAAGTTTTTATTAAAATCCTCTTTTTGCATAACGAATTTGTTTATTTGTTGCAGCGGCTTAAACCTTTCCAAGGACTTCGTCACATCTCGCAGTTCTCTTACTGAAATCGCTTCTATGTTTTTCAATGATAAACAACTTTCTGAAATGTTGCAACCATTAGATAAAACTGATGCTGCACAACTATCTCCATCTACAACAATAACATCAACATCAAGCCAGCATTCACGTAGCATTTTGCAAAAGAAATTACCGCCCGGTGGTAGCTTTTTTGATAAGCTAAAATCGTCTGCAATAGCGCCTGGTGGCCCCAACGAAAATCTCATTTGTCCATGCGGCCATATGGCCAAATGTCTTTCCGAATCAATAATTCATCGTAAATCATGCAATTTTGCTGCAATAACTGATGATGATATCGAAGAGGAGGAGCAAGATGATATTGATGGTCGATTAGAAATCGATTTTGATGAAGACGATAAGCAATCACATTCCGCCTTAAACCTAAGTGTGACTGGATCAACACGTTGTCAACATTGTCGTCATCGTTGTAAATCATCGGCTGATCTATTAAACCATCTTAAACAGTGCACCGAAGCAGGACGCTGCGCAAATGATTCATTTGATTCATTATCGGGCGAAAGCAGCGCTGAACGCTTAGATTTAGGAGCTGGCGGTGAGCAGCATCACCATCATCCAATGGAAAATCGCGTTTTTGTTTGGAATAAAATGCCAAGTGACAGCATTGGTTCTGCCGAAGGTAAACCAAATGATACCCAATTGGGTGGTGGAAACTCCTCAAATAATAATGGACAAATCCCAAATGGACCTAACGACGAGAACAGCTACTATGGTGTGGAAACAGCCCCCGGCTATGGCGAGGTAAGTAAGTTTTTTAAGTTTGCATGATATTTTGAAAGCTTTTTTTAATGTTACTCATACACCATGTAGTTCGAATGTAAATATCTCTATCCCGGTGCTGCTTACAATTACTCTTCTGTAAATATTGTTTAATTATGCATGCCTGTACAGAACATTGAAAAATGAAATGACATAAATTTTAGTCTTAATCATGTTGCATTAATGTACACAACTCTTCCCAAATGAAATTTGAAACTTTCACTGTTTTCAGGTAACTAAAAAGATGACACCCGAGGAAGAAGCAGCCAATTCTTCTCTTAAAAAAGTTTATAAATGCCCTGAATGTTCATTTTGGGCATCAACAGCCTCTCGCTTTCATGTACACATTGTTGGCCACCTTAATAAGAAACCTTTTGAATGTTCGCTTTGCTCCTATCGCTCGAATTGGCGTTGGGACATAACAAAACATATACGTCTGAAGACTATTCGCGATCCCAGTCACAAGAAGGCACATGTTCTAATGAACGATGAGACTGGACGACGCAATTATACAAAATACAACAAATACATCACCTTAATGAAAGTCACCGATGAAGATGGTGATCCAAAGCTTATGAAATCAGGTGAAATGACACCAAATCAAGTAGCCTCTTTAGCTTTTGTAAATTTCAATAAAAATGCATCTGTGGCTACAAACAGCATTTCGCTAAATGGCATCAAGGATGATGTAACTTTAGAACCAATATCCACGCCAAAGAGCAACATAACGGCTGCAGATCAGTGTGAAAATCAAATGCCTGAAAATTTCATGCGATTACCATTTATAGCTTCTGCTATGATGAGTGCAGCAATGGCTCAACAAAAACAGGAACAAGATCACTCACATGTTACGCTTATTACACCATCGGTTACAATTTCAGCAGTAAAGCGTTCACCGCCACTGCCTAATATGAAGCCCAGTGATGATCTTGTCACTGACGTCAAGCAGGAGGGTAATGAAAAGAAAACCTACTACAAGTGTCGTAAATGCAATTTTAGGTTTGTCCGATAATATATTCATATATTTTAACTAATTTTATAATATTACGTTTTTTTAGGCATTCAAATCGTGATGCAGTTTTGGCTCATGTTAAAATTCATTATCAGGATTACCCAATTGTGACTGCAACGGTTACTTCGCCACCCAAGTCACTGCATCAACAACAGCATACAACTCCGTTGCAAGTTTCTGTCAATCCTAATCTCTATATGAACAAAGTTTTTGCCGCTATGTGCCTTTCCCAGCAGCAACAGCAACAAACTCCCACTTCTAATACGCCCATCGCAATGACATCGTCACCAAATAGTGCACAAGCGCAACAACAGCATTCCATACTTTCAGCCGGTCTACTACAACAAGCCATTCAAGGCACCACCACCAATTCACCAAATTCATCACTAAGCGGTCTGGCACTTGCCCTTGCCGGCAAGAGTCCAACAAAAGGTGCTGCGGCCGCCACTTCTATTTTAGAGCACGGTGAGCAGAACGCGAGCCAAAACGAGGCAAGTTCTTCTTTGACAGCATCAGCGATGAGCACCGGTGCTCTACCAACCACATCTTCATCAATTTCCTTCCTTCCTACTTGTCCAACATCGTTGGCACGAGTCAGCACTGCGCAGACGCAACTGAATCCACAACCTTCACTGCAACATTTGCTTACTTCGCCTCGCAGCACCGGCGCTACACATTTGTGTCATTCACCACTTGGTCCTTGCAGTAATAAAAAAAATAATAATAATAATATTAACAATAACATGGTTATGGGTTTAACAACAACACCAACAACAACATCACCCAATTCAACAACAACAGCAGCGGCGACAATATGCTCACCAACATCATCATCATTATTATCAAACACATCACCATCGTCACCACTTTCATCAGCAAATGCAACTGCAGCAAGTGCAACAATGGCATCGGCATCAGTAACTGCAATTGTAACTACTCTTCCAACTGCAAATTCTACTCTTTCTACCTCCACTTCTAGTTTATATCATAAAAATATTACAAATTCGCAAATGGGTTTAATTGGTGCTTCGTTATTCACATCATCATCATCATGTGCCAACAACAACAACAATAATAATACTCAAAATATTGATGTTGAAGTTGGTGCAAATGGTGTTTGTATCGGTGGTGTTCATGGTTCTAATAACTCCTCTACTACTACTACTACTCCTAGTACTTCATGTAATTTATTATTAAACACAGCTACTACAAATGCAGCAAATGCAACTACAACTACAAATATTATCAATAGTAATAATTTGTTAACGAATGATAACGAACGGCGTGATCCATCGCCATATCGTTGTGGTCATTGCCATCAAGTATCAAATTGGAAGCATGTCATTCAGGTATTTTATTAATATGGTTTATGTTCTGTCACTTATTAACATTCTTTCTTTTCATTTTACGCCAATCTAAAAAATTCCATTGAGATCCACATTAAACATTTATTAGTTATATACTAAAAAATGTGTTATGAATATAGTCGAGATATTATCGCACTCGGCTGGATTCGACTCGACAATATATTGACACTCGTTTTTTTATAAGATTGATTTCTGTAAAAAAATTCAGTTGATTCGGCTTAACTTAATGGACTTCCAAACTAACATTTTGATTCCTTTATAAATGTAATAGTATCATATTTCTGAGCTTTTACGCTGATCATGAATTTGTTCATTCGGCAGAAAGATTAGACCCCACTCAAAACATATGTGATTAGAATTAGGGAAATTGGCTAGCAACTTTATGACAGATAAATATTTGAGATGGCAAATATCCAAACATTTTGAATTAATTCGACTTATGAATAGACTTAGCTTTTGAGTCCTCTTCGATTTTCTAATTGACTTGACTATGGAATCGGCTTGAATCTTCGAATTGGCCTGGCTTTTAACTTAACCTGGCTCTCAAATTAATAAAACTTTAAGCTTGACGTGACTATTTAATTGACTTTGAAATTATTTCTTTTGACTCGACTTTTCACTCCATTTGCGACTTAAGCTTTTGATTTTTAAATATGCTTCGCTACTACTCGTATCGTTAAATATAGAGAAAAAAAGTTAAATCTATGAAATTCCTGGCTAATCTATTTCAATGAGAGTCTGAAAACTATGTACATAATTAAAAATTTAAAAATAATATGTGATTTCTTTTGTGCATTACATAGTTTTAGGAACTCATTCAAATTTAGAGTTCTTCAAAAAATAAATACCCCTGCTATTTAGTTAAGAAACTACCATTCTGAAATCAAACATTTAATTTTTTTCAATACACTGTTGTGTTACATCTGTTTGTTTTTGTCTAGTTGTCCCAGAAAACCTCTGCTGGTAAATATTTAAATTTTATTATTTACAAGAAAAAAATGGTGTATGGTGCTTATTGTTGTAGTGGAAAAGAATAATTTTTGTTGTGCTTAACTTATATTTGCTTGTGAAAAAGTCTACCCGTTCTCACATATACATACGTAAATTTTATTTTTAGTGGGTTAACGGTGTTATTATATTTTGTTCTTTTTATTGTACATTATTTGTTCATTTGAATATCATTATATATATATTTTTTTTTCATCTTAAACTTACACCAAATTGTTCATTTAATGCGGGACATTCAATAAGTTTTATGTATAACTTCATACATTTTCATAGTTTCGTACCTGTTATACATTATATTAAAAACAAAAAGACGCGCTTCGACATTGAGCCCAACTATCCGCATCAATTTTATCTTAAAATATCGTCACCAGAAGCGAAAAAACCCGCATGCACTATCAACCAACCAGTGAACAAATGGGACAAATAAACGCTAGGAACTTTCACTATCCTAGAGATCTTTTTTCCCACAATCAAATAAAAATTGTGTATCTTTAATTTTACAATTTTAAATAAATTACATATTTCGATTTTACTATTAGGTTTTTGTAACGATATTTCTTTTTTTCTCTTTTTTAACCAACAGCGGCACTGTCGCTTGAAACACGCTGGCGACATACGCATCGAAACCCTTGATCGTGCAACGACAAGTGAACGTACCAATGCCCAACCAACATATCGTCCACTCGGTCCCAGCAATGAGAGTAACACCACTTTTGGCATCACTTTGAAAGCATTACAGCAACAACAGAACCCCACCAACAGCAGCGCCGGCGGTAGCAACACAAACAACAACAATAATAACAATACTTGTGGCAACAACAATAATAACAACACTTGTAGCAATAACAACAATGTACTTACTAACAAAACTATGCTCGCAGCTGACCATCTTTTGCAATCCGCTGCTAATCATTCCTCACACGAAATACAAGCTGCAGCTGCTGCAGCCTATCTGGCAGCCGCTTACAAAGCAGCTACATCAAATGCTAACTGTGGCGTCACACAAAATACATTGGCTACTACAGCTGAGGATATGTTATTGCATCAGCAGTTGCAACAAAATGAACAAATTGAAATAACACGTCTTCCAAGTAATTCGACAGGGAACAATCCAGCATCGAGTTTGGCACAGCTCCTGGAGAGCTCTGCATCATCTTTGCATTCGCAACAAAACTCGAAATGCAAACAGCAAAAATGCCCATTATGCCCATACATTTCGGAGAGTAAATCACAGATGAATTATCATATTTCGTTGCATAAACCAACACAATACGAGTGTTCGCTATGTACATTCGTGTGTGCTAAGAAACAGCATTTGAGTAGCCACATGCGCAGTGTCCATCATCAGCATGCAGCAAATGGAAATGGCTTGCCGTTGGATTTCAGTGTTGCTCTGCAATTAGCTGCAGCTGCGCAGGCGCAGCAGGTATGTTGAACATTATAAGATTTTTCTTAAGAGTCCGCAAAAGTATACGCAAAAATTCTGGAATTTTAACCGTTAGTCTTTTTTTACGAACAAAACAAATCGAAAAAATGGACGTCCCAAAAGGCTTCGATTAGATGTCAAATAATAAAGTAACCATTTTAGCCCAAGAGCCCGCTGTGGAAAAGTGGAGTGTATAAGATTACAGGATAAAATATACGGGAAAGATAGTTAAACAACCAGGGTTGCCTTGCCAAAGCCCGTCCCGATACCCGAAAATGACTGAATTTTGTTGTTTTAATTAAAACTGTTAACTGGAAATGTATGCCAAATAATTGAACTCGAACAGCCTAAATAGAATATATAAAGTTGCATTGTCGAAACCTGTCCCAAACATGAGTTCCTACCTGTATTTTTTTGGTAAATTTTCATTGCCAAATGATGGAGCTCGAAGAGCCGAAAAGTAGACATGCGGGTAGATTAAAAGTTCGCTTATTCGATATGTATGTGTAGACGTTGAGAAGAAAAGTAATAAACATTTCTTTGCTCCTGTCCCTGACATGCCTGGAGACGATTTAAAAACATTTTTTTTATATGACATACATTGCCTTAGCTACGCAAGCATATTTCTGGTTCGTGACATGGTATTACAATGAACCACTATCTCGTTTAATTGTGTAGGTGTTACACGGACTACCATTCTTACCTAACCTAATCTAACCTTCTCTTGAACAAATTGATAAAAATGATGGTTATTATTAGTAAAAAATAAAAATTAAATCTTAACAATTAGGTTTGCACATAAAATCATAAGAATTTCTGTGTGATCTATCAGGAACGAAACATTTTATGTGCGACTGTGATATTTTGAATTGAATTTGATAGAAAACTAAAGTTAACAACAGGATCACAAAAAAAAATGTTGGTCATTTCAACAAATCAGAGCAGGTAAGTTCGAAAGATTTTTATGTGCTCAACAGAACCTTATCAGTTTTTTTTTTTTTTTTTTCAATACATAAGAATTTTTAGATATCTTTGCTCAAGAGAATATTTGAAGCAGACCTGTAAAATATCTAATACCATGCAAGTATATGTACGTGCCAATATCAATATTTATACTTTAACTATCAGCATATAGATATATTAAGGTGTTTATTTTGAAAACTTAAAATTTCTTTTTTTTACTACACATGTCTTAGCAATTGGTTTAGGAAAACGTGACCAAATATATTTCCTCAAAACGCGGACCAACAAAAAGGTCATCAATTTTTTTTTTACCAAAACGCGTAGCGTTTACACAAAAATTTCTCTTAACGCGGAGCGTAAAAAAATAAAATAATTTTTATTTAATATTTCTTCAACATAAAACAATATGTGAATCGATTTTCACTTTTTTAGCGATTCTTATAGAAGATGCTACGCAGTTTTCTAGCTGCATTAGTTTTTTCACAAATTCACTTCAAACATGGACACATTGACAAAAAAACGTACAAAAAATCCAATGTGACAAACTTCTCTGAAATTGATCAAATTCGGGGGTTTTCAAAATCATTAATGACAAAATTAGCAACAACCAACGATGGTTCGGCACTGTAAAAACACAATGTCAAATTAGGGTCACAGTGATTTTAACAATTTTTAACAACCTCGTCCACCATATTGGACCCGCCATTTTGAATTTTGAAAACCCCCGAGTAAGGGGTTTCAAGCCATAAAAAAGTTCAGGCACACCAAAATCCATTTCTTAACTTCAAAATCGTTTTTCTCGAAAACTTATTTTTGGACCATCTGTCCCATTATTACCTTTCCCTGTCACATATATAAAATACAAAAAAGGGAATATATTCTAAATCCGTTTTCGCTTAAAGAACAAACTAAATTTGCTTAACTTCACCTCATTTCACTTAGGCAATACTTTATTTGAAAATCAACGTTGAATTGGAAATGCTTCTTTTTTCTTTCTTTCGGTTTTTCTATTTGCAATTCTTTTCTGTTCTGTGTTATTCCTTTTTCTGTTCTTCTTTCTTATTTTGCTTTTTTTTTTAATTGAGGTGAATGGAAAATCGAAAACTTTGACTAGTCCCTCCAAATGCGGATTAAATGGTCACATTAGTTTAGAAATAATTCTCACAAAATTACTGCGTCCTAGCTTAAACATGTAAACGGCGCGAACAGAGTTTGTGTCCAATTTCATTAAAACTTTACAAAAAACTGAACTTACTAAAACGTAGAAAAATCTTCCTTAGGTGCCAAGGCATAGATTTTTAAATATTTTATGTGGGCATGATTTGATAACAGGGTGTGGCACCTGCCACACAATTAAAGTACTTAAAACGCTATATCATGGCAGCTAAAGCAGTTTTAGTAGGGAGCTAAAATTTTGTGAGAATTATTTCTAAGCTCAATATTTAAATATAGGCAAAAAAAATCTACTAAATTTTCAAAATAAATACCATAGCATAAATATGTATGTATTAACTTTATTGAGGAATTACCAATAGCCGAGTATAGTTACTTGAGTATCAATGTGGTACTTGAGCATCGATATGATAATTAAGTACCGATACTTGAGGTAATGGTACTTAAGGATACAATAATGAAATTTTTGAATATAAAGTATACCTGTCTACTTACGTACAAGTTTCGGTAATATACAATATGATTTCCTTATGCAATAATACGGTAATAACCTTTTTCTACAAGATATCGTCAATTGAAGTAAAGAGTCTGTGACTACATATATACAATGGACATAACTGTGGGTGTATGAATTAAAATCATCTAACTTTTAATTTGCAATATCTTGGAAAGGCAACATGGAATTGAAAATTTCGAAATGCAAATTTTGTTTAGAAAGGTTTTTGCTGTCTCATACCGTAAGAAAAAAATTTTTCAAACTTTTAACAAAGGATACCTCAGTACTGATGTGTAAGAAAAATGGAAATTAGGTTTTGTTTAGCACTCAAAAATGGTTCGGAGCTACCTGGTCTAATCTCTGAGCCTGTCTAATTAATAAATGAAGCAAATATTTTTAAAATCAAATTTTGAAATATTAACTATCAGGTCTGTCGGGAATTTCACTTATACGACAAAGTGAAATTGAGGTGGATTTGAAACGTTTTAAAAAGTCCTAGTCGATTGCTGAACTTTTGTTAGACGTTTATATATTTAATTACTAAAGGCCTTAACTCCAAATAAAATGATAAAGGAAAAAGCCATAAAGATTTTTCCTTTTTAAAAATACTAATATCCTATAGGCTTTCAATGAAAAAAAAATAAAAATAATTAAAAAATAAGTTAATGTCCTATGCTCACAATTCTGAATTTTGGACAAAGCAAAAGTCGTCAATTCTACATTTTCGAAATCGTCAAAACGTCAATTTCATATTCAAAAACTCTGCAATTTGACTTCGAAGACAAATTGCTTCAAAAAGTCTTCGAAATGAAAACGTACGGTGTTTCACGACAGGCATCAATGTTAATATTTCCAGCATAAGAAATCAATTAGAACACTTAATATGTTTTTCAACAACTACTTCAGTAAGATATTGAATTTTAAGGTGTGGTTATAAACCCAAAAAATTTCTCAAGGATACACATGCTTTAACGAACATATTAAATAGTCCTTTCATTATTACAACAAAAAGTATTTTCTTTATAGGATTCAACTTCGGCACTTGCTATGGATCTTACATCCTTGAAATCTTTGACAGCTGCAGCAAACTTCAGTAACATACTTCAAAAGCAACAACATAAGCAACAATCGCAACAGATTTCCAATGAGTTTCAGCTGTTTAAAATCGTTTCCTATTGTTCCAAATGCCCTGCACGCTTTCCGCAAAAGCTTCACGATGCGCTTAACACCAACGATTTTCAAGATCATCTAAAAGCTCATTCACCTGCATTGCAAGTCAGTAGTAGCACGAATCTTTTCCCATATAAATGTGAATTTTGTGATTTCATGGCACCACATGAAACATTGCTACAAGCTCATCGCTTTGTTCACTCTGCCAAATATCAAGAAAAATGCAATGAACTCATAAGAAATTGCAAAGAAGATCCTGAGTATCCTGCACCAAAGCTGATGGAAGTAACTTTAAACAAAAATACTACGCAACCAGAAATGATTTGGGTAGTTGACAATGAATTGGGTGAACAATTAAAGCAGCAGCAGCAACAACAACAACAACAGCAGCAGCATGCTAGCATTTCATCGTCTTCAACCCACTTCGACAACACCAACTCACTGTTAAAAAAACAATTAGAATCTGGGCCAGCACCACTGCTAGCACGTAATTCGCCCTCGCCAAAAGAATCATCCTCAGCACCCTCGACCAGCGCATCAGTGGCAACAAGCGACTTAGCTGCAGATGCTGGTAGTGAATCTGGATCGGTGGCAGCGTCACCTACACCACTAGAAAAATGTCAACATTGTCCATACGAGACAACAAATACAAGCCTATATAAGAGCCATATACAGCATCACATATGCATCTCTAATGTAAAGGAGGAACACACCTGCGAGCACTGTGACTACACAGACCACGATGAGAATCAAATAACAGAACATACCCGTTTACATTTTAATGCTTTGGAGAAACTTAAAACAGTAGCGTTCTTTACATCCTATGATAATTTGGAACTTAGTGTTGAGCGCGAAACTGATGGTGCGGAAGCAAAAGTGCAAGAAGGTGAAACTCTGGCGGAAGTTGCAGTAAGCAATGATAAGCAGCAGCAGCAGTTGCATCATATAAAACAAGAGCATAATAACAACAATGAAGAGAATGCTGTTAATGAAAATATAGCGTTGCAGGAAATCAAAGATAAAGCACCAACAAATCCAGATGAAAAAGCATTGGATACGAGTAAGGATAAAGTTGACTTTGCACCACCCGCTGCTGTGACCGCAGCCGCAATTGATCCGGCCAAAAAAACATGTACAAAAATAATTTTGTATAAAAACGATGGTTGTCTGAGCATTAAAAAGGATATTAGCTCACCCCTAGGTGGTGGTAGTAGTAGTGGCGCTTCCAACAATGAACGCGACAATATAAGTGATCGTCTGCGCAGACGTATTAGAAGTAGCAGTAATAGTCATTTAAATGGCAGCAGTGATGAGCAACAGTCGCAGCAACAAAGCCATAAAACAATATTAGTAAATGCCAAAACAGGTCAGGTTATCAGTAGGAATTAAAACAAAGCAACCTTTAAATTAGTTTTAGTTTATAATTTACAATTATTTACAACTACATATAATTTTTATTTAATGTTGAATTATTATTTATATGCTGTGTAGGATTATTGCGGAGTGAATTACTCAGCTTCGAATTTTATCAGAACAAAACTTGTTATATTCACTTTAGTGTTTATGTTTTCTTATGGAATCGTAAGTTTCTGTGAATCACGTGGCATACCATCATATTAAAATAAATTCTAGTTGGCATAAATACAACTTTATATTTATTTTTATTTATAAATATAAATCTGTTTAAATATATGCATATTATACTTTTGATCTAACAGAAAAATAAAGATTTAACAAAATTTTTAAAAAAGTTGTTAGCGAAAATGACCATCGTCAAATTTTATCTATAAGCAGGCGGCAATTATATTCGTGGTCATAAATAAAATATATTTAAGAATATCGAAATAAAGAAACTGGCATCGAACTTCTGAGCGATAAAAATCCGTGATAATGTTGGATTCGCATAAAGTCAAGTTTCTTAAAACAACTTGTTTAACTAAGTAAAGAGAATTAAAAGAAGAAAACTAATGTTTCGATTTCAGTGCCCGTTTCACCTGTCACGTTAGGTTTTCCTCAATAAAGAGAACATAAAAAATCGAGAATTAAAATGTGTATCTGACGTAGTGAGGTAAAACGGGCATAATTGTTTTTAAATGTTTTTCATACATACAATAAAGTCAAGTTTCTTAAAACAACTTGTTTAACTAAGTAAAGAGAATTAAAAGAAGAAAACTAATGTTTCGATTTCAGTGCACGTTTCACCTGTCACGTTAGGTTTTCCTCAATAAAGAGAACATAAAAAATCGAGAATTAAAATGTGTATCTGACGTAGTGAGGTAAAACGGGCATAATTGTTTTTAAATGTTTTTCATACATACAATAAAAAAAATTATATTCACTAAATAACAACTGACCACATTATCTCAAAACCGATATTATCTACCTGGTGCTGTAGCTAATATATATTTTATTTGTGACTTCTTGAAACAAATAACAACATCGGCTGAAACATTTTTTAGAACATTAAAATTGAACTCAATGATTTCGTATGCAACCACAGCTTTTCGTTTCTTAAATCATAGGAAAACAAAAAAATTATTATAAAAACAGTGCAAAACAAAATAATTAAAGTACCTTTAAAATATAAACTTTTTAATCCTTATTTTGTCATATTTTAGAATTAAATATAAAAATAAACTTTTCTGTTTTCTTACTAACATTAAATCTTAAACTTGTTTTTTTATTAAATATTTTATTGTTTTAGTTATTGAATGAAGGTTTAATTATTAAAATAAAAATAATTTAATTATTTAATAGTCATCAGATTTTGTTTATTTCATAATAAAACGTTATGGGGTGCAAATTATTAAAAGTGCAGCTATTGGCTCAAATTGGCTTTTAGCAAAGTAAAAATTTTATAACGTAAAAAGAAAACAAAAAAATAACGCAATGTGTGCAAAAAAAATATTTAAACTGTGATTGTTAATTGAATACAAAATAAATACATGTAATAGGAACTTTGAAAAATGGTACTAAAATATATAAAATTAAAAATAATTAGTTTTTAAAATATAGACAAACAAGCTGCACAAAACTTGGAAAATTTATTAGTTTGTTTTATCTTTTGTTTATACACATACAAATATTGCATGTGCAAAAACTGCAAATGAGTAGATATATAGTCATTTTATTTATAAAAAAGATAAAGGAAGTGTATATGTACATAAAATTGTTAAAAACAATGTTAAAAAAAATTTTACACACACTTCATACATTTACGCATGTAATTGTCATTTTTTTTTTTTCAACAGAAAAAAATCTTAACTATGTTAATAAATTTGATAATTTAGTACATAAAAAATCATATTAAGAAATACCTAAACACATGTGGAATAGCGGGGCCATATTTAAGTTACATATAAAAATACGCTAAGTGCAAGGTAGTCATAATTTGTTAACTAACTTATCTTACAACTTATTCGTAAATATTGAAAACTAAAATTAATATAGAGAAAAATTAACAAATGTACAAAATCTATCAAACTTACAGCTTATTGAATTATAAATTCCATATCAGTAACTAAATTAAAAAAAAAAAACAAAGTTTAAATTTTTAAATTGGCATTAAATTTATTTTTATAAATTTGATTTCTACCATTGAATTTTTTTTTTTAATTATATTAATATAAAACTGAATTCTATACTTATTTGCATAAGTATATTTAAAAATTAATATATCCACAAGTAACTAACATTAGTCCATTAAGTCAGCAAACATTTAATCAAAATTTTACTCAAGTAAGTCTACTAGTTTTTAGTATGAATGAGAACTCTCAATAAACAGCAGCAAAATATAGAAGCTTATAGTGCAAAAGCTCTTCTCTGCACAATATACATATTAGAATTTTTGGCGTATTTTAATATATTTTTATATATCAAATAAAAAAAAATAAATATAAAATGTAGCTTAAACGCACTTATTTAGTTTAGAAACCTATATATTGTTTAATAATATATTATATAGCAACAATTACAAAAATAAAAGTATGTAACATTCGAATATATATAAAATATTTTGTAATCTCAACACATTTGTTAAAGAATAAAAAGATTATAATTACACAAAAAACTACGTTGTTTTTATTTATTTCTTATTCAAATAAACTTTTTCAGTAGAGATCTTTGCCTTTCAAAATCTTGAATATAGTTATAGTCCGCGAGGTAACGTTGCATTTTTCGAAGCAATTTTCTCCCACAAAAAAAATTTTTGAGCAATAACTTAGAAAGTAAGCCATAACTAGAAAAATATGTTAGGGCCAATGTTGTAGAGCAGAAAAAACCACATCGATTTCATGTCCGAAAAATCCTCAAACAACAATATTTGACCCATTTTTTATCGTTTTATAGTTTCAATAAATACTGTAATTTTGAGCAAAATTATTATTTTGGGCGAAAAATGTGGTTTCAGATTTGAACGAAAAATGTTAATTTAAAACTTTCAATAAGTAATTTTAAAACTATGAAAAGTGGGTCAAATCTTGTACGGAAATTTTTCACGCATGAAATCGATGTGTTTTCATCTCCTCTACAACATTGATCAAGACATATTTTTCCACTTGTGGATTACTTTTCGAGTTATTGCGCAAATTTTTTTTTTGTCGACCTCTCACAACCAGGCCCACTAATATTCTGGCGACTGAAGCGTGTTTCGAGTATCATTTATACTTAAACTATCATTTTCAAAAAAATTAAATGGGAGGAAATTGCTTTGAAAAATGCAACGCTACCTCCCGGACTATTATGGAATTAAGTATTCATTTCTGTTTTTCCTTTTTGGGATTTTTTTGTTAATTTGGCACAAGTTTACTTAAATGACAATTTCTAATTACGGAGGTAGTTGCGGATATAGATTTTATAAAAATCTATGTAAGTTGGTTACACCATAATTGATATCCGAAACATGGGATTCGATACATTACGAATTTTCTGAAATTTGGAAAATTTTTTTTTCAAAAAACCGTTATTTTAATGTTCGTATTGTCAAAAAAATTTTAAAAATTCATCAAATCCCGAATTTATATTTATTTTAAAAAAAACTGTATATGGGTCTTTAAAGTACAAGTCTCCTTTTTTCAAATGCCGTTGAGTTTTTTTAAAATATCTCTGGATATGTTGAAATATTTTAATATGCACGTGTCCCTAATGAGTTTTCAGATATAGGAAAATCACAAACATATAAATTTCAATTTTTTATATTGTATGAAAACCCTTTCAAATTCACTTTCTGAATTTTCTGAAACGATGTTTCAATGAGCCAAGTTCAGCAGATTGACATCGATTGGAGTTAGAGGGATCTTCAGGGACACTCTATAAAGCATCCACTGGTGCGTAGTGTGGTCTAAGCCACTTCTTCACGATAGATTATCAATTTATCTCTCATTGGAACATAAAAACTGAATTAACTCTCAAACTGATGTTCTATAGCACACAAAATACTTTAAAAAAAGGCTGAACTATTGTTTGTCACCACCCTGTATTAATCGTATTTATGTGCAATGAATGAGCCACTGCTATGCAACTATTTGATGCATGAATGCTTATGTACGCATTTCCTTTGGAAAATACTAGTGTCAGTGACATCTGTCACTCGTGGATTCCTATTGAACGTGACTTTTCTTGACAATTGAGTTTCAATTTTTGACAGCACAGCTGATGCATAAACAAAAAGCTAAAGAAAAAATCCAAATTCTCCAATGATTTCACTTTTTGCTGGTACAGGAAAATATTAAATAAATAAACGCAATATAAAGTAAAGTGTGATTGAAAATAAACTCGATTATAAACAAATTACGGTGAAATAAACTTTGTTTCTTCTTTAATACAAACTAAATTTAATAAGAGAAAATTTCAGCTGGAGACTCGAGTGTGCAGTTGATTTTTGAAGATTCACACTTTCCTATACTAACGCGTACATGGATACCAAAAATGATGATTCTGCTGGCAGCGATTCGCTGGACAAATCTCTACAAATGAAATGCGTAGTTGATGACGCTGGCGATGGCATGTTACCGAAAGCAGCAACTGCTTCTGAAACTGCACCACCCAATATCAGCGGCAGTGTCGGTGGTTCTAGGAAAAAAATTGAAAGCGATGTTACAACAAAAAAACCTAAGACTGAGACAAAGGTAGGAGATAGTGCAGATGGTGGAAAAGGAGGAAGTATTGGTATAAAAGAAGAACAAGACATTGAAGAAGATAATGCTAATGCTTCCGACTCAAAATTAAAAGTAACAATTCCTAGAGATAATTTCCACAAAAATGACAGTAAGACTACGCCTCTAACTGCAGATACCACAACCGAACTAGATGTCACATCCTCCGCATGCTCTTCAACATCGAGTAGTTCTACCAGTTCATCGCCGGGCAAAGCATTTGAAACAAAAGTAAAGCAGATCTCAAAGAACCTGAAAGAAACGTGTTTGGCTGATGCCACTGCGAAGCTCTTGCCCGAAGCTGCATCGTCGCTTTGTAAAAAAATATTAGAAGATACATCTTCCTCTTCCTCTTCAAATTCTAGTGAATTCGAACAAACAACAGCGGATAAAGAAAATGAGGGAGAGGAGGAAAAAGCAACCATTTCAAGTGCATCCGCCACTACAACCAGCACACATTCACTGTCCGCGGCTCAGGCCTTAATATCAAATTCCGCCACTTCGGAAAGTCTCCCTCAGCCAGATGATGCTGACCTAGAGACAAGTCTCTGTTCTTCGGAAGCCAACGACGACGAAGAATCTTCGCTCAATCATCGATCTAAAAAAGTGCGCTTTCATCCCGATGTTAAAGAGAATGATGGGGGTAATCGTGTCATTCCAAAAAAAAAGAAAAAAATGAAGACAACCGCGGGTGAAGCACAATTTCCTGCTGTACGTTTGGATTTCGAAATGGACTTAGACGAAGAGGAAGACGAAGAAGAGGAGGAATTTGACTTGGCAAAAACAATTGCAGAGGCGCAAGACTACTTAAAACTACATCCTCTTACTTTTGCTCGGCCACACCAGAAAGGAGGCGGTCGTCTGCAAAACGGTTTGATGGAGGAAGAAGATCTACGAACATTATCGGAATCATCGGAGGAGGAAGATGTATACGAAAACTCGGAGCCTGAAAATGGTGTTGAACGTATTCTTGGCAAACAAATCAAAGCCGGGAAGGTGAGTTGAGTTAATGTCAAGGAGTAGTCTTAATCAAACGAGAGTAATAGGATTATTTTAAGCTTATGAGGCTTAACTTAATCCCCTGTACTTCATTTGGAAAGGATATTTGTGTACTGAAATTTTCGTTCAGAAATTCTGCTCAAAAATCGTTTACGAAACGATACGTACTTAATTGAAACGCCCAATTATGTACTTTAATTTTTTGCACTGGAAGGAATGATATAACTAGGTCTAATATCGATATTTTCGAAAATCAAAATATGTTCCAATGTTACCAAACTACGTTTTCTTTGAACGAAAAAAAATTATAAACTATACATACAGTGGACGTCCAATATAACGCATAAATATATAACGAATTTCAATTTTAATGAAACAAATTGAAATTTTTGCATTGATATCTCTAAATTACGAAAATTTTCACTATTCTAAAATACGAACGCTATTTAATTCATGCCGTTTCAACGCAAGAGCCTTACGTTAATTGATAAAGTTAATATAATTGAAGAAGATTAGAGAATAATGCCAGTATAAGTGATCGCAAGTAAATATGGCGTAAATAAAAGCCAGTTTGTTGAATAAAAAAACACTTCAATGTAACGAATTTTACGATATTACGACTGACCCGTGCATTAATTAGTTCGTTATATTGGACGTCTACTGTATTTTGTTTCTAATATTGCACGGTTTTCAAACGCTGAGTCCGAATCTGATGTTCGTCTTCACTATTACATCTGAGTTTTGAAATTAATGGAGGGGTCGTCAAATATGTCAAAACACCGGTTTTTACCATTTACATGCACTCGTACCAAAAACACCGCAAATATATCAACTATACCCGGGTCAGACTTAAAAAAAATCATTTACTGATTTCTGACTTTCTGGCTCTCCATGATACCACTCATTGTAATAAAGACTTCTTAAAAAATGTTCTGTATTTATTTGAATTAAAAACATTAAACTTACACGGTGGTCAAACGCAGGAAATTTTGGAAATTTAAAATCATGTTTCGACAGTAAAAAAAAAAAACACTTCATAATTTGTTTATCATTTCTAGTATAATTTTTGACTTTGAATCTGCCATTTTTGTGAACGCGGCAATCAAAGTCGGTACTGCACGAAAAATGCGTTAGTCGAAGATATCTCATAAGTGGCTGTTTTTATATTATATAACGCTATTTTATGACATTTTTGACACCCTCCTTAACCATTCACATAGCCCAAACCACAAGCTGTCCCATTTATTAAAACCGCGCCCCCCCCCCTCTAAGGGCGTTACGTAATACATAAACAGAAATTTCGTGTTTAATCCCACAAAATCAACATTTTTATTGATGTTGCTGTCTCCTAAATTTATTGCAGAAGTTGGGTAAAAATATAGTTAAGCGCTTTTAAGATAAGACTTTTCTTGAAATTGTTATTTCAAACTAAACTAATTTTTGATCCGTTTAAATTTCTAGACTAACCGATCTTTGAATCGAACCATTGCTTCAAAGAAGCTATAAACCCCTGAACCGAGCCCTCGGTGGTTCACTGCTCCGTTTTTTAACTTGCTTGTACATAAATATATGTAGTACATAGTATATATATATGTACCTTAGAACTTAATTTGAATTTCCACTCATAATTTACTTATTTTTAGGTTGAATTCTTATTGCGGTACGCAGATAAAACAGGACTTTCTTGGGCATCAGAAGATTTCATTTGGAAACAGTGCCCTTCATTGCTTAACAAATACGAACAAAATCGTGAACGGCGTCAGGAACGACTCGTAAGTGTTTTATAGATTTGTTGTAAAGAAACTTATATACGTATATATTTAAACCATTTTTTTTTTATTTCAGATGCGCCACGTGGCGAAGCGTCAAAATATACGCCAAAGATATACTGACTTCTAGGATATCCTCAACCAAACTCTAGTGGTATGGCAATATAAAGGATTATTTATCTGCCTGAATAATAGACACAAACATTCACACCTTTCGGTATCACACATTTTTATTACCATTTTTAAAATGTAATTTTAATTTTTGCTATAGTTTTGTTGTAATATGATAAAAAAAAAAAAAAATGATTTCCTTTTATTCTACATTTGTTAAAAATTCGCAATTCGGTCCGAAAGGCCATAATATGCAGCAACAATAAAATTCATTAAATAATTTTTTATTGTAATTAACCTCTACAAGTTGAAATAAAAAATAAGTTAGCTAAGTTTACAGAAATATAAAACAAAGTTATTGGCAAAAATTATGATGAGCAAATGATTAGAAATGACTACAGGTGATATATTTATTTTGTCATTTCGTTTGTGGGATAGCATTTGATGATGTACCAAAAAACATTTCCTCATAAAACGAAAAATTGTTGAGCACAACTGGAGTGCAATAGAAAGTGATTGCTGTCTCAATAAACTCTCGTTAATAATACATACCTACATCTTTTTTAATAATTTTTACTTAGACTTGTACTTTTTCACAATTACATCGTAAAGTTTGCAAAAATTAAAAGTGAAATAAAGTATGCTTTTTTTTTGTACCGCAATGTTTCAGAGTATCAGGAGACCGACCCTATGGAAATTCTTGAGAGAAGAGGTTGAGTAAGTAGAATAAATATGGAAATAAATGGAATTTGTTGAAAAAAGTTGAGAGGTTGAAAAATTTTCAAACAGTTAAAAAAATGTCGATGTATGCACATAATATGGAAAATGTTGAAAATAAATTGAAGGATTGAAAAACTCGAAAAAAGTTAAAAGAAGTTGAAAAAGTCGAAAAAAATGTTTAGCATTTGTAGCTAATAGTCAAGGAGGCAGCATTGCATTTTTCAAGGTCATTTTCTCCCGCTTAGTAATAGAAGTAAGCGTCAGCCGCTAGAGTCATGGTGGGTGAGAGACCCACAAAAAAGGTTTTGCTCAATAATTCGGAAAGTAGTCCACAAGTAGCAAATTATGTTAAGACCAATGTTGTAGAGTAGGTAAAAACACATCGATTTCATGTCCGAAAATCTCAATTCGATAAGATTAAACCCACCTCTCACCGTTTTAAAGTTTCTAATAAATACATACTATAGTTTTGAGCTAAAATAGTTATTATGGGCGAAAAATGTTAAGTTAAAACTTTTAACATATATCTTTTTTTTATAAAATGGAGATGGCAATTAAAAAGTTTAAAACTATTAAAACTGGGTGAAATTTTGTGATACTGAAATTTTTCGGGCATGAAATCGATGTGTTCATCTGCTCTACAATATTGGTCAAAACATAATTTTCTAATTGTGTCTTACTTTCCGAGTTATTGCTATATGTAAAGGGTGTTTTTTTTAGAGGTATACAACTTCGAATTGAAATAAAACACAAGAAAATCGTTTTAATGTCCATCAATTTGGCTTTATTGGAAGGATAATTTTATGCCATTAATGTTTAAATATGATTTCGGGCATGTGGCCGCCGCGGCTGGCTCGAATAAAGCCAATTCTAGAGGTCCAATTTTCAACCACTTTTTCGAGCATATGGGGCCGTATGTCGGCAATAACGCCACGAATGTTGGCTTCCAAGTCCCCTAACGTTTCTGGTTTGTTGGCGTAGACGAGCGACTTCACATATCCCCAAAGAAAATAATCCAATGGTGTCAAATCACACGATCTTGGTGGCCAATTGACAGGTCCATTCCGCGAAATTATGCGCTCATCGAATGTTTCCTTCAATAAATCGATTGTGACGCGCGCTGTGTGGCATGTAGCGCCGTCTTGTTGGAACCACAACTCATCCACATTCATGCCATCCAATTCGGGAACAAAATAGTCGGTTATCATGGCTCTATACCGGTCTCCATTAACGGTAACTGACTCTCCAGCATTATTTCGGAAGAAGTATGGCCCAATGACTCCACCAGCCCATAGAGCACACCAAACAGTCAGTTTTTGTGGATGTAATGGCATCTCAAGGGTCTCATGTGGATTCTCTTCACTCGAAATGCGGCAATTTTGCTTGTTGACGTAGCCATTCAACCAAAAATGAGCCTCATCACTGAACAAAATTTTGTGATGAAAATCAGCATTGAGATCAATCTCATTTTCGGCCCATACACCAAAATCACGACGCATTGCATGGTCTCGCGGCTTTAATTCTTGCACAAGCTGGATCTTATAAGGTCGGAAGCCAAGATCTTTGCGCAAAATCTTCCATAAAGTTGATGGACAAAGCTCCAATTGCTGTGCACGGTGGCGAATCGATTCATTCGGGTCCTCTTCAACATTTTGCTCTACAGCGGCAATTGTTTCTTCGGTGCGCACTGTTCGACGTCTCTGCGGATGCGTATTATCACATAGAGTAAACGTAGTGCGAAAACGATCCATGGTTAACCGAATTAATTGCTCTGATGGACGATTATGTCGACCATAAAATGGACGGAGCTTGCGGTAAACTTCGCGAACTGAACCATTATTTTCGAAATAAATTTGCACGATTTGCAAGCGTTGTTCTTTTGTCAACCTATTCATGATGAAATGGCAAACCAAACTGAATATAAATGACATTAGAGTTGCCAGATTTGACCACAAAATCCCAGTTTTATCTCTATTCGAAAAATTTATATGTCACTTAATTTCCAGGTAGGGTTTCTGGAAAATAAAAGTGTATTTTATTAAAAAGTTGATTCACGTAACTAGCTAGGAAGACATGTATGTCGAAAGTTAGCAATATTAAATAATTTGTACCATGTAGAACTTTTTTTTTGTTGCTTGTATATAAATATTTTTATCTCCAACTAACTGACCCTGCAGACGTTTTTCTGCCCTTCTTTATGTCTCCGAAATTGTAATGTGTTACTATTTTCCTTAAATATCTTGACTCCAACGCCATCTACAGGATCCCAAATACGTTTAAGCATTCTCGAGCACGCCCCCACCACATGGTGCGAATATGGTTTCATAATCTCTTATGGTCAAAGAATGTCTTCTTTGCTTATGGTTACGGGGATATTCAAATTCTAATATTCAATTTCTAAGATATCTCGACGCCACCGCCACCTACCAGGTCCAAAATACACATAACCCTCCTCGAAGACCCAACCAGCCCATGGTGTGAATATGTCTGTCTCGTATGGTTACGGAGTCACGGACATATACTAATTTTTAAAATTTTAAAAAATATTTTTTGCTATAATCCTCCTTGCTTGATCCTTGCCTAACCAATTGAACTGAACACAACAAAAACTAGTAAAGGTGCTATCTTCGGCCGGGACGAAACTCACATACCCTACACTGCACTGAAAGTACTTTCCAAATAAATGTTAGAAAGACGTTGAAAAGGTTGAAGAAGTCGAAAATAATGTAATAAGGTTCAAATAGGTTGAAAAGCGTTGAAACATTTGAAAAAAAACTGAAAAAGTCTAAAATGTATGGAATCTATTGCAGAAAGTTAAAAGAAATTGAAAAAGTCGAAAAAATGTGGAAAATGTTGAAAGTCGTTAAAAAACTCAAAAATAGTTCCAAGAAGTCCAAAAATGATGCGTTAGACATACTATAGGAAGTAAATATTTAGATCGTGGTACCGCGGGAATCTTAATTGTAGGGGTGTAATCAAAATAAAATTTTTAAGTATCGATATTTCGAAATCCAAACAAGGTATCGTTTTTTTATTTAACATTTTTGAATTATTTCAAGCTGTTCTATTGAAAACAATTCTTAAATTGCGCCGCCATTGAAATTTTGACATTAACGATACTATCAAAATCAGATTTTTAAGTATCGATAACTCGAAAACTAAACGAGATATGCATTTTTTTTATTTAACGTTTTCGATTTAATTTGACGTGTTTTATCGGAAAACATTGAAAACTCGTGGCGCCACGGATATCGTAATCGTGCCTTATTCAATCAATCCTAAGAATGTATGTGCTTTCATATAAAAATTCCTGCCATAACTTAGGAAACTACAAATTTTTTACTGATGACGCAACATAAAATTCGACATAAAATTTTTTTTCATAATTGTTGGTAATAACTTAAGTTAATTTTTTTTATATTTGCTAATTTATTTTTTATTGTAACTTGTAGAGGTTAATTTTAACAAAAAATTATTTAATGAATTTTATTGTTGCTGCATATTATGGCCTTTCGGACCGAATCGCGAATTTTTAACAAATGTAAAATTAAAGGAAAGCATTTCCTAGCAAAAATTAAACTAAACGAGATATCGAATTTTTTTTTTGACATTTTCAATTTATTTTGACGTGTTTTGTCAAAAGAATTCCTCAAATCGTGGCGCCACAGATAAATTATAAAAAAAGTTTCATCAATTAACTCGACATAACTAAAACTGTAGTTCCGGAATTAGAGCGTTGGGGAGCGTAGCGCCAATCGTCAAATTGGAAAAATCAACACAATTAAAAATATAATATTCTGAAACACCCGCTATTATGTGTGACAGTTCTATTTCATAAAAATTTAAAATGGCGTCGCGATATTTCATTCTGGACGCCATATTCCAATGCATTTACTTCCAATCCATCTAGAGCACGAGATAAAACATTTTACTTTTCCAATTCGGCTAACAATGTGTGTGTTTAAAAGAGATAACTGATATAGCAGTGTCTGATGCGTTTTACGTTGGCTTGGCTTTTTTCATAAGACAAGAGCAAAAGTATCGCGCATTTTGTGTTTTCCAAAATTAAGCTGTTAACAAATAATAAATAGGATACAAATAAAGCAGCTGAAAATTTTTCTTTTAAATATATAGTTAAAAGAAGTTAATTTTTACTGTGAAATGTGAGTGCAACAATTACAATTGATTGAAAGTTCTTTCAACACCGGTTTAACGTAAATTATGGGTTTTTCTGGTTCATATTAATTCTTGGAATGTTCTCGTCTTCGACGTTGAATGTTTTTTTTTTTTCATCGATAACTTGAACAATTTTTACAAGTCTTAAAAATTTTTGAAGTTTTCTATTAAAAGTGGCAGGATAATATAATTGTAATAAAAAGAGATAAATCAATAAATTTTTATTTCTAACAACAAAGGAGCAGCAAAACCATGAAATCCAAAAAAGCAGAATCTGCAGCCGCCGATTCTGCTGCAGTTGACAATTCTGATGCTTCTTCTGCAGAGGAGGAATACGCAGTTGAAAAGATTTGCGACCGTCGTGTACGCAAAGGAAAGGTTGGTTTTTAGCTTGCTGTCGGCCAGCTTTTATTTAATGGAGTACCTATTCCAGGTCGAGTACTACTTGAAGTGGAAGGGCTATCCAGAATCAGATAATACATGGGAGCCAGAAGAAAACTTGGATTGTCAGGATTTAATTCAACAATATGAAGCTAATCGTACAAAGGATGAGGTAATTGAATCAGGAGGGAGAGTAATCGTGTTCTGTCAAATATTTGTTAGTTTTTGGCGGGAAATTTCAACTACAATTCCGCTAAAAAGCGCTTACTTAAAAATGGTACAGCTGTACCATGCTTTAACCATATTTCTGAAAACTCTTGTTTTTTTCGATAGTATTTCTGCGAAATTAAAATTAGTTCCGAAAATATCCTTTTTGTTCAGAAAGTGCATCTTTAACAATTAATCCGCAAAGTTTGACATTTCACATAAAAAGTTAATTCATGATGCATGAGTGAAACAGTTTCATCTGCTGAACCATCCTTGCTACGTACCACCAGTGTCGTGACGTAAATATCTGCTGCCACTCAACCTCGATAATTTGAAAAAGTTAATTTAGGAGTTCCTATACGATTATTTTTTGTTTTTTTTTGAGCCAGTATCAAAAGTTAGAGAATAGGTTTGTTCTCGGAATGCAGTAATTGGAAATTGCGCATATACAGTGGTTCCTACGCATAATCGGACAAGGCTTTACTTTTTAAAAACTATATGAAAAATTACGAACCAATCGGAACTTCAAAAAAATTGGAATGCCATTCAATTCATCCTTAATCTCCTATTCTTACAACAAAAAAATTTATAAAACAACCAATAATTTTTTAGAAATTATAAAAATGAATAACTCTTACTTGCTCAACGAATAATCGGACAACATACCAAGTAGTGAAAAAATTGTCGAAATTTTTTTTCTATAAAGGATTATTTTGAGTATTTTGTTTTACGTTGTATTACTTTGCACCTATTAGTTACATTCAGTGTTAGAAATTATATTTATCACAACGCGTATTATCAGTAATGGCTCCAAAATGAAAGCAAGCATGCCAGCTTATTGTAAAATTACATGGAGAGGGAAAACTCCACGAAATTGGTGAATTAGTCGGAAAAACTCATTCGACTGTCCACGAAATCATAAAAAGGTACCGTGAAGACTTTAGATTGACTTGCTAGTCCAAAGATGTACAGGGAAAAAAGCTTAATAGAAGATTAGAACGCAGCATTTTAAACGAAATTAAAAAATATCCATTCAAAATTGCAAAAAAAATTAAATATCTCTAAATAATAGTCTTGGAAAGGATGTATGCTTGAACACTGTATCTAGTGTGTTACATAAGAACGATTTTTATGGTAGAATTGCAAGTAAAAAGCCATTTCTAAGCCAAATTAAAACAATCAAGATGGTGAAATTTGCAAAAGAATACCTGCTCAAAACAGATGAATTTTGGAAAACCATAAGCACTCATTTAATATGTTTAGAATGTTGTTATTTCAACTTTTTTTCTGTATATTGAGATTCTCTATTCAGATGAAGTTGAAATAACAAAATTCTAAACATATTAAATGAGTGCTTACATTACAAAAAAAAAGAGTCGTAACCCAGAGGGTAAACCCCTCTATTCCTACATTTTCGAGGTCGCTGAAACCGAATACCTATGACACAAAAAAAAAAGATTTCAATGGCCAGTTTTCGCGCTACCACCCCTTTGCCGTCCTCCTGGGGATGAAACACAAATTGGCATACAAAGTTAAAATGGATGTGCAATCCTACGGTAATTGACATTGTAATACCGAAAATGATAATAAAAAATAAGCATGTACGACCTTTCTATCACCCCCTAACGAGCCTTCCTTTACTACCCCTAGAAAGGGGTTGAAACTACTTTCCATGTAAAAATGTGATGGATGTGCGCTGGAAATGACAACTAAAAGTAAATTTGACCATTCCTTTACCACCTTTAGCACCCACTCTTTTTTTGCATGAAAATTAAAGGGGCACTATGGTGTGATGAAAGGATCAAACTTATTTTTTGTTTCAGCATGCAAAGAAAGGTAGGAATGCACATCCACTTCAACTTTGAATACCAATTTGAATTTCGACCCCCAAGTGGGTGGGAAGGGGGCGGTAGCGGGAAAACTGGCGATTGAAATAATTTTTTATGGTCATTCGGTTTCAGCGATCTCGAAAATGCAGGAAAAGTGGGGTCTACCCTCTGGGTCATGACTTTTTGAAGTGAAACTTCTTTAGTGGGTGTCATTTGAAAAATTTGAAACGCAAAACAGGAAACGATTTTTTTTAATTGGATCTAGAATAGATATAGCCATAATATTATATATTATATGTCAAATTAAAATACTCATTGAGCAGAGTGTGCTGAAACTATCAGCTTTCAGATCGGGTGACCAAAAGCTGAGACATAAGCATGGAAAGATTTTCTAGTTTTTCAATTTTGTAAAGCAATACTGATCAACTACCAAAGCCTTGCTATAGCAAGTATAGTTGATTGCTTTCTATTACTATGTTTATGCGAAAGCTTAGTTCGTTTTACCGAAGAGTCGACACATCGTGCGTTCAAAGATCTTTGAATTTTGGTTTTATGTAGGTGTTCTGAATAATGGCATGGCCTATACTAGGGATGGCCTGCTGCTGTGCCCAAAAGTCAACAGCTGACGTTTACAACAAACATTTCGCGCTAGTTTGTACAAATTTGTGAAGGATTCCAACGAAAAAAAAATGAAAATAAATGTGTTTTGTCTTTTCCACGTATTGGAAAAATTTCCCAGTAGAAATTCGTGCATCACTGATGTTAATAAACATAGATAAAGTTGGCATATAAAATAATTGTATTATTTAACAACAAAAAGAAAACATTTCATAAATCTTATACATATTATGTATACCTATGTACGTTATACAAACATATTAACAGAGTTTACTTAAAAATAATCTATTTTTCCATGAACTAAAACTACTTTTCCATAAACTAAAACTATTTTTCCATGAAAATTAACTTTTTTACAACAATTAAATATTACAAGTCAATAACATCGACATGCTTAAAAAATTGCCCTTCGCATAAATAATGTTTTTGTTTGCATTTGTTTTGTTTTTGCACGTTTGATTCCGACTGGGTTTCTCGCATGATGGCCCTTTTCATTCAATGTGACCGCGGGAGGGTAAATGGCCAACACTAGCCTATACAATCAAATGCTGTCGCATATGCGTATTTTATGTTTATTGCGTGGACGTAAATGCAAAGAAATAACAAAAACAAATAATCGAAATTTATTAGAACAAAAAAAAAAAAACATTTAGAAAACTAAACTGTGTTTAGAATGAGACGAGAATGTTTATTAAAATGATAAAAATTGACATCTAGAATAGCTACAGCAGAAAATGATATATCAAATTAATGTACTTATCGAGCAGAGTGCACTAAAACTTCGCAGCTTCGAGATTGGTTAACCAAAAGCTGAGACATAAGCGTGGAAAGATTGGCTATTTCTTAAATTTGTTCAAGTAATTCACTGATTAACTACCAAAACCTTGCTGTACCTATTCTAGATCAGTGATGACATTTTCGGTACATTTGCGTCCTGAAAAGTCGTCAGTACATTCGACAAGTTTTCAGTACATTCGGTACATTTGCCGCACTTTTAGTACATTTGGCGAATTTTCAACGCATTTTCAGTACATTTTCGGTACATTTGGACAATTCAAAAATTACCTTTTTTTTAGGAAATTCAAATAATTCGAGATAGTAAATCGCAATTTGTAGGTGATCATTTTGTAATTAACTGTGAAATATATCTCATTTTGCTAAAGTAATTTTTAAATGTTTAGAAAAAGTTTCATAATTTCAGTAAACTTGAGTATTCAAGACAAAAAAGTACATTCGGCCTCTAAAAAGTACATTTCAAGTCTAGATTCAGTACATTTTCACAAAACCCAAATGCCAGCACCGTTCTAGATCCCGTCAACTTATATCATTTTAATAAAACATTTTCGTCTCATTCTTTCGCAGTTTAGTTTTCTGAAGCTTTCACTTCTACCGCGTGTGATCTGCACACTTGTTTTTTTTTTTGTGTGTGTTATTAATGGAAAGGAAGAAATAAAAACTATTGAACAATAACGAACAAAATCACAACTAAAAATCTTAAAACTTATATTTTTTATTAAATAAGTGTCTTAGCCTTCAGTACTCCTTAGTTTATTAAAAAAAAAAACTCTTTCCGTGAGAGCATTTGAAACTCTACAATTTGCAAATATGGATTAAAAAGTATAACTAATGGTTTTTAAAATGGTCATGCTTCTGTATGAAGCTTACCACTTCCACCTCTTTTTACCCGTGAGATATAGCTTTTACAATAAAATTAATGGATACACTTGCCAAAAATCAAAGGTCTGATAAAGGTCCAAATAAACGAGACAAACCGTCTGCGCAAATACATACATTGTTTTTCTTGTCGTTCTAACGTCTGCACACGGCACAGACAGAATTTTTCATATTATTTTGACTGAATTTCAAATCAGACGGCGCAGACCATTTGCGCAAATCAAACAAAATTTAAAAATTTTTGATTTTACGCAAACGGTCTGCGATAACAGCACCTCAAACGGCACAGCAGTCTGCACAAACTCATATTTGTGAGCGGAATTTCTCCTTCATACTATGCATTATTTATATGTACAGCTGCGGTCATAATAATAGCACCAAAAGCATGGTAAACATCTTTTACGAAAAATCTCGGAAACTTCAGGGACTAATCGAAATTTATGTAATATGCCAGATGCTCCCTATCTAAAGAAATCTTTAAAAAATATATTATCCTAATTTTATGACAAGATAATGCTCATAAATGCCAATATTCGACAATCAGAAAAATAGCACCAAGCAGATATCACAAAATATTATAAATTTTCTTGAAATGTTGTGAGTATTTCTTTAATTATTTATTACTTTAGACTAAGTTTTACATTAAATACACATTATATTAATACTTTGATGCATGTTTCTTATTGGCTATGACTACGATTACATTGAGTCCTTCAGTTTTTGACACTTTTCTTCAGGGATTGCCTTCCAGGAATGTTAATGGCAGCCCATAAGTCAGTATTGTGTTTTGGCTTGCAGTTCCAATGCATGGATTGCACCATCGTCGTAACATGAAAAACATGCCGACACCATAACACTAGTTTCGTCGTGTTTTACAGATTTTGTTGTAAAATATGGCCTATATATGTTTGAGGGTTGCCTTACATACAAGCGAGATCTTCTGCCACCAACAAAAAACACGGAATACAGACCAAGTTTTACAACAAAATCTGTAAAACACGACGCAACTAGTGTTATGGTGTCGGCATGTTTTTCATATTACGACGATGGTACAATCCATGCATTGGAACTGCTATGGATCAGCACGTGTATATGCATTTTATACAGGATGTGACGGTGCCGTATGCTGGTGATGAAATGCCGATAGTTTGGACACCAGCATACCAGCAAAAAGTCTGAAAAGTGGTACCAAGACAATCAAGTCAATGGGATAAAATGGCCACGGCAGTCACCAGATTTGAACCCAATTGAAAATTTGTGGGCTGATGTTAAGAAAGGAATGTCAGACAGTCAGCCAAAAAACAGCAGTCATATAGGGGTTTCACCTCGGAATGAGAGATAATAAGCTGTAAACTCGTATACACCTTCATTTTGGTGTTCTAAAGTTGTCTCAAAAGTCTCATAAAATCTCGTATCTGCGCCGTAAGTTATTCAAGGTCAAAGGTCACAAAAATAAGTTTTTCGCGATTATCTCGGTTTCTAAAGCTCCAATGATGTTTACATTTATTATAAAAATTGTAGAACATAAAATTTGCGACAATTTTTGTTTAAAATAATTTTTCATTCGCCTAACCGTTTTTGAGATAGAGGGCCATACTCACTGTAATGCAAGGTCAACCGTGAATCTCAGTGTATAGTACCTTGTATAAAGTTATTAAATCATTAAAATATCATTAACAATAAATAATTTGTGTTTTATTATATTTAATAGCATTTTGCATATCGGGCATTTCACGCGAAGCGGACTTATATCTTATACATATATTCATTTGATAATACTTACCTACTTTGTGTAACTAAAAACCCATTAGTTGAAATACTTATTGTATATCTTAATTTATAAGTAGATTTTAAGTAGAAAAATAATTAAGTATTTTGGGAAAAAAATATTTCATAAAATCTCTACAAAGACTTTCCAATTTCAACCAACTGGCTCAAGAAAACTGCCTTGTACAGCAATTATACGAAAATGGACACAATCAAAAATAATCCTGATTCTAACATTTTCAGTTTAACATGATCTTATTATTTTTCCTTTCTACTAGCTAAATAAATCAGACCATAAACCACCCAAAAAGGATACAGGAAATACCAGCGGCAGATCCAGTTCTGCAAGCAACAAGCGCAAAGGCCCAGATGAAAAACCCACTGGTGGTAAGATAATAAAGATAAAATAAATTAACACTTAAAAATAAATGATTTTCCTCAAATTTTATAGGTAGTAAGAAGAAATCTCGACGTGATTCCTTTAAATCGGAAACTGATAATGATTCTATAAGCGAGTCGACATCTTCAAAAACAATAGAAAAAACTGGTTTTGACAAAGGACTTGATGCTGAAAAAATTTTAGGAGCCTCTGATTCAGGTGGCATTCTAACTTTCCTTATCCAATTTAAAAGCAATGATCAAGCAGAAATGGTGCCAGCATCAGTGGCTAACTTAAGAATACCACAAATGGTTATAAAATTTTATGAAGATCGACTCTCATGGTACTCAGATAATGAGGAATAAACATGGCAAGAAAAATTTTCTCAATAAAACAACAATACATATGACAGTTCAACTTCAGTTTTACGTTTTTACATTCAATAGTAATTATTTAACAAGATCTTATCTTTTTTTCTGTTTTTGTAAAGCATGTAGGTCTGTTCGGTTACTGCTGTAGATTACTTTAGAGAAGTCACCGAACAGACCTCATTTAATTAGGTTAAATAAGTTTCGTTGTCCTTATTACACATACATAACTGTTAAAAAAAAGATATTGTTGGAAGATTTAATAGATGAAATTACAGTAATACCTGATTGCTGCTAAATTACTATTTGGGTATATTTGCCAAACAATTTAAGCTGAAGATCAGGGAAATTATTTTTAACGAATCATAGAGAAACTTCTGAAATTTTGTGCTTCTTAAATTGCTAATATATTTCGCTAAAAATTTATTTAGTTTTACGTTTTTATTTTGATTTATTTAGTGATTCAGTAAGCATTGTAAAAAGAGAGGGCTTATAATACAAAAGGATCATCTGGTGTTTTCATCAATCCTTCAGTTATAATTGACAATAATATGTAATTGCAATAAACAGCTTTAAATCCAATAAATATTCCCATAACCGCAAAACCTTCGAGTGGATCCTTTTAAACGATGCAAAAATCCAGAATTATTCCATTGTATAATTTCCAAATACAATTGATCTCGAAAAGATAAATGAATATAAAACCAGGCTTATTCATGGTTTCGAATTCTTTACGTTCGTACATTGGGTATGTGCTCAAGTCTGTTTTCAAATCAAAATTACTAATATTACTTCCACTACGAAGTACCTAGAGGCGTTGCACATACAGGTATTGAACTTAATTAGCTGGCCAAAATTATTTTGAAATGAAAATGATTCCAAATGTTTGTTTGATGCTGTATAGTGAGAAAGCAGTGATTTCTGTCTGTTTTAAGAAAATTTAAAATAAGAAAAAAGACGTGGTTAAATTTATTAAAAAAAACTGTTTATTTTTATATAAATTGCATAATTATTACTATTTACTCATCACTATCGTTACTTAATAGCATACTAATTGTATCCGGAGGAAAGCCTAAACCAAAATAAATTAAAAAACATAAGAAGTGGTAATATCCATTTCTTAAAGTACTGAACTTAAAATCGTTGAAGTTGGGAAACCGGAAACCCTAATTATTATTATTTTTTTTTATGTTAAAACTGCAATCCAAGCAAACTTTTTCTATGTTACAAGAAAACCTTGATAATCACAATATTCTGCACTATTTTTATATTCAAATTAAAGGCAATTACCTGCAGTTTCAGAATCCTAGCTTATATAAGTTTCACCAATTTACAAAGTATTTATTACTATACCTATGTAAAAACAGTTTTATGATATGTAAGAAAAAAAATATCTAAAAAACCTTTAATCGACACTCGAATTCAAATTGACTTTGACAGTCATGCATTGTAAACCTATTTTTATCAACCTGCTTTGTATTTAGAAAAATCACTTTTGGCCGGCTAAACCATCCAAATACCTGTATGTGCGTTGTTAGTATAAAAGATGCTTCTTTTAAGAATCCAGAAAAACCTCACTCGATATAGCTGATGTGGTTGTCTTCGCAAAGTGGGTATGTAAAGGAAGTACCTGTTTAGTACTTACATGTGGGCTCTCAGTGCCCACCTATCCACCTGTTTCAGTACATTTTGTATAGGAATTCAATCTTTTTTCATGGCGTTTGATAAAATGTTCTACGCTTTTCCGTGTATTGCCTGTGCTGTAGAATAGGGATGCTCAACTTTGTTGCCCAAACGTCGATAGCGAGTTGACTTCTATCACATGAATTTCGCTCTGAAGGATATACTAAATTTGTTTTTTACCGTTATATAACGTCTGCACCGGATTGCTAAGTTGGCTTTGAAATTTTAGTTACTATTTTTTTTTTTTTTTGATTATTTTTGGTAAGTATAAAATACGAAATAAAAAGTTTTTGAGTCGTTGCTGCTCTTAAAAGCTATGCTCTTGCCGTTTCTGTCTTATGATCCGGGATTTGAACAACGGCTATAACATTACTATGGATAACTTGACAAGAGTTCTATGGGCTATTGAACTATGTACATATGTATGTTCAAAAGATGTATTCTTTGTAGGTACTATCCGTTCCCATAATCCTGAGCTATCGAAATAGCTCACCGACCCACAGTGGATGGATATGTATGGAACGGCGGCCATAAATAGTAATAATTGCGCTACACTCTTGAAATTTGATACATATGTTTAAAATGTAAAAATAGGAAAAATTTGTGAATATGAGTAAAATCGGTCCACGGACACGCCTACCTCCCATACAAGGTTGGGATGTGGTTGAGACCTTTTTTCAAAATGGGTATCAATTCCCTTTGACTTGGCAATGCTGATTTCAAAAATGTTATTAATTTTGCGATATCTTTTATAGTTTTCAAGTTATTAGAGAAAAACCAAAAAAGGTGGCCATTAACAGTAGTAATAGCGCTAGAGTCTTCAAATTTGGCACAGACGTTTTTTGGGTTAAAACCACAAAAACTTATGTACATAAAAAAATCGGTTCAAGGACACGCCTACCTCCCATACAAAGTTGAGATGTGGGTGAGACCTTTTTTCAAAATGGATATCAATTCCCTTTAATTTGGCAATGCTGATTTCAAAAAAATACAAATTTTGCGATATCTTCTATAGTTTTCAAGTCATTAGAGAAAAATGAAAAAAGGTGGCAGTAGTAATAGCGTTAGAGTCTTGAAATTTGGCACAGACGTTTTTGGGTTAAAACAACAAAAACTTGTGAATATGAAAAAAATCGCTTCACGGACATGCCTACCTTCCATACAAAGGTGGAATGGTTTTTGATGTTTTATTTCAAAATGGGTATTAATTCCCAATAAATTGGCTATGCTGATTTCAAAAATTTTATAAATTGCCCGATATCTTTTATAGTTTACAAGTTATTAGAGAAAAATAAAAAACTACATATATTAAACACCACATTTGAAAACTAGATACAGAATATAAATAACGAATTTATTGGAAAATATAAAATAACAATTCTAAATAAAATTTTTAATATTTACTGGAAAATATATCATTAGAATAATAAAAATAATAATAATAAAAAAAATAATGATAATAATAAAAATGTTCATAATCGGACTTAAGCCCCATATGCTGCATCTACCATACCTTCACTACGTTATATTCAGGTATAAAAAGGGTGAACCCCAAGAGGGATAGAAAGAGAAAAAATATCCCTTTTCAGTTCCCTTCTACTAAAAGGAACTTCTTTCAAAATTTAAGCATCTTATTTCACACTGTAAGCTTTTACAATCGATAAAATTATTGTAAAGCGTTGCAAAATGTGAAGAAATAAAAATATTTTTCCCTTCAAATGTTGCAGTAGAAAAATAATCATAAAAAAAAATTCTGAAAAAAAGCAGCTGAAATCTTGGACTTTGCTTAACCATACTTTCTCACATAACATATTAAAAAATTTCCGAAATCCGGGGATATATTTTTTTTTTTTTTGTCAAAGTTTGCCAATTTTCTCAATTATGACTTTTACAGCCCTAATTTTAAAAAAATTCACAACAAACATTTTTTGAAAAGTATGATCTATAAACTTTATGCTAATATGCAATTTTGGTATATTTCAATAAAAATAAATTAATAAGAGCATTTCATAAAAGTCAGAATTTTTTGTTCCTTCTAAAACTACATTAGGAAAAACTTGATAAAAAAAAAATGTGAAAATTTGCAGCTGAAAATTTGTTTTTTAGCTAACCATACTTTCTTGCATTACATATAAAAAAATTTTCGAAATCCGGAGATATACTTTTTTTTCTGTCAAAGTTTGCTAATTTTCCACTTTTATCATTTTTCAATATAATTTTTGAAAAATCCGTACAATTCATATAAAGACGATAAAAAAAATAAAAAAAAATTTTTATAAAGTGGAAGTAATGTACTTTCCGCCAATATGCTATATTATAGTATTTTGTTTCAAACAAGTTAACTAGAGCGCTTTTATAAAAAGTTTCATAGAACATTTTTCGTGTACAAAGTTCAACTTTGAGCCCACTGTGTCACTAAACTCAAAACAAATTTAATACTTTTGTAGTTTTTTTTTCATTCCCTAAGTATTCTCTGACGGTTCTCTTAAAAATTTTTTCAATCCCTAGCACTTTCAAAATCTTCCTATTTATGGCCACAAAAATCCACTGTACTACAATGTATAAATTATTTAATATTGCTGACCTAAATAAAAGACCAGGTACTTCTTACTTCAAGCGGAGCTATTGTGCTTGCTCGAGTTATTGTGCTTGCTTTATTTCTTACTTAGGGAAATTAGAATTAGAGCTTCTAACTCTCCGAAAAGTTAAGTTAATTGAAATTTTTGACTTTAATGAATTAAGCTGTACAATGAATTGAGCCCTAGTTGGTTATGTTATTACATATTTCAATTCAAGTCCTGAGTTTTATCATTAATAAAATTAAATTCACATTAACTTTATTTTTTAACTAAAGAAAACGTGAAAATTAATTTTACTAGTGATGTCACTGGTTACTAAAAGTATTCGTTTACAAGCACGCATTACTAATGCCTAACCAGAATGCAGTTTCCGATATCGAGGAGGACGACAATTTCTTTAACCTAAAAAATGTATTTTTAATTATTAATATGTAATACGACTTAAATTAAATTTTTCATTTTCATATTATATTTTAGATGTAATACTTCATTTAAGTATTTGATTGACAAAAAATTGTATTTACATATATTTAATTAAAAAGATTTATGAAATGAATATATCAATGTAATTTAGTTGGTTCGGATGTGTTGTGTTTAAAAGGCCAAAGCATTTAAGGAAAAGTGGTATAACTCATTGACTTATACCTATGCTGACCATCCGTCCAGTAAGTCCCGGGACAGTTCTATATTTCAAATTGCTGTACCGGTCTTTTTTAAAGAAATACAGGACGTACAAATGTCCCGTATTTGCATATTCATTTTTTTTTTCTTTAAATAATGTTTAAACATTTCATTATTTTAAAAAACTTAAAGGGAGCAATTGAAATTTAGTGACCTTTAAAAAAAAACAAAAAAAATTACTTCATGAAATTTTATTCGATTGGTTAGAAAGAAAAATTAACACCTTGTGATTGGTGTGCAACTGATTTAGGCCAAGGGAAAATTTATGGAGATATGGGCAAATAAATGCAAAAAGTGCAATAAAACGGATTTTTGGGGATACATATCTCGAAAGCGATTCTTAATTAAAAAATAAATGCTTTCAGTGGCTCTTATATACAAGGTGTCCCATTTTAACTTACACAGCTGAATAGGTCAAAAGTCAAGTTAGAGTTCAAAGTGACCCCTTAAGGTTATTTCAAGGTCGAATTCCCGCTTGGTGCAGAAAAGCTAGTAATCATTGGCTGGACCGCTGCACAATCTTGCCTTAACTGGCTGCAGCTTTTCTGCACCAAGTGGGAATTCGACCTTGAAATGACATTCAGGGTTCACTTTGACCTCTAACATGAATACCTATCTGAACGTAGAATTTTGTGCTCTTTCGGAATCCGAGGCCAAAAATAGGGGCATCCATTTGAAAAACCAAAGTTGACCTTCAAATAACATTGAAAATGTAGGACAAGGTCATAGTTAATGTCATGGCTGGATCAGCCCTTTGATACTCACCAACTTTTATTTAAAACATTTTTTGAATGACTTGCAATTTTTTGACTTATTCAGCTGTGTAAGTTAAAATGGGACACCCCGTAGATTGCAGAAGCAATTTCAGTCATCAACTGAATCTGAGGCCGACGTGTCTACAATTGTGAACTTGAGAAGCTTAGAGAAAAGGCTACGATCCAGTTAATTGCTATATTTTCCATATAAATTTTTGTGTGTTTATTTTTTATGCTTCTTAATTGAAATAAATTGTGCGCTTGTTTTTCTATTAAATTTGCTGTGCTTAAGATATCTGTAAGGTTTTTACGAAAGTTCGACTACTTAGCCTACGATTACACGGTCCGACAAAGGTTTGTACACATGAAAAATTTCAATGTATTCTGAAAATAGACACTAAAGAAAATATCTCGTGGTTTTTCTACAGCACGTAGGATTTTTTTTTAATCGATGCCACATCCCCCCCCCCCCATATGAAAGAAAATTAAAATTCATCAACTATTAGACGCAAATAAACAAAACTTGGTATATAAATAAAAGGTAGATCCAAAAGTAAGATTCAATGAAAAAATGGGAGGTGCTCCACCTCCAATATTAGAAAAAAATCAAATATTTTATATCTCTGTAACTGGTTGACACAGTTCGATAAGATTTGGTACAAGCTTTGTTAGGTTAGAAAAAGTACGCAATGCCACGCCCTCCCATAGAAGCGAAGATTTAAAATCATTATATCTCATAAACTATTTGACGAATTTATATGAAACTTGGTACGTAAATACCCACATTTTTTATACCTCAGCAGCTATTTGATGGAAATGAATGAAAACCGGTAATTTTGATTTTTTCTCATTCGAGGCGGGGTACCGCCCATTTTTTCATTGAATCTTACATTTGCCATACGTACCAAGTTTCATATAAACTCGTGAAATATTTTATGAGATATAATGAATTTAACTCTTCTCTAATACAGGAGGGCGTGGCATTGCCTACTTTTTCCAAACCTAACAAAGCTTAGTACCTTCCATAAACTAGCAACATATGTATGTACCAAATCTTATCCAACTGTGTCAACCAGTTGCTGATATATAAAATATTTAATTTTTATGCCCTACACAGAGGGTATATTCACTTTGTCATTCCGTTTGTAACGCATAGAAGGGGGCGTGCCAGGTATAGAAAAGTATATATATTATTGATCAGCGTCACCACCTGAGTCGATATAGCTATGTCCGTCTGTCTGTCTGTCTGTTTGTCTGTCTGTCTGTTGAAATCACGTTTACGGGAAAACTAAGCAAGCTAATTCAATGAAATTCGGCACACAGGTCACCCTTCTTGCAAGCTGCTAGCATATAAAAATTGGCGAAATCGGGTCGCGACCACGCCTACCGCCCATACTCTATGTAAATGTACCTCAGTCCATTTTGAAAAAAGTTGCTGCGATTTTGATGAAACTTGGTGATTTGGTGAACATGTGAACAAAATTAAGATTGAGCTAGGTTATAAATTTTCAAAGAATCTAAAAGAGGCGTGGCACAGCCCTAAATTTTAACTTTTATAACGCCATAACTCGTAAACCGTGTAAGATATTGTGATGAAATTTGGTACACGGATACAGATCATATATATCTTGAATTTTGTTTAAAATGGGCGGAATTGGAAAAGTGGGCGTGGCACTTTTTTAACAATTAAAAATTATGATTTCGTATAACTCAAAATTGGCACATTCGATTTTCATCAAAATTTTAGGGATGATACTACTAAGGGCTTCGTCAGTATACTGGAAAAACTCGTTGAAGGGCGTGGCACAGCCCACAGTATTTATAAATGTTATAATTAGAGAACTAACAATGTAATCGTTATGAAATTTAGTATGGCAGATATATATGATAGAAGGTATCTTATTACGAAAATTTGTCACAATAGAACCGGTGGGCGTGGCACCTCCCATATAAGCAAAACACGTTTAATGCTAAAGATAGTGTGCAATGAGAGTAATCTTCATAAAATTTGGTGCATAGATGTCAATTATTATAAGCTATAAAGTTAAGGAAATTTTGACGGGATTTCGTCAGTGGGCGTGGCACCTCCCAATGTCAACATAAAGTTTGAAGTGAAATTTTAAGAGAACTATTGCAGCAATTAGCATGAAATTTGATGTAGGTGGTTAACTTGGTAAAAGGTATATCAGCATCTGAAGCGGGCGAAATAGCACCACTGGGCGTGGCACCTCCCATACAAGTAAAATAGCTTAAGTGGCATATCTATCGAAATATATGAGTAATCATGCTGAAATTTGGTAAAAGAGGTTTGTTTATGGAAAGCTATTTCTGGATCAAGATCAGTCTCAATTGTATCAGTGGGTGTGTCACCGACCTAAATTTTAAGGTTAATTAAGGCATATATCGCAAACTATACAAACTATTTTGCTAAAAATTAGTATGTGGATATCAATGACGAATATAATTTATTGAACCAGAAGTAGGCGGAATAGGAGAAGTGGGCGTGGCATATTTGGTTTTCTGCATTTCTATTCTATTTTTTTCAACATTTTCCACATTCTTTTGACTTTTCCAACTTTTTAACTTTTCCCAATATATTCCATATGTATATTTTCCATTTTTTCAACCTCTTTCAACTTTATTCGACATTTTCTTTATTTTTTTGACATTTTCATGAATATTTGAATTGTTTCAACATTTTTCAATTTCTTGCAACTATTTTAGAGTTTTTTAACCACTTTCAACATTTTCCACATTTTTTCTACTTTTTCAATTTCTTTTAACTTTCTGCAATGGTTTCCATATATTTTTGACTTTTTGACTTTTCAACTGTTTCAACACTTTTCAATCTCTTTGAACCTTATTACATTATTTTCGACTTCTTCAACCTTTTCAACGTCTTTTTAACATTTATTTGGAAAGTACTTTTAGTGCAGTGTAGGGTATGTGAGTTTCGGCCTGGCCGAAGATAACACCTTTACTAGTTTTAATATTGGAGGCGGGGCACCGCCCATTTTTTTCATTGAATCTTACTTTTGGCTCTACCTTTTTTATATATACCAAGTTTTGTTTATTTGTGTCAAATAATTGATAAGATATGATGAAATTGAATTTTCTTTCACATGGGGGGTGTGGCATCGAAAAAAAAAGATCTGACGTGCTGTAGAAAAATCACAAGACTCATATCGGTCATTCTTTTACAAACCGCACAGCATTTTGGACTTGGTATTTTAGAATCGTCCGAAATTTTTATTGCAGCTTATATACATACATAAAATTACTAGACCCTTGTTTTTTGCTACAACGTTAGCTTTTGCAATAAATTAAAAAAAAATTTTATACTGTCAACAAATGAAAAATAATAACAATTTAATTCTTTAAATATTTTTAATATGATGTTTCCCCAACTAGAATACATTGAAAGAAATAACATTTTGTTCCTTATTCTTTTATCTACAAAACACATTTAACAAAAAAGTGGAGTCTCTGTTAGATTGGAAGTTATTAAATATTTTCCAGCGCAAGTCATGAATTCCAGAACAAATTTAAGTGTGCAGCGTGCGTCGAATCAAAATTTAATAACGAGTGTTAAATACTCGTTCCTTTGTTTTGACTCGTCACACGCTGCACACTTAAATTTGTTCTTGGTATCCGGGAAAACCCGTTTTCTCCTGAAATGTTCGAGAACTGAAGGTATAAGGTATCTCAACATTCCTTTCACGCTATTAGTATGGGTATTACGGACAGAGTCACGCCCGCAATTTTTGTTAAAAATATCTAATAATAACAATGTGTGAAAAGTGAGACCTAAATGCTGGAGAAACAGCGACTGATATGAACTTGAGGTGTCGCTGAACTCGAATCTACCCATCAGATTTTGCCCTACACATACATACATACACATTGTTTCGAAATATCGATACAATACCAAAAGTGCTTAAAAAACAGTTGCATAGTACAACTTTGGGAGCTTTCATAGGTTATATATAAAGGTCTCTTACTTAGGCAACTCTAAAATGAGGATTTAAACGGTTGATTTAAACTATAAGCGAGAAGCATAGGGATTTAAAAGTGAGAATACTTTTTTTTTTAAAAATTGAATTCTATATCTAATATATAAAATTCTCGTGTCACAGTGTTAGACTCCAAACTTCTCCGAAACGGTTTGACCAATTCTTATGAAATTTATGTGTGTATATTCAGTAGGTTTGAGAATAGGAAGTAAACTATTTTTCATACCCCTATATGGGCAATTTAGGGTGGCCCTCATACAAAAATATTTTAAAAACAGCATTTTCACAAAGACACTTAATCGATTCACATGGAATTTACACCACGTGTCTTTTATATTAAGTGGAATAGATTAGGTTATAAAACTTAAATTTAAGATGCATATTTAGGGTGACCCTCATTCAAAAATATTTTAAAATAGCATTTTCACAAAGACCACTTAATTGATTCACATGGAAATTACACCACGTTGCTTTTATAGTAAGAAACATAACTTAAGCTACAAAACTTATACTTAGGGTGGATATTTAGGGTGGCCCTCACACAAACATATTTTTAAAATATCATTTTATCGAAAACCTCTTAATCGATTCTCATGGAATTTACACCAGGTGGCTGTTATATTTAAAGGCACACACTTAGGGTGGCCCACTTACAAAAGTATTTTTTAAATAGAATTTTCTCGAAGATTTCATTATTATTTCTTAAATGTTTCTAATGGTCTACGGAAGGTTTTTGCAAAGTTTGGTTTAGAAAAATGGGCCGTGACTCACCCTCCAAAATCAAATTAATCATATCTCATCAAGTACTGGACGCAGATGAATTAAACTTGATATAAAAGTCCTGGCAAAATAAGTTTCACTGGAAAAATGGGCTGTTTCGCTTATACATTCCATCGCATGAGTTCATATAACATCCGGAACAACTACCGGAAAGGGCAGGACAACGTCTGCCGGGACAGCTAGTCACTATATAACATACTATATAGAGGCAAAGGAATTTATATTGAGCCCAAAAAATCACATGTGGCGTTGCACAACTAAACTGATATTAACCATTATACCTATTTAAAATAACACTAGTTTATAGCCAAAATTAACTTTGAATACCATTGTTCATTCTATAGGTAAAATCGGCTGCTGATTCTGAAATTCGCATTACAAATATCTCGAGAATTTATATTTAAACGTACTATACAGTGGTCGGCATATATATTTCGACAAATACTTGAGTTTTAGTGTTCATTCTGCAATGGCTAACTGTCAATGGTAACGGTACTATATACTTATGTAAAAACAATAACACATGGTAGGCATCAAAAAGAACAAAAAAGCTGCGTATTTTTTGTTGTTGATTTAAGTGCTGCAATAAATTGTAATATTTCGAAAATTTTCAAAACTATAGCTGAAATTTCAAACTGTTATGAGCTTATATTATAGATCATTAAATTATCTTTCAAATGACATCCATATTTTGAAAGTCGATCCAGGGGCTCCAAAATTATGAGGATGATTTCATTAAAAGCTATATCCCCAACTTCTGATGGCTATATCTCCAAAACTAGATGCATCACCCAACTTTTGATTCCATATTCGTGTTCAGTATTGAAAGCCACGTTAGAAAGTAGGATTTCATTAAAATATGAGCAGCACTCCCAAAGTAAACTTATGCCATAAAAATTGTCAAAATACTTATGCCACCAACAAAATGGTTTTTTATCTTTAAAATATACTGCAGCACTTAAATCAACAAAAAAAAAAATATGCAGCTTTGTTGTTCTTTTTGACGCCTAGCATGTGTTATTGTTTTTACATAAGTATATAGTACCGTTACCATTGACAGTTATCCATTGCAGAAATAACCCTAAAACGCACATATTTGTCAAAATATATATGACGACCACTGTATGTTAAAAAAACAAAATGATTTTTTAAACTTTTTTTCTTGATTTTGACTTTTTTTAATTTTTTCGATAAAATAACACTAGTTTACAGCCATAATTAACTTTGAATACCATTGTTCATTTTATATGTAAAATCGGCTGCTGATTCTGAAATTCGCATTACAAATATCTCAAGAATTTATATTTAAACGTACTATATGTTAAAAAAACAAAATGATTTTTTAAATTTTTTTTTTCTAGATTTTGATTTTTTAATTTTTTCGATAAAAATAATATTTTTTTTTTAAATTTCATTTACTTCGCCGAAACTAACAAACCTACCAAAAAGTGATATGAACATCATTTATAGGAACTTTAATTAACTTTAATCTGACATATGTTATAGTACGTTTAAATGTAAATATTAGTTACAGTGCCGTATTTTAATGTTTGTATTTTCGTTGTGTTTTTCATGTAATTTATTGTAATTGTGTTTTATGGTGTTAACAATTATTTAAATGTAATCTTTAACTTATTATTTTTCAAAAAAAATACCTCTGAAGAAGCCTAAAACCAATTGTCGAAATGTTGGGAAAAAAATGAGATAAATTTGTTTTATTTACATTTGAAAACTATTGACCATATAGCCCAAAACATAAATCTAGATTCATAAATATTAGTCTTTGAGATATTTTTTATAAAGAGGAACCATCTTTTTTTTTATTGGTCCAAGAACCGAAAATGACCGATATCTCGTAAACGACGTAAAAAAATGTTGTTTTCAAAATCAGCAGCCGATTTTAAATAAGAAATGAATAATGGTACCTAAAGTTCAGAAATTTTGTAATTCTTTGTAAACTAGTTTATTTACTGTAAACGTATAACGTCGAAATAGCTAAAGAAATTTTCTTCAGGCCCTATCCTCTGAAGAAGCTGTACGATAATAGTGTGACGAGGGCTTATATTCGATATCCTCTGCAAAAGCCTTAAACTAAGTTACTATTAAAGTTTGAAAAAAATAGTTTTAGGGTAATAAATATAAGCCCTCGATATATTTATTTTGCCCTATTTCTGACATTCATCAAAAACATCACATCTACCTATTTTATAAATTTTTTTTTAAATGTGTTAATGTTAAAACGTTTTTCTTTGGTTGTCCATAAAATAAGTGAAAGCATTAACTTGGTACAAAATAAAATCGCATGTCTAAATGACATCGATGGTAATTGATTTAATGAAAAATGAAATGTGCCAGCTGTATAAGTCAAATGTTGAGCTTATATACGCAACTGTTTACATTTGTGTTTGTGCACACAGTATATGTATACTTTAAAATATTTATGTGTATTGTACTAAAATAAACTTTAAATTTCTACTTTTTTCATAAATAAAACAAATAATGCTACGTGAGATTTTAAAGGATTACCATTTTGTTGTGGGTCAATGAATTATAATTTCCAAAATAAATCATTTTCTTTGTTCAAAATGAAGGTAGTAGTGTTATGATGCTTTTGAGTAAAGCACATCTGCCGTCAATTAATTTTAAGCTATTTCGGCATTGACTTAAAATATGTGAAACAAGTTCTGATTAGACAATTTCTTAAAAACAAAGAACAATTTGAAATACCCATAGTACCTACTCGTAAAAAATGTTATGCTGTGTTTGCTCACATTTACAAAGGTTGTGGTAAATTCACTGTCAAAAACCCATACTGTTTTCGTATGAAAACTTCTGTTGACTAACAAATCTGGCACGCTGCGCTGTGACACCGCCCACGCGCAAGAAAATTCCATATTTATAGTGTTAACACCGCCTGGGCAAGTAAATCTTAGGTCCCGGTATACAGTGGGAAAAACTGAAATATTATGCGACAAAAACGTATAGGCTGGAAAGAGTATAAAAAAAAGAAATCGTGTAATTGAAGCACACAAGGAGGGCTTGTCCCCCAAGTCCGGTTCATAAGTGTTTAATGAAACATTCGCTAGTGGAAGCTTGGGAGTCTGCTCTGACTTGTGCGAGTAAAGTGAAAACGAAATTAGTTAAGGTGTTATCTTCGGCCAGGCCGAAACTCACACACCCTACACTGCACTGAAAGTACTTTCCAACTAAATGTTAAAAAGGTTGAAGAAATCGAAAATAACGTTATAAGGTTTAAAGAGGTGGAAAATTGTTGAAACAGTTGAAAAGTCAAAAAGTCAAAAATATATGGAAACCATTGCAGAAAGTTAAAAGAAATTGAAGAAGTCGAAAAAATGTGGAAAATGTTGAAAGTGGTTAAAAAACTCTAAAATAGTTGCAAGAAATTGAAAAATGTTGAATCAATTCAAAATTCATGAAAAAGTCAAAAAAATAAAGAAAATGTCGAATAAAGTTGAAAGAGGTTGAAAAAATGGAAAATATACATATGGAATATATTGGGAAAAGTTAAAAAGTTGAAAAAGTTAAAAGAATGTGAAAAATGTTGAAAAAAACAGAATAGAAATGCAGGAAACCAAATATGTCACGTCCACTTCTCCAATTCCGCCTACTTTTAGTTTAATAAATTATATTCGTCATTGACATCCACATACGATATATGCCTTAATTAACCTTAAAACTTAGGGCGGTGACACACCCACTGATACAATCGAGACTGATTTCGATCCAGAAATAGCTTTCCATAACCTAACCTAACCTCTTTTACTAAATTTCAGTATGATTGCTCATATACATATTTCGATATATATGCCACTTAAGGTATATGGTAGGTGCCACGCCTAGTGGTGCTATTTCGCCCGCTTTAGATACTGACATACCTTTTAGCAAGTAAACTACTTACATCAAATTTCATGCAAAGTGCTGCAAAAGTTCTCTTAAAATATCACTTCCAACTTTATGTTAATATGGGAGGTGCCATGCCCACTGATGAAATAACGTTGAAATTTATTTAATTTTATAGCTTATAATAATTGACATCTATGGACCAAAATTTATGAAGATTACTCTCATTGCACACTATCTATAGCATTAAACGTTTTTTGCTTATATGGGAGGTGTCATGCTCACCGGTTCTATTGTGCCAAATTTTCGTAAGAAGATACCTTTTAGCAAGTATATGATATCTAAATATCATAAAGATTACGTTGTTAGTTCTCTAATTATAACATTTATAAATATTGTGGACTGTGTCAGGCGAGTTCAACGAGTTTTTCTAATATACTGACGAAGCCTGTATTGCTGACTGCTCTCAGTAGTATCATCCCTAAAATTTTTATTAAAATCAAATGTACCAATTTTGAATTATACGAATTCAAAATTTTTAATTTTTAAAAATTGTCACGCCCACTTTTACAATTACGCCCACTTTAAACACAATTCAAGATATATATGATCTGTATCCGTGTACCAAAATTCATCACAATATCTTGCACGGTTTACGAGTTATGGCGTTATAATAGTTAAAATTTAGGGCTGTGCCACGCCCCTTTAAGAGACATTGCAAAGTTAAAACCTAAGCCAATCTTAATTTTGTTCACATTTTCTGTGGCTGTGGTTTATTAACATAGAGTATGGGCGGTAGGCGTAGTCGTGATCCGATTTCGCCAATTTTTATTTGCTAGCAGCTTGCAAGAAGGTGTGAGCTGTGTGCTTAATTGAATTTAAAAAGATTTTCAACTTGTCGGTTTCAAGCTGTTTTAATTTTTTCGAAATTTTCACCTGCTTTCAAGTTTTGTTCGACCTTTTCTACCTCTTTCAACTTTTTTCGGCTTATCCACCTTATTCAATACTTTTCAAATATTTCCGAATTATTCAACCTCATTCAATTTTTTTAGAGATTTTCATCTTGTTTCAACATTTTTCAACACTTTCCATATATTGCCGACTCTATCAGCCTTATTCGACTTTTTCAACCTCATTTAACTTTTTTCGACGTTTTCAACCTCATTCAACTTTTTCGGTTTTTTCAATGTCATTCAACTTTTTTCAAGTTTTTCAACCTTTTTCAACTATTTCAACATTATTCAACCTCTTTTTCCAACATTTTCCATACTTTTTCGACGTTTTCAACCTCAATCAATTTTTTTCAAGTTTTGCAACTGCTTCAACATTTTTAAACTTCTTTCAACTATTTTTAACATTTTTCATATTTTCTAATTTGTTTCAACCTTTTTCACTTTATTTTATTTATTATGGGTCAATTCTTAATTTGTTGAATAAAAATAGGAGGTTTTTGACCTCTCTTTCAATTTATTTTAGCTTTTTCAACCTCATTCAAGTTTTTTAGAGTTTTTCGACTTCTTTCAAGTGTTTCAACATTTGTCAACCTTTTTCAAATTTTTTTGATATTTTCCATTTTTTTTCGATTTCAATCGTGCTTCACAATTTTTTCATACTCTCTCAACTTTTTTTAATCATTTGTTTTCGACTTTTCAACATTTTTGGACTTTTTCAACCCTTTTCAATATTTTCCAAACATTTTTGACTTTTTCAATCTCTTTCGACGTTTTCCACATTTTCCATATTTTTTTTAAATTTTTCGGCCTTTCTCACACTTTCTAACAGTTTTCAACTCCTACCCTATAAATTATAAAGTAGGCAAGTGTTGTTGTATCCGGTTATTGTTGTATGTTGGTGGTTTGCCGTTGTTGTTGTTCTGTAGTTACTCTAGTCGAAACTCATCTGCTGAAATTTCACTTCAAAAATAAGTTAATTAAATTTTAGTTTGTCCCACTGTATTAAAAACGAAAGTAGCTTGAATACTGTAATTTTTTTTTGCGGTACAAATACCATATTATTTTCCATAAATCAAGCAAAAGCAGGGTGACATTATATCAGCCAAATGCCGCGTACATATATACATAAACATTTTCTTTTAAATTGTTTTACATATATTATTTCGATGCAAAAATAAAAAAAAATTAATAAAAAAATTGGTACCAAATTTTTCATTTTATCTGTTTTTTTCAAATTATCTTTCAAGCATTTTGGACACATTCAGAGATTTGTCTCATTTTAACTGCATGAAAAATTTAAAAAAAAATTTGTTTTTGGTTTCACTATGCACAGAAGAGAAAAGCTGTAACATATGTGACTTATATACGTTTTTATATTGCTGTATTTTATTTTAATGTTTTTTCTTTATAGTTTTTCAACTAAATGAAATTTTATTTGAAAAAAATTTAAAAATTCACTTGACTCGTAAAATAAACCAAACGAAAAAATCTTTATTGAACTATTGTTTTAGTTCAGTAAAAGTCTTGTGAAGTGCAACAGTTGGTGGGCCGATCCAAACGAATTGATTTTCAAGAGTTTACATTAAACCTTAATTACTTAAAAAGGTGCATTAAAAAAAAAAATAAATAAATAAATAAAAAACAAAATAAAAGTATAGTTAGTATACAAATGAATTTATATACTCAATTACAATAGTGGTTTTTGGAATCATATGTGTGTGGACCAAAAAAAAAAAGTTTTGCATTCAAGTGACTCATTTGTGCAAACTTTTTCCAGGCCAAGCGTTTCAAAAACTTTTCACCAAAAAAAAAAAAAATTTTAAGTTTCTATGAACACTTGCTGATTACGTATTCAAATTTTCTTTCTGAGTGTTTTTTCTGTTTTTTTTACGCGCACAAGGTTAATTAATTTTTTATTGGATTCATATAGTTTTGTTTTTGTTTAAAAAATCAAAGGAATTTTATTGGAACCAGTCCAATTTTATACGTAACATAATTTTTAAATAAAAAATTTTTAAGTGTCGCATAATTGATATTTTACGAAAAAACCGACTTACTAAAACATAGAAAAAATCTACCTCAGGTGCCAAGATTTAGTGTTTTAGGTACTTTTATTGTACGGGAGAGGCCACTCGTTATTGTCAAACAACGCCCACATTTTCCATGTGTCTGAAAATGCGAACAAAATACACCTGAAGGGGGTTTTTGTTTTTATTTTATTAAATTTGCAGTCTCATAGGCCTATATTATAGAATCGGGCTTTAAGAAAGTTCTTCCGAAATTTAAGCTTCCTAGCTCAAACCTGCGAACGGCAGAAACAGTTTGTTTACTACAACAATTCATTTGGAAAAAGATAAAGCAGAATATCCAAAGATTATAGCCAAGTTCTGAAGAACTGCTTCAATACAAAATTTTTTAAAGATTCACTAACATTAGAACGTCTTTCATTTGCTCGATGTATCCAAGCTAATGCAGTCAATAAATTTTTCTTCAGCATAGATTTTTCGGTTCAACTTTTTTCTCCATACACCGTCATTATAAACAGAACTTAATATAAACGCAAAATTTTGCTCTTAAAAGACCCTTCCACTAGTTCCAATTTTTTGGTTTTATACAACACAACAGTCAAAACCAATAAAGTATTACTTAAGTATTTCGAGAGATTAAACTCAAGCCCTATAGCTCAGAAATTCCGGATGCTTATGGTCACACTTTTTCGGATCTCCACCGGCAGCCTACTAAAACATTACCCCTTGCTTTGAAAAATTCCAATCATTATTATGATAATCCATTACAACCGCCAGTCGTGTTGTTCTATAAATTTTCTTCCGATCTACCTCTCCTGGACTAAGTAGAAAAACTTCCTTATTGATTGGAGCTTGTGGTAATTGTTACTCTATAGGTAAACCAGTTTGTTACTCACTAAGGATGTGGTGGAAAGGTAGCTTAATAAACATGTGCAATTCTCTGTGGGTACATAGCCAGATTTCCTGAATTATATCAAAGAGCTTGTGTCAGCTATCAATTGTAAACTCTTGAAAATCTTCGAATTTGAACTTCTCATGCAACCTTTTTTTCACATGCAGCTCTTGTCATTTGTTGTGATGTAGTTCCTTCCCTCTGTTTAGCTTTAAGCTCAGTGCACTCTCCGTCATATCACTATCACTATCGTCACACTACTATTTGCATTACTTTAGAAAGGGCTTCTCCGTGATAAAGTCTTATTTGCCTTCGATAAGACTGGAGGCACATATTGTCAAATTTGATATTTTAGCGGAATAGAGTCAGGCGACCAGTTATGGACATCGACTTATAGTCCACAATTTTGGATTATTGCCAAAGTACAACTACGAATCGGCATCAACATTTTTCCACAAAAAAAAAAACATAAATACTAAACGTTATATCAAAGCTTAATTTATAATGGAAAGGTACTTTTAATTTCATTCAAGTGCTCGAATTCGATATAGCATCTTCAAAGTAGTTTTTGGAGTCCCGGCTCTGATGTGTTAATAGCAAAACAGTTTGAACCTTTGACTAAAACAAAATAGACGGTACGAAGACTTACAAGAGTGAAGTATTTTTTCGACCTTTTTAAAAATGATGATACTTGTTCGCTTTATTGAACAAATCGATACACGATTCACGATCAGTCCAGTTATGCCAAGAAGCACCAAAACGTCCAGGAATGTCAATCTTGTAATACATATGGCTGCAATATTAAAGGGTGAGGAAGAGGAAGCAAGTCATTCCTCTGAAGGACAATAGACAGCAATAATTCTTGTATGGACTTAAGTGGACTCGCTTTTTATGAACCCACTTGAAGATTGCTTCTAACTCATTTGAGTCACTCATTTATATGCCGTCTTTTATTTTAAATCTCCAAACAGCATTAGCACTTTGGAAGCAATATGAGTGACAAATTGTTCAGGTATCGCCAAAGTAATAGTTAAGCGAAGGTATTACCTACGTCATGTGTAATTAATGTCACATTTAATCGAAGACCTTTGAAATTTCCAGGGCAACATTCATACTTTTAATGAGAAGTGGAACATTGGTTTTACCTCTCGGTGAGGAACGTTAATATGTTGAAACCATACTGGCGATCACTAAACAATTTATTGCATTTACAATATAACGTTCTCCATAAATTTGGACAGTGCCGATCATATCACAATGGCCCGGTAACTGTTAGCGTTAGTCATATTTTTGTCTTTAATCATCATTTCCACACAATGTTAGTACTCCAGAAATATAGAAAATAATTGATAGTAAAGCCCAGGCCCGGATTTAGAAATCTGCCGCCCCCTTCACTAGAAAATATAGAAAAAAAAAATTTGTAATATCAAAAGTGAGGACCTTTTTTTTTTTGCTTGTTAACAATTTTAGGTAATTTAGTGCATACAATCCCAGTATTTGCACTTTTTTCCCCCTGTGTAAATAAATTTAAAAAATTAAAAAAAAAAAGTTTCAAAGTTCCCAATATTTGCCGCCCCTAAAATCGCGCCGCCCTAGGCACTGGCCTAGTGTGCCTCTAAAGTAAATCCGGCCCTGGTTATGCCTTTGAGGATTTGTTAATGTTGAGGTTTGGCGGGATTATTTTCGCTGGTCTTGCTCGAATATAAGCCACCGGCATTACCGAAGACATACTCTCTACGATCGGAAATAGTTGATTGCTATCTAGATCGGTAGTCTTTTTGTAAAAATAGTTGTCAATAGATGATATTTGTCAACAGGTTAAGTTAAAATTTGATCGCTTATTAAAGGTTTGGGAAAATACAATGAAGAAAGTTTCTGCACTCTATTAAAAGGCGACCAAACGTTTTTGATAACTCTCATTTGCGAAAGGTTTTGAAAAAGTGGTAACTCTGCATGGATTTAACTCAACAAGATGTCGGAAAAACTAAAGTGAGTAAGAACAGATGGTGCAACGGGTCCGACATAATTCAATAATGCAAAATTTCTAACCGTCTAAGGATTCAGCAAAGAGTTAAAGTTATTTATTGAACTAAGGAACTACCAAAAAATTACATCTGCAGTTAATCGTGTCATGGTAGGAATCTATTCAGACAATCTGTGAGAAAACAATTGAAAACATTCGAAGTGAATTTTCTTACATAAATAGGTGGTTTCACAATTCTAACAAATACTTTGCGACAAAGACTTTAGGTGGTTGTAGCTGATCTGTATGTAATTTTCTCGTCCACCATTTCACAATATCACATTCTGAAGAAAATTCTATAAAATTGAAAAATACCTTAATTTTGAATTTTCTTATTTGTGAAAAAACTTGAAACTGAAATACAAAGTAGCACTTCCGGCGAAACGCAAAGACGTGTGTTGGTAAACAAAATGATGCGTGACAAGCACCAGTTGTTTCATTTCAAAATAATATGGTGCGCAAGCTGCGAACTGTTGTCCAATTGCACACGTTTCAATACGTTCATGCGCCCAACTTTATTTTTTCTATTTCGAACTCAAAAATAGGTCAAAATGAACAAACTCGGAGTACTTAGAAAACAGATAATATCAAATAACATTAAATGCAAATTCGTTTAACCTACTTATAAAAGAAAAGATGTAGTTTGATTTTTGAACAGTGACAGCTCATTATTGCCCATCGAAAATTTGCTTTCTGCGTTTGCTATTGTTGTTCAATTTTCAGTAGTCGCGCATACAAATAAAATATTTTAGTTTTTTTTAAGGCTCTGATATAACTCTAAGGTACTACTAAGATTATTATAAAATTAATTTTTTTAGATGGGATTAAACTTTTATGCTTAATATCTAGAAAACCATAACTTCTACGGTTTTGATCTCGTTGAGAAAATTTATTTCTTAGTAGTGATAAGACCAAATCCATTTCAAACCATGCAGTCGGACTGACTTCAAATTGCGGAATTGGTTGCCGATTAAATATTTTGTTTTTCAAAGTAATTAAGGGAACATGTGTTCCCCCGATTTGATTGAAAATCATTTTTTACGAAGTTATGCCCATTTAAAGTTTTAGTGTCAAAACTCGAAAAACCGCTGAAAATTTTTTCAAAATAATCGCAATTTCATCCAAATTAAAAAAAATTAATTCTTGTCTTTTGGTTCCAATAGAACTTTTGATTCTCTGTCAGAATCTTTAAGAAATTTTGAAAATTGACGGAGTTATAGCGCTTTTAATGAAAAAAAAAACTGATTTTCTCAAAATCCCCAATTTTTTTACGCTTAAAATTTTACTGTGGATTTGTATTAATATGAGAAAGAAATGACATGAGTTTAATGCGCGCTAAAAGACATTTGAGGTCTGAAGATTTTTTTCCCAATATCGAAATGTAAATTTTTTTTTTTCATCATTGCCAAACCACTCTACGATACTATTTTCAAATCAAATAACAAAAGCAACATTCCAAACTACTTTCTGCAAATCATGCGTGCATTCTGCATACTTTTGTCTTACCGTTATTTTCGTAATAACTTTTTATCATGGGAAATATATAAAATCATTGTACGCACATATAACTTTTTCGCTGCCAAAATCAAGCAACCAAAATATTCAAAACCCACAAAAGTACAGTCAGCGAAAAAGCGTGCGTTGGTTAAAGGTTGGCCTTTACCAATATAAGCCCGAAACGAAAATATTAAAATATGCCTAAGGTATTCTCCTAAATTTAGCCTTCTGCCATTAAAAGCAATGGAAGCACCATTTAGCTTACAAAAGAAACAAATTGTGAAAGTTTTTTTGAGTTCGTTATCTTGAAATCCAGACGTGCTGGGGTATAAGTTGGCATGTGTATTTTACTAAGGAAGATTTCAATAATGTCAAAATGCCCCATATGAATACAGCTCTGGTTGTTCATCAATTTCATTAGTATACCCGCTAACTTCTGTTTTCATTACTTCACAGTTTGAAAAGCACCCGGATGTTATAGTTTTGTATCAACTGTAATAATACAGTCTAATGTGCACTGAATAATATAAGAAATTCGAAACAATAGTTTGAGAGGTGCTGCAGTTTTTAGTTGATGGGACACTGTGGAACTGCATGATAGTTGTGAAGGCACTGAATACGCCACCCGCAGGAAGCTTAAGAAGAGGCCAGTACGCCACACATGTAGTGGGATGGACCGTGACAGGGTAGCGTCAAAGTGGCGAGAAAAGTGTGGGGTATTTTCCTGTGTGTGCTAGTATGGTCACACTTCTGAAATCTCCTGAGGAGGCCAGGACTGATCCTGGGACTTATCGGGTATCAGTTTCCTTCCAGTGTTTGAGAAAATGATGGAAAGAGTCATGGTGGAATGACTTCAGGAAGAATCAAAACAAATATGATTGCAAATATGACTACGAGACGCGTTAGATTGTTCGAGATGGGAGACCCTGTTGCTTAAGTTGCGTGAGCTTGGATTTCGGAAAGGTAATCTTCGGCAAAAGGGCCGTAGTTCATTTATTTGTAACCTGATAATAGATCCGCTCGCTGCTAAGCATGATCGAAAGGCAGTCTCGTGACGAACTTGAGCATAGGTCTTGTGAGTCTCAAGACTTTGTGTACGGATGAGGCAGGAGCGTAAGTGTTGATGTTTAAATGGAGAATACGGAGGCAATGCTGCTCAAAGGCAGATATTGCCTACGGAGTCCGGTGGTGATTGCTCCCAAGAATATATGTCATATGTCATATCTAGGTGGATGGTTAGATGGGTAAACAGTGAGGCAAGGCATTACGACGTTACACTTCATTGGGGTTGTCACGTTTGTGGAAAATCGACTTTGGTTTTAACTTTTTTCTAAGCTTCTGGCTGACAGGGCATATTCCTTTTGGTGAATTTTTGCTTAAGAGGGCACGCAGTGAAGTTCTGGGGTGCGATTACTCTTTGCATTGTGTGTGAGGACATCCATGATTGGAGTCCTTTGGGATTGTAAGTGAACGCAATATCTTGATTAATAGTTTTGCGCGAAAAGTTTTCACACGCCGAAGGAGACATGGTCAATTAATAGGAGTGCAGTAGGGATAGTTGGAGAATTAGAGAATTTAATATTTTCGTTATGTCGTTTTGTTTTTTGTAAAAATAATTTTTTTTATATTTCAGAAAGCAACATGAATGAAGTCAAGAGCTTACTGTCAACATACCTTATTTTGGCTGTGTTACTTATAGCCTTGTGGCTGCTGTATGCTATCTTTTAAGTGACATGGATTTTTTTAATTTTCTTAGATGTTTAAGTTAATAGCATTTAAAACATATCAACATCAAAAAAACAAGTGAGTATGATTAGATTGAATATTATTTTGAATAGGATTTTGGCAAATTTCGCATGAAGTAACAATGGAAACTGACATGAGTTGAATTAGGTCAAAACTTAATTCAGTGCTTAAAATTAAAATTAAATGTTAGCGAAAATGAGTTTATTGCAATTAGAGTCTTAGCCAACGATAAAACAATGTGACAACTATTTTAATATAATTTTTAAATAAAATACTGCTATTTATCTATGTTCTTTGAAGTTACACAACTTTCAGTTGCTCTTTTGTTCACGACTTTTGCTATACTTTTAACTTTAAAGTTTTATTAACAACTCCTTAATTTGGCAGACATTTTGATTTCATTTTTTCTTTCTCTCTTATTGGCTCCCAGCATCTGTCCCCTTATGTTAGCCTGTTTATCTTCAACTATCTTCTGTGCGTTGTTCATTTCAAAAATTACCTCGGCTTTGTTGCTTTTCGTTTAGTTTTCAATGTGGTCTGCCTCTTTGTTCTTTTGAAAGCGATATCCTTTCGTTCGTCTAGCTCATCTCCGGTATTTATACCCTGAAATATAGCGTCACAAAAAATTGACTCATCTGCGCACTAAATATACCCAAGTAGGTAAATAGTTCGCGATCGTCTGAATACAATACTGCAGCTCAGTATTGAATACATAGATTAGCACAATGGACCCAAATTAAGTATCCTTAGACAAATTTTATTCTCCAGCTTACAATGTAATATAAATAGCTGAAACCTGGTGCTGAAAACGAATCAATTGCAAGCTTTTTTGATTACAAGAACGCTCGATCCAATTTTATTGATTGAATTCGAATTCACATGGGATTTTTTCAGTTTTGGTTAATTCACTAAAGTATATTTCAAATACATATATTTATATATGGGACGTTTCACGTCAAGCGGATCACCTAAATGGCCAAGAATTGGCTTGACCGATCAAGACGTACGAGGTCTTAAAATGTTCGTCTCATGAAAGGCTTCTAAAAGCCAAGTTCAGAAATTCAAAATGGCGGATCCAATATGGTGGCCGGAAGCTGGAGAAAAATCAAGTGTTCAGCAATAAAAGATAGCAAAAATAAAAATTCACAACCGATTGGGTCGTTTCTTGGCTCAAATTGTAGCTCCTAAAAACTTTTCGAGGTAGGTTGAAAGAATCAATCAATGCGGTGCAGCATAAAATTTTTGAACATTGGATTTGGGTGCTTAATTTTATATGCTATTAGGACAATCAAGCTAATTTTCTTAAATCCATAGTTTTTTTTTTGTATTTATGCCAAAACTTTGGCATTTCCGAACAGTGTGCGGTGGCCAAATTTTTGAAAGTCAATTGATTTGCACCAAATTTGGTGTACGGGAGTTTTGGAGGTCACTGATCACGAATCCGAAGTCAAATTTGACAAAATTAAGATGTAATATACATAATGCAATTTCCTACTCATGAAAATTGGAAAATTCCTGTTGTCTTAGGATATTCAACTCAGTCCCACTACGCGCTCTTTTTCCACCAATTGATCAGCAGACCGGCGGCATTATATTCAGACGTTCAAAAAAGTGCGCAACTAACGCTATACGCTCCGGACTATAACGTGTATTCAAAATTTAATTGAGTGGTGAAAAAATCAATATTCTAGAGAGTGTCTTGATTGATATTTCCTTACTCACTTGAGCAAATTTTGAGACTTCTGAGTTAAATTTAAAGTGCAAAAATTTCTAGTAGCAACAGTGCTAGTGGAAAATTTGACAAGTGATAGAAATTGAGATAGCTAGCAAGCAACCAAGCAAAATAAAACAACAAAAAAAAAACTTAAGTGTCGTCAATTAGCTGACAGGATAGTGGTCAAAGCGTGTCAAAATAAATCTCTTTGCTTTTCACGCTGTTGCATTTATCAGCAACGGAATATGATTTTTTTTAAGAAAACACTAATTTTTAATCAAAAATATTTTATTTTAACTGCAAAATTATTAATTAAATCACGATAGACAAATACAATTTCTGCACTTTCAAGATGAAATGTCGAAATTTTTTGGTGTCAAAAATTCATCCACTGGGACAGTAAAATTGGAAATGTTATTCACCAGAGTAAAAATTTTGTTCACACCTATTTGCTTAGGTAAAAAGACATCAATTGGGATAGACCCATATTAAATAAATGTTCGGTGTTTTTTGAGTGGTGGAAAAATGACTTTTCGACAGCTGAAAACATTTAGGCACAACATTAGGGATCATCTTTAGAATTTCAGAATGGCGCTGGAATACTCAAATCTTAACTGCTGAGAAGAACTCTGTCAGTCAAGTGGAGTACAATTGCATTCATGTTGAATTAATTTGAAACTTCCTGTACAGGCTGGAGTGTCCAGCAATCAATAAATGAGAAAACCTTATTTTTTCAAATGGGAACAGGTAACTTGAACTGTGGTCAATCTAAGAATTCATGGGCTTAAACACTCAACGGTCACAGTCTTTTAGGCAAAGGAATATGACCGTAGATTCACCTAATTTTAATATTCATGACTATTCCTGATTTGTGTGGGATTTTGTTAAAAAACAAATAAAAATTCATCTGAATTTTTAAATATTTTATTTTCTCACTAATGTGTATTACAAGTTTAAATTTTAAAATTACATAATTATAATTTGTCCTTTGAAGGAACCTGCATATTTCTCCAAATCATTATTGCATCTATGTAGGTAGTATATTAATATTTTCTATAATTTTGCGTTTATCCATGTGTTAAGAAGCAACTCTCAAGTTTACGCTTTTTGATAAAATCAAAGCTTCAATGGGCGTTGCTTGGATATCTTTTAGACTATTTGATTATTTGGTTCGTCGTTAACTTTTCTCTTGTAATGATTATAATTTTTTTTTCTGTATCAAATTACAAGAACTTACAAGAAATTTTCCCAACTCAGTTTCCCTTTGTCTTTACGTCAAATACTTTTGTGCTCATTTCAATATTTCCGTTCCTTTTCTCTTTAGCAAACATCTCTGTAATAGTGTTTTCATCTATTCTCAGGTGAAGAGCAAAATTATTTTTCCTAAATTTTTTTTTCGTATATATACGGAGATGCAACTCGAAAACTATTAGAGCAGCACACTTGTAATTTTGCTTGGTTATTAAGATGCCCTTAATTATCTAGAATCTCAATCGAAAAATGGTGAAGTAAGTGTCTAGATCTGTCAAAATTTCAACCAAGGCCTTCTCCAGTTGTGGAGACGAAGAAGAGGATGAGACGGTTCGACACCTACTCTGCGAATGCCCGGAGCTAATGAGGAAACTAACCAAATATTTTGGTTATGCATTCTTTGTTGGTCTTGGAGAACTAGCCGCGTTGGAGCTTACCAGCAACCTCAACTTCATCAAGGCTTATGAGTGGTTCCCCCCTTTCAATAAGATAACTTGAGGAGAAGAAGGGGATTATAATATATGCATACATACATATGTGGGGTACCATAATGGGCAAAATGCCTCCGAATGAAACTTGCTATATGCAAGCGACACTTTTAACCTAACTTAATGATGTCAAAAATACAATCAGTAAACGATCAAATGTTCATCAGCTATAGAAAAACTAATTTAGAAATTAAGCAAATTTCTTACAGGGCATATTGACAAATGTCAATGTGATTCAAACTAAAGCCGCAATTATTTATTTTGATGCAATTTTTAAAGTATGTTAGTATCAGTCAGGCGGGTGTCATAGGCTATAAAACTTTTATTTAGGGTGGCCCTCATGCAATAATGAAAAATATTTTTAAAATTTTTATTTACGCCATGTGACTTTTATATTAAAAGGCACAGCTTTGGCCGATAAAATTTTATTTAGGGTGGCCCTCATCAAATTTTTTTATGTATCTGCAACTATTTGGCACAGCTGGATAGCATTTAGTACATATATTTCTTATGGTCTGTGGAAGGTTCTAAGCAAAGTTTGGTTTGCAAAAAATTGGCGATGACACGCTTCCTATTAAAGGGAGCAGATGAATGAGCTTCGTATATATAGCAAAGGTTCAGGCACAAGTACTAATTTCCAATGAAAATGGGAGGTTCCGCGCATATCATATAGGCAAAAATTTTTTATACAAATCAAACTCATCGCTCTATCTGCCGGAAAGTGCAGAGTAATGTCTGCCGGGATAGCTAGTATTCGAATAAAATATATTTTATCGATGCATGCGTGTTACTACACAAAAATATGAAAGTTATATTTGGAATATACTAAACTATTTTAAGAAAAAAACTTTATTATTTCAGTGACTACTTACATTCTGATTGTAAATTCCTTAAAATTTCTTTCAAAAAATTAATCAAATTGAATTTATTATATCAAAGGCCAAGAATTTATTGGCGAATATTTAATCAAAGAAAAATCTGCCAATAAAATTTGTCCTAAAGATTATGATGAAAATTCAAAATTTTTGGTAGCCATTAATTTTTCTCGTATACAAATATTTGTTGAACTAAAATTTCTAAATTTAACATAAAGAAGACTTCACATATTGAGTACGCCATGGTGATCAAAATGTTATTCCAAAATGCAAAATGAAAAAAAAGAAAATAGAAAATTTTGTACAAAAATATGATTTGCACGCATCATTTCGCTAAACACGAAAGAAATCGTGTATAAGTTTTGATGTACATATGTAATAAAAACATCTATATATTTATACACATCTATATACTTGTACGAAATATATTCTCATATAATTTTTTTAGCAGAAATATTTTTTATAACATAAAAAATTAACACAAGAAAATATAGAAAAATTTAAAAAATACATTTATTTGTTATCCAATCCACCCACTTTACGTCTGTCGTCGCATTAACCCAGCTTCACTGTTGCCCTCCTCCCTCCACCACAGCCAATATAAACGAGCACACACGCAGTTTTTCCACAATCTTCGGAAACGGAATCAAAATGGATTTAGTTGTTTTTTTTTTGTGTTTCGATTTTTTTTCTCCTATTGACCAAATTAAATTTTTGAGGCGTTCCTTCTGTTGTGTTTCATAGCGATTGTGGAGAATTCTTGGAGCTGCTATTCTCAGTTCTTCCGTGACATTCGGTACGAACGGTTTTCTGATATTAGCCAATTTTATTTTAGGTACGATACCCTTATTTGGAATAAAAAAAAAAGTGAATTGTTTTCCGTTTGTGATATTAAGATATTTTTCCTTATTTCTCTTTATTTTAAAAGTGGTGTAATACATTTTTTGTTTTAATTAATTCAATTAGCACGCAACAACAACAGCAACAAAATAATTCAAAATGAATGAGGCCAAGAGCTTGTTCACTACCTTCTTGATTCTTGTCTTCCTTTTGGTTTTACTTTGGGCATTCTATGAAGCGGTCTTCTAAATAAAATGATAATATATTCCAGATTTTTAAAATTTTTACAAAGTTAACGCGACGCTCACTTTATCGTACGGTTATTTAGTTAAGTTGATAGTATTTAATGGATCGCATAAGTTTAAAACAAATATAAGGTAAGTTGAAAACGGCGCTGACATCTTCAAAATAAAAAGTTTTCCAAAATTTATATGAATTTGTATTGTGAAAAATTAAATTAAAAATAAAAGATCTTATTTTGGGTGACACCTGTGGAAAAGCATGCATACACAGAAAAAAAAAATTTATTCAAGAAAATTTATTTATTTTTAATAAATTGTACAATGTCGTTAGATCAATCATATATTTGGTAATATGTAATTACCAAATCATATATTGAAAGAAGCAAACATTTTATTGCCACACTGAAAAGACAATTTAATTATATGTAAATACCAAAATATGGTAATAATTAACAAATAGTATATTTGATATAGGCGAATTAAATATTTGATATATGTTAAAATGTCACATATTACAGACATTTGTATCAATTATATATTTGGTAATAATTATCAAATCATATTTTGGTTGAAACAAATATTATTTTGTAGCAATCATTCGTTTGTTAATAATCACTAAGTCATGTATTTGACTAAAAAACGTTTACATTCATTAATATCGATTTGTGCTAAAAACCGATGACCAAAAACGATTTTTCTTATATAGGATGTCGTTTGTATTTATGCAATCATAAATACCTAAATTGCGTACCAAACAGAATATACTTAAGTAGTATTTTACTTGAGAAGTCCCAATAAAAAACGCTTTAGCTTTCAATTCAGGACAGAAATATTTACCAAAATGTGCTTATTGTTAATAAATATTTATATAAACCTTCAACCAAATAAATTTATTTCAAAGAAGTATAATTTTTTCTTAGTGTACGTATTAGCACATTTTAACGCTCAACTTGACAACAAGCTTGCTAACTTAATTTAAAAATATTGGGACATTATGTGCTATAAAGTTCAATTCTTATGCCGGGTTTTTATAAAGATAAAGCAAAATAATTATTTGGTAATATGTATGTATGTAGTTGACAGGTCGTACATTTGAACATTGAATCTTGTGTCGTAAACATTTTAATTTTTTGAAAACGATAGTCAAAAAATCGATAATAGAAAATATCAATATATTGACATATCGGTATTTTGCAATATTCTATTAGTCACAAATTATATTTCGTTGGTATTTACCGGATCATTACGTATTTTTACCGGATCATTATGATTATGAACATTAGGCTAAGGTGCCAGAATTGGACATAGGTTCACTTAAAATGCTTGCCCCTTTCTGAGGTTCAAAGTTTCATATAGTATATGTTATAAATGTATAAAAAAATTACAAAATTTTTTTCTATGCACTTTCCTGGGCTTAGGACAATTGTTTGCAAGAAGACTGCATCATTTTGAATGAATGTGATACAAATAAGTAATAAACTCGTCGAAAAAATATGAGATGTAGGAGAAACTTCCAAAGTATATCTCGATAAATAGTATATCATATAAGTATGACAATTTTGAATGCAAAAATCGAAAACGGTGTTTGATAATATAGAATGACATTTCACTTGTGTCCTTTGTCTCTTCGCGACGCATAAGTACATACACAAAACTCTTTGAATGTACACGATCAATAGAGAGTGCCTTCAATTCGCAACAACATTTCCCCGATTTAGGTATTTCCTGTTTTAGCGATCGGATTAGAACGGCCGTGTTTTCTGCTACCACTCCAATGCTTGATGTATGTGTCCCTTTCATTTATATTTTCTCCACTTGATTTTAATGGAGATCGGATCTTGACAGCATCTAGTAATCAATTTAACATTGGAAATGGTGTTAAACCACCAAATTTTTAGAATTCGGCGAAGATAATTTCTGTTGAACATTTGCAATCTGTGTAGCAGGGTACTTCGAGTTGGTTAACCAGCTTCAAATCTGTCTGAAAGACTTTGAGCTTCGTTGTTGTTGATAGGATCGAAGATTACCAGACACTACGAAGTTGAGTGAAAGTACTTTTCGCTTTATTCACCGCCGTCAGGGGTCATTACAATGCCTTAGCAAGTAAAGTGATCCATTAAGCTATTGCTCGACATGCTTTTTATTTTATTTATGTTGATCTTTAGATCTACTTTTTCCGAAGAAGTTCTGACGACATTAAATTTTTCTTACATGTCGGACTGTTTGGTCGCGAGGAGGAATTGTCATCGGCATAAACGAAATCTATCAGATGCTCACTGAAAGTCCTTTGAATGCCATGATTTGTAGAGTCTAGAATGACATTTATAACTAATTTTTGACGAAAATGGTCTGTAGGAGAAATTAAAACTTATACAAGTGTAAATACAAGTATATTAGAGGGGCAGGAAGAGGAAGAGGAAGAGGAAGTCAGTTTGTTGTTCACGTGAAATTAAATGTAAAAACTACCGCGTCTCGTCAGTGCACTCTCCACACCGCACCGTTCTGCTGCATTGTTAGCAGCATGCAAGGATATTTACTCGTATTAGTGGAAACTTGGTTGATTTGTTTTTTGAAGCGATTCTAAATACAAATTTTTTTGACTGTAACATATACAATTCTTGCGGCATTAGAATTTCTTCTTTAACTCTTTTTTTAAAGTCGAATATTTCAAATCTCTCCCTTCGTGAGCGGGTAAGCTAAGAATGTATGTATATATGTACGTTGTACATAGTATGTGCATAAGGTTGTCCAGAAGTTTTTTGAAACAGTGGTGAATTTGCCTCTCCTTATGGAACATAATTTCGTAAATATTTTTTAAACTGAACGTGCTCAGGCGAAACGAACAATGGATTTAGCAATCAAAATTTCAAAGAAAAAGTATTGGTTATTTTAAGTAAATAAAATATATCTTCGCCAAATCATAAAAAACAATTTTCAAATAAAGCTATTGTTGGAATTGGTTCTTATAAATAACGCATGAGTCTAGCGGGTATTTTGCTCCATATACTATATATCGGTGTACAAAAAACCTGTTTTGATTTGCAAAACGGTTAACGGATACAACCAAAACGTGTGCATTAATCTTCGATTTTGAGGTCAACGGTTCTAGTATGCGACTTATCCTACACGCGCTTCATCAATTTTTTTGTCGGTCAAAAATAGTTTTTTTTTAGTAGAAGCTACAAGCTATACGCTACATTTTTTGAAAAATTATTTAAATTTTTTTATTATCTTTTCATCTGGAAGATTTTGAAAAAGTCACAAAAATTGAAGCCAAAAAAATAAAATGCAAAATTAAAGCACAAGCAATGCAGGAATTCCAAGAAATAAATTTTAAAATAACAAATATTTGATTAATTTTAGATTTTTTTCTTTTCATATAGAAATTTTGCTTAAGAAAATATTTCAAAATGCTTTTAATTGTTATAAAAAATGTCATAAAAAACGGTTTTAAAAATATATTCCAAGTAACTTTACTTGATTTGTTTTTTTTTGTATTAGAAAATAATTTTGGCAACCATTTCGAAAATTTTAGTACATAAAGGAAATATATGATAGACGTCACGTCACGTCAGCGCCAAGTCAAGATATCTATGTTTAATGGTTTATGTACAAAAACAACAACTAAGCTCATTTATGTGACCGGACCGTAACAAAAATGATACAGTCGCATGATCGCATACCTTGCTTTTTTATGATAAAAAATATAAAAAAAATTTTTCATTTTTTTGAGTGATACGTGTGCAGAAATGTTTATAAGTTTTCAGTTAATTTTTATAAAAAACTTTTTTATGTGTTTCAATTTTCCTTTAAAAACTTAATTATTTTATGACATTAATTTATAATTCATACTGTCGTCCCAAAATTTTTGAAAAAACTTTTTTTTATAATTATCAGGAGTGTTAAGTAATATGTTGCTTTTAGTATTTTTAGATTTCTTCAAAAAAAAAAATGAAAAATTATACAAAATTAAAAAAAAAAAACAAAAAATTAGACATAATTTCTTTAAGTCTTTGTAGCAGCATTGCCAATTTTTTCCGAAAGAAAAAACTAAAATTATTAAGGTGAAATCACGAGTTAAAAGGTATCATAATCCTATTATTAACTAAAATTATTAATAAAATACTTTTCTTTTAATGAAATTTCTTTTGAATTCGTCCAGCTGTTGTGCTGCTATTATTGTGCTCCCATTTGTTTCGAATTAGAATGACTTTAGTCAAATGACAAATAGCTTTACCATTCATCATTATATCGCTTGATATCCTCTATAATTTTAATTAATGTTGAAATAAATCTGTACAAAACTTCGAATATATGTAAATCTATATTATTACATCCCTCTCTGCAGCGGTTGAAGAAATATGATGAAAATGTCTTGACAAAATTTCTGAAAATTTGGGACGTGTAGATCAGAAAGTATTTTCGGTTCCCTCTAAGCAAAATTTCAAATGCTACTGGCAACTTGTTGAGCAAAGCGTTACAAACGGACGTTAAATTACAGTCAAGAGGTGGCAAATCATAGAATTATGTATATCACGTGCTGAGAAAAAAAAAATTCCTCACATCGAGAATAATATCGACAAATTAATTTTTTTGTGAAATTTTATTTTCTAATACAAAAACAAACAAAAAATGTTTACAATAAAAAAAAATTTTTTTTTTGAAGATTTTAACCAATTTCAAGAACTTTTTCTCACTACGATTTTTACTGAAAGGCGATAGTTTAGGAAAAAGAAAATTATTAAAGGTGAAGTTTTGATCAAAACTTTTCTGATTAGTAACGCAAAAATAAAATATACTACAGAGGAATTTTTCATGCCTACAAAATATACACATGTACATTTGTATGTGTCTATTTTTTCTCATGAAATACAAATCTGCAATAAAAAATTAGGGTAGAAAATAACTGTTGATTTCAAATTGACCTTGAAATTTGGTTTCAGTGTCAAAGGCAAAGGCACTGTTATTTGACCCCTTAGAAACTTTACAACTTTTGCTTAAAATATTTAACACTTTCTTACTTTGTTCTCGAGATATTATTGCGAAATTAAAATTAATCACATTGTATATTTGATATTTGAGCTTTACTGGGATACAATTTAAGTGTTTAATAAGTGTCCCAGGAAAATAAGACAAATAATTATTTTTTATAAATTTCCTTACCAGCAAAATTTTGTATGATGCTTTGTCTTGAAATTAAGAATAATATGTACATTAGGGTGGTCCTTAAAAAAAAAATTGGGGACGCCCCCTCAATTGGTTCGAAATAGGATAAAAAAGTTTTAAGAATTTTTTTTAAATTTCTATCTTTAACCCATACAGACCCTATTTCAATGTGAAATTTGGCTTTAGACACCAATTTTAGTTTATGGTCCTTAGGAAAAAAATATGAGGACGTCCTTCAATTAGTTCGAAATAAAATAAAAAAAATTTTAAGAGTTTTTTCAAATTTTTATCTTTAGCCCTTACTGACCATATTTCAATGTGAAGTTTGGCCTAAGCCGCCAATTTTTTTGAACCAATTTTTCTTACGTGGTTTTTAATTTTGAAAAAGAATATTCTTTATATTTATATCAAAAATAAATGTCTTTCACATCTACTTTCCGAGGAATAGTCATGGAAAGTTGCGGATATAGCTTTTCTTAAAATCAGCATAAGTTGGGAATTCCTTTATAGATTTTAAATATTTTGATGTCATATGGCAGTTAATTTTACAGTCTATAAAATTGGTGCACAAAAATTTGAAATTAGTTCCATATATTTTGTGATATAGCTGTTTTTAAAATTTGTTTACCATTTTTTCTTCCAATAACCGCTATTTTCTGTAAAAATTGTCTAAATAACTTGTAATTTTTTTACGGTATTAAGAGAGCCCAATTAATTGCATTCAATTCAATATGTTATTTGTTAGTAATTTTTCTTTTCTAAGCGTATTACATACAAAATTAATGAACAAACTGGTGTCCTAAGACAAATTTCACATTGAAATAGGGTTAAAGACAAAATTTTTAAATAAATTTTTAAATTTGTTTATCCTGTTTCGAACCGATTGGGGGGCGTCGCATTTGATTTTCGCTTAAGTCAAATTGCACTTTGAAATAGGGTCAGTAAGGGTTAAAGATAAAAATTTAAAAAAAATTTTAAATTTTTTATCCTGTTTCGAACCGATTGGGGGGGGGGACGTCGCATGTGATCTTCGCAAAAAATCCAAATAAGAACCACCCTAATGTACATATCTCAAAAGGCCCAGTTTGAGCAAACATTTTTATGAAGTTCAAAAAGTCACAATTTTCAGTGACTTTTGCTTTCTTATTTTAATTGGTTTTCGAAAATGACTTCCATTCTAATTGTTGCTAGAAAAAAATTTGGTCAAGTAGCATTTTTTCGCAGCAATAACCAACCGCGAGAAAAATTACGGATAAAGTCAAATTATGTTCCAGAAGAATAAGAAATTGGTTTTTGCCTTTGCTCAAATTTGAATACATAGATAAGTAATTTTCTTCAATTATCCAGTAGACAAGGATGGTAGCTATCATCGCTTCTAAAAGGCCTTCCTTGGGTAGTATCAGGTATCAGGAGTAATTAAACCAACGTTTAAGTTTATTGAGATGATCCGGTTTGTGAAATCGAATACCAATTACCATTACAGTAATTGCATTTGTTTTCAAATCAATTACTGTATGGGATATGGTAATGTTGATTGTAATGGGACCAATTGGTATAACAGTTTTAATTACAATTATAGTTTCAATTAAATTTTATTTACCATTTCAATAACATTTGAGATTTTAATTATTATTTCAATTTCAATTTTAAGTGTAATTGAAATTGCATCTGTAATTGTAATGTAATTATAATTGAACTGCAATTGTTATATTAAATGTAATTAAAGCTACCTTACCCATAATCCAATATAACAGTAGCTATAATGAAAATAGAAAACAAATTCTGTTACCTGTTAAGATACAAATGTATGTGAAATCCTTATTATAGTAATTAATTACTTTTTTGTTTATTTTTTTTAAAATATTTTGCTCGCATCTTGCTGAGAAAGTTTTATTTCTGAAATCGCTAAAAATTACCTCAATCTATTATCTAATTCTATGTATAAGTATCCCATTAAAACTTACAAGTATGTTTTCAATGGCATGCAGCGTAACGGGGCAATAAATATTTTCCAGATGTAGCAAAGGAAAAATTTTAAAAAATATTCAAAGCCACAAGTAAACAATGTACTGAATTCGTGCCAAAAAATTCATGTGTATTGATCATGCTGATGATGATGCAAGCAAATGTTTATATTGGCCAAAATAATCCAGAAAAAATAAAAATAAACCACAATTTATTTAACCGTTGCAAGCATAAATTTGGTCGTGCTGTCCTTAGAATATTTCATTATATATGTTCTTTCTAAATACCTCTATAGGTATTAGTACAATATATTATATGTAGTACATACGTGTGTATGCCGTGCAAAATAAATATTTCACGATTAAATATTGAATTTTACAAATGAAAAATAATTTCTTAATTCTTATTGCTTTCAGATGACGTAAGAGTTTTGCTAATGTAGCGGTACCAATTTATGGCACCAAATTGTGCCAATGGAAAAATTGAGAAGAGGGCATGCAGTAATTCATGTAGAACTTATGGTGAGTACAATGTAAAAACACACTGGGACGATTTGTCTCAAACAGATTTTAAACATTGAATTAGCTGTGATATTTTAATTTAAATATAGTTTTGTTAGATCAAGTTTAGACCTTGTCAAAGAAATAATTCAAAATCGAACTCATGAAAATTATACCAGAGTCCATTAAATAGCTGGCGTGATTTAATTCCATCAAAATCGAAGCCAGAAAAGCGACTGAGTCATAGCGTTCTCAGTCTATATGGCTTAAGCTGTCGCATGAATACTTAGATACGTTCGCGAAACAGATGCACAAATTTCGCTTATCATATGATGGGCGTGACACCAAAAAATTTTTTTATTGAAACGTACTCGTTGCTCGTACCTTTAATATGTACCCGTCGCATTCATCTGCATCCAATAGTTGATGAGATGTGACGAATTTGATTTTTTTTATGGGGGCGTGGCAACACTCACTTTCCAAACTAAACTATGCTGGAAACCCTCCATAAACCATAATAAACATATACATATATCAAGTTTCATTCATCTTCGTCAAATAGCATATGACATATGATAAATTTGATTTTGGAAGGCGTGTCATCGCCCATTTTTCTAAACCAAACTTTACAAAAACCTTTCATAGATCATAAAAAACATTTAAAAAACAATTATGAAAATTCGTTAGTGGTCCACGAGTTTATATGTGACAGAGAAACGGTTTTCGCATATGGAAGATGTGGCATTTTTTTTTTACTAAAACTCACTTCTGCTCGTATCTTTTATATATGTATGTACCAAGTTTCCTTCAATTGTATCAAACAGCTGATGTGATATGATGTGTTTGAGTTTTTTCTTGTATGAAGGGGCGTGGCATCAACCAACCATTTTTTCTAAACCAACCGTTGCTTAGAACGTTATACAGGCCATAAGAAGCATATGTACCATATGTTATTCAGCTGTGTAAAATAGTTACTGAGATATGATCAATTTCGATTTTTTCATAAGGCACCGCCCATTATTTATTGAAACTTATTTTTGATCGTATCTTTTATACATATATACATATATGTATGTACAAAGTTTCATTCATCTGCGTCGTATAGTCGATGAGATATGATGAATTTGTTTGTCATTTTGTATGGAGGTCCTTTTTTTTTCAAACCAAACTATGCTAGAAATCATCCCAGGACCTAATGAAATATTTAAAAAAAAACATGATCTCAATCGGTTCACACGCACTCTACTAAATACTTTATATATAAAGATTATAGCTAGATTTGATAATAGTTTGGTCAAAGCTTATATAAAAACTATAAAATAAGTGCCACCCTAATATAAATACACACCAAAAACTAAATAATCTTTCTCATTTATTTTTTACAATTCCATAAACTCAATTGCTTTAATTGATTTCAATTTTTATTTTCGCAGAGATGCACTGGAAGATGTTTTCACTTATCTTTTGGTTAACTCAATTTATGGATCGCCTAATGCTGTGAATACTGCGCTCAATTAATATTTGGCAACCAAAACAACAACAGCTACATCAACAACAGCAACAAAAACTCTTAGCCCACTGAACATGTAAACACCAACAGGCGCGCACATCAATAATAAATGGAAAACGCATTAACGTCATCAGCAAAACTCGCATATGTTTATTTTTGTATATTTTTTCTTTTGTTTTAAATTTTCTAAAATAAAATAATAAACAAAAAATTAGTAAGAAAAAAATGGAAATTGCTACGTGTGTAAATAAATGATTCAAGGATAAGCAAAATGCAAAACAATGTTTAAGCAAAAATAAAAAAATATGATTTATTAATAAAGTAAAAGAAAAGCAACATCTAGAGCTCCAGAAAAACTGTTTAAAGTTTGGGGTTTTTTCATTTTTTTTTAACCTATAGATGCATAGGATTTTGGGAAGGAGATAATATAATGGAAAGTATTTCTCTCAGTTGTGCCCTTTATCTCCTCATAGAGCATAGGGATTCCATAAAAGGGCACGATCGGTAGCGAGTACCTTCAATGCTCACCAAAATTTTCCCGATTCACGTATTTCTAGCGATCGTTTCCATTAAGTAGCACTAATATGCCATTTTAAAACCACATACGTGACCCTACAAAACTGGTAAGAGGATTGTCAAGAGATTTGAATAAGAACTCTGGTAATGATAAAAGCTATATCCAGTTAGTCCTGTTGAGGTAGTTAAGCAGCGATTCGATTTCAGTTTCGGCCAATTCGCTGAGGTTGTTAAAGAAAGCTTGTCCTAGATATCTTAGCCTGAGTCTGACAAGGGCCAGGCAGTTGCAGAAGTAGTGTTGAACAGATTTTTTCTCGTTTGTATTCAGACAACTACGGTAAAAAAGGTTGAATGGGATTCCTAATTTTTCAGCATGGTTACCGATAGTCTATTGTCCAGTGCAAGTCGCGGTGATTCTCGCGATGTCTTTGCGGCTCTTGGACATCTGGATAGCTAAAAGATAGAGAAATTTCTGGGTCTTTTGAGTGGACCTCCATAGCCCCGCACCGCAGTCCATCTTCGACTCATCGGCGTGTATGGCGATCTCAAAATTTAAGTTGGTAGTGAAAAGCTCCTCCTTCCATTGAACCCTTTCCGGAATCTTCACCTGAAAGTTTTTCTCGAAGTTGAGTGTAGGGCAGACGTAATCGGTTGAAAGATTAGCCAGTGCTATTGACAGTGTGTCGAGGATGCATCAGTGCCCGTGTTTCTTCGCTACCCAACAACCAGCGTCTCTGAGTCGAATCGCACTACAGGACGCGGTTGCTTTGATAAAGATATTAGGAGGTATCAGGTGTAAGAAGACGTTGAAGGGTTCCATGGGGCAGGATCTGATTGTCCTCGTCTCTCCAACACAAGCACCCTCGTTAAATTCTTTTGGTTGTAGCCTTTGCTGATGACCGGCCACCGTACTAAGTAGCTGTAAAAGAGGATCGGGCGCACCAAGGATGTGTACATCCAAAGAACCATTTTTGGTTGAAGTCTCCATTTTTTACCAAAAGTTTTTTTTCTCATTTAGTTTTTAAAGGATATTCATCTAGTATTAGCAATTTAGAATAATAGCATATTAACATGAATATAATGAGTTTAGAGGCTGTCAAAGGTTCCTGATGAATTGGACAGCCAGAGAAGCGAATATTTAACAGAAAAAAAATAGCTTAAGATTCAATCAATAGCTTTTTATCATAAAGTTTTGAGATATTTATTAGTATATAAAAATGCCATTTAATGTTTCGTTTAAGAAATGACAGTAGTAATAAAAACATCTTTACTATAACTCATAAAACAGAGTTTTATGATAACATAAGTATTAATTTTAAAGTTTTATACATAATTTACAATTCCTTTGTTATTTTTAAAACAATCAAATCTTTTTTTCTATCATTAAGATTTCGATTAAAAAAAAAAAATAAATTGCTTACTTTAAATAATTTACACAAATTTATAGCACTCAGTCTTTTAAGACACCTTTGCCTTTCCTTGCGTTGTTAAGTATTCATTACGCAGTTGTTTAGTTAAGCGATGACTAACGCGTATGCGCAACCATTCAGGACCAAGTTTCATAAAAAAGTACTGAAATAGTTCAAAAGAAATAAAATTAACAATTTAAAACAATCATCAATAGCATAATATATACCTGTAATCCATGAGTCCAATAGCCAGTCGTTTCACTGGTCTTGCCGAGCGTAAACACTGCAGAACGCGTAAAACTTCGTACGTCTGGTATAAGAAAGCCTCCTTTCATTACGGTATTCGAGTATTGATTCATTTTGGTAACCAAAAAGAGTGGCGTCACACATTGCACTGCAATATTGTACTCCACCAGTTCGCGTTCCATGGCCTGTGTAAGACATTTAACATAACGTTTTGTTGCTGCATAAACTGCCATGTATGGTATCGGTTGTAATTCACTTCCCGACGATATATTCACAATTGCACCCTTACGTTGCTTCTTCATTTGGGGTATAAGCAGACGTGACATCATTGTGACAGCACCGACATTGATATTAATTAAGTCCCAAAGTATATCTTCCGGTATGGCATCCAATTCATCGGGATAGTCGTACATTTTACCAACGTTGTTAACTATAAAAAAAGGTAACACATAGTTGAAAAACTCAAAATAAGCTTATGATGAATGAATTCCAAATCGATGAAAAAGTTGAAAAAATAAAGAGTTTTCTTTATTTAATGAAAAAAGGCGAAAGAGTTTGAAAAAGTCGAACAAATATGGGATATAATGGAAAAAAATATGTTGTTGAATAAGTCAAAAGAATATGGAAAATATTGACAAAACTCGAAAATAAATGAAAAAGTCTCAGTATGCCACGCCCCTTTTCCAATTCCGCCCACTTTTGATTCAATATTCGTGATCGGCATCCGCATACCAAATTTTATCACAATAGCTTGTTTAGTTTGCGATATATGCCATACTTAGTCTTAAAATTTAGGGCGGTGACACACCCACTGGTACAATCCAAACCAATTTTGATCCAGAAATAGCTTTTCATAAACAACATTCTTACACAAAATTTTAGTATGTTCGCTCACATATTTCGATAGATGCATACATCTCTGAAGTTATTTTACTTGTATGAGAAGTACCACGCCCACTAGTTCTATTTTACACGCTTTTGATGCAGATATACCTTATAGAGAGTAAACCACCTACATTAAATTTCATACCAATTGCTGCAGTTTACTTAAAATAGCGCTTACAATTTTATGTTAATATGGGAGGTGCCACACCCACTGATGCGATTCCATCGAATTTTAATTCAAAGTTTATAGTAACCGACACCTATACACAAAATTTAATGACGATTACTCTCATAGTACACTATCTATAACATTGTAAGATTTTTGCTTGTATGGAAGGTGCCACGCCAATAGGTAGTATTGCGCCAAATTTTCGTAATAAGATACCTTATAGCAAGTTTTTCTGCCATATTAAATTCTATAACGATTGTGTTGTTTGTTCTTTTATTATAACGTTTATAAATATTGTGAGCTGTGCCAATTTCGAGTAAGACAATGTCAAAATTTCCAATTTTTGAAAAGTGCCACGCCCACTCTTCCAAATCCGCCTTCCTTAAGTACAATTCAAGATACACATGATCTACATTCGTATTCCAAATTTCATCACAATATCTAGTATGGTTTGCGAGAAATGACGTTATAAAAAGTAAAGTTTAGAACAGTGCCACGCCCCTGTATTAGTCTTTAAGAACTTGTATCATTGCCAATCTAAATTTTGTTCTTATGTGCACGACCGAAAGTTTTGTAATGTACATACATGCATTTTGACATGAGCAAAATTTACGAGTCAATCAAAAAGTCAATTACAAACGGCAAACTCGACCTCCTCCGACAAGGTGTTCATCGTTGTGAATCAAGTTCTATGTTTCGTTATGTTAATATAAAAACATGGCGAATACTATCAAGAAAGAGAAAAAGTCGAAAATATTGAGAAATTCGAAAAACGTAGTCCTATACGGCTATCGCGTTGGCATCAAAAACAGCATGTTTATCATATATCTAATTTTTATATCGAGTTTTTTAAAATAGCTTTCACAATAGCATTATTGCGTTTTGTCTTTTTTTTCGCTTTGATGTTCCCATTTATATTTGCTTACTTTGTCCGTTTGGTTGAACAGCCTTGACAATTCATTCACAATCGATCCAGTTTTTGTGGAAAACGTGTGGTTTTTGTAGAAAACGAGGTAAAAGATGTCTTTATTTATAAGCGTGAAAGCCTTATTATATGTGAGACTAGCATGAGTGCTTGCGTCAGCAGAAATGTTCACACACTAAAAATGTTTGATATCATCCAATTTTTTTTAATATGCAATTTTAAATTCAGCCAAAATACATGTATTTCGGATGCTTCAGAATTCGGATAATTTAATATTCAGACGATATTAAATTTGGATGATTCAAAACTTTGATATTTTGAGCTTGAGTATCCATATTCAATTAAATATACTTTCTTTTAAATACAATGAAATTACTTACAGACAATGTTGATTCTAATAAATTTCTAAATAAAAAGTGCTTACAATATTGAATTATCTGAGTTCTAAGTCATCTATGTTCCGAGTTGTCTGATTTCAGATCAATCTAACATTTTTCATTGTCGGGATTGTGGACCACATGAATTATGAACAGTGCCGTCTTTAGGTATCGACTTACAGTGCTCTGGCCCAGAACCCCAATCTTGAGGGGCTCCAGCCAGCGTCAATTTAATGTGCAGTTAGAAAATATGATTTAATTTCTGAAGAGCTTTTCTTCACGACTACTTGAAGTTAATACAAATATTTTTATATTGCGTATAAAATACTTTTAGTATGAGTCTCGTACCAGTTTCTGGCCCCGGGCTCCGCATGGTCAAAACACGGCCCTGATTATGATTATCGGAGTTTAATGCACCACAGAATTTGTATACAATAAGTAGCTTATCGCAAATTAGTACAAACACTCTGTAAATACTTTACCGAAAGTTTTATTTTATTTGAAATCTTCAGAGATATTAACAAATGTGTTAACAAAAAATTAACAACCATGAATTATTATGACCAAGAACAAGAAAAGTGTACGCGCACTTTTAATTATGCCGCAAGGTATTTAACAATAATAACTACAATGATGTTAGTTAAAGCCCTCTTTTGTTAGACAAGGTTAATATTTGCTTACCTAAACATGTCTTCAAGAGCTATAAGCATGCGCTAAGCGACTGTTTAATTGACATTGTAAACAAAACAACTACGACGACAGTAGTAAAAAGTATCAAGTTAAAACGAAAAACATCAACCTTTTTTCGAACTGTCAAAAGTTGCCACAGTTAAGGCATGACTGAAAAAATAAACATTAAAAACCATTGAGCCAAAAAAGATCATCGTCAACAGTAGGTACGCTGACAATGAACGCGACTTTGAAGCAGGAGTTTCACAGTCTTTAAGCAGCAGAAAGGCCATAATATAAAAATGCACGCTAATGTGTGTAATTCAAATGCTGTAGAATCCGAGATCGTTCAACAATTTTTATGCAACATAAATTTTTTATTAACCGTCAAATATAAAGAAAAGAAGAAAAACAAAAACAACATATGGTAAGGGGAACAAAGTTTAATAATTTGCAATTACAGCAGTGACATAGAAGAATAAAAAAGACTTCATGGTTATATGTACTCGTAACAGGTAAACCCAATTATTTCAATAATAGCACTAGAAAGATTTAATCTTTATAAGGTCACTTAATTGGGCTTAGTTCTCATATTTTGTTTTCCACTTAGCTTTAACTAAATTCGAACTGTACACTTATGCGGAAAAACTTAACTACAGTCTTAAGTGAGTTTTATTATTCTTAAAATATTAGATTTGCTTGAGATAAATAAACATTACATAGAATTTGACTCAAAAGCAGATAATCTCATATTTAGCCCATCTGAATACGAGTGACATTTCTGATTAATGGAACTTATAACCCATATGATCTTATTAGCTGGATATATCTTTCGAACTATCGATGAACTTTGTCTCCATTACGCAAAATCGGACATCCACAGAGTAGGTGATGTACAGACTCTTCGGAACTAGTCGATTTGAACCAGAAAACGAAAAAACTCAATTCGCAAATCGAAAAATAAGGTTGACATTGGTAATAAGGCTCTGCAGCTAGCCAAACTCGTTCGAACAAACTCGAAACTCGTTTTCACAAAATTTAAACAGCGAACCAAGTTCGTTTAACTCGACTCAACTCAGCTTGTTTAGTTTGATATGTTCTCTCACAGCTCGTTATTTTTCTTCTGTTTGGTGTGGTGCGCCGTAAAGTAGAAAAAATGTCGAAACTCGAACAAACGCTTAGCTCGAAACTTATGTCTTTCAATCGTATAATACGGGTAACGAAGGAAGTGAACATGATTTGAGTTGAATGAATCTAGTTGGTCGAGTTTGACTCGTTGCGTATGGCAAAAATTCGAACATGTTCGATTAGCTCGTTTCACAGCCTAAATTGGTAAACATTCGAGTCAAAACTTGAATAAAGCCAGATCACCGATCAAAATGAATATTCGAAAATTTTTTGTTTCTAGAGAACAAATTTGAAATAAGTAGAAATTTAAATTTAATTCAATCCATAATAACAAAATAAACAAAAAGTCTTTTTTGCTCTAATCGATTAAGAAAGGCCGAAAATGGATTTCTGAATATTTCCAGAAAAGGCGGGCAGTTTTGTTTTGAGTGTAATGATAAAAAAAATTTGCTGCGAAATCGATAAAGAAAGGTTGAAAATTGATTTCGGACATTATCAGAACCCTGAAAGGTTCATCTTATGGTAAAAAAATTTTTTTGAACCGTTCGTTAAGAAATTTCTAAGATCATATAATGAAAAAAATTATTGACGGAAATCTCTTTTCCACCTTTTTACATCGATTGATTTAAAAAATGTTTTTCGAAATATTAGCCCTAAACGGAGTCTTTCGGGCCCGTTTAATCTACAATATTACAGACACTTTTCACACTATCTTCAACCTCTCCATATCGGCTGGTGCAAGACAATTTTTCAATTAGGCCTAAAGCAGACTTTTATCGAACTAGCCTTAATCCCTCAACGTTTATTTCCACATTGATAAGCTTAAAAAATATTTTTCTTTGCGACATATCTGCATCAATTAATTCAAAAATTTCCTACTGTTATCTGGGATTATTAAATTAAAACTTTTCATCTTGGATGTGAACGTCACTACTCACCCAGTATGCCAACAGGAATACCAGCCAATTCCTTCTCAATTTGCGCGTAGATCTCACGTCCTCTGGAAAAGTCAACGGCAATCCATTTCGTCTTAACTTTGTATTCAGATTCTGGAATTAAATAAAAGATAATTATTTAATGATTTCTATTGCATACTATGCCCCTTAGCAAATTTAAATTCATTCATTACTCTCTCACCGATCTCTTGAGCCACTGCAATTAGTTTCTCCTTGGTGCGCGAAATCAGCACCACGTTAATGCCCTGCTTGGCCAGCTCTTTCGAATATTCTTTACCAATGCCATCGGTTGCACCAGTAACAACTGTAAGCAAAAAAATTAAAAATTTAATTTATTGGGTAATATTTTTATATGCAAATGTACGTTGCGAATAATGCCAATAATTTGCAGTTTTTATCATTGCAAAAAATTCAATAATTATTGCTTTCAAAGCTCATAGCATTGCTAATTAATGAAATCTGTTTGTACTAGGGTGATCTGATAAGTTTTGTATCTCACAAAGAACCATTTACTTTTTCACTAAAGTATTGGGTTTGAATGAGGACTTTGCATTTGAAATGTTTTATTGTAGAAAGTCTATCAGCTTCAAGCTTGATGAATTATATTAGAAGTTTACTGTAAGTACTCTGCCTGCTTGCTTTGTCCTTGACTTACTATCTTGGCTGCAGAGATCCAGATGTTAAAGAAACTATTTTCCATTTTCTCTGCGAATGCCATTCTTTAGCGCAATGACGCTTTAAAGCTTTCGGCAGTTACTTCTTCGACTCTTTAGATGAACTAGCATTAAAAGATCTCAAATCTATTGTGGAATTTATAAAAATATCGGAATGGTTTAATTAGGTTGAATGACTACATATAAATCGGGCATACAATGGGCACAACCGTGGTCTAAGTTATGATGACATGTCATCTCTCGGAAATAACCTATCCTAACCTACTATCTTGAATCAAAAGCATACACAAACTAATATTTTAATGACACTTCTGGAGTGATTTAGACTGAACTAGCTGGACCTGTATCAATTTATGATACAAAAGATTTTCTTGTTTTCTAACATTATGGATTGGTTGGTGAAAAAGTAAGAATTTTTTAAGGCATCTAATGCGTTTATTTACTTAGCATCATTTCAGCTTTTATTTGGGAGGCTTAGAAGAGTGTTACAGCAACCATAGCATCGAATTTTTTGCATATGAAAAAGTATTAAGCCATTTAATAGGTAAACTGCTTTATAGATATGTAAACTATTGTAGTCAAGGCTAAAAATTATGAAACTTTGGCATTTTTCTAGGTCATGTAACTTATTAATGAAGTATTTAAGGAAATATGTGCTGCAATTTTGCATTGCATGACTGATGCTGACTACGGTATGGCAATTGCAATGCAATCAAGCGCAAAACTTCAAAAAATTATTAATTTTGGACAAATACTTGTGATCGTCATTTGATCATTTTGAGGAAAGATTTTTGAGTCTTTCGACTTCAAAATAACTAATATTAAGCTCATGGGCAGTTGTCAGATATCCAGTAAAAATATTTTGTCGTTTGTCTTATATTTAACTATTTTTTGCTTAAAAAAGTTTCTATCATAAGTACATTATATACACTGAGAAAAGAGTATGGTTCCTTTAAATAAATATATTTGGTTGATAGATTTTTAAAATATTTGTTTACTATCAACAAATTTTGGTAGTTACTACCATGTCCTTAATTGAAATTTAAATGGTTGCTGATTGGGCCAAACGTTAAATTAGTTTGAGTCGATTGAAAAAATTTGTTTGGCTTGAATATAATTTATTAATCCTATTTTTACTTGCTTTCACTTCTCATTAACATGAAAACCTTACAATTCACTACATATTCAAGTAAAATACTACTTAAGTATATCCTGCTTGGTACGCAATTTAGATATTTATGATTGTATAAATACCAACGACATCCTATATTAGGTTGTTACGATATTGGAAAAATCGTTTTTGGTCATCGATTTTTAGCACAAATTGATATTAATGAATGTATACGTTTGCAAAAAAAATTTTTTTTTTTAGTCAAATACATGATTTAGTGATTATTAACAAACGAATTATTGCTACAAAATAATATTTCTTTCAACCAAAATGTGATTTGATAATTATTACCAAATATATAATTGATCCAATAATATTATTCAATTCATTGTAATATGTGACATTTTAACATATATCAAATATTTAATTCGCCTATATCAAATATATGTACTATTTGTTAATTATTACCAAATTTTGGTATTTATAATTAAATTGTTTTCTCAGTGTATGATAATGCTTTCTTCGTAGTCATTATTTCGAAACATAGAGGAATTTTAGTTAAATGGTAGGATCTTTAACAAACCGTGATATAAATACAGTAAGGCCCACTTAATTGATTTGAGGAAAAGTGAGAATATTTTAATCTAATTGTGCGGGACTTACTCAATCGAGCCTCGCATAATTGAATCAATTGGACGTTTCCTGGTCGACTCGCGCAGTAAAATTTTTTCGAATAATTGGCAGAAAACTATTAGCACTGATGGTGATTTACTTAAGTGTAACCATAATTCTTAGAGCAACAAAGTCAGCTAGGGGAAAAGTTAAAATTGGCTTTAAAAGAGAAACATTCCTATACTTGAAAGTGCTCTAATGCAGTTGGGTTATCTTGTTATGTATGAGTAAATGAAAACGGTCAAAGTCGATTTGATACGAGTAATCTAAAAAACCAATGACAGAAAATTCGGAAGTGGAATTTTTTTTTTGATGTTTCATGAACTTTTAAATTTAAAAATTAATTTTAATTAGAGTTCGGTCAGTGGTTGAGAATCTAGGTGACAATTATAGTGATAAAACAAAAAGTAATTTTTGGTATTAAAAGACGGATATGAAAAAAATCTAATTTTTTGTGGCATCGCTTTAAAAAAAAATCATCATGTATCATGTTGCCGCGGTGGGTCGTTTTTCGAAGTAGCTTAACCTCAAATATTTCAGAATTCTGAAGTGATGGGTCAACTCAGAGGTCTGATTCGGAAGCAGAGCAAAAAATTGCTTCGAAAAACGACCCTCTGCAGCCCAACAACATTCAGTACCTATTCATTCACATACCTTTTTAATAAAAAATAGTTTTTCCATACAATTTACATGTAAAACTAACAGATTCCGGCGCCTTCTTATAAAATTGAGGTACTGAGCTGAATTTTCGTGTTATTTTTCTTCATATCATAAACTTACTTTTTAAGCAACAGCACCTCAAAAAAACCATAAAGAAAAAAATTTGAATCTCCCTCATATACATATACATATAGTGTGATATTATTGACATGTCATAGCAGCCTTGGTCGGTAGAAAAAAAAAAAGAAGATGAATTGCGTTGTTTTCTCACAGATGTCAGAACGAACGCATCTGTAAAGGACCATTAAATTCGAAATTGATTATTTTTATTTTAAAATTCATAATGGAAATCAGAAACTGCTGACCAAATGACCACATGTTTGTAATCTTGCACACAACTGTTAAATTTTTTTGGTGTTTTTGTATGCGCTCAAAGCTGCATGGTGAACTTCTTGCAACCGGTTTTTTCTGTTGTTGCAAAAATGCAAGTATTACGTAATACATGAATATCTGTTATAGCCATAAAATGCAGTTTGCTTTTGCAAGTTGTTCAGGTTTTCAATGTAGTGTGCAGATCCGAAATGGATTTTGGTTTTGCGCTATGGCAATATTTGCAACGTGCAAAAGGTTGCAAATATTTGCGTTGCATATGCGCTTGTTAATTATTACAAACTTACAAATATTAATGTTTTCTTGCAGCCTTATGTTAAGAGTTTTAGTTAAATTGACAATACCAATATTTGCTATTCATTGTAAAACTAAATAGCAAACAGTAGTAAATGACTCGTAAATTAACAATTTTATATCAATATTAAAAGTTGTTACAAAACATTTGTATTCATTAGTTTGCAAGTTTGTAAAATATTTTAATAAAAATTTGCCACACAGATTTAGATTTTACGAGAAATTTCTAAGTAAGACGTAAGCAGATCAAACTTTATCGTACGGAGTTCTTTTAGATAGTAATGAAATATTTGAAGTTATAATTTTCGAGTACATTACTAAAAACTCTCGTTGGAACTCTTTTAAAGGGTGCTAAAGCAAACTACCACAAAATTTAAAGAAACTAATGTTGGATAACTCCTAATAAAATCTAAAAGGAATATATCATAAAATTAACTCACTCAATTTTAAAATCTAAAATACGTCACAGTTTGAAAATAAAACATCATACTTTTAAGCTGTGCATTTTTCAGCTGTGGCAACAGGATGGATGACAGATGGCGTATCTACGATCCAATCCAATCGATTAAATAGGAATCAAATCGGGCTTTGCACATGTCCCAGGAGAATTTTTGAAGAAACAAATATTCTACATATAACAGAAAAATGTGTAAAGAAATTTTTCAAAAATGGTTTCAATCCCGTACTTCCGGCTCTAGGACCGGATTACTTAGACATAATTTTCGAACATTAATATCATAAAGAAATGTGCTTTCCCAGTATCGGCGATATTTCCGTCAAAATTTAAGAAATGTGAGGAATATGACGGAAGCTCATCATTAAGTATCATAACATAGTGGCTTCCGTCTTAATCTTTAAATTTTCCAGCAGTGAATAGTGCCCCCATCAACATTTTAAAGTTCAGGAATATACAAGAACAAAGAAAAGTGCCGGCTTCATTGTATCCTACTCAATATTTTCAATTTTTTCCTTAACGACAGTTTCTGTGGTATCCGCATGTTCAGTATGAACGAATACATTGACTTTTAGAGTAAGAAAAAGTAAGGGTTCCAAATATATTTGGGTAATTCTTGCGTCAGAGGAAATAATTCATTTAACAAGGGCCTATTTTGTGCTATCAAAAGTTGTGTAATTGAATGCTTCTTCCATACCAAGGAGAACTATGCAGAGTAATCTCAAGATAATTTAATTTTGATGCAGTCTCAATGGAATTTCCTGGTTGATAAACATCTTGAGCATTTCTTAGAGGAAGAAACGAAGTTATCACATCAAATTACATCAATAATTTATCTTTTTCTTAAAAATTTTAAAACATCAAACACTCGGCGCTAATCTAGGATTCAATATTGGTGAAAATTCTTTGAGGAGCTCTGTCAAAACGTGTAACGCTGACACATCACAAAATAAGCAAAAACGCTCAAATATCGTAATTTCAGAAGTTTTTTTCCTATCAAGTTACCTTCAGTGAGATGAAGGATTTTCTTTTTCTCATCACTTTAACATGAAGAACCTTGCAAGGCTAATCACCTCCTACCGTGTGGGAGTTTCAAACCGCCCCTACATGAGGAATATTATGCTAATATATATGACGGTGAAATTTAGGACTGCTGCCGAACGTCTAGCCAGTTGACCAAATATTTGACTGCGACTATCCTTCACGCTTTAAGAATATCATTATATTCAAGGCTACAACTTAAATAATGCTTGTGGAGTTAGTGCTGTAAATAAATATACCATGCTCGCTTGCAGTTAAGGCTATTGCGTTGCAGAATTTCTTTCCAAATTTCGAACATGATTTACTCTACGACTACTCAGAGATGGAAAAATGCCAATTCGAGCAGAATAACAGCAACGATTTTGGCCCACCTTCTGCAAAGCAAAAACGGAGTACCTCCTGTCATACATACATATGGGACTGCGGTAGGATAAAGCTGATAGAATAGGTATGTGGGCCCGTCGTTGCTGTAATGAAGACGAAAAGGAAACTGAAGAAGATGCATTATATTACATCTTTGCCTTTAGAAGACCAAAACGTAAAAGACTTGGACAGATGTTCTTCAAAGACCTTGAGAAAATATCTGGTACTAACCATTCTTTAGAATATGTGTGGTTATTAAGCCACCACTCTAGCCTAACCTTCCAGTATGATCTACAAAAATAACAAAGAATATCCAGCTCTTTTCGATCTCTTTCCATTGTTCGAGTTATACAATTGCGGTTTGCTATCTTCACATGCTTTTTGTTTGTGTAATTCCATTTTCATTACTGGAGGCAGACACTTTCGGTTCGCAATCGTTGCATGCTTATTGCTTATTTATTTTGTTTGTATGCAAAGAATTTTCTTCAAAACTTTTTTTTTCGCACAATATTTTCGAGCTCTTTAACCAGGTCCCGAAGCAGATTTTTTTGTGCTTCTCTAATCTAGTTGATAGACTTGTTTGGACGATTAAAGATGTCATATTCAAAAGAGAGAGGTCCACAAAATTTGGATAAGGAAAATAGGAATTAAGGAGGAGTTCAAGTGGCTCTTTCTAAGCTTCTGTATGAGCACTATTTTCAGAAGATTGAGCACCACAAGTAATAGCTTAGTTCTAACTATGCCTTTTTTATATCAAATATTTCCTGTGTACTTTATTTTTTTACCACATTTTGTTTTCTAGCTAAAAAATATTACAGCTTTAAATGTGTATCTTTGATGCAGAGAACATTAAAATTGCAAAAGTCAAAGTGGTCACACACAATTCTAAAAATTAGAAGATTCAATTATTAAAAAAACATTTATTCATTAGCTGCGTTAGTTATGGTAATTTTATTTAATTAATAATACCTTCTGTTTTATCGTATTTATCAACATCTACGTCTATTTAGCGTCTCTTTCCGCAAGGTCGTTTCATAAACTAATAATAATAACCATAAAAACAAACGTAACAAATGAAATTAAAATTTTTCAAATAAAAAGCGAGTAATCAAAACAAAAGCAACCAACAACTCACGCGACTCTCAGCTGAGACTCGAGACCAAAGAAGCCGGTTACTTTGCCGCAGGTGAATGACTTGCCTAGTTTTATCTAAACCAGATGCCTTTACGTGCGCTAATAAATCAGCTGGGCTGCTACTGAATCGTAGGTAGTAGGTAGCTGTTTATAAAACTCTGTTTACTCATGCGTTTGGTCATTCATTCACTCATCTATTTATGTGGTCCGATTCGTTAATTGATGCAAAAATTGCTAATAAAAAAAAAGCAGTGAGAATTCGAAACAATTTATAGCAATAAAATTTTGCAATACAGCAAAGTGAATTTAATTGTTTTTTATTGCGTAATTTTTTTTTTCTTTGCAAATAGTTTCCCATATACCTACAAACTCGTACATACTCGCATTGTATAGAAATATGGAGGTCTTTTTTTTTTAAGAAATATTTAAATTTAAAGGTCACTTGAGTACACGGAAAAAACACCAACTCAAATTTTATTAAAAATTAATAGGAGATTATAAAAATTAAAATCTGAAAACAAATATTACTCTTTTATAGTAATAAATAGAAAATCCTTATTAAAAATTCTATTCTATTTTGTAAATATTTTCATTTTACATTTTTTAATAAGTGCATATTAAAAATTATTTTCTTCATTTTAATTATCACCTAAAAACTTTGAAATTTTACAAAGAATTTATTAAATTTTAATAAATTGCAACATTAGAATTTTTATATATTTCATATTGTAGGCAATATATGATTCCCGCTTCATAATGTTTAAAAAGTAGTTATAGAAAAATTAATTCAAGATTATTAATTTTTATTATATTGAATTTTATTTCTCTTTTGTGTTTAATTTGTACTCTGTTTGAGTTCTCAACATGTTCATGCAAAAATATAAATATATAAGGCTTGCCAAACTCTTACTAATTGGCTTTGAGGTAATGTGTTGAACAGAATTGGGACGGGGTCGGGAAAGCGGCAACGGAAACTCGCTGGCCGTCCCAATTTTGTTCAACACACAAAAAAATTTAAAAATAAATTTCAGTTATTATTATTTCATCATAAAAACTTTATAATGTACTTTTTAAAAATCTCAAGTGTACCGTAAAACAACGAAAAGATCAAAGTCAATTGCGGGAATAATCTATCGTTCTTGATCATGTGGTCTGTAATTAATTGCTTGTGTAAATTCACAATATCATTTAAGATAGGAGTATGATTTTTTACCAAATGAATGGTTTCCAAATGAAGTTCGTAGTTCAAGATCATGTGGGATCACCAATTTTTCAATATGCGTTTCAAGCAGGAATTGAAAGTTTGTATTCGACTCGTTAGTGTACTTATGGGGGAGCTTGATTCGCAAGAATAAAGCGACACTGATTGAATATTTGACATAAAAATTCACTGTTTGGTCTATAATCAGATGATGTTTGATTTGATTTCCATCTTTTATGGAGTTGTCCAAAGACAATTCTCGATTTGTTGGTTCTTGCTGACCTGGCCACTGAGCTGACAGGCAGGCCCGTCTAGAGGAAATTCGGGTCCGGTAGAAACCATGTACATGCAATTAAATTCATTGATATGAAACTTTATTTTATCAATCAACAATTTATATCTGTGCAATCAATAAATGCTGTGACCGAGGCAAATACAGGCAATGAGTTGCTAATCCTGACATTCTTGTTTAGGCCGAACAGGAACGAAGAAGTAGCATAAAGTATCAGATTATATCATTTCGTCGACGACAACTTTGTTAAAAAATGGTGTTGCTAGAAGGTGAAAACATTTAAAAAAGTTAATTAACAATGAAAAATTAAATTGTTTTCAATTTGATCATAAAAAAGCTAATTGCATTATAATTGCCTCGAGTGTCATATTACAAGTTCACATTCAGTAAGCTTTTAAAAATACCATGCCCTGCTATATTAAGGGTCCTTATGTACGTAGGAATTGTCATACATTTTCTGAGTGACAGAAATGTAGTTTGTTCCCGTTAAAGCTCCGAATTAGTGCTTCACGCAATTCGTTTGCTTTGTCACTGTGATGCGAAATAAGTTTGTATTTATATACATTTCGGTCACTGTGGTAAAACTTCATCTTAAACTGCATTAATGCAATCTATTCAATCAATGTAATTAACAGTCACAACGTACAGACTCATAAAAAAATTAAAAGAATTTTAAACATTTTTCATCAGGTGTAGGTGTCGCAGTGTAAGTAACTTTATAACACAAAGGTGTTTGATCTTTGACACTTCAATTAGTATGGCAATTTAATTGTGCAAAACTATCTTATTAAAATTGCACTTTGTTTTAATAACTAAATACAACTAATTGCATTATTTGCATAATGCGTTTTTATGATGTCGATCATTATCTAGTCGTTACAGTGCACTCAGATTTATTCAGCCTTGAAGGCAACTATAAGATTAAAGGATGAAACTTTGAGAAAAGATAGTATTGTGTACATCAGAATTAACTAGCAAGGATTTGCTTACACAGATCAGTCTGGATGTAAGATATTCAAGGTCAGAGGTAACAAAAAACAGTTTCTCGCAATTAACTCGTTTCCATATAACTGGTCAAAAATTGAGTTTGAAGAAAAGTTATATGTAAATAACACAATTTTCCATATGAAAGGATAAGTGCGCAAGGCTTGGGGAGCGGCAAAGTGGTCATGAAAAATATCTAATTTTTTAGTAAATCGATGGAGTAAATTTGAATGTATACGTGGAAATTTTTAATATTTAAATGAAATATAAGTCATCATTTTGGTAGAACTTTTCAATGTCAAAAGTGAGGATCTGTTTTTTATTATTTTTTTTTTTTGGTGAGCTAACTGAGTCTTTGCCCCGGGCGCCTGATGTGCACGGTACGCTTCTGGTAATAACATGTTTTTTTTCAAATTTTCTATATACTTAATTAAGGATTCATATATCGTGATGTTTACGACTGTACATGAAGGATGAACTTTTGACCAGCATGACTTAAACTATGTCATACTACAAGGACGCAAGACGTTTAACTAAAACATAATGTTATGTATGTATAATGTAGTTTGTATGGTCCTGGTCAAAAATCTATATGGGAACAATTCTGTGTGTTAGACAGTTTAGAAGATATGGAGAGTCGAAAATGGATTATACGGCTAAATTATATGGATTTGATTGAATTTAGACCCACAATATTTCCAAAAGCCCATGAAGACTTTTAAGCAGCACTTTAAGACCTTGGAAATTCTGTAATATGAACAAATTTTGCGAAAGCCAATTAGTGCGGGGTTTTTTTCAAAGATAATTTTTATAAATAAATGAGGAATAAATAATACATTAAAAAGAAGGATAAAGATGTGACAATTTCAAAAACTTTTTAACGGACATTTATTGACAAAAATGAGTCAATGTGTGTTCCAATAAACTTTTTGTGGATAAAATAATTTGTTCAATAAAACCTCATATCTTTTCAGTATGTAGTCCTAAAAATATGTAAGTTAGTTAAGTATTACGAAAATGTTACTTCAGAAACAAAATAGTATAGGAACTTTAATTAAGCTTGGATATTTTTTTTGAGAATAAATAAACAAACACACAATAAAATTAAAAATAAAATGTTACAAGATGTGTAACGACTTGGTCCTCCAGCAGGTCGGTTAGGTTCCTAAATAAAATACGTTCACAAAACTTAAACACGTTTTCATAACAGAGCTAATGAAGTAATCGTAATAAAATTTAATGAGGCAGATATACAGTGCTATGAGGTATCTTCAAATAAAAAGTAGGCGGAGCAGTATCAGTGGGCGTGAAAGCAAAAAACCTTAAAAGTTATCATCAATGTCAACGAAGAAGATTGTAGTAAAAATTCACTGAACCAAAATTTAGAAAAGTTCAGTTATGATCGGTCTCCAGGTCGTAGCAATTAATAAAACCATTAAAAAAATAGGCAAATTGTGAAAAGATTCTGAATGTAATTTAAAAGCGTTCACCTTAGCGTAAAGTGTTCCCTCTGAATTATGATTGTGTACTTGCAAAACTTTTGCGAAATGTTTATCTGAATTTGCTAAAAAAGTGCTTCCGCATACACAAACAAAGTGTGGCTGTCCTGCGACATCTGATTTGCTTTTTGCAAATTTTTAAAGTTTTTTTCCTAAAAATTAGCGATTTGGCATGTGTAAAAAACTTACAGTACAGTAAAGGGCATAAAAGTCAATCTGTGCGATTAACTAAAAATCTGTGATAGGCCATAACAAATGTTAAAGCAAAAGTTATAGCTCATGAGTTAGAGTTGAGCGAGTCTGTGAGTAAACTTTAACTACTTGTTAATTATATCCTTTTTTATACCTTAAATTATTTCTCTTAATGTATTTGAACTTTAAATAAAATTTGAACTTCTAAATTCAATTTCATAGAAAATTAATAATTACTTAAATGCACTTCAACTATGTAGCATTAGATTAAAAGCATTTTTTTCTTTTTACTCTAATCTTGTATTTTATATAGACTGCGACTGGGTAGAGGATAATTTCTACCAGAGGTTGCTCATTTAAAATACTTATATAATAATATTTTAGGCTAGTTTTGTAGTTCATTAAACTATCATTTAGAATATATGTGTATAATTTTTTATTTATAAGGCTCGTAAAATATTGTTTGCTTAAACCTTACCCTTATTAGTTTAGTCATTGAATCGATAAAAAAAATGTTTTGCAACAAATAAATATTAATTTCTTCAAAAAATTAAGTAACCTAAATCTCTTAGATTAGGGTTGACTATTTGGCCTCCAGCGGGAGCGAGCAATGAAACGTGACACCATTCGCCGCTGATCTCTATGCGCTGGTTCGTTTGTCAAATAAATATGCAAGAGACCCAGTCGGAATCAAACGTGCAAAAACAAAACAAATGTGCGCAAATGAATTGCGCACTGCCTGTTGAGAAAACTTCAGGTCAAAAACATTATTTTTGCAAAACGCAATTCTTTTCGCATATATTATTGACTGGTAAATAAAAAAAGAAATACTAAAACAACTGCTCTGGTTTGCATCATTGTTGTAAAAAAATTTATTTTCATGGAAAAATACATAGTTTTAGCTCTCGGAAAATTACTTTTTATCTTTGTTGATGAATTTTGAGTTTAAAAATTGTTTGTGTAGTTGTTAAATAAAAATACAATTATTTTATATGCCAACATTTATGTTTATTTATTTGAATCAGTGATGCACGAATTTCTACTGGGTAATGTTTTCTTTACTTTTGATATTTTATACATCATACCAAGAAAAGTCGAGATGTGATAAATTCAAAATTTCAAACTATAAATTCCACAATGGTAATGAATTACCTTTCCTGAATTTATTAATCACTAAAATATGAAAGAAAGTATGTAGATTTCTCAATTTATAGAGAGCCTGCAACAACGAAGTGATTAATAGCGACTTTCCACTTAATGGTACACCGGTTATGCAAACTGACATTATCTACCAATACTTTTCTAAAAGAATATCACAATTTAAAAAACGTTGCATTTATAAATGGATACACTGATGTAATAATCAACCAACCGTTTCTAAATTACTAAATTACCTACTAATTTTTCTTAAATTTTGATTAATATTTACAATAATTTCGAGTTTCGTTTTTTCCGTGTACTTTGTGAAAATAATACATTTTTATTAATACGAGTATTTACTTTTTGATTCAACAATTATGTATTTTGACAATATTGTCACATGGTTAGTTTGATTAATATAATTAGCGCGCCACAAAAAAACGATCATACATGCACTTAGGCAAAAATTAAGAAGAGCTTGTTAGTGTTGTTAAAATTGTAATGAAGAGTTAAATAAAAAATTGTAATTACTATATATGTATATCAATAATGCTTGAAATGAAATTGATTGTAACTGAAAAATTACACAGTCACCTAAAAAAAAGCCGGTTTCTCCAGGTTTCTGAATTAAGTAAACTACATTTATGGATTTTGCCATGCTAAAAAGAAATGGGTTAGAAAATAACCAACAGAAAAATCAATTAAAATGCGCTTATTTAAATTTCTCCGTGATGCAGAAACGAATGGCATAGGATACGGGTTCAATGTCCCAAAATCCAATAAATGATAGACTTTCAAAATCAGCTTTTCAGGCAATCTATACATATGTATATAAAGAGGAAAATGGGGGGGTACCTTAATTCTCTGTGTACGTCCTTAAAGGAGGGGAATTGACAGATAATCATGTTTGGGTCATAGTAGGAGAATGATACAGACGGAAAAAACGAAACTCGAAAATATTGTAAATATTAATCAAAACTTAAGAAAAATTAGTAGGTAATTTAGTAATTTAGAAACGGTTCGAGTGTCTATTAAAAATTACTAAGCGTAATATAAAAATTGCATCAAGCATTCATTAATTTTTCGAATGCAAGTTTTTAATTTTTACAAAGTAGATTTTAAAATTTCTGTAATAATTTATTATATTTTAAAAGGACTGTACTATTTTTTAAAAAGTACATTATAAAGTTTTTATGATGAAATAAAAATAGCTGAAATTGATTTTTAAACTTTTTTGTGTGTTGAACAAAATTGGGACGGCCAGCGAGTTTCCGTTGCCGCTTTCCCGACCCCGTCCCAATTCTGTTCAACACATTACTTCAAAGCCAATTAGTAAGAGTTTGGCAAGCCTTATATATTTATTTTTTTGCATGAACATGTTGAGAACTCAAACACGAGTACAAATTAAACACTAAAGAGAAATAAAATTCAATATAATAAAAATTAATAATCTTGAAATAATTTTTCTATAACTACTTTTAAAAAATTATAAAGCGGGAATCATATATTACAATATGAAATATGTAAAAATTCTAATGTGGCAATTTATTAAAATTTAATAAAATCTTTGTAAAATTTCAAAGTTTTTAGGTGATAATTAAAATGAAGAAAATAATTTTTAATATGCACTTATTAAAAAATGTAAAATGAAAATATTTACAAAATAGAATAGAATTTTTAATAAGGATTTTCTATTTATTACTATAAAAAAGTAATATTTGTTTTCAGATTTTAATTTTTATAATCTCCTATTAATTTTTAATAAAATTTGAGTTGGTGTTTTTTCCGTGCAGTTCAAAGTATAGTAAGGCAACACTTAATTATTATTAGTACCAGGAGACCGACCATAGCTCGATTTTTCGTTTTGATTTTGAAAAATTCGAAAAAATATAAAAATTTGAAAGAGATATGGAAAATGTTGAAAAACGTCGGAAGACGTTAAAAAAGTATGGAAAAAGTTGAAAAAAATTGAAAGAGGCTTATATACTCGAAAAAGTTGAATGATGTTGAGAACGTCGAAGCAAATTGAAAGGAGTTGAAAAAGTCGATGAAATATAGAAAAAATGTTGAAAAAGGAGAGGTGAGAGGTTAAAACAGGCGAAAAAGGCTGATAAAGTCGACAAAATATGGAAAGTGTTCAAAGAAGTTGAAAAACTCGAAAAAAGGTTGAAAAGCTTGAAACAAGTTGAAAATTTCGAAAAAAGTTGAATGAGGTTGAAAAGATTGCGGAAATATGAAAAATGTTAAAAAAGTTGAGAAAGGTCGAAAAATGTTGGTACAATTGAAATGAGCTAAAATCAATTCAAAATTTTGATTTTTTTCAAATTTTTTTAAACCGACAAATCACCCAAAAAATTCAAAATTTTGCATTAAATTTAATAATCCTTGTTCAGACGATATCCACTGCCATACTGAACCGAAATTGTTTTGGTTTAGGTGTTTCGGACGATTCCTTGTTGCAAAATTACTGGCACCGATGACATCAATTGTTTTTGTCTGGCTACGTAGATTGCGTTATTTTGTATATAATATATATGTAAGTATAATATATCATTTGAAATGAATTAAAAATTTTTTTTTCGTGAATTGCAAGAGTGTATTTATTGATCCTGAAAAGAACTATAATCATATCTACTACTGGGGGTACCATAATAAATTCTGAAAAATAGCTTCTTTTCCAGGCTGAAAAACTGGCTGAACCGTTGATTTTACTGAAAAATAACAAGGGCCGCAAAAAAATGTTTTCATATATTTTTTCCAGCTGAAACCGAATCCGCAACCTCGTGAATTTTTTGTTTTTTTTTTTTAAAAAAACTGTACGGGATCTTAAAGTACAAGCCTTCCTCTTTCAAATGCCGTTAAATTTTTTTCGTTTTTCACCGAGTTATCGTATTTTGAAATTTTGAAATCTTTTGATATGCAAGTGTCCCTAACGAGTTTTCAGGTATAGGAATGAGTCACAAACAAGGATTTTTTTTGAAACTCGTAATTTTTCGCATTTTTGAAAACTATTGTATTGTGTTCAGGAAAATGTTCTGAAACACAAAATCGGAGAACAAGTCGTTTTTGAAAAAAATGTGTTTTTTCACTTTTTTCGATACAAAAATGTAATTTGACTTAAAATTATTTTTCTTAGGCATAAAATTGATTAAGAAGCAACTCACCTGCCCACTTGCCGAATCTTTCTGCCAAAGACTGTGGCACTTGAGGTTGGAAATATGGCTCCAAAATCGCTTTTAAAATAGATATCACTGATTTGAAATTATCGAATAAAAATGTGGCGGTGGCCAAAATGCCAATGAAATAAATTGCTGCCGACACAAGTTGCCAAACGAACGCCATTCTCAAGAGTGTAAAAATGCTGACTTCTAATAGTTGCGACGGCATGATATTTGGAATTTGGAAAAGATTTAAGTTAAAACTTTATCAGTTAAATACTTTTTATATTTATGATGGTTCTTATCGCTATGCTGTTCTATTGTAACTATGCAATATCACACTGATAAGGGACTTTGTTATTAGATTATATGTATGACACTTCAGCACACAATTTTTTTAAAACGATTGAGTTTTTTCAATGGATTTAGTTTATTTAACCTTTGCACTTTTATTTAAATTCAAGCGCAAACAAGACACTGTTGGTATCTTTTTACTGCATTTTGACAGCTGTTGCACCGACCGCTCGCTTCAATACTAAACGCTGACTATTTCTGGGCAACGGCGCCAACGAGTCAACAACCCAAAATGCGCCAACGACGACTTGCAAGCGAACTGAAAACGTAATCGGAAACTCTATACAAAGAAATGAAGAGAAAAAAAGATCAGTGCGAGCTCTAAAAGAGTTACGCGAGTAACTTGCGATAGTGCAAGTTAATTGAGGCAATCACAATGAAACAATGAGACACTTTGCTGTTGATTTTGGTGATACATTTTGTGTATATTTTTTATGTAGGGCCTATTGTTATTTGATATACATTTTTGTTTTATTTGTTACATTTATGTCCGTTCAATATAACTTTCGATTACATATAAAAAATGTGTATCAGTGGTTAAGTATCTCTTTGCGCAGCGGAAACCAGTTTCATTTAATTTAAATTAGCCATAAAATGGTCATAGTGCATTATGTTGTGCATTCACACTTCTAATCTGAAAAAATTATTTCCTGATTAACTTTTGAAGGTACAATAAATGTTAAGATGACCTTCACATGAAGCAAATGCACTGTAAGCGATATTAAATTATTTCACGGAAAAGGGCTTTTTATAATTTTTATGACCTTTTAGATATCAATTTAATGTATTAACAATAAGATTGAAAAACCTTAATCTTTAAAAAAAGTTATGCTTTTAATGTAATCGAAACTATAAAGTAATAAGGTTGGATGAAAAATGACACTAAAGTTGCCAGTTGCATCGCAACTAAGTATACTAAACGCTGATTTATTCATGGCTGGAAGATTTGAAATTTGAAATATATGCATTATAATTGTCTGAAATTTCAAAAATCTACACATCATATTATGATTGAGAAATTCTTGTTGTTATGGACATGATTAGATGAATGTGGGATGATATAAAAATTTGTTTTCAAGTTTACATATTTCAACATACAACTGCGTGGTTTTAACGTTTCTTGATATGTTTTCGGACAATTGCGTCTATATTCGTGGCACTACTCTCGAATTGAGAAAAATATAACAGCCACTTATGTTTTCAATTCAAAATCATTTCTACGATATATGACATGCTGGAAATGCGAAAAAATTTCAATGAAAATGGATTACGTCAATTTGGGTGCTTTATGTTTCGGGAGCTATAAAAGACATTGACTATTCCTTTAAAATTCAAGCCGTAAAATTGGTATGGTATTTGATGAAGTGTCTTTGAATGTCTTAAGTACTGCGGAGAACAGAAAAAGCCGAGGAATAAAACTTTGCGAATAAAATTAAAAATATGTTTGCTTCGTTTAATTAGAGTACAGAAATAAGAAAATTAAATTTTAAGTATTAAAGAAAATGGAATAAAAACTAATTTTCAATGGAAAAATGCGTAAAATTAAAAAAAAACAATTTTTCGCTCAAAAATTACAGTGGTATGAAATATGAATACGTTTTGCTACTGCAAATCATGGAGGCCCTCTTGAGCTCTAGACCTAGGGCAATAATTTTCCTTGAAACGCTGCTAAAAGGGTGTTATCTCTGTCTCGCCAAAATAATCGCTACTTATATACATAGCTATCAATATAGCGTCTTCAAATTTTTGCCTGTTTCTGGATGCCACACCCTCTTGTTGAAATATGCTCGAATTATATTCAGAGCTTGTCTAAACTTTTTCTATTATTTGCGTGAAATTTTGTTGCATTAAAATAAATAAGCGTTTTCATTCCTTTCACTTTCATTCATTTTCAATTTCACGAGCTACATTTGAACGTGTAGCGTGTCGTTAATTTTGACAAGAAGACAGACGGATATGACTAAATCCACTCAAGAGATGACGCCTCCATCAATGAGTTAAGAACTGAATGACAAAATGAATATACAGGGTGGCTGATGAAAGCCGCTACCAAAAAAAAAATTGAATTACTTTTTTTCTATTTGATGAATCTGCTTCATTTTTTTTTATTTTGTAGATTGATCTTTAAATTTGAGGAAAGTGGATAGATAACTGGGGCACTGAAACTAGAATTTGGATTGTCCGCCGCTATCACGCCCTGGAGTCCATAGTTTTGGTTCAAAGAGAGTATAGACGCACGTTTAGCGGCGATCCTCCGAGCAGATGGACCATAATGAGACTTGTTAACAATTTTGCCGAGCGTGTGGCAGTCGAAAGAAGACCTTACCATCGAAACCCTACAGTTCAGACGGAGGAAACAATCGCTGCTGTAGCTGCTGCCATACAAAACAATCCAAGAGTTTCAACAACGAGCAGGGGGGGCATTTAAATTATATTATTTTTAAAACTCATTAAGCTATATTTAATAAAATTGAATGAGCTTTAACATGAATAAAAGAAAAATGAATTCCATACACTGAAAAAAAAGTCATTTGAGTTTCTTAATGTAGCAATATTCATCAGCCACCCTGTATCCTGATTGTAAAAAAACAATAGATTTTGTCAATTTTATTGCTTATGTAATACATAGGGGAAGGCAGAGCAAAACGGTGCACGGAGCAAAGCAGTACAAAGGGTATATTTATCTTTGCATTACAACGCCATCTAATCTAATTATAAGGAATTTGTGATTGAGTAGTGCTCTTGTAACTGACATTTCGACCTTGGATTTTCGAGAACCGCGAGGTTCATCAAAATGAGTGCGGTCGATGTAAAATTTGAGGATTTTCGACTTAAGTAAACTCATTTCATTTGAATCATTTAAAAAACGTCGTAGTATATAGTTATTAATGACATTCATTTTTGCTGACAGCGATTTGGTTATGTTGATAAATTTTTGTTCCTTAAATATGTATGCTTGCATAGGTCATGGCGGCAGAGTGGTATTGCACTACGTACTTTTTTTGCATCGTAATAATAAACATCTTCTGTTGAGAAAATAATGAGCCTAATTACCTTAATAGATTCAATATAGATCGAACTAATAACTTGCATGTTTTTTTTTTGTGAAAACTTCGTTTTCCCTTCAGGCATACCACTTTGCCCCACCTTCTCCTAGATAGATACATACAATATTTATTCCAGCTTTATATTCTAAAGAAAAAATAAATATGTTTTATATGAAACATTTTTTTCTTGGGGCTAAATTTTATAATGAATTCGAATTAACCTTGAAGAAAGATTTCAAAATCAAATTCAAGATTTCTGTTATTTGACCTTTTATAACTTTCGCCTAAAACATTTATCACTATCTGACTTGGTTCTCCCGAATGCTAAAATCGTGAAGTCTAGGTGTTTAGAACACTGCAGGGAGTCCTTAGTTCAATCCGACAGCATACTATAGAACTCTGCTGTTTGCCCGGTCATAGGGGTATTTCCGGAAATGAAAAAACTAACGAATGTGCCAAAATAGGAGCAAAACAACCACAGAATCAACAAGTGGTAGACCTTAAAATACCGCTGACGGAACTATGTATATTATCGGATAGAGGGCATAATCAAGAAACAAACGAATAGAAGATGGAACCTTGCCATCGGATGCAGATCGTCTCGAAACGTGTGTCCTAAACTGAATCTAGGATGGACACAAACTCTATTAAGATTCAACAGAAGACAGCTAAGGACTGTTGTAGGAGTGCTGACGGGGAACTGTATTATTGGCCCTATGACCGCCAAATATGGTGCCCCTTTCAAAGATTTCTGCAGGAGTTGTGGAGACGAAGAAGAGGATGATACGGTTAGACACCTACTCTGCGAATGCTCAGGGCTAATTTTCACTAAGGTTTCTGAGTGGTTCGCCCTCATTCAATAAGATAATTTGAGGAGAAGGAGGAGAATATAATATATACCTAACCTAAGGTTTTCGAGATATTGACCAGTGGAAATTAAAAGAATCGATTCTTGTGAATAGGGTCTGATTCAAATTTTAAAAGTGTTTCTTACTTGTAATAGCTTCAAAAAGAGTTTGCAACGTTAATTCTTTAAATATTTTCAATTAATACTTTCGATATTTTATAAAATTAAAATCTTTAATAAAATAACTTAAGGTTAATAAATAGGCTTCGTAGCCATATATGCATTTATTCGAAAAATTTTATTAGCTTCACTTGCTCCACTTGACCCAAATTAGTGAACAAAAATAGTAGTATGTACTTTACTGATTCAAAATCTTGGCAAGACCTAATCATTCATAAAGTCAACTAAAGAAATCATAACCCAAAACAACAAAATCATCACCTACAACAGCAGCATTTTGGAACAAAAAAATATAACAACAACAATCACTTGACAAATTTCAACAACCAAAATGAAAACAAAATTTCTTATCATAACAAAAAGCCCACGCTTGACATTTAGTATGTGCGTTACTTTAGTTGATGTACGAATCAGTTGAAGGGCGACAAATTAGTGAAGTTTAAAAAATCTTTATTTTTCAACACACAGGAATTTTATGCATCTTTTTTTTTATTTTAAATATTTAACACATGTCGTCCAATATTTCTTTTTAACAAATTTTAAGTGAGTGACGTTATTCTTTGTTTCTTTATTTGAAATTCTGCTTTTTTTATTATAAAATTACTTGTCGGCACAAATATGTATTCGTATATTTATTATTATCAGCTGGCCAAATACCTACTAAAGTACATACTTTTGTAAAAAAAATAAAATATTTATTGAATAAAGTTTAAAAATACAAAAGCTTTATTTAGTCTGTTCTAGAGCCAAGTCTTCTTGCATTTGTTAGTAAATTCATGAGCTTTCAAGAGCTTTTATATTGAGTTGACTGTGCAGCATGACTGTGGTCACACTTATGTACATATGAGTATGTGTGTAAATGTGTATTGTTTTGTGATAAGTACCCAGTAGGACCAATGATAGCATGATTGTCTGGTCAAGCAGCTACAAACAATAATAGTCCGGGAGGCAGGCAGCGTTGCATTTTTCGAAGCAATTTTCTCCCACTTCATTTTTTTGGAAATAATAGTTTAAGTCAGCGCCGTCTCTAGGTGTGTGCGGGCCCCTAGGCTGAACATATGGTGCGGGCCCCCACATGGGGATTTTTATTAAATACCTAGCATACCTATTACTTCCTCGCGAAATTTTAATTTTTTTGAATTTGAGGAAAAAATGAAGAAAATTAGATTTTTTCCTTTAAAAGATAACTGTCAAAACTTAAAAAAAAAACTCGGAAGGGCTGTTATCTCTGAAATTGTAATTGCAGACAGCCCACAACAACTGTCAATCTCAGTATGTAAGATAAGTGAAAATATATTTTATTGGTCAGATTGAAGTTTTCGGAAATATTAATCGCTAAGAATAAAGTAATGCTGAAGTGGTCCCACTTTTCTAAAATTCGAAAAAAATGGCTACCAAAATAAAAGAGCATACCGAAATAAATACACTCCTTCGTTGGGTGCTATCAAAACTTTTTTAAAATCCAATAGTTCATTCCAGCAATATAGTCGAAATACAAATAATTTTTAGCCTGCAGGACATCTATGACCATATTTTTGAAGTGTAGTACAGGAGCTTTGGTAAAAATATAAAAGTAGCGTGAGCAATCGTAAACGTTAGCGCGTCGTGTGATCACACTGTGATGTAAGGATTCAGCATATGTGCATTTTCATAGGAATCGGCATTTTAGCTGGCCTCGTTTTCGTTTTTTTTTTTTTTTTTTTTTTTGGAACACATCCTTCAAACATGGTTTTTCTTGAAGCTAAGACTGTCTTGAATTAATATTCAAGGTCGAATTATTAAAATTCAGATAGCTATTTTTTTTAATTGAAATTAAAGTAAGAAATATGTGTAACTTTTTAAATATGGTTCGTTTCAAGCTACATCAAGATCGGAAAAAATTGTCAACCAAATCTGTCAATGCACGATTATTATTTAGTGTCCGGAGAATCCAAAAATATAATTCGCAAAATCGTCCTGATCATTAACTTGTTTTATGGCCATTTTAAGGTAAACTCTTTTACCGATAATTTTAATAAAAATACGTGAAAAATTGTGAATAAGACATTAAAAATTTAAATTTTTTTGTGGGCTTTGTAATCAAAAATAATTTTAAAGCCCATAAGATAAAAATATATTTAAATTATTTTTCATTAGTTTTTTTATTTATGGTTTTTTTGCGAGCTTTGTAGTCAAAATTACCTTAAAAATCCATAAAACAAAATTATAAATTAAATTATTTGTCACTTATTTTAAGGCCTAAAAGAATTTTTTTTTAATATTTTCAATTCTTTTCCATGGAAAATGATTAATAACATAATATATATAAAAATTTTTTATTTTTTCGTCTTTGTGGACTTTGTAGCCAAAAACCTTTTAAAGCCCACAAAAGAACATGAAAAAAGTTTTTTTTTTCACTAGTTTTTAGGTCGACAAAAAAAAATAGTTTTTTTTTGTATCGAATTTTTTCCATGAAAAATGGTGAATAGCCCAAAAATATTTGCATATTTGCATAATTTAGTGGTGTTATCGTGATCAGCAACTCAAAATACATAAGAAACAATTGTCACAGCATATTTTAAAAGTAAATTACATTTCACTTGATCTTAAAAGCATCAAAAACTGTACACGGTTCGCTTTATGATGTTATTAAAATTATCGGTTAAAGTGCTTACCTTAAAATGGCCATAAAACAAGTAGATGATCAGGCACGATCTTGCGGATTATGTTTTTGGATTCTCCGGAAAATAAATAATAATCGTTCATTGTCAGATTTGGTTGACAATTTGTTCCGATCTTGATGTTGCTTGAAGCGAATCAGGTTTAAAAAGTTACACATATTTCTTACTTTAAATGCAATATTAATTCAAGGCAGTCTTAGCTGCAAGAAAACCATGTCTGAAGGATGTGCTCCAAAAAAAAAAAATCGAAAACGAGGCCAGCTAAAATGCCGATTCCTGTGGAAATGCACATATCCGTTTTTCCATACCCGCCATTAAATATGATCACGCATCAAAAAGAAATGATTTCTGTTTGTTTTGGATCAGGCGTATTATTCCTTATACGAGTAAAAGGTTTTCGTCATAAAAAAAACATTAATACTCTTTAAATCACAAATAACAAGCTGATTAACTTTTAAATGCTGTTTTCAAGAAATATTGTCTAAGAAAAATTAAAATTACAAAGGAGCGGAAATTACTAATACAGCTACAATTTTGGAATCAGACTCATTTTACAAATAGAATCAAAATTTGGAATTGAAAAATTTTTGATTCCATTCTATCTATTTTTAAAAGATAAAGAATTCTGTGGAAGAAGTTTACTTTAGCATCTATCGCCCAGTTTTTGTTTTCGTGGTAGGAGGGGGCAAATGCAAAAAAAATTAAATAAAGTGTTGCTCAAAGAGATAGCTATCGGAATTTGCGGTTATAGCTTTTGTTAAAGTCATTGTAAGTTGGGAGCCCCTGAATGGATGTATAAATATGGTTGTCATAAGAATGATAATTTATTGTCCTACAATAATGGTGTATAAAACTTTAAAATTTATGACATACTACATATGATTTTAGCAAAAGCTATATCCACAACTTCCGATGGCTATATCACCGATACCAGATCCGAGTGACATTTTTTAATTAAATATTTATTCAACAAAAAACCACATACAAAGTGTTTGGTTTAATAAGAAGTGGCAAGTCAAAAGAGAGAACGGTGTCAGGGTTAACAGCGTATGCAAATATGAAACGATATCCATTTAAGGTGCCTGAGATATAGAAGCAGTTTGAGAAAAATCGATGCAGCTTTTTTTATTCAACTCAAAATTTAAAATGTTATAACGGATTTTCTTATGGCGCGGGCCCCCTTGTGGCGCGGGCCCCTAGGCTGCAGCCTATACAGCCTATGCTTAAAAACGGCCCTGGTTTAAGTACATATCCGATCTGATAATCGAAATAAGCGTCAGCCGCCAGAATAGTGGTGGGGTTGGTTGTGAGAAGCCGACAAAAAAAATGTTGAACAATATCTCGGAAAGTAAGTAAGAGTAGAAAAATATTTTAGGACCGATGTTGTAGAGAAGAAAAAGCACATCGATTTCTTATTGTATGAAAATTTTTTTTCCATGAAATCGATGTGCCTTAGGGGACGTCCATTAACTACGTGAGGTGCTTTTTTGAAAATTCGGACCCCCTCCCCTTGGTGAGATCTGGTGGGACACCTCCCCCCTCCCGTGAAATTAAAATTATAAATTCTAAATAATTGATAAGATACAATTTGTTATCTGCTATAAATTCTCTTCGTCGGCCTCTCGCAACCAGCCCCACTACGGTTTTGACGACTGACGCTTATGTCCTTTACAAGCCTTACTTAAACTATCAATTACAAAAGCCACACGGCTGCATTTTTAATAACAGCAATTGTTAATATGTAAAAAAACTCTATTAAGTTATTTTATCGTTTTTTTCAGAATATCGTTGTCCCCAGTATTGCCCCTTTGAAGCTGAATATACAAGAGGGTTGAATACGTCCAAAGCGTCGATTTTGGTCAAATTCGTATTTTAATTTTAGTGACACCAGATTTCTACGAATACATATATTTAATTAGATAGTTGAAAAGCATAACCTTTCCCCTTCAAAACACACTTTGAATTGTATCTAAATATGTATCACTGTATATATGTATATGTATCACTTTTTTTTCTGAGATATTGGTAATTTAAATTTTCCAGTTATCCTGCCGTACTAAACCTTATGTATGTAGATCTGTATGTAGACCTGTGTAACAAATTTCAATTAACAATATTACGGAGTAAAATAAAAAAAATTGGAAAAATTAATGGTTGCTGCACAAAAATCAGAGTTGCTAATGAAAAATAGTGTCCGATTAGACGTGGAATGGTTCATATACACAGTCAGAAAAATAAAAAAAGAATTATAACTGACCAATTATATTAAGGTTACCGGACATAGCCCGCACGGACATAATCCCCATTTCGTAAATGAAGATTATATCCGCAAATCCCCATTTTCGGTATGGGGGCTATGTCCGAAAAATTTAATTAATGCAAACAGTTTTGGGTCTTATGGCCGTCTTTTTTTTCGGTTATAATACCCACTTTGTTTTGGGATTATGACAACTTCTAAGGATGGACATAGCCGGTGTTGGATTTTTGGGAGTTTAAAATCCTGAGCTGCGGCTGTAGGCCGCCCACTTACCGTAACATTTATGTAGAATTACTGTACACGGTTAGAAATTTTGGATTAAATTTTAATACTTTTGGGCTTACATATATGACTACACCAGATTTGTATTAAAATTTAATAGTGCCTAAATATTAAAATTCATTTTTAATACTTTTTTGTATTAAAATATAATACTCGTTTTTATTAAGATTTAAAAAAAAAAAATTCATTTCGAATGGGATTCGAACCGGGTTTCTTGAGAATTCTATTGACGGACGCGCAGCTTAACGACATCAGCCACCGCAGTGTTATTTATTGGTTGGCTAAAAGTTTATTTATATTGACAACAACGTAAAATGAAAGTTCAATATTGAAGTATTAAAATATAATACAGCATGGTTTAAAATTCGAATATAATACTTATACATTAAAATTTAATACAAAATTTATTACAAAATTTTGTAATCTATTGAAAAGTATTAAATTTAATCAAAATTGTATTAAAAATCCTTGTAATATTTCGCTTGTATTAAAGTTTAATCCAAGATTTCTAACCGTGTAGTTGTCAATAACAAAATTATTGTAATGGGGATTATGTCTGAAACTGATGCGAATATAATCCCCATAGCTTTGGGGATTAGGTCCACTATTTTCTGGGGATAATGTCCGAAAATTTTTCGGACTTAACCCCCATACCGAAAATGGGGATTATGTCCGTATAATTTGCGAACATGATCCCCATTTACGAAATGGGGGTTATGTCAGCATTAAACTCATGTCATTTCTCTCTCATATTAATACAAATCCACAATAAAATTTTAAGCGTAAAAAACAGGTGCCGTGACATAATCCCCATAGTGGTGGTTATGACCGAAACTGATGCGGACATAATCCCCATAGCTTTGGGGATTATGTCCGCTGTTTTATGGGGATTATGTCCGAAAATGTTGCGGTCATAACCCCCATACCAAAAATGGGGATTATTACCGAATAATTTGCGGTCATAATCCCCATTTACGATATGGGGATTATGACGGAAGGGGCTATGTCCGGTAACCCTAAATGCCATTATTTGTCTCGAGCGCAAACGAAATTCATCATTGAAATTTTCCTTAAAAATTATAAATTTCACTGAACCATCGTATAGTTCTAATTGCCCAAGGTAAAATTGAAACTTTTTGACTATCGATTAATTCGTTGAGACCTTTAAGACCCTGTTTTTGGTGAACTTCTATTAAAAGAAATTAATTTGAATGTACCTGCAAGGAATTAACGTTTAATTAATTGTAAGTTAAAAAACTTTGCGCAAATAATACTGTTGATTTTTGTCTGTCTCTTGAATAACAGACAGCTCAAATGTTTATATTTACTTTTCTGTGTCCATAGACTGAATAAATGAAATGAATTATGTACTAATTGAATTACGTACATATGTACATAGTTATGTGTATATAACTTTAATACTAAAAAAATAAATTTAATACATAAATTCATATAATTTACTTGATTTAATATAATCATAGCACTACTATCTTTCAGATAATAAGTTTTGCTATATCTCCGTATGAATCATTTTAAAAACTTTTTGCTCAAGAATCATACGTACGTTCCATGGTAACAGTTTAACAAATGCCGTCTTAAAAATGAGAAATTAAGTAAATTATTTTCAAAGTTCAATATAACGGTGCGTTCTCATAAATTACCTGTACACCGTGCCAAAAGTATCCAGTTGTGATATCTACAACTCCTATGGTGCTAACTGCCCAACGAGCATAAGTATCGGCCTGTGGTGTAGAAAGCCCTCCACGCATTATTAAATCGGAATAGGAGTTAATTTTGGTAACTACAAAGTTTGGCGATACCAACTGCACGGTTATGCCCAACGGACGTGCTTCTTCTTGAATGGCAAGCGTTAAGCTACGTGTGTAAGCCTTTGTTGCCGCATAAAGTGCAGCATTTGGCAATGGCTGTAGCTCAGTACCCGATGAGATATTCACAATAACACCCTTTATACGATCCTTTTGCATACGACGAATGAAGAGACGTGACATTATGGTGACTGCAGCCACATTTGTATGGATTATATTCCAAAGGTCAATCTCTTCGAATGATGACATATCATCGAAGCGAGGAGTATTTGCACCAACATTGTTTACTTCAATTGTGAATATAACGAATGAATAATGAATATTTGAAATAAGTTTGTAGAATCAAAAAAACTAAACTTCATACCCAATATTCCGATCGGTAAATCACCCAATTCCTTCTCAATATGCTGGTATATTTCTTTGCCCTTACTAAAATCTGCTACAATCCACTTAGTCCTAACGCCAAATTCACGTTCTTTAAAATTTGAATAATTTCATTATCACTTTCGCATTCAATATCGCTGTTAGTTGCTTACCAATAGCTGTGGCTACGTCACGTAACTTAGCCTCTGTACGCGAAATTAAGACCACATTAAGACCCTGTCGGGCAAATTCCCTAGCGTATGCTTTGCCTATGCCATCAGTGGCACCGGTTACTGCAGTCCAAGCACCATACCTTTGTTTTAAACTGAGTGTGGGTTCTTTGCCAATGAGCCTGCGCAGTGTAGTTTGTAATATTATAGCGGGTGCTCTGAAATTTTCGTAGAGATAACAACACAAAGCATAGAAGCCTATCACGGTCAAAAAACAGCAGAACATTTTTTAAGAAAATTGGAACTATGCTACTTATGCCGTCGAGTATTCAAAGTAAACTAAAGGTTTCAAATAGGTAGATTTGGTGGGCCTAACATTGTTCCAGGTCGCGGTAATGTTCGTGATATGAATATTTATAGATATGTTATCGGCTGCTGACTGGCTGATTGCATTTTGTGCACACAGACTTGGACAACTAGTAATAGGCAACTTATGAAAGTAAAGGTACCCAGCAAACACAAGCGATGGTTTAATACAATGCATGCATGCGCAGTTTAACAACATCAGCCAACGTAGTATTATTTTTTGGTAGGCTTAAAGTATATTATTTGAATTATCAATTGACAACAACGTAAAATGAAAGTTCAATATTTCATTTTGACGGAAAAGTAAGTAAGTTTTAGTCGATAACAGAAATGATGACAGTAGCTCAGTTGGTAAAGATGAGCATACATATCTGAGCAGTGACATGACGAAGGACGACGACCTAGGTTCAATTCTGATCAGTGACAGGTAAAAAAATTTAAGTTCTCCTTTAAAGTTTTAAGAATGCGTTCATAAATACATTACCAATTTAATTGATACAAAACCAGCAGCATTATAGAAGAAAAAGAAGTATTGTAAAATTATTTTTTTTAAAACTTAATAAAAACAAGTATTAAATTTTGAAACAAATTTGTATTAAATATGAATTTTAATATTTAGACAGTATTAAATTTAAATACAGCTCTGGTGTGGTCATATACCAGGTGTATAACTAAGTAATGTCGGGTCGAACATTTAGATGTCGCCCAAGCCTGAATATTTATCTAATGTCATGAAACGACAGTGTGAAGCGTTAACCTTAACTGTCATACCACCAAAGTTTCGCGCCAATCGAGCGTCATTGACGTATTACGTCAGCGCAGCCAACATGTTGAGTTTCGTGCCGCAAAAAGAGCAATCGCGGACAATGTTAATTTTGTGTTTTCATTTGAAGAAAACAGCCGCGGAATCGTATCGAATGCTTGTTGAAGCTTTCGGTGAACCAGTGACAACTGTTTAAACGTGTGAAAGATGGTTTCAAAGATTCAAAAGAGGTGATTTCGATGTCAAGGACAAAGAACGCTTTAGAGCTTTGAAAAGGTACGAAGACGCCGAAATGCAAGCGTTATTGGACGAAGACGATTCCCAAACGCAAAAAGAACTCGCAGAGCAGTTGAATTCAGGAGCGTCACTACATCAAAACCTCGGGGGGGGGGGGGAGGCAAGAATTATAATTCCACCACTATTAGATGGTTTTATTGAATTGTTGTATTGAATAATACCTAGTATCAGATCCTTGGGTGGCCAATGCCCTCCCCAGCCCTACCGAATTGACTCCATTGGTTGAATGTGAGCCAGTCTGCCGTTTCCAAACGTTTACGAGACATGGGAAAGATTCAAAAGGTCGGTAGATGGGTGCCACATGACTTGAACGAGAGGCAGATGGAAAGGCGCCTTAACACATGTGAAATTTTGCTCACACGGTTCAAAAGAAAGTCGTTTTTACATCGTATTGTCACTGGCGATGAAAAATGGATCTTTTCGAGGATCCCAAGCGCAAGAGATCCTTAGTAGACCCTGGACAACCGTCGACATCGACTGCTTGGCCGGATCGCTTTGGCAGGAAGACGATGCTCTGTGTTTGGTGGGACCAAGAGGGCGTTGTGTATTATGAGCTTTTAAAACCCGTTGAAACGGTTAATACGGCACGATACCAACAACAATTGACCGATTTGAACTGTGCGCTGCAAAAAGTACGGCCGCAATATCAAAAAAGGCAACACAAAGTCATTTTCCTTCATGACAACGCTCCATCACATATGGCAAGATCGGTTCGCGATACGTTGGAAGCACTCAATTGGAAAGTGCTCGCGCATGCGGCCTACTCACCAGACCCGGCCCCGTCCGATTACCACTTGTTTGCATCGACGGGACACGCACTCGCTGAGCCGCGCTTCGATTCCTACGAAAATGTGAAAATTTGGTTATATAATTGGTTTTCCGAAAAACCCTAGGAATTCTATTGGCGTGGAATTCACAAATTGCCTGAAAGAGGGGAAAAATATGTGAAAAGCGAGGGATCATACTTTGAATAAACTATTCTTCCTTTAACTCTTGAATTAAACGTGTTTTTTTTTTTAGAAAAAATCGACATTACTTAGTTATACACCGTATGTAAGCCCAAAAATATTAAAATTTATTCCAAAATTTCTAACCGTGTAGGTGGTCGATCTTTTGACTTCTGCAGAGTTGTAGGGTTGTGGAGGAGGAGAAAAATATTAAACATTTTCTTTGCTCATTTCCCGCACTTGCTAGAAAATGACACAAAACACTTGGTAAGATTTTATTTGATGACCTGAATGACCTTAGACATGTTAGTATAGTATAGGTCAGTTACTTGGTTGCATTACAAAATCTGGTTGGTTCAATGAGAGGGTATAGAGTTAAACACCCTGTGGTATCATAATGGATTAAAATTTGGTCTAAGTGAATTGATTTTTAAACTCACTGTATTACTATTTAACTTGATCTACCTAACTGTGTTAATTCTTAACCAAAATATAAAAACCAAAAAGCTCGTAGACAGTAGAAATTTTCGTTTATAGGTCTGTCATATCAACCTTATAATAATTGCTAGAAAGTGTTTCTTGGGAATTGTATTTTTTGCATTTACTCGTATGCAAAATTAAAAGTTTTTATTTGTGTTAGAACGAATGAGTAAAAATATTGCTTCGGAAAGATTATGTATTTTTAAAATTTAATTTTAAGTGAAGGTGTACGCTGTATACTTCTTATATCAACGCAATACTCGCATAGCTCGCAACTGTGCTGCTTTCTTGCTAATGGGCAAACAAATACGGAATAGTTATTAAATTTAAATTTATTTTCGTTTGTTTGCTTTTCTTTAGAAAAATGTAAAATCTATGGATAACGAGAGTTCACTCTTATAAGGTAATCGTCGTTGAAGTTACATTTGTTTCCCGTACAAAGAAGATACAATTCTACAGTAATACTTTTTTTTAAATAGATAAAGTTTAAGTACTTTATTATAATGCTAAACTTTTTTGACCTGTTACACATCTCCTTCATGCTAGCGTTAAAGGGCTTATAATTAAATTTTTCACAATCGGGAAAAGTAAATTTATAACAGAAAAGAGTCAACTTTTTACAATTGACGAGCTACTTATATTTGAACTTGTTTGTCTTTAAATTCCATCAAATTATCTCCAGTAATCGTAATTTTGACAGAAAGACGGACGGACATGGCTAAATCGACTTAGGAGTTGGCTTTGTATCAGAATATGTATAATATTTTTTACCTGTCACTCCCCCATCTATACGTTACTTTCGTTTTACCGTTATTTTCGTAATAAATTTTTATCATCGGAAATATATAAAAACATTGTACGCACATATAGCTTTTTCGCTGACTGTACTTCTGTGGGTTTTAAAGGATTTGTTTGCTTGACTTTGTCAGCGAAAAAGCTATATGAGCGTGCAATGTTTTTATATATTTTCCATGATAATAAGCTATTACGAAAATAACGGAAAAACGAAAGCAGGCAGATTTTCAAAAAGTAATTTGGAATGATGCTTTTGTTATTTGTAGGGATATTATGGATACGAAATTTAGGATTCGGTTACGGATATCAAAATACTTTTGCATCGGTTTCGGATACGGATAAGGATATAATTTTATTTCGGATACGGATATTTTGGTGGACTTTTTATAAAAATCTATCAGTAAAAAACAAAAAATCATGTCAGTGTATTTTTGTTCTCTTTATATTTGGATATGAGATTTCGGTTTCGGTTACGGTTACGGATAATTTTTTTTTTTCAGATATCCGGTGGTTTCGGTTACGGATATGGATATCCATAACATCCCTAGTTATTTGCTTTGAAAATAGTACCGTAGAGTGACTTAGCGATGATGAAAAAAAATTGACATTTCGATTTTGGAAAAAAAATCTCCTGAACTGAAATAACGTTTAACGCGCATTAAACTCATGTCATTTCGCTCTCATATTAATACAAATCCACAATAAAATTTTAAGCGTTAAAATATCTGGAGTTTTCGAGAAAATCAGTCTTGTTTTTTTTTCATAAATAGCGCTATAACTCCGCCAATTTTCAACAATTTTCAAAATTATTAAAGATTCTGACAGAAAATCAGAAATTCTATTAGAATCAATTTTGATTTGGATGAAAATGCGACGATTTGGAAAAAAATATTCAGCGGTTTTTCAAATTTTGACACTGAAACTTAAAGTGGGCATAGCTTCGTAAAAAATGTTTTTCTATCAAATCGGAGGAATACGTGTTCCTTTATTTCCTTTGAAAAACAACATATTTAATCGGTAACCAATTCCGCAATATGAAGTCAGTCCGACTGCATGGTTTGAAATGGATTTGGTCAATAGAGATCTCAATTTGCGTTCAAATGCAGTGTTTTTGTGGTTGTGAATTTATTGTTCTTAATGACTTTTACCCCTAATTATAAAAGTTTCCAATATTTAATATATTTATTTTAGATTACAATTGCGACTTCGATCATTTTTGTCTAAAAATAAACGGAAAATATATCTGTGTTATACCTTGAAGCAGAACGCTAACGGGTCGGACTGAAAGGTAACGAGATAAGAAGGGACAATCTTTGTGTCAAAATCTGAATGTAAATCGACCCCGTAATAGAAATAATGCAGCCACAATAAAAATTGATAATTCTGTTGTTGTTTTGCATTTAAATGAATGTCATTTCAAAGATGATGAAGTGATGAGGTAAATTGAGGTGAGGTGGGGTGGGGTGGGGTAGACTGCAATTAGTGAAACTAAATAAGGCCGGAAAAATTCTTCAAGATTAAAACTTAGTGTTAACGGTCGAATTTTGGCCTCAGGCGATACTACTTAGTACTCCTTAAATCATAAATCGCAGACTAGATAACTTAAAAATGCTGTTTTCTCCGATTCATGTTTTCTCTGATAGGTCACTTACACTCTGAGGGGTTGATATGCGCTAGCAGAATGTTAACTAACATAAAGAATTACATCATCTTCGCTTGCGCTGATGATACAGCTATTAGAGGCGTTCACATTATCCTTCATGCTGTCCAACATGGCTTGACAAACCGACTAACTGTAATTTTCGTTTTGCGTTCACATCATCAAATATGCTTGTCAAACATCATTTGCAGAAAAATTTCGAGGTGTACATATCTCTGGCATTACCCACTTGAATTCATTGTTTTTTATTTTTCGGAGGTGTAATAATAAAAAAAATTATTTTCAACTCCCTACAACGAGGATGGGTTCCTAAAAAAACCTATATCATGCCAAAACTTTTTATGGATGGGTTAGCTTCCCAGTCCTCCGTAAAAGAGTATATTCTGTGCTTATGTTGATTGACATACAAGTTCTTACCTTATTAAATTCACACATCGAATGTTTTGTATCCATCTATTGTTAGACTTATTTTAAAATAATATGAATAAATTAACTGAATTATGTATTATTATACTTAGATATAATTTTACTGCTAAAAATAAATTTAATACATAAATACACATAATTTAGTGAATATAAAATAATCATAGCACTATTATTCTTCAGAATTTATTTTGCTTTATCTACTTCTGAAGTATTTTTAAGACTTTTTGCCCAAGATTCATACGTACGTTCCATGGCAACAGCTTAGCAATTGCCGTCTTAAAAATGAGAAATTAAATAGGTTATTTTCCAGAAATAATATAACGGTGCATTCTTATAATTTACCTTCACACCGTGCCAAAAGTATCCAGTTGTGATATCTACTACTCCTATGGTGCTAACTGCCCAACGCGCATAAGTATCAGGTTGTGGTACAAAAAATCCTCCACGCATTATTAAATCGGAATAAGAGTTAATCTTAGTAACCACAAAGTTTGGCGATACCAACTGCACGGTTATGCCCAACGGACGCGCTTCTTCTTGAATGGCAAGCGTTAAGCTACGTGTGTAAGCTTTTGTTGCCGAATAAAGCGCCGCCATCGGCGATGGCTGCAGCTCAGTACCTGATGAGATATTCACAATAACACCCTTAATATGATCCTTCTGCATACGAAGAATGAAGAGACGTGACATTATGGTGACTGCAACCACATTTGTATGGATTATATTCCAAAGGTCAATCTCTTCGAATGATGACATTACATCCAAGCGAGGAGTATTTGCACCAACATTGTTTACTTCAATTGTAAAAAGGGGAATATTTGTAATAAATTTGTTGGAGAAAAAATAGTATAGTTCATACCCAATATTCCAATCGGTAAATCACCCAATTCCTTTTCAATATGCTGGTATATTTCCTTGCCCTTGCTAAAATCTGCTACAATCCACTTAGTCCTAACGCCAAATTCGCGTTCTTTAAAATTTGAATAATTTCATTATCACTTTCGCATTCAAGATCGTTGTTAGTTGCTTACCTATAGCTGTGGCTACATCACGTAACTTATCCTCTGTACGAGAAATTAAGACCACATTAAGACCCTGTCGGGCAAATTCCCTAGCGTATGCTTTGCCTATGCCATCAGTGGCACCGGTTACTGCAGTCCAAGCACCATACCTTTGTTTTAAACTGAGTGTGGGTTCTTTGCCAAAGAGCCTGCGCAGTGTAGCTTGTAATATTATAGCGGGTGCTCTGAAATTTTCATAGAGATAACAACACAAAGCGTAGAAGCCTATCACGGTCAAAAAACAGCAGAACATTTTTTAAGAAAATTGGAACTATGCTACTTATGCCGTCGAGTGTTCAAAGTTAACTAAAGGTTTCGAATAGGCATAAATCGTAGATTTGGTAGGCCTAACATTGTTGCAGGTCGCGGTAATGTTTTTTTCGTGATAGGAATATTTATAGATATGTTATCGGTTGCTAACTGCTTGATTACATTTTATGAACACAGACTTGGACAACTAGTACTCAGCAACTTATGAAAGTAAAGGTACCCAGCAAACACAAGCGATGGTTTCGAACGCAAGCAAGCTGATTATTCTGATGTAAAACGTAATATAATGCTTTGAAGTATTGTCAAGAAATATTTGTTAATTTCTTATCATTTCCTTCAAGTTTTCAAAACACATTTACGTGCTTTATGTGCTGTTCCTAAATTCCGGTGGACTTAAAATCATGCGCTTGTGCATTTCACTTGAAATGCAATTTTGAATAAGGAACCCTAGAAACATTTTCCAAGTAACAACCATTGCTATACATATGCCTAGAGGTGAAGGGACAATTTGTGTCGGAACATGGTAGCAACATGATTTTTCGGCTTTGAGGATTGATATTATAGCAACCTTGCCAAAAAGTCGGACCGAAAAAGAATGCTAAGCGCTCTCCAGAACTGGTATCCCTCACTTGGCGTAGTGTCTCGTCAGTTGTTGCAGTCATTGCACTGGCCACTGTCTCATCGGCCGAAATGCAGAGAGATTAGGCATTCGGTCTTTTGACATTTGCACAATGAGTAGTGATGGAGGAGGACGAAAAGGAAAACATTAAATATTTTCTTTGCTCTTGCGTCGGACTTGCTAGTAAATGACACAAAACACTTAGTACGATTTTATATCATGACCTCAATGACCTTAGACATGTTAGTATATATGTAGGTCAGTTACTTGCATTCGTTACGAAATCTGGTTGGTTTAATGAGATGATATATTTAAACACCCTGTGGTATCACAATTGATCAAAATTTCGTCTAAGCGATTTGATTTTTAAACTCACTGCACTCCTACTTAACTTAACTTAACCTACTTCGCCATTATTATTCGGTATAAGAAACCATTAATTACACAGGCTGACAAAATTATACCGACTCTCTAACCCAGAAACCAGAATATATTTTTCCAAAGGTCTTTGATGCGCTGATTTCGAATCCGAGGTCCAAATCTTTCAAGTAACCTAAAATGGCTAGAATAATGATTTTGGCCTATATTTGAGATTATGTAGCATCGCAAAGCCTTGCCCTTTTAAATGCCTTTGAGTTTGCTCAAATATCTTTCATTTTTTTGCTGAGATATGTTTGTTTGGGTAATAGTTTTTGTATGGCATTACAAATGTTAATGGGCTGTTAAATGCATTATTTCAAACATAAAAATTGATAATGAAATTAATATCACATATGTGACAGCTTAAAAGGAGTTGTCCTTTGAAGTTCTCAAATAAGAGAAAAAAATCATAATATAAGGACAAGTATCGAAAAGGCGAACGAAAATTTTTGTGCGTGGTTTTGCAAAATCTTAACCCTAATGCAAAGGATATTTTATGACAATACGTTAACCGATTTGTACTAACTGTGTTAAGAAAAACCGATAAGCTGTGAGACAGTTAAAACTTTCGGTTATAGGTCTGTCGTATCACCAATAAATCATACTGCTGGAAAATGTTTCTTGGGAATTGTATGCTAAATCAAAATTTTTTATTTGTGTAAAGATTATTTATTTTAAAAATTTATTTTTAAGAGAAGGTGCGCACTGTATATTTCTTATATCAAGGCAGCGAGCTATACGAGCGTACATATATCTCGCACCTGTATTACTTTCTTGCTAATGAAAAAGCAAATATGACAGAATTATTGAATTGTTTATTTTCGTTTGTTTACTTTTTTTTTCAGAAATATTTAAGATCTATCGATAACAAGAGTTCATTTTTATCCGGTAATCGTTGAAGTAACATTTGTTTCCCGTGCAAAGAAGATAAATTATATGTGGTAAAAATTACAATTTATTCATGCTACCGCTATACTGCCTTCAAAAGCGAAATTGACGTATCTCAAAAAAACGCGTTTCGAGATAATTGATGTTTGGATTATGTCAATTTGTTGAAATACATGTAAAATTGCGATAGTGAAAATTCTCTTCGGAACCGTAGGTTCCTTATGGTTTGAAATGAGGATCCTATTTTTTTCAGAGGAAACAAAAAATTTTTAGAGGTCGCGCTACTCGTTTTTGTATTAAAAATGAAGGTCTCATAAGACTTTAATTTTTAAAACATACTAGCTGTTATTTTCTTAAAGCTTTTATTTGCTGAAAATGTCATCCAATATTATGCACGCAATTTCAAATTTTTTTAGATACAAAAAAAAAAAAACAAAATGGCGACTCCACAGGTGTTAAACATAGCAAATACATAGGAACCATATCATATAAGTACCAATATGTACCCTTAAACATTTTTTTTCAGGTTCGCCAAAATTCAAGGATACTCTCCACATCACAGGGAAGGAATGTGATATAACAAATTGTTTTAAAAATTCAATGTAAAACTGTGAAAAATAAAAGAAACAAATTTTATTTATTTTTGTAAGAAAAGTACTTATAACACAGGCTGACAAATTTTGAAACCAGAGGCCAGACCTATCGTACCCGAAGGACTTTGATGCGCTGAACCCGAATCTGAGCTCATACCTCCTATACGTCAGATTTTCGAATTATTCTAACCTAAAAGTGCAAAAAACACGGTTTTTGGCTATATTTGAGGTTATTTTATTTCTCGAATAAAATTGGTTTTCCAAAACTGGTTGCGGAATTTGAAAGTATTACTCTTACCCTTCATGTATCATGAATACACAAAATAAAAATATTAATAAAAAAATGTATATACAATTTATTTATACAAAGGGGGTATATGATTTTTCAAACTTTGACCAATTTTACCTCGGAAGCCATAAGAAACCGACTTTTTTTTCGGATTCGGTCTGAGGGGGTAAAACTCCATGTTTCTAAAAAAAAAAATTTGGAGCATCGCCCCTAAAGTAAAATTATGCCAAATATTTATTTTAAAAAAAATTACAGTGCAGTCGCTGTAACGTAACCACCGTCTAATGTGAACGAAATAATTTTGCATTTACTACCTTGCAGCAAGACATAACTCAACCATGCAATACGTAAAAGGCATTTTTACTTTTATTTTTTTTAGTTTATGATGAAGTTTTTTGTTTCTTTTAAAGTTTTTATTGTTACAAATGATATGATGAATAAAATTTGATACAAAATGCGTCACAGCGACTGCAATGTATAAATTAAATTTTGATATTCGCTAACGTGAACAATTTCGCCACCGTGAACAATCTTGGTTTTAATTAGTTCACGTTACCGCGATTGCACTGTATATGAAACGTGTGTCTTGAATAGCACACACCTTTTTTATACGCGTTGTAAAGAGTTCAACTCCCAATGAAAGCGGAATAAAAAGCTTTTTTTTGTTGTAGCACAATTGGAAGCGGGTGTTGTAAGTGCTTCTCTGAATCGAGTTTGCAACTTCTGTTGAACATTTGAATATTTTTTTTATCACTTTCTTTTTGTAGCCTTGCTTTTAAGGCAAGTCATTTCAGACTTCCACCGGTTCCATCTCAACAGTACCTTTTCTTTGCGTAAGTAGTTTCATGAAAGTGAGACTGCATAAACTTCAAAGTATTTTTTTTGATTTAAGAAATTTCTTTCAAATGTTTTTTGATTATGGTTTGGCTGAGATAAGCAGCTGCTGTGCTTTGTTCTTGGACAAATTTTTCAACATAATTAATTTTTACCCTCAAAGTTCCTTCATCTGTTTTCTACTAAGCGTGATCAGTCGAAGTATCAATACTTTTCTTCAAATTTTGTTGTCTTTCTCTCATTTCATTTGGGATTTTCATTTGCCAAAGAAGATTCTGAATCTATATCGGTGATGGTTTCTAAATCTACAACAGTGTCTTCATCATTATTTTGATTATAAGAGTTTATAGCTTTGTCGTCCTTCATTCATTCATGTCATAAAACTTATCGCATTAATTGGGTAATATGGTGTTATTTTTGTAATTTTATCGCCTGAAAGATTCAACAATCAATCTTCCAAATGTTGGCTGGGTAGATACGCTTAATTATTGATTTATGAATTTTTGCAATTGAAAATTAAGCGTTTTCACTTTTACTTAGTACCCATATGTGTAAGTAGCACATATCGTCCACTGTTCAATAAAATATAGGGAAAAGATTAACGATTCCGGTCGATTATGAATTAGCATGTCATCATGATATGCATAACTTCTTAATCTTGAACTGTAAGGGCCACTTGGTACTTAATACAAATATACATTACATTGATTGCAATAGGTATTCGTGGGATTTTCTATTTTGTTTAATGATCAATTAACACATCTCTTTCTATTATCACTTTTGCCCATAGGATGAGATAGAGTTCATCATTTGCTACTATTTTCAATTTATGATATGTTAGAATTGTCCTCTTCCGAGAAGTGAGGTCAGAGATCAAATTTGTAGCGGCCAATCATCTGTATTAGTCCTTCAAGGAGACTTTCCTTTTCACATTTTCTGTAAATAACATAAGAATTACACAGGTTGACAAAATTTGGTCAAACCTCTGGTTCTGAAATCTGAATATCTTTTGACGCCCTGGATTCGAGTCGGAGGTCAGAATTTCGGTAATGGTTCCGGTTTTAGAGATTACTACCCAAAAGTTAAAAAATCAGGGTATATCGTTATATTTGAGGTCATATTGCAACGAAAAGTAATTTTTTTAGATCGATCTGCTTTCAATCCTTTAATTTGTTCGAACTGTTGAAAAGCGACGACTCACACAGACCATACTGAGTTTCTGACGTTTTTCTTCTAATATACATCTAAAATTAAAACGGATAGCTGGTAGCTGAGTCACAGTAGAAAAAAAGTAAAGTCCTTCGACGTCTGTAGGGACACCCGTGTCCCTTTGCAATTTTTTTTTTTAATTTTATTAAAATGTTACAAAAAATGTCTTTAAAAATAATAAAGTAGCGTAATGCAATGCTAAGACTATTTGATTCACTAACTCAAAGTTGAAGAAATTTATTTGTACTATTAGTAAAATCCAATTGAAAACAGCAATTACGACATAGGAAAAACGTGTATTTCAAACTAAACATTAGCCATTATAATCCACTTTCATGTCGAATTAACGTTAAATATTTTTAAAAGTAAATATTCCTGCTTGTTTTTGTAACATAATGCAAGTCATTTCGTGCTAAGCGTTTTATTGAAGAACATTTTTGTATTTGGGACATATGTGTCGCTTGGTCCTCAAGGAGTTAACGGTATAAAAGGATATTTAAGCGCGTGTTTTTACAGCTGTCTCTTAAACAAAACAAAAACTTTAGAAGCATTTTCCTCGAAATGAAATATTTTCAAATGGTGGAAAGTAACCCTCCGGATTAGATCGAATTTGAAAAATCTTGTTTTATTAACATATGCACATATTGCTTACATCTATTTACCGAATTATTTAAAAAAAAGTTTGTAATTTTATTTGTTAGGATAAAAGGGTTACAAAACAAGGCTCTATTTTAAATGTTTTTTTCTACTACTGTAATGCAAATTTCTTCTTTCGAGATTCTTCACTTATGGGGTGGTAAATAGATGTGGCAATGCATTACCCTTTAAGAATCTGTTTGCCTTCTTTATTTCAGACTTGCGAATCCAGAGGGTTACTCTCCGCCATAGAGACATCAATTTTTAAAGACCTTGATTTTGGCGCCATCTAAAAATAGTACAATTTGTCGAAACTAAAAAAAATTTTTTTTTGCTTATTTTTAAGAATAAAACAGTTTTTTAAAAGATAGTTTACAGTATACATATGTATGTATGTATAAAGGGTTCTAAAAAATAAATTTTTATAAAATTGCTCTTATTTTGCTTTTATTTGTGTACTGTTTAGTACCTTAAAATCAATAAATTTATCATAGCAATGCGACTTTGAAGTGCGATAAATTGGAAGTTACAATTCAACGCATTGAATTTTGACAAACTATTGCTATTTTTATTAAGATGTGTTGTTGATGTTCCGTAAGTCATGCGTTAGTTCAATAAATAATAAAAATAATATTAGTACCGCAAATATGCAAATAAATACACTGAGAAAAATATTGAATTAGGTGTCCAAATTAAAGAACTTAAACGATGAGCTTAATGCCTAAATTTTCGGCCGACATTCACCATAAGCATAAAAATATGTCATTTTAATCTCCTTCGAAAGTGCTATTGAAACGGATTTTTTTAATTTCAATTTGGTAATAACTTAGGTTTTTGAAATGAGATACGCCTAATTGATGACTTCTGCAAAGGATTTTATATTAACCTATTAATTCCCATTGTCACATTTTTAAGGACACTTTTTTTTGATATTCTTTTAATAACATAAACAAATTTTTCTAAAAATAATTTCTTTTCTTAATACATAATATTATGCAGATGACTTTTTCTCTATAAGAAAAAAAATATTTCGGGCCTGAAATATACAATAGTCGTAAGAATTAATTCAAAATCTTTTAAGATTCGGATATAAGCTCTTTGCAGATTAAGATATTATTGCTAAAAGTGTTCTTATATACTGAAAAAGAAATAACTAGACCCAATGAGAACAACACCGATTTTGGTTTAGGAGTATGACTTTTTAATAACGAGAACAAACTCCCCACGTTGACGAATCGGGAGATAATAAGGAAAGAGCATGGATTTTCCTATCACCGTTTTGGGAAAAATAATCAAATATTGTGGTCAAATAACAAGATAACAACGTGGTATGTTTTCTGACTAACTTTGACACCATTGTACTATTTATGACAAACAATAGTTACTCTAAGATAGAAAAATCCAAAGTCGCTGTCAATCTTTTAGGAGACGTACATATATGTTTTTTGTGGATAAAAATTACCAAAGAAGAATGACTTAGTCAACATCTGGTACTTCTAAAAACATTTTAAAGTCTATTAGATATTGAGACATTATAATATAATATAAAATTTTACAAGTTGATGTAATGCGTTTTTTATTTAACAACTTTTGAGAAAACAAAGGAAAAAACAACAACTCTAGAATATAGACACATGTTTCGATTCTTAAAATCTCATCAATATATTTTTGGTTGATGCTACTACGTCAGTACTTCAATTACGGCCGCTATATTAAGGCAGAACGAACTAGGATCGCAGAACTTTATACTAGTAAGGTCTCACTGCCGACGGCTGTGCATTTCAGTATAAACAAATTATTAAGAATCTACGATAACAAATGATCTTGCGGTTAATGTACTCAGGTGACTTCAACGCAACGGTGAGATTTTTGAATTCTGCCGTCACTTGACGTTTATCTAAAAATAGATCACTTAAAAATTTGCCATAATTGCATGAAATTAAAAATTAGCTTATCGTTGAGTTTGCGTTAATATAGCGGACGTAATTTGTGTACTGACGTAGCATCAACCAAAAATATACTGATAAGATTTTAAAAATAAGTAGAAACAAGTATATCTATATTCTAGACTTGTTGTTTTTTCCTCTGTTATCAAAGTTTGTTATACAATAAACTCATTGTATCAGCTTGTAAAATCTTACATGAACGTTGATCGCTGCTGACTGGCTATAAATTCAATTATCATTTACATACATAACTATTAGTATTGAAATGATATTAAAAAGTCTGTAAGGATCCTAAATGTATCGAAAGTTCCCCATTTTTATAAATGACAGATGTTATACATAAAATTTTCAATGCAGACAACTTATAGAATAAACCGAAGTATAAATCTATAGTGGGATGCCCTATATTAGGGATGCTCAACTGCGGTGCCCAAAAGTCGACAGCGTGCTGACGTTTATAACAAAAATTTCGCGCTAGTATGTGTATAAATGTGTGTAGGAATTCAAAGGAAAGCTAAACATACCCAGTAGAAATTCGTGCATCACTGATGTAAGCAAATAAATATAAATGTTTGCATAAAAAAATGCGAAAGAATCGCATAACTAAACAAACAAATTTTTAAGCTCAAAATTCATCAACAAAAACGAGCAAAACAACGAAAAGTACTTTTTCGATAACTAAAACTATTTTTCCATGAATATGAGTTTTTTTACAATAATGATGCACTCAAGAGCAGTTGTTTTAGTCTCTCATTATTTTTACAAGTCAATAATACATGCGAAAAAAATTGACTATCGCAGAAATAATGTCTTTGACCTGCATTTTTCTCAACTGGTCATTGCGCAATTCATTTACGCACATTTGTTTTGTTTTTGCACGTTTGATTCCGACTGGGCCTCTTGCATATTTATTTGACAAACGAACCAGCGATCAGCAACTGCACAGCGGGACGAATGATTGCACGTTTAATTGCTCGCGCCCGCGGGCAATTTGCTTAAGCAAAACCCTACCCTATATAATAAATATGCGATGAAGGCGGAACATCGTAATTACAGTTTATGAAAACTTGTTCGATTCTCGATGTGAATGAATTTGTTAGTAAATTTGTATTATCAAAATCTTTCGCATTTAACTTAGTGATGAAATTTTACATTTTTTATCATAGCATAACCAACTATTTTGGAGAAAAAAAGGCGTAGAAACTGAACTGAAAAGAAGTTCAAAAGAAGTTTATAAGAAACTAAGGTCACTGATGATTCTATACTGCAACTTATGAAACTAGTATGACTATCTATAGCCGTTTTCACATTATGCATACGTTGTGTCAAATCACTCCTTCAGCCTGTGCTTTTTGTTTTCTTTTGTTTGCATGCAATTAGCTTGTCTCAGCTTATTCAATAATTTTCCTCAACACTACATAGTTCTTTTGCAAAATATTATTGAGTTTGATGTTGTAATCAGTTCCCGAAGCAGATTTTTGTGTGCATCTCTAGTTTTTTGCTTGCTTAGTTTAGGACTGTCTGAATTTATGTAAACTTTCTTCTAAATATGACGAATTAGAAGTAAAAACTCAAAGTTTCGAGCTGAAATACTTTTTAACAGATAGGTCCACATACTATGGAATAAATTTTGAATTAGAAAAATTTATTTTTTATTAATTTTTCTTAAATTTAGGATTAGACTTCATAATTTTTTTTACAATAAATTTACCAACAGCCATTCGGATATCGCTTGGAATAAGCTTATGTATTGCTGTCTAAAATTGAAAAACAAAAATGTATAATAATGACAGGTAAAAATAAAACTAAATATCAATACCTGTACACCATGCCATAAGTAACCCGTTGTAACATCTGTAGTTCCTATGGTGCCCACTGCCCAGCGCGCAAACGTTTCAGCTTTGGGTATAAAGAGACCTCCACTCATAATATATTCAGAATAAGAGTTAAGTGCGGTTGAAACAAACCAAGGTGACACCAATTGTACTGTGATGCCATATGGACGCGCTTCTTCTTGAAGAGCAATTGTCAAGCTACGATTATAAGCTTTAGAAGCCGCATACATTTGCGCATATGGAGCCGGTTGTTCTTCAGTTCCTGACGAAATGTTTACTATTGCACCCTTTATGCCATTTTGGTGCATGCGCCGCAGAAACATATGCGACAAAATTGTAACCGCTGCAACATTTGTATGCATGATATTCCAAACGTCATCTTCTTCGAATGTAGAAAACTCATCAAAACGTGGTGTGAGAATGCCAACGTTATTAACTGAAATATGGAAAATTAGTGATATGATATATGTAAAAGCTAATGACGTAATATACCAAGTATGTCAATTGGTAAGTCCTTCAATTCTTTTTCAATGTGACGATAAACTTCTTTGCCTAGACAAAAATCTGCCACAATCCATTTAGTTTTAACGCCAAAATCTTTCTCTGGAGAAAAAAAAGGTATAATTGTTCTGACATTTTTGTTTCTTTTATGGAATCTAATATATTATTACCTATAGCTTCGCAAACATTGCGCAGTTTCGTCTCCGTACGTGATATAAGTAAAACATTTATGCCCTGTCTGGCTAATTCTCGTGCGTATGCCTTGCCAATGCCATCAGTGGCGCCGGTTATCGCAGCCCAATCGCCATATCTCTGCTTTAAAGTCAATGTGGGCCTTAGCTTGGAAAGTATAATCACTATCGGAGATCTAAGGTGCTCGTAGAGATACCAACAAAATGAGTAGAAGCCAACTATAAGCAGGAAGCTATAAAACATGATATCGGACTATATTATTTAGTTGTGTTTACGTCGGCGATTCAAAATAAACTGAGCTTATGATTCATTCTACTGTAATGAACTACTATAAAATATCGTCATAGTCATTCACTTGTGTTTTGTATGTTTAAAACATCAATCTTTATTATGCCATTATCATTTGCATGAAATTAAATAGCAAACAGTAGAATAAACGGGTTTTGTTCTATGTATATTAATTCTTAAATGTTGTAGCAGTTTTTAATAATAATCATATAAAATGATAAGTATTGTATTATTTGCATTGTAAAATTACATGAACGTTGATCGCTGCCACTTGGCTGTATGTTCAATCAATTCATATAAATAATTTTTAATGTAAATTGTTGCTGTACATAGGGGTTATACGTCATCTATTCCATCATATTTATAAGACGCTCAGTAATGTCACAATGCAAATTATTTGTTTTCATTCATTGATATGTTCGTCCAACACGAATAAATTATTAAAATAAAAAGTGGCGCTATCTGTACAAAATGTGCTCAATCAATCGCAATAATATAAACACGGGCCGCTTCAAGCAAGATCAAGATCGATAAAATTGTCAACCAAATCTGACAATGCACAATTATTATACAGTGAAATTCCCCATAACCCACCCACCGTCGCAGTATTTTTGTCCGGTTATGGGAGATGTCCACTTATGGGAGAGGAACAAAAAAATTTTATTGAATTTGTTGAAAAAATGTACGCTTATCTCTGGAGCGGCGCTTTGATTTTCAAATTTTACTTCATTATTGTTATATTCAGTTAATAAACTTTGATCGATTTTCGAAAATTCGTCAGAACCAGCAAACCAGAATGAACGAAAAAGTCCAACTCTACTCAATACTTCTGGGTAGGTATATTAGCATTATTAGGGGAACCACCACATTCGTTGCTTTCACTACAAAAACGAAGTAGAATTTGTAAAAAAGGGAAGTAGTAAAAATTTAATAGAATTCTTATTTAATTCTGTCCGTTTAAAAGGGATATTTTGATCGAAATGACACAGCATATAGTGCCCGCGTCCGGTTATTGGAGCGTCCGGCTATCGGGATTGACTTTGTATGGAAAAGTTAATGAAAAGTGAGTGTCGCCGAAATATATCCGGTTATAGGAGCTGTCCGGTTATGGGGGCTGTCCGTAATGAGAAATTTCACTGTATAGTGTCCGGAGATTCCAAATATATAATCCGCAAAATCGGAGTTGCTCATTTACTCGATTTATGGCCATTTTAAAGTCAGCACTTTGGCCGACACGGTTCGTTTCAAGCAAGATTAAGATTGGTAAAAATTGTCAACCAAATCTTATGAGTTTTAAAAGTATTTTTGATTACAAAGCCCACAAAAAAGCAAAATAAAAGAATTTTAATTTTTAATGTCTTATTCACAATTTTTCTTGGAACGTATTTTTATTAATATTATCGGTAAAAGCTAGAACTTTATGTTCTAGAATAACTTCCTTATTTTTACAATCAATATTTATAGTCCGGGAGGTAGCGTTCCTTTTTTTCGAAGCTGAGCTGAGTATAGCTGATACTCAAAATACGCGTCTGTTGCCAGAATCGTGGAGGGTCTGGCTGTGAGAGTCTGACAAAATTTTGCGCCATAACTCCGGAATTAAGACACAACTAGAAAAATATGTTTTGTTTAATGTTGTATCTCCTCTACAACATTGAAAATACATCGATTTCATGTCAGAAAAATTTTCGTTGTTTGGGTTGATTTTGTTCTTAATTCTCAAAATAATAATTTGTACCTAGGTACATGAGAGTGGCTCTAAAAAAAAAAATTTGGAACACCCTCTCAATCGGTTCGAAATAAGATAAACATTACTGACCCTATTTAAAAGTGAAATTTCTCCAAAGCCCACATTTTCTTAACTACTTTTTCTTGAGTGGATTTTATTTTATCCGAGATCCGAGTGATACTTTTTGTTTCAATATAATCTTTTTTAAAAGTCGAGTTAAAAAAAATATGTAGTTTAAAAAATGGCGGGTTAGGTCAGATTTCACTTTGGCCAGTAAGGGTTAAAGATAAAAATTTTAAAAAGTTTCTAAAATTTTTGTATCCTGTTTCGAACCGATTGAGAGGGCGTCGCATTTCATTTTTGCAAAAGATCCAGATAAGAACCACCCTAATGTACATACCAGAAAACTGCATTGAGTAGCTCACTGAGGTTTTTGAGCCACTTGCAAAAATATGAGACGAGAGTGTGCACATTGCATCCAATAATGAGAATGAATCTGAGTTGCGCTCACTAATAGTGAATGCGTAGATAGCATGCTGCTTATGAATGGTGAGCGTGTAAGTAGCTCTGGTCTTATGAATGTGAATGCTTATGAAGCTCACATTCACATGCTTTCAGATTCATGAAGCAGTGAATGGCTTGAGCCACATGCGATGAACTGTAGTAAAGAAAAACAGTTTTTCTTTTTCCTCCAATCGATGGGGAAAGGTCGAAAATGTTGTCCCAATTGATTGGGTTAGTTCCAAAAATAATTTCGGACATCACATAGGGTTGCTCCGGACCTTGGAAAGTACCATTTTCGACCCTTTTGGTGCTTTCCAAGGTCCGGAGCCGCCCTGAGGTATGTCCAAAAGCCATTGCCGACCATTTCTTATCGATTGGAGCAAAAAAAAAAAATTTTAGGGTGGTTCAAAATAAAATTTTTTTTAGCCAAATCGATAGGGAAAGGTTGAAAATAGCCATTTCCGAGCTTAATCTATCAACTGACGAATACAATCGCATTTGAATATTCTCGAAAATTCTTTCAGATTTCAGGTAAAAATTATCGATGAAAGACTAAGATTTTCCTTAAAAATTATTTAATCATTTATTATAAGGGTCATAGTGTATAGGGTATTTCCTTTAATTTCGTAATCCAGAAAAAAAGTTAAAAAACAATCATGAACAATCCTGAGAAGCAACACCAACTCCCTCCAACAAAGCTAATTTGGTCATCTTGGATCTCAGTATTGATCTTACAAGAAATTTAAACTATGCATTTTTCTATAGCTTAAAATAGTAAAAATTTTTTAATGGTGATTTGCAAAATTACCTATGTATTGTAGAAAAACTCTCTAAAAATTGCTTATTTCAATGACTTTATTTGTTGGAAAATCTAGAATGTGCTATGTGCTATGAGGTATAGTGCAAAAATAGGGCCCATCTCATGAACACTGCCATATACGAATTTCCACGCAAAAAAATAAAATACATGTTAAACGCAAAATTTACTTTGCATACTTACAGGCTTAGTGAAATAAAGTAACATTGTATTGTATCATAAAAAATCTCATGAGATTTTAAATGCAGAACTTTATCGTTGTGTTTTTTTATTATATCGCATTGCTTAATTTCTTCTGCGGAATAAAAAAATTTCATAAAAAATCATTTTCAAACATTTAAAATTAAAGTTTGTCGTATTGCCAGTAGAAATCACTTTCCTTAATCTATGGGTAGTAGGGTAACAAATTTGGCTTTGAGTGCGTACATCTTGTCCATTGCCGAAAGAACAACATGCATAGAAGACAAACGCATCCACATCAGAGCGGACGTTGAGAGGTTGGAGCAACGACCCTGTCGTATGTGGCAGTGAAACGCATTTCAACCGGAATTCATAAATTAGGCGACAAAAAATACTTCAATGGGGGGTGCTTAAGAAAATAAGGAAACGAAAATATGGCGCGGCGCTGTGAATTGAACTTTATGGCATTTGGAAGCTGCTGCAAGGACAAGCAAACGCAGCACTAAACATTCGAGTTAAAAGCTTTGTGGGTATTGTGTGTGAGGGTTTTGATTTTCTAACCTCACGCCAACAGGACGAATAGTTAAGTCGGCTACAAAAACTTAACGCTAAAAATTCACATTCATGATAAAATTTTCTGTTCGCAGCGATTTTAAAATTCAGAGGTTTTTCTGTTTTCTCTTTTTCCTTCGCAGAAAACGATTTTTGTTTGATTTTTTGACTCAGAGCATAAAAACCACAATTTTTCAAGTGTCAAATAAATTCATATGCTTTTGGTCCTGTGGCTTGGCTTCTATAGAATTTGGCGCAGAAAATGATAGGGTTTTACTTAAGGATGAATGTTCAACTAATTAAGTCAAATGGCAGCGAATGCAATTTTCGGTGATTATCTGGCACTGAGTATACATTGTGGTTGATGCGGGTAGTTGCGGGAGGCCAAAGAGGATACTGCTGAGAAAACATTATGTTAAATTAGCGGTAGAATTAAATTGTGTTCTCAAGAATTTTCATTTGAGTGTGTGTGTGTGAGCAGGAATGGCATTACGTTGCAACATAAATTTTTGAAAATTTTTGCTGGCTTAAATTATCGCTGATTTGTGACAAAACCAACTTAACCTGAAACTAATCCATTTTAATTGCTTTTGCAGCAATTTTTGGTGACAAAAGCCTTGGAGTTGGTAATTAATGTTACTCATACGCAGTGATGTACGCAAGTCTGAAGTTTAGGCAGATTTATTGTTAGTAAATAAAATAAAGTTTTAATGCATAATATTCAGTGAGATAAGTAGGGAAGTGATGCCGATGATACGCCTTTAGTTAAAGAATAAAAATAAAGTGCTATGTGGACGTAACAAATCTCTTGGTGAATATAATTCTAAGCTTCTGCCAGTTAAGGAGTTATACGGGTTTAAACATTAATGAAACGTTCGATCGATGATATCTCTTAAGCCGTCTATTACTGAGACCTGTACCCACGTAGACTTTTAATTAAGGTGATCAAAACCCAATTTTCAAAACCCAATCTGTTTGTTATTTCCAGAAGTCATTAGGACAGATATAGAACAGTATGCACTTTTTAAATCAACATCAACTCCTGAGTTCATCTGAGTTTCACCATTAAAAATTGTAAACTCTTAAAAGTATATGTATATCAAAATATCGAAAAAAAGTTGAAACTATTAAACTAGCATACATTACTAGCAATTATAATACAATTTTTGGCAAATATCGGAAAGTATCAAATGTAAAGAAATCTGCAATTATGTAGAAGATCCTTAAGATGGTTTCATCTTAAATTCAATATACTTAGAAATGCTGAACGCCCTATGTACAATTAATATTTTTATATGTCCTTATATCCTAAATGGCGTTAGTTCCATAAATTATTTCTTAATAGTTCAACAACTTGTTAAAGCAATAAAATCACATCCTTCCTTTTGAGAGACAACAAGAAAGTACAATAATAACAACAAAGGCAAACATTCATACATATGTTTTAGTCTTATTTTGCAGTTGAATATCATGCAGTGCCATGGCTAAAAACATATTAGACAAAATAATCAGACAAACGAAAATAAATACAACAGCGAAAGAAATACACTCAATCCATAGTTGCACTGTGGATCAGATTGCATCTTAACTTCATCAGAATAAAATTATATTTTTTAGAATATTTCAAGAGCATCGACTCATAAAATCGAAAATTGTTACCTAAATTACTATTGACTATTGAAGGATCGTAGTGGTTTATTTAGTAGTACTTGACTGGATAGCGTTCGTACGGGGTAGCCCAATTAAGATGCTGGATAGAGGGCAAGATAGTTAGAGAGCCGGTGAAAATTTTAGGTATATGACTTTATCATCATTGATATTGATCTACAAAGTAGTTTTAGTTTATGCGAATTAGAAAAAGTAAGAGTTAAGTGAAGATAGCGCCATTTTTTTAATGAATTTTGAATTTTGAAAAAAAAGACTATATTACGTTATTTTATGGCGTCTGCCTGTGATATATTATGTTAAAGGCATAGCAAGATAACGAAAGTATAAAAGTCAGACGTCCATAATGCTGAATTTTTAGTAACACCGATTGCGAATATGTAAAAAAAAGACTTTATAAAAATAATTTTATCGTTTTCTTCCAGAATTTCATTATCTTCAGAACTGTCCCTAGAAGCTGAAAATACAAGAGGCACACGTATACGTCGCCGCTTTTTCAAAATATATAAGAATGGTATATGTCAGAAAATCGATTTTGGAGAGATTTGAATTTTAATTTAAGGTTTTTTTTTCAAATATATTTAATTATTTACTTGAAAAGCTTAATCATTTCACTTCAAAACCACTTTGAACTATGTATAATATTGTATATTGATATCTTTTTTTCTCCCAGATATCGCTAACTTAAAATTTTCAGTTATCCTGCTGTACTGGAACTTATGTACATAGTACAATGTACATGCATATGTAAATCTGTAGTAGACTTGTGTAATAAATTTCAATTAACGATAACGATATCGGAGAAAACAAAATTTTAAAAAGGCTAGTCTCAAGGCTAGTCTAAGAGAAAAATACTCTCAAAAAAGTCAGAGATGCAAAAGCAAAATTGTGTCCGATTTGGCGAGTAATGCCCCATATACGCTTCCAGAAAAATAACAAAAAAATAATATTAATAAGCGAAAAAATAGAGTAGTAAGTTTTGGATAGCATAATTTGTATGGCATTAGCCTTATATAGATATATCCTTATTAAAATGCACCTTTAGGGCTCAAAAAGTCTGCCTTCGAAAACGCAGCGCTGGAATCGTCTGCCTTCTCTATATTTATGTTTTTTTATAAGTAAACAAACAATTCAGCTAAGATGCAGATGCGATAAAATTATTTAGTACTTAATTTTTTTTCACATCTTCGTAATATTGCAATTTTTAAATGCGGCAATAACTAAGTGGCAGAGGTTACTTCTCTCGTTTCTTATGACATAATCTTTATAAAAATTTCAATCTGCCCGACTATAAAATCACTTAAATTTCTATATAAATCATAAAATTTTGAAAAAAATTGAATTATATACTTTTAAACTAGGCAACAAAACGTCTTCCTCTTGCATTTAGCTGTTTTTGTGTACAGACACATTTTTTAAAATAAAAGGCAGACACGAGAAAATTGTTTATGGTACCTTTTTTTATAGTTTTAATAACGCAATGGCTGACTTTGTTCGTATTATTTATGTTACTTAGAGCTTCATGGTTTTCAACCTCTGTCGCACGATAAAATCATATGGAAATTTAGGCAGCCGGTTCCCTAGGGTAAGTAATCATTCATCGTACACGCGCCTTAGGCATCTACGAAAAGTAATATGCAGCTTAAAATAATGAAGTGATTTTGCAATTATCACATATTCCAGAAAGAATTGCAACCACTGTGCATAAATTTTTCACTCACACTCAAACTAAAAAAAAAAAATTGTCTGAAATCTTTATACGCGCCGTCAAAAAGTCAACAATTTGAATTATGTAGTGCAATTTATTTATTTTGAACTTTGGTCTCTAGCCTTGTTTTTGACTGTAAAATAAAGAAAATCCCTTTTTCCATTCACATGATGGCGTGGGTTGGTAAAACCAACAAAATTTCAAAATTCGGCGGCTTTTTGCCGTTGGTTGTGCGCGATTTTTAATATTGCATTCAAGTCAGACACATGAAACGTTTTGTTTTCTCCTCAATTGTTGCGGTTGTTATTACTGTTATAATTTTTATTTTTATTGTTACTGTTACTGTTATTGCATTTTTAGCAAGCGACTTTCGCTCTTCTGTCAGCATAATATGTAATTGCATTTAACTAATTTTCAAATTGTGTACATTTAGCCTTGTCATACTGCTATGTATGTAAATTGTTTTATTTTTGTACGGGAATTGATCGAAAGGTCCGTGACATTTAGACTGTTTCTGGGAAAAAATCCAATATATGCTTCAAAGTGACGTTCTTTCAGCTCTGCATATTTTTTCTTACGATTTTTGAATCTCTTTAAACAAGTCAACAAAGACTGACCTTTGCAAGTTGTAGTGGTTTTACCTTCTTATTCAATCTAAACCCTTCAAAAAAATAAGTATGGATGTGGTACGTTGAAAAACAGTCAAATTAGTTGTGATTGACTTTAATAAATATATAATTCTCTATATCGAATATACTAACCAGCGCTGGTCTGGTCTGGTCTGGTCTGGTCACGATGACACGACTGGCTAATATTCAAAATTGATTCACGGAGACACTTGGCTTACACAAAAATCAAAATCTAATGTATCCCCCAAAGGTAACTGAAATAGTTATTTCGGAATGGCTTGGGAGACTGCCAGTTAGAAAAAAGGGTGAAGATATGCAGAAAGCTATGGCACTTCCCGCTCAAGCAATAACTTCAGACCAGACCAGACCAGACCAGACCAGACCAGACCAGACCAGACCAGACCAGACCAGACCAGACCAGACCAGACCAGACCAGACCAGACCAGACCAGACCAGACCAGACCAGACCAGACCAGACCAGACCAGACCAGACCAGACCAGACCAGACCAGACCAGACCAGACCAGACCAGACCAGACCAGACCAGACCAGACCAGACCAGACCAGACCAGACCAGACCAGACCAGACCAGACCAGACCAGACCAGACCAGACCAGACCAGACCAGACCAGACCAGACCAGACCAGACCAGACCAGACCAGACCAGACCAGACCAGACCAGACCAGACCAGACCAGACCAGACCAGACCAGACCAGACCAGACCAGACCAGACCAGACCAGACCAGACCAGACCAGACCAGACCAGACCAGACCAGACCAGACCAGACCAGACCAGACCAGACCAGACCAGACCAGACCAGACCAGACCAGACCAGACCAGACCAGACCAGACCAGACCAGACCAGACCAGACCAGACCAGACCAGACCAGACCAGACCAGACCAGACCAGACCAGACCAGACCAGACCAGACCAGACCAGACCAGACCAGACCAGACCAGACCAGACCAGACCAGACCAGACCAGACCAGACCAGACCAGACCAGACCAGACCAGACCAGACCAGACCAGACCAGACCAGACCAGACCAGACCAGACCAGACCAGACCAGACCAGACCAGACCAGACCAGACCAGACCAGACCAGACCAGACCAGACCAGACCAGACCAGACCAGACCAGACCAGACCAGACCAGACCAGACCAGACCAGACCAGACCAGACCAGACCAGACCAGACCAGACCAGACCAGACCAGACCAGACCAGACCAGACCAGACCAGACCAGACCAGACCAGACCAGACCAGACCAGACCAGACCAGACCAGACCAGACCAGACCAGACCAGACCAGACCAGACCAGACCAGACCAGACCAGACCAGACCAGACCAGACCAGACCAGACCAGACCAGACCAGACCAGACCAGACCAGACCAGACCAGACCAGACCAAACCAGACCAGACCAGACCAGACCAGACCAGACCAGACCAGACCAGACCAGACCAGACCAGACCAGACCAGACCAGACCAGACCAGACCAGACCAGACCAGACCAGACCAGACCAGACCAGACCAGACCAGACCGAGTCTTTTTAATTTCTTTTTTATTTGTTTGGCTAAGATGCAAAAAAAAAATCTCATTCTCAAAACAAAGTTACAAGTAAATAATCAAATCGCGTTTTTTGGGTGACATCAAAAATAATGCCACAATTTTCATGTAGCGTGAATATAAGCAAGGATGGCACTTAACGCTTTTGGCTCACGCTTTTGATGAGATGCTATAAAAAAACCATTTTGTTGGATTTTGCAAAATATGCCATAAAAAAGAACAGTGCTTTCGAGGCTTCGCTAAGTTCGTATCATGAATCTAATTAAGACGAAAAACCACAAAAAATTTCCTAATTAGCAACTGAACATTATCAAATAAAATCTTTTTGTGGGTTATAAGCAAGAAAAAAATTAAAAAACTTTTATCCGAAGTCTCACTTTAAATGTTGGGACATTGTCAAACTTTTGTTAGTTAATCGCGTAGTACACAGTCAAAATAAAAAATATAAATACCTAAAACTTTGGCAATAAAATCGCAATCACTGCTTGAAATATTTGCAACTGCAACTGTCTGGCGTTTTAGGTCATAACATTTAGAGCCACCTGTTAACCAAAATACCCACAGGCTGCGGTCATAAAAAATGACTAAGTGCACCTGCAAACATAAAAACAAGGACACTACTCAAAGGATAACGTTAAAACAAGACAACAATGCAACTAAAAATGACAACAAATACCGACGACAAAGTACAAGCAGCGCCAATAAAAATCGTAAAATAACTCGTTTTTCCTCAATTGCTTTGGCATCGAAAGCTCACAAGTCACAATTCAACTCATACGGGTGTGTTGTTTTTTCTCTCTGGACCAAAAGATGATGTATGTAATTGTGCCCCTTTCCTGTTATCCTTTATCGTGTTTTTATTTTAACTGTTGGCAGCAATTTGTTTATGTTGTTGTTTACATTTTTTTCATTTATTTTTATTGTCATTTACTCGGATGTTTATATTTGTCTTGGTATCGCATGAATATGGTTTTTGCTCTGGCGCTGCTTAGCGGTCGATTCAATATCTTTTTATGATTCATTTTCTTTTTGCTAGAAGTTGCCTTTGTCAAAATTTTGCACAATTTGTTGCAATGAGGTACGACGATGGCTATACCATCACATCTGTATCGACATGCTATGAACTGAGTTTAAAATTTTAAATAAAGTTTATGATAAGTACCTGATTTCGACCAAAATAAATAGATAATTTTTGGGGAAAATTCATTGTTTTCCAACAGCTGACAAGGAACAACTTTGTCTGATGATGTTCTTACTTTTTCAGTTCTTCCAAACAGCAAGATTTTTCAAGTTGTAAAAAGTGGAATTTTGTCAGAATTTGGTGAAAATTATTTTTCACCATGCCATTTCGTGATGATTAAAAATTTGAAAAAGTTACATGGAACTTAAACTTTAGATTTCTTTTGCAATATGGCAGGAATCGTAACGCCCAAATTCATCCTTTTCCTGTTGCAGATTCATCATCGAACTTCTACTGGGTACAGTGGAAGCTGTGGGTGAAATGCATAATTTTACTCAAAAATCTTTAGATACTTTAATTACACTATCTTTCAAATAAATTTTTATAGTGTTCAGTTTTTAAGATGCTCTGGTAGTGTCTCATTTTATTGTAAAAGTATTTATATCTTTACTATTTATATAAAATTGCTTACACAAAAATGGTTTGTAACGCTTTGGCGCAAAATATACTGAAACGATTTTAATGATTTATTTTTTTAAACAACATATTTGAGCTAAAGAAGGTTATGGCGTACTTATCTTTTTTATTTTTTAAAATGAATTTACTTTATTTTAAAATTAAGCTTTGCAAAACCTTACACAAGAAATGTAATTTTGCTTTTTCATTGCTTATGCTTAAGTTGTTTCTTGAATTCTGTGTTGTTATTGTTGTTGTTTTTTCATCTCATTTGTACCGTTCGTATTTGGCTTCGAAGTGCCTAGAAAAAACTCTCTTTCAATTGTTTTTTTTTTAATTTTTGAAGAAAGAGTATAGAGTCTGATGTTAAGGGAGTTATTTAATTTTGAAAAAAAAAACTACGTGGCGTGCGCGAGCGAAGCCGATTGACATGCAGGGGTCCCATTTTAACTTACACAGCTGAATAAGTCAAAAGTCAAGTAAGAGGTCAAAGTGACCCCTGGAGGTCATTTCTAGGTCGAATTCGCGCTTGGTGCAGAAAAACTAGTAATCATTGGAAGCTTAAGGGCTTAGATGCTATAGCTAGTTTTAAGATAGTTAACTTGTAATTAATTTACAATTCACTATAAATAATTTAAAAAAAAATAATAGTAATCATTGGCTGGATATCTGCACAATCTTGCTTTAACTGGCTGCAGCTTTTCTGCATCAAGCGGGAATTCGACGTTGAAATGGCTTTCAGGGGTCACTTTTGTGCTCTTCCGGAATCCGAGGTCAAAAATAGGGGTTTCCATTTGAAAAACTAAGTTAACCTTCAAATAACCTTGAAGATGTAGGTCAAGGTCATGGTTAAGGACATGGCTGGATCAGCCCTTTGATACCCACCAACTTTTATTTGAAACATTTTTTGAATGACTTGCAATTTTTTGGCTTATTCAGCTGTGTAAGTTAAAATGGCACACCCTGTATAATAAAACGAAAGAAGATATTTCATAATAATATGATGGTTGCATATGAAATTTAAGCGGTTCATTAAAAAAAATAAAATTTAAATATGTTTTCGAGTCTTCCTTCAAACAAAATTTTTATGGAAATGAAAATGGATTCAAGACATCTTTGAGGACACAAGAAAAAGTATTGGCCCAGCTTCATAGAGAAATATTTTCTTATGTTCCCTATAAACAGATATTTGAGAATGGTTTAAATTAGGGATGGCCAACAAACATTTCGCGCAAAAATGTGTGAAGAAATTCCAACGAAAAAAAGACATGAGTATAAATGTGTTTTGTCTTTTCCAGGTAAAGAAAACATTACCCAGTAGAAATTCGTGCATCACTGATGTTAATAAATTAAGATAAATGTTGGCATATAAAATAATTGTATTTTTATTTAACAACAAAAAGAAGACATTTCATAAATCTGATATATATTATACAAATATATTAACAGACTTAAAACTAAACTATTTTTCCATGAACTTAAACTATTTTTCCATGAAAATTAATTTTTTTACAACAATTAAATAGTACATGCTTAAAAAATTGCCTTCCGCATAAATAATGTTTTGGTTTGCATTTGTTTTGTTTTTGCACGTTTGATTCCGACTGGGTCTCTTGCATATTCATTTTTCAAACGAATCAGCGCATAGAAATCAGCAACTGCACTGCGGGACGAATGATGGCACGTTTCATAGATTGTGACCGCTTGAAGCATTTCAAATGTAGATCTCTCCATCATAGTGAAACGATATTCTTAGAAATTTGCTTGATCTAAGTCGATCAAGAAAATTTGCAGATGTATTTTGGATCTTATCAATAGATAGGTGTGCTCTAAACACTTTTGAGCTTTGAAGCTTATCTTGCAAAACGTTGATTATCGGTTAGCTATAGCTGATATGCACTTAATAGTTTTTCCCATTTATTAACTATCACGAATCTAAGTGCATTACCAAAATTTAGCAACACATTTAAAAAAAATATCATTCTTAAGGAATTCATATACAATATACCCCCACATATAAAGAATGTGCACAAGTGTAACTTTTACAGAAATAGCCAGCATTTTGCGCAATTCCTCTTCTTCAACGATTTAGCTTGGAATAAAAATAATCTTTCCTGTGATCGTCTACACCTGTTGTGCAAGTGTCGTTGACATATGTTGCACATGTTGCTGTTATTATTAGACATTTAAATAAAATATTACTTCATATTTAATATTAATGCGTTGAAATTTGTACATAAATAGAAGAGAAGAACTTTTGAACATTCTCAGATATTTTCACATGGTGCTGTGTTTATTCATTCTGGTAAGAACGGGTAAATGCGTTAACATAATAAGCAGGATCTACGTGCAAGGAAAGAAATTGTGTCAAGTCGCGGTAGAGCTGCATGTAATGCAACAAAACCTGCGCTATGTTGGATCGTTGTTCTTAAAGAGAAGAAGAAGAAGAAAAAACCTTTTTTATCCAAACTACGAACGGCGTTAAGTTGCTAGTCGCACAACAAATAACGCTTAATGAATTCTTAAACGGAGGACTTTCACAAGTCTTTCTGTGACTGATTTGATTGCCCTGATTTAATTGTACATTGCGTGAATTACAACAACATTCATTAAATGCTGCTTACGGTTTTTGCAGCGCATTCAAATTGCTGCATTTTCTAATGTTTTCGCCATAAAATCGCATATTGCATGCAAAATATTTGCTAACTTTACAAGTGAGGCCATTGAAGTCACATGTAATGACCAAAGGCGGCGCGCGACCATGACAACATTTTACTATGCATCCATCGTACACTGTGTTGCATTCAGCTTATTTATTTGACTTTTAATTAGTTTTTCTTTGAAGTTGATTGTTTTCTTATAATTTTTTAGAAATCTTATTTTGAACAAATTCATGTCAAACGATATAATAAATGGAGAATGTGTTTTCAAATTTGTTTTCATAAACTTCTTTTTTAGACATTTACAGAAACTTCACCCTCGAAGGACCCATATTAGAACGAAAAAATAATACATTTTGAAGATGTTACATGGTTAGTCCATCTATTTTGAAGATGTCACATGGTTAGTCCATCTATTCTTAGTTATTAATATATATTCCAGATTTGTAAATAGTAGAAATAGCAATTAGAAACAATACATTTTGAAATAATTAAAGGGAAAGACTTAGGTCACCTAAAGTTAAAGTTTGTTATATGTACACATGTAGGTTTTAAACTTATTTATTTCCAAGAATGTATTGCTCGTTTGCTGCAAGACCGCCATAACTCAAAACAGCTAAAGTTGAAGAAAAACGCATTTACAGTTTTCAATAAATTACTTCTTATATGAAAATTCGAAAATGTATATTTACATAAACTCTTCTCACAAGTTAAGTTCATTGCATACCTTTCTGATTTTTTCATACAAAATAAAGCATGAAATGACGGATATTTCTGCATAATTATCTCGAATTTTTTTTTTTAACTATGACGGTCTTGCAGCAATCGAGAGATATTTTATTAGAAAAATTATTTAAAAAATTGGCGTGACTTCTTATTTTTTTGTAAAGGACTTATCATTAGCATTAATACGTTACGTTTACGTTTAGTTTCGTTCGAACCTGATCAGTAATTATTTTTTGAGTAATTGACAACCAAGCACGTCAGTGCAAGAGAAACGTCCCTGATAAAGCAAGAAAAACCTCCGAATTTATCGAAAAAGGAGAACATTTACCACAGGAAATTACTTTCTGCAAATCCTGCTTACATTCTGCATACTATTTTTACAGTTATTTTCGTAATAACTTTTTATCATGGGAAATATATAAAAACATTGTACGCACATATAGCTTTTTCGCTGACAAAGTCAAGCAAACAAAACATTCAAAACCCACAGAAGTACAGTCAGCGAAATGTTTTTATATACATATTTCCCATGATAAAAAGGTATTACGAAAATAACGGTAAAAAAAGTATGCAGAATGTAAGCAGGACTTGCAGAAAGTAATTTGGAATATTTCTTTTGTTATTTGCTTTGAAAATAGTACCGTAGAGTGGTTTGGCAATGATGAAAAAAAAATTGACATTTTGATTTAGGGGAAACAAATCTCCTGATCTCAAATGTGTTTTAACAAGCCTCAAACTCATGTCATTTCTCTCTCATATTAATAGAAATTCACAATAAAATTTTATGTGTAAAAAATTGGGATTTTTTAGAAAATCAGCCTTTCATAAAAACCGCAGTAATTCCGCCAATTTTCAACAACTTTCAAAATTTCTTAAATATTCTGACAGAGAGTCAGAAGTTCTATTAGAATCAAAAGACACTTCTGAATTAAGTATTTTGATTTGGATGAAAATGCGACTATTTTGAACCAATTTTTAGCGGTTTTTCAAGCTCTGACACTAAAACTTTAAATGGGCATAACTTCGTAAAAAATGATTTTCAATCAAATCGGGGCAACACATGTTCCCTTAATTACTTTGAAAAACAACATATTTAATCAACCAATTCCGCAATTTGAAGTCGCTCCGACCGCATGGTTTGAAATGGATTTGGTCTGTAGAAATTACAAAAAAAAAATATTTTGAAAACGGAGAACAAATTTCACCTATTCTAAATCAGTCTCTCCGAAACGGAAGTTAATATTCAATCTCACTTACAAAAATTTTGGATGCGACTTACCAAAATTTAATAAAAACTTAAGAAATCGTATACTTCAATGAAATATTTGCTACCGTTATAAAAATGTCTTTACTACAAAGTAAAATTTTGTTAATTTTGAGTCATAGCTTTGGCAATAAATCGTGAGAATGTCATGCTTTTTTTAACACACTTTCTCAGACTTACAAGCGTTTGGACCTAGTAGGAAAAAAAAAACTTTGTAATGCAATATTTACTATGATATTGTAGTTACAGTACAATTTCGTAGTAATCCAATTATCTGTAAATACTTTTGTTCAATGTCGCTCAAATAATTAAAAATTCGGAAAGTGGGCATTAGGACAGTTCATTTTAGACCAAAATTTTCTTTCATATATCTCTCAAATGAAAATCTTGTAGTTTGAATTGAAGAAAAAAATGTTATATATATTATATATTATATATTATATGTGCTCACAACTTTTTCTTGAACAAACAATTAAATCGTAATAAGCGTTGATCTATCTACAACAAAGGTTTCTTAAAAACTAACCAAAACCGAAAAAAAATAATAATTTTTTCTGACTTTTTAATAATATCATTACTATACAGTATATTTAAAAACTAAGATTTATTTTCTGAAACCTTACAGCTTAAACAGCGCTAAAAATTGAAATTTATCATTATTTTTATAGTAGTTACTTCTGTTGAAAATTATTTTTCGAATGGATTCTTCAAAATCAGTAAATTTGATACCTGTTTTTGACACCAATGTTATGTACCTAATTGTAATGGCATATTTTAGTACTATAACTCTTGCTCAGAAAGAGAGCAATACAAATGAGAAGTGGTATTTTGATTATTCACTACTTATGAACAGGGCCGGATTAAGGCGAAGGCGAAGCAGGCGAGGCAGACCACTTTATATGATATTCAAGCATATTCACTCTGTGGTCAAGTACAACTTTAAAAACTACCGAAATCTTTAGAAGATTCTCACACATGGAGAAGAAAGTGATATCAATGGACGAGAAATGCAACAAGAACTAATTATCCTATCGCCAGTGCTGCCATCTGTAACTATTTACTACTTATAAATTCACTTGGCTAGAAGAATGATGAAATTGGACATTTCTAACTTAAGATATGGGTTTCAAAGTGAAAGGGGGTCGAAAAAATGAAAAGACCACAATATCTTGAAAACTATACCATTCAATAAATTTTTATTTTCATTTTCGAACTCAGCAGAAAAAAGTTCATATAAAAGTAACTTCTCATCAAAGGAACAAAAAATAATCATTTTGTAAACTAGTGTTAGATATTAAAGTAAAATTTTTCAAATATTTTAAAATTAATTGCACGGTTAGAAATCTTGGATTAAATTTTAATACAAGCGAAAGGACTTTTAATACAATTTTGATTAAATTTAATACTTTTCAATAGATTTTGATTCAGATAAATTTTGTATTAAATTTTAATGTATAAGTATTATATTCGAATTTTAAAACATGCTGTATTACATTTTAATACTTCAATATTGAACTTTCATTTTATGTTGTTGTCAATATAAATAATCTTTTAGCCAACCAATAAATAACACTACGGTGGCTTATGTCGTTAAGCTGCGCGTGCATCAATTGAATTCACAAGGAACCCGGTTCGAATCCCATTCGAAATGAAAATTTTTTTTATTTTAAATCTTAAAAGAAACGAGTACTAAATTTTAATACAAAAAAGTATTAAAAATGAATTTGAATATTTAGGCAGTATTAAATTTTAATACAATTCTGGTGTAGTCATATATGTAAGCCCAAAAGTATTAAAATTCAATCCAAAATTTCTAACCGTGTGGTTTTTAAATCTATCAACACGGGTACTCATTTTCTAAATACTTGCAACAAAGGGTGGGGGGTGCCAAATTAGTTTTTGCCTGCAATTTAAATTGACCTTCGTCCGCCCCTGCTTATGAATACTAATAAGTATAGTATTTGAAGAAATTAGTATTGTATACATGCAAATAAATATGAGTAAGGATAAGTAAGGAGGCAAACTAATATTAGTAGTTTCATGATTTACCTATAATGGTTAGCTTAAGCTGTCGAACTTATCCCTGAAAGTGAGAGTAGTACAAGATAAGGAGAAAAAAATAATTGAGAAGAACTAGTACGAATTCATTTCTGTTCGATATCGTACTGTACTATGTCAGTACATACATATTTTTATCTGCATTGTCATTTCATTGAAGTCTTTATGTATTTATTAGAAACAGCAAGTTTTATTTATAAAATCCTTGACATCCCTAACGGGTACATCTCAATATATAAAAAAAGCTGGAGCTCTTCAGAAATTTTTCAAGAGCATCTTGAGAAGTTTTATTTAAATTCAATTCAATTTCATTCATTGTCCGCCATTCATTATCCTTTATTTGATTTTTACTATAAAAGCAAACTGTGGAAAAAAGTAACATTTGAACTTCAAGTCAAAACTATACGAATAGATAGATGGCTGTAAAAAAAATAATGCCACATTTAAGATGCATACAAAACAGCAATTGAACTGACGCCAAAGGTCCTTTAGCAATGCCCACACGTCAGTATGATGGTATTTTGTTTTTATATTACAGTTTCTGCTTTGAATTTTGGTGTTGCCACACTGGCGTGAACTTTCGGCAAATGTTTGCTCACAAAGTATGAAAGTAAGATGTTTCACTACAAACTATTGGAAATAAAAAGTTGCAGGTAGTTTAAGAGCCACTTTCATAATGCTTTATTAAACTTAAGTGGACTCCATGTCAAGCTACAGTTTGAAGTTACTATGAGCGCATAACCGGACATTAAGAACACGACAACAAGTGGCTTTGCAGTAATAGTGACTACCTAGAAGCAAAAATTATTTAGGTTTTGAAAGAATTCTTTATTTACTGAGTCTGAATAATATGGCATCACGTAAGAGCTTTAAAATAAATGAAAACACAAAATCATACAATTTGCAGTTGAGTATGTAAAAATGCTTAAACGTTTGTCTGAATTCGCGAACGTAAGGATATGGACAGTATTTATAGGAAAAAGTAGTCGCCAAATATTGTGACTTTGTTTTTGCATAGTTAACTGTTATGGAGTTAAAAATTAGAAAGACGAAGGAAAAGAAGAATGATTTTGGAAAAGAATACCTCAATAAATGCTTTAGAGATATTTTGTAGTATTCCGTTTTTGCAAATGTGGATTTATTTATTTATTTTCATTTGGCTTGTTTTACTGATGCTCATGACGTTTAGGTCTTTACTGGTGTTGTTTTTTTTTCGCGGAAAATAAAATAAAAACTAAAAAGCGCCAGAAAAAATAGGTACATATTTACCTAGAAGCTTCGTTTTAGTTACATACACTGAACTATAGTTAAAGTGAAAGAATCGTCAATCCTGATGAGCTAAAGCCATCCTTTGGCATATTTGAAGTCAACATCAAAAAACTTGAACTCATTTCAGATAATAAAATCTATCGTTATGCTTGTAAAATGTTGTTAAATTCAAGTTAAAATATTTTCTTAAATACTCATCCTAATGGTCTTATAATTTTCTTTCATCATTTAAAACGATTTTTTCAACTTTGTTCTAGTTTTTGCTTTTTCAACAAATTATTCCAGCCACAAAGACATTCACACATTTGGCAAATCACTCACACCTTAAATGAAGTGTTCTTCTTTTCGAAAACTTAATGACCTGAAAACTTTCGATAATCGGGTGTGAACATGAAAAACAAGCGCCAAAGTCAACTGCAATTTCTGTTTGTCAAGACACACAAAAACAAAAAAAGGAAACTAAAGGATTAAAGCAGCAATTTCCTCAGCATCCTTGGAAAAAAACTTGAACATGTGGGTCTGCTTGTGTGCTTGCTTGTCTGTCCTTGGGTTTGTTTTGTTATCTCACTTGAAAATATAAATGAGCCTCATTTTAGAAGCTTAGAAAAATCACAAGTAATCGCTTTCTTTTTTCACATACCCAATTTACCTTGTCCTTTTTTAATGGAATATCTACTGCATTTTTTTTGTGCACTCTGCAGTGCTTCTCCTTTTGCCAGTTTTTATTGGTTTTTTACTCAGTCTTAATTTGTATCCATTAGTTCTTGTTAGACATCTTGCTAGATGACTTTATCAGGACATTTAATCCTTTGCAATATGTTTGAGTTTATGTGTTGTTGTTTTTCTGTTTAAGAAAATGCAAATTTTTTGATGACTACCATTTTAAGATGCTTTTATAAGCTTTCAAGCAAGGATTTACTTGTGTTGTCAATTTTTTTTCTTTTTGGTTTGCTTAGAAATCAGAATATTAAGATAAGTGAGATTTAATATAAATTCTCAATTTCATAGACTAAACTTTAATATAAAATACCCTAAAAAATGTTGCCACGTTATAAGTTTTCTATTAGAAAAGGAAGTCCAGCTTTTTACTAATGCGGAACAAATTAAAAAATATCGAATGGTCATCGCCATCTATCTGTCTATGAGTAAACTTGTCTCGTTTATATCTTTCGAAGTTTTGGAAAACTCTAAGAGTTGATCAAGTCAAGTTATATAAATGGAAATTTGGCCTGAGGTAACCCATAGTATATATTCCATTTCCCTTCACTGATTTACCAATGGAATGATGATATAAACGTATCCTGATTGTGTGGTATAATAAGGGTCAACTACTCGCAAGCCTACGCCTACCTCTACTTGTATCGTTGTGCCTGTATGTATATTTCGCCCTCAACTTTTTACAATGTGCAAAACCTTATCTTTTTTTTCAATCGTTTTATACCTACAAATTAATTGAAAATTTTTTAAAAACTTTCCAACTATTTTATGTTTCTATCGTGTTGAAGTGATGAGCAAAAATAGCTCCGAAGCCTCGACGCTGTCGATCAACACAAGACCATATATGGGTCATTCCAGCTATAATGGGCACATCATTACCCATAGGTTGTTCAAATTGGCTAAAACTTTTTTGAGTGGGCCATCATGCACAGGAAAAACAAGATTGGTAAAATCAAAGAATTGCAATTCTATGATTAAAATTAGTGGAATTCAACAATTCATTTCTTTGAATCAAAGAAAAAATTTGCAAAATCAAAACTCTTTGTTCTTTGGATTTGCAAATTCAAATTATCTGATTTTACAACGAAATATTTTAGCGTAATCAGCAAAATGTTTCACTGATATTGCAAATAAAAAACTTCCATTGTCTAATCAGGGAAGCTCCAGGTTCAAACACCGGCGACGACATAATTTTTTTTTTATTTTTTTAATTTAAAGGTATTTGAAAAACAAAAACAAGTTGAGAACTGTATTTGTATAAATTGAAAATATCTTGAAAGCAGCCTTTTATATTAATAATAAAAAACGAGTCCGTTATTTTTTAATATAAAAGGCAGCTTTCAAGATATTTTCAATATATTTATAGTTCTCTACTTGTCTTTTTGTTTTTTAAATTAAAAAAAAAAAAAAATTATGTCGTCGCCGGGGTTTGAACCAGGAGCTTCCTTGATTAGACAATGGTTGTTACATGCGCAGTTTAACAACATGATTTTAGTAAATTTTAAAAATGATGTCGGTGGCTGAGTTGGGTAAGATGAGCATCTTTGAACAGTGGAATGGCGCAGAACATAGGTTCAATTCTCTAATCGGGTGACAGGTAAAAAAAATTTAATTTCTCGTTTGACGTTTTATTTATTTATTTATTGATTTTTTTGAATATCCTTAGGCTACAAGATAATATAGCTACCCCGAATTTGACAAGCTTAAGTCACAGCTACGTAATATTTAATTAAGTAAATTTGATAAATAATTATTAAAACTGAAATACTACTTATTAAACTAATACAGATGATACAATGAAAAATTTTTTACAAAACATAATAAAATAAATGGTTTTGGGCAAGCTAATACTAAAAAAAAAAAACAATGAAAATATTTTAGTGAGTTCCTTCGCAAAAATGTTTGAAAATATGAAACTTGAACTGTTTTGCGTTACATAAATTAAGTAATCGGGTTGGTAACGCATTCCAAAGACGAATTGCATGAACATAAAATTGTCGATCCGATATTAAAAACCTATGTTCAAACTGAACAATTTGTCTCGATCGTGCAGAACGAGAGAACTTTAGACGCGAATTAAGATAATCCGGCTCTTTAGTAAAAATAATTTTATGCAACAGCAGCAGAGTTCGAATATTCAATAAATCATCAAAAGAGACACCGAATTTTTTTTTTTCGAGTAGGCAGATATTCGATCTGAACGCTTTAAGCCATAAATATACCTAGCTATATTGTTAAAGATTACGTTTAGTTATTGTCTGCAATGACTGTCACAGTTGGCGAACAATTCACAGCCATAAAGCAATGTTGGAATGAGGTAACTTTTCGCTAACAATAGACGTATTTTAAATGGCGTGTAATACTGCGTAACTCATAATACCCGTAGCATGATATATACCTTACCGATAGTTTTGAGTATATGATCGTTCCAAGTTAGCGTTTTATTGAAAACTATACCAAGATTATTAGCGTTACGTACGAGCTGAAGTTCAGAACCGTTAAGCAATATTTTAGGCAAAATATCATGGTCAAGAGATCTTTAGCAAATCAGTAAACTTTTTGATTTGTTGGGATTTAGGGTGAGGTCATTTGCTTCTGCTCAAATCTGAATTCGACTTAAGTTCTCGTTGAGCTCAGCAACGCAGGTATTGAGGCATTTGAGTTCACTACCTAAGTAGAGCTGAACGTCATCCGCATATAAGTGGATTTCACAACTTTTTAAGACATTTGGTAGGTCATTGACATACATTACAAAAATCAAAGGCCCTAACACAGACCCTTGAGGAACGCCTATAGGCACTGGCAGGAAATCAGAAATGAAACCATCTACACTTACTGCTTGCGTCCTGTCTGTAAGATATGATTTTAAGAGATCTATTGCTGTTTTTGAAAAATGGAATTGATTTTTAAGCTTAGAAAATAGAATAGCATGATTGACAGAATCGAACGCCTTCGGGTGATCTAAAAGTGTTAAGATAGATGCCTTATTCGCATCCAACTCTGATCTTATATTTTCTGAGACATCAATAAGAGCTGTCAGGCAGCTACGCTTAGACCTGAAACCAGATTGCCGCTCAGTTATGAGTTTAAATTTAAACAAAAAGTCACTAATCTGCTTGTTTTTAAAACGTATTACAATTAAAAGAAGAATGACTGACAATAATAAGTACCAACAAATAAGAAATTAGAGGATATCAGCGAACCTTTTTTTTCTGTGTGTGAAAAATTTTTTCGACCAATATTATTTAAAAAAAACGTGTTTCATTTTGTTCAAAAAAAATCGTCAAAAACACTACACCATTTTAACACTACAAGATTTTTGAAACTTAAAAATAAAATTTGAATATTCCATTGATATTTTTGTTAATATTTCGATACTTTTTGAATTTTTTTGCCGTTTTTATAATTTTTTCAAAGTTTTTTTCAATTTTTTAAAGTTTTTCAAATTTTTTAAGTTTTCTATTTTTTTGCAAATTTCAAAAAATTTTCAAAATTTTGGAATCTTCAATTTTTTTTCCGTTTTTTAAAGTTTTTCATTTTTTTTAAACTTTCTATTTTGTGCAAATTTTTGAAATTCTTCAATTTTTTAAAATTTTCGATATACATATTTAAAATTTTGAAATTTGCAAATAAGCTGGAATGACCCATATGTAAAAATGGATAGAGCGGTTCTGACTTCATGATATCAGTGATGCCAATTTCAGCATATTTGTATTCTTTTTCGAAAGTATTATTCGTGTTGTGAAAAATATACGCAAGTACACACGGTTCGCTTCAAGCAAGATCAAAATTGATAAAATTGTCAACCAAATCTGACAATGCACAATTATTATATAGTGTCCGGACTCCGGAGATTCCAAATATATGATCCGCGAAATCAGAGCTGCCCATTTACTCGTTTTATGGCTATTTTAAGGTTAGCACTTTGGCCGGTTATGGTGGGAATTTCGATTTGAATGCAGATACATTCTTAGGATTGATTCAAAATAACATTAAAAAAAATCAAAATCATCAGTAAAATATCGTAGTTTCCAAAGTTATGGCGGGAATTTCGATATGAAAGCACATGCAATCTTAGCATTGATTGAGGAATAACATATAAAAAAATAAAAAAAAAACAGAAGAAGTTATATCAAAGATATTTTGTCAACTATTTTTGAAAATAAAAAATTAATGTTTAAACCAATTTATTTACGATTTCTTATTTTTTTTTCCATAAAACTAAAACATTTTTAACCCAAAAAGTCCTTGGTTTTTTTATTCTATTCTCCATAGTTTTTGAGAAATTTCGATTCAAAAAAAAAAAAAAAAACAAAGTGTGCAGTTATTTAAAGAATGACCGATATGTATGTATGGTATATGAAATTAAAATGTGTTATATTCAAACAAATGATTTTATCAATATAGTTACGCTATATAATGGCACATATTTTTGGAGCTACACCTCAATAATGTGAGAGTTTGATTGAGGGCTGCACATTTATTATTTGCCGCTTGCAGGTTGCTAAGTACAACCTTTTAGAATTGATTTTCTGTATTCCTATTTTGTTTAATTTTATTTTTTGAATGCGATGTTTTTGTCTGAACGTAGTATTCGTTTGTGTAAAAAATTAAAATACTTGCGATCAGTAGAATAATCGCATAGAATAACACAACACATAATTTCCACTTGCTATGAGCTTAAGTCAATTTCAAAAATTAAGTAACATGGCAACCCTGCTACACAGGTCGATGGAATGCACTTCCTTATCCTTTTCTTGCCATACAAATTTAAGTTATTTTCTGGTCACAACCATTTAAATAAAACTGAAATTTTAATGAGTAAAGAAAAAAATTTGACTGAGGAATAAAAACGAAATGTTACCAGTGCTCTGTTCATTTTAAATTATGCAAATGGCCAATAAGTTCATTTCAGTAATTGACTGAATAATTTTGTCAAAAATTATTGTGCTCCTTCAAAGAAAATTTAGAATTTTCTATTAAAGAAAAAAGCAGAATTTAAGTAAATTGACTTTTTTATTGGCGCTAAAAATTAAAATAAATTTCAAGAGGTTTTAAATTATATTTGTTTATAAGTAGCTTTGAAGTTTATTAAGAAAAAAAAACAAATCTTTAAAGTTTATTCATTAAATCACTAACAAAGGGTACCAATATTTTTGGTTTATTCAGAAATTGAAAATTTGTTTAAAAACCACATAAATTTGGTTTAATGTGCATTGGTCTCAAACATGTTTGCAAGTACATATGTTGTTAATTTGCCATCGATAAACAGCTCTAAATTGCTAATGCTAATAACCGCGTATTAGTAGCTCAAACATTTTGTGTTATCCAATTTGGGGCCATTTTATGAACACAACTAAATCTCACAAATCAAGCGACGAGCAAAGAGCAGTAAACATAATATTACTGAAACTATTACTGCTAGTAATATCTGTAACTCCGTCCCAAAAAAAAATTCCTTATATAGAGCAATCAAATATATATTTGAGCCTAAACCTCTTACCTAAAATCGTAGACCCCAAAAAAAAAACAACTTTGAAATGAGGTATATACCATTTGGTTTTGAGACAATTTTTTTTAATAATAATAATGTCAAGATGCAACAGCCAATAAAGGGCCTTGACCTAGGCATTTTCTCACTGCTAGTCTGTTTGTTCCGAATGCTTTTAACCGCAAATTATACTCTACAGCCACTTTCAGTGAATTACGAGTAAAGGAGCCGTAAATCAAAACATCCTACAGTGAATATTCTCCACTTGGTAGGATTTGAACCACTTGTCATCTGCGTAATAGATAGGCACTCTAACTACTGGGATCCCGATATTTTGTATATGTGATTATTTTACCTAAAAAAACTTTCTAACTTAATGGAAATATAATTAAGTACTCGAATTATAAATTAGGGCCACAATAATTGAACACTTCAATGAAGTTACAACCATCAGCTGTTGCCTTTCTCCATATCTCATCGTATGTTTACAGTAACAGCGCTTTTTAGCCGGCAAAACCACGTGTTTTCACCGACAACAAGCAACAACACCGAACTTTTTTGTTTCATTTATTGGAAAATAAAACAAAAATATGCAGCACGTGAAATTTTGAAACATGCGCTCTCTGGATGCGCTCTGTTCGCCAGCGCTGTTGTATTTTTTGCTACATTCTACCTAAACTCCTTTTGCTTTGTGATAAACGTAGCATGCTGCTAAATCCTCCAACTACCAACTCTACTTCCGCATCCGGTTAGCTAAATACAAGTACAATAGCAATAAAAAAAACCAACAACAGCAGCAACAAAACAATTTCTGTTTATTTATTATCTTTTGACGGTGTAGCAGTGAAAGGGCAAACTAAACAATCGGCGACCAACGCCAAAAAGTATGCAACTCAACTTAACTAGAGGACAGCAACACTTACAAAAACAATGCGAGACATTTAAGATAAACAGAAAATTCGAAATATCCGCAACTTCTTGACGACTGCCAAAAATATAAAATAAAAAGATATGCAGTTAAAATCAAGATGACACAAAGCAAAGGGTTATCTTGGTTTGGTCTTCGTTCCTTTTTTTGTTTCAAAAAACAAGTCACGTAAAAGTGCGGTGACGCGTTTTTAAAAGTAGTTGCATATGCTGAGGCGCGGTATGTGTAGTATGAGTTACGAAAATCAAAGAGTTTATTTGTAGTAACGCAAAAAATTAGCTTATTTGAAAATTGTCAGTTACTACTTGAAATTTATTTTCATACATCAAAAAATTATGTGATCAAAGTGAAAGATAAATTGGAAGGGATAAAATTATACATAATTCGAGTTTAACCAACTTAGGTAAGCAAGGAAATTTTCTCCTGATTTCCTCCTTTAACACTCTTGTGACGCCAGCCCAAGAAGTGCATAATTTATAAATTTAAATCTTCTCTTTGAGAGCTGGCAGCCACTTTAATAAAATATTAGGTACAAAGCTAAAATTTTGTCTATGATTGATTTAGTACTAGTTAAATAAGAAAATCAAAATCTGGCAGCATTGGCGCGGTTGCGAAGGTACACCCTAAAACTTTCAAAATGCAAACTGTTCATAAAAAATTATACAAGCACAACTAAAATTTTGTGTATATGTAATTTAGTACTAGTAAGATAAGAAAATCAATATCTAGCAGAATTGGCGCGATCGCGAAGGTACACCCTAAACGTTTTGAAATGCAAAATATTTTTGAAAAAATCATTATAACTGGAGAACGGCTGAAGGGATTTCCAAAATATAGATGCCATATGAAAGATAATTTAATAAGCTATAATATTTGTTCCTAAAATTTTTAAAATTTTAGGGTGTACGTTCGAAAATTTTAGGGTGTACCTTCGCAACCGCGCTAATGCTGCCAGATTTTGTTTTTCTTATTTTACTAGTACTAAATTAACTATACACAAAATTTTAGCCTTGTGCGAGTATGTTGCTCAAAGTGGCTGCCAGCTCTTAGACTATTAATGACCTTTAAAGGTAGAAAGTCACAATCTTTACTTTAAAGTCACTCTTTTAACGTAGTAATAGTGAAGTACATAGTTAAAATAAGTCGTCGAGTTTTTTCGTAGCACTTAGAAATTGTTTTTTGGAGATGTTTTTTAGAAAGTGCTGTGAAACACAATCTTAATGACACAAAATCTAGGAACTAACCGTCGTTGAGAAACAAATGTTTTGTTCCATTTTTTATATGAAATTGTAATCTCAATGTACAAATTTATGTAAAAATACATACATTTTTTATATCAATTCAAAATTTAACAATAACTTTGACTAAAACTCAGCCGCTTTCTCACGCTGAAATCAGATTCGGTATCCATTTCCTCACTTTTTTTGATATAATGGACTTAACATGTTCAAAAATTGTTGGACAGCACTGAAATACTTATAACACTTCGATCGCAAACCTTGTCATAAAAGAAGGTACGAAAGGTATCAAATAACACTCTCGCAACTATAACTTGGAAGACTTACAGAGTGTGTTATATTTAGTATAAATATTCTGTGGAAAGCTAAGTTTTGTAAGGTAAGGATTTTTATAGAATTCCTCCGGTATGCATATCGGTCATTCTTTTAATAACTGCACTCTTGGTTATTTTACCTTTTTGTGCATTTTTTGAAACAAAAAATTTTTCTCAAAATATTTTCGATATCATAATTTTTTACAATTTTTAAATATGGTATTCCTCAATCAACGCTAAGAATGCATGTGCTTTCATATCGAAGTTCCTGTCATAACTTTGGAAACTACTTACGAATTTTTTGCTGATGATGATCACCATGTCTTTCGAAAAATTTCGATATAAAATTTTTTTTGTTTTTTTTTTATAATATTATTTTCAATCTATCTTAAGAATGTAGGTATCTGCATTCAAAACGAAATCCCCCAAATAGCTTTGGAAAATATCATACAATTCATACAATTAGACTGTTGCGCGCCTTCATAAAAAAACTCATATTTTCCAATGTTATGGCGGGAGTTTCGATATGAAAGCAGATACATTCTTAAGATTGACTGAAGAATAACATATAAGAAATAAAAAAAAACCAGTAGATGTTATACCAAAGATATTCTGAGAAACATTTTAATGAATTAAACAAATTAATGTATAAGCAACATTATTTATGATTTTTTTATTTTTTCCCATAAAACGAAAGCATTATTAAGCAATAACGATCCTATGTTTTTTTATTCTATTCCCCATAGTTTTTGAGATATTTCGTTTCAAAAATTGTTAAAAAGAGATCTGATTCTAGAGATTTAATAGCAGCTTATCTATCTGAATAAATGATTATATACTTTTTGGATACAACATTCATCCTCAGCCAGGATGCTACCTCATCTCTCGCTACGACCTCTGTCTGAATAACAATAGTATGGCAACTTCGCAGCAATTCTTATCTTCAGTTCCTTATAGTAAATACCATAACCCACCTGGTTATTTAGCTTGGAGCCATCCGTGTAGAATTTAATGTGACCCCTTCTCCCCGGGAGTCCTACCTTCCAGTCTTTCCTAGATGGAATGTGAGTTACGTAATCCCTCTTGTATGATATTACTGGAACCATATAACTTAATATAACACCATTTTACAGAAGCATTTTCTGAAAGCTTAAAGTTAATTGATAGACGTAACAAAATGCTGGGATACAAACAAGAGGTAACGATAAATATACATTTATTTCTTTTGATTATATTGTCATTACCCATTGATAAAACCTTAGCTTATGCTAATCTTAGAACTTAAGATTGATGATGGCGTAACCTATCTTGGTATATCGGCTTAGAATATATGGATAACACTTTCATTCCCCAATGAACTATGGTACCATTTCGTAAAACCTTTTTATTCGACTAACTTAATATTGTAACAATCAAATAAAATCGAACGTATGTGTCGCACCCAGAGTTGAAATTCAGGAATTCTCGGTCTTCCCAAAATAAAATAATTTTTCCTTAAGATTTTAAAAAGTAACATTTTTTCTGGGCTTGACCGCCGGCCACTTGGCAAACTTGGTCGCACCTTTACTTTAATTTTACTGTATTTTTAAGTAATATGCAATGTGTATGTCATACATATAAATAATTGTCACATTATCTTTAGTTTTGTAGAGCTAGGCTCATTTTAGCCGTAATAAATAAATAAATAAATAAAATAACTTGTGGGACATTATCGAGAACTCACCGCAGTAACTTGAAAAGTAAGCTAAGATGAAAAGGTAATGAGATACCCAAGACTCCTCCGAAATATAAGAGCTGAGCTTATTTTCCAAAGAAATCAAAATTTTTTGATCTAAAACAAATTTTTTGACAAGCAATTGCGATTTTAGATTTGACCTAGTAACTACGCTTAGGGGTTTTCAAAAAAAATCTAACCTTTTTATATACAATTTTGATATTATTATTATATCGTAGTATAATACGATATTTGAGACATTCTTTTCGAGTTGTTAACAAAACACTTTTTCACTTTTTTTTTAATTGAAATACCGTAGTCAAAAAGGTCCTGGCTTCAGCACTATAACTGCAAACAACATTTTTAGAAATATGAAGTTTTATATCGAACATACATAGATATATTATAAATAATAATTTGCATAGATTTAAGAAATATTATCGGACAGCCTGGCGAAATAGACGAATAAAACATTCAATACCACACTACAAACTGGATGAAATCTTTAGTTACAGTACTCTCAACAGTTAAAATAATTGATCCATTAAAAAAGACATGCCAACCACGTTCACTTCTATTACGATATAAAGGTCATCATTTTATTGACCAGGTCAAAGATAACACTCTTACTAGCTTTTTTTACCATGTATTATTTAAAAATGTAATAGATTCTCATCCCCATATATGTTAAAATAATAAACCAATGTACATGTATGTATGTATGTGCGTACATATGTATGTATGTAAGTCAATAGCAAATCAACCGACCAGCATTCACAGAAAACAAAAAATACCAACGATGAATGCAAAACCAACTTCATACAATTTTCAATGCACCACGTGAGAGAGCGGGTATCTGTGCATTTGTTTTTCTATTTTTCATAGCAAAATTTTCCCCCAAAATAAACTCAAGTTCACTGCAAACGAGAGCGAGTGTACAATGCCACCCAGCAATGGAGCAAAAGAAAGAAAGAAAGAGAGCGAGAGAAATTGTGACACTATTATTCGCGTATTTTACTGCCACTACCGAAGAAGCCAAATACAACAAACCAAAACGACACGATAACGACAACGGCAACGTCAACAAACGAGGCACTTTTTCGTTTCAACGATGGCAACCAAGTCAACGAGATCTTGGAGTGGAGCCAGTTGTTTGCGAATTGTTTGCCAGTGCAGTGCACATCAGTGTGCAGTCGCGCTTTTGGCACTCGCCGACTGACTGACTGACGGACTGGTGGTGGCGGCCAGCCGAGCCAAGACAAGCCGGTCCATGGCTGGCAGCACGGTGCAATTTCGTGGCGTGCCAGTCATCAGTTGGCCAACAAACCAGCGCGAGCCAGCAACAGTAGCAGCCAACGTGTGGTGCTTGGTCTAAGGCTTGGGCTCGGTGCCCTCGGGCACAATAACTTGGATAGAGACGCATCCAAGAAAATAGCCAGCCGCACTATGTCGTCTATTCAACTGAACTGAGTTCAACTCATCACCATCAACAATATCAACCGACAACGTAGCCATTTGAGGAAATAAGCCAAAAAATTTCTGGCTAAAATACGTGAAATGTTGGAAGAAACAACATGAAAAAAAAAATTTATTTTGGCCATCCATTCAAAAAGTCATCAGCATTGTCAAAGCCGATGTCAGCGGCCAACTGAGCCATCAGCGCTATTAGCCAAAATGAAGATTCCCTATATGCCAACATCGGTGGGGGTACACTTGTATCTTGGCCAAGCTAATCAAGCTAAGATGAAGACGAAGAAAAAGTTGAAGAAGAAAAAAATCTTGAAAAATAAAATGAGAGCTGAGAAAAAATCGCCAGCCAATAGCGGTCAACAAGACGCACATTTGGCTGAAACAGTCTGGTTTGACCTTGACTATTAACAACAAAAAAAGAAGTGGATTTGAGAAATAGCAGCGGAAACAGAAATCATTGAAGTAAAATGCTCTTATTGATAGCCACATCTATGCATCAGTGCAGACTCCAAAAAACAAATAACATCAACAGCAGCTTTAAACAACATACGTCCGTCTCGATCATACAGCTGTCAGTGACGCCAACTGTCAACACGTGCGTTGCTGGACTTTTCATTGATGCGTACTTTTGGCTGTCAAAGAGGCTAATTAAATAAAACGGAAGCTGCCAATGGCCAACTCGAAATGAAGTACGAGTGAGTAACTGTGTGCCAAAGTCCAGTGCCAATCAGCACCGTTCTAAGCTGGCTAATACCCAAGAAATAATATGTGTGCTTCAGTTCTAAGCCAAGTTGGCAGCGTTTATGATGAAAGCACCGCAAATGTCAACTCAAACGTTGCTCAAGGAAGCATCAACCAATATAACGTTGAGCTTCACAGGATCAACACTAACCATCCTGGCAATGAAAGAAAACGCGTTGTTTAACAAGAAAACTAACAATTGAACATTTAAATAAATACAATTCGCGTTGGTGCATTATAAAATTAGTGTTATTGATAAAAAAAAAACAGATTCACTCTATAATTAATTTAAATAAAACTTTCGATAGTAATTAATTAAACGTAGTGTGTTAAAAAATGCTCACATTTTAAACTCTAAATAGGCAGCATTCATAGCATTAGCTGTTGTGTCCCATTGATTCAACTTAGAGAAAAAGTTTAACTAACAGAGTGCCTGCTACTAAACTAAAAATAAAAAAATATAAGAATACTCAAATAATAATTATACATTTAGTATAAATCTAAACTAAATTAATTAATGATATGATATAACCATCACATATTAACAACTGGTGGCAACAAGGATACTGCAGTTGAAGAAAAGTTTACTTTCAAATTAACGACTCAATTAGCTGTTAAACCATCTATAGATGATTTATATTCGAAAAAAATCCAGTTATAAATTTGTTGGTAAGTCACATACAATAATTTTAATTTTTTAAAAATTTATGATATTTTCTAATGAACCCTTAGTACTGACATATTTTTAATTTGAAGTGGAAAGTCCTTTGGTTTGCAGAAAAAAATGAAGATGCAAAACACCACTGTAGGTGGTGTAGATGCAAAACTCTGTATGTCCACTTTAAGTGATTTTGATAAAAAAAAATACAAAGGAGTAAGCAAAGTAAATTAATCACTCAACTGCTTTATTTAATTAAGAGAATACGTACTATATGGGATAATTCATGCGAAACTTTCATTTTGAAATCACGACCCTTTTGAATTTCCTTGTAATTTATAAATGTTATTCTGTACTAAAATATAGAAATTTTTGATTGTAGTTTTTTGTTTATTTTGACTGAAATCACATCAAGTGGGCCCCGTAAATTCCACTTTGTTTCTGAATTAAAAGATTTTGTATATATCAATCTAAAGTACTTACCAATAGAATATTTTATTTGAAAGGATTAATCTAAATTTCAATTGCTACTACCTTTTTTTATGCAATGAACATTTTCGACAAGTTTAATTGAAAAATTAATTCCTCTTAAAGTTCTTAACATAAAATTATAAAATTTGGTACACATGTTAACAATTGATTGCACTTTCTATTCATGATAATAAAAAAACTTAATAATTACAGTGAAATTCCCCATAACCGGACATCCACCGTCGCAGTATTTTTGTCCGGTTATGGGAGATGTCCGCTTATGGGCGAGGAACAAAAAAATTTAATTGAAATTGTTAAACAAATTTACACAATACAGACATTTTACACATGTTTACTACTAATTTGGTTGAAAAAGTCTAGTGCGAATAGATTATTTTAACCCAACAATACCCAGCGTATGGAATTTCATACAATGTTTGAACTCTGCAGATCGTTATTTTTTACCAACAAACAAGGTAGTCGGTGATGACATTTTTGAATATTTTGGTGTAAATATTTTCAATAAACAAAATCAAATTTTTTTTTTTAAATTTTTTTTTAAGCAAAATACTTTATTTTTAAGTGAATTTTCCAAAATCGCATGAACATTTTTTTTTCTGGGAGCTGCTGGGTTAACTTCGATTGGCTCAATGTTGGGTTTCAAAATGCGTCTCTCTTCAAAATCATCTCTTGAAAAGAAAAAGTGGCGCTTTGATTTTCAAATTAAACTTCATTATTATTATATTCAGTTAATAAACATTGATCGATTTCCGAAAATTCGTCAAAACCAGCAAACCAAAATGAACGAAACAGTTCAACTCTACTCAACACTTTTGATATAAATGTGTAGGTACATGAGCATTATTAGGGGAACCACCAAATTCGTAGCTTTCAAAACAAAACCGAATTAGAATTTGTAAAAAAAGGGAATTGGTACAAATTTAATAGAATTCTTATTTAATTCTGTCCGTTCAAAAGAGATATTTTGATCAAAATGACATATAATATAGTATCCGCGTCCGGTTATTGCAGCGTCCGGCTATCGGAATTAATTTTGTATGGAAAAGTTAATGAAAAGTGAGTGTCGCCGAAATGTGTCCGGTTATGGGGGCTGTCCGTAATGGGGAATTTCACTGCATATTTTCCCATTTGTTTATAACTTTTTAATAAACAATCAATGATAGTTTTGCCAACTCCATACGATAAATTAAAATTTGTATTTTTGGTATAAGCATTGAATACATATTTAAGATTGAATATATGTAAAAAAAATTAAGAGTGCTGACGCTCATTTCAATAGAAAAAAATTTTTATATCGAACGACCTACGACAAAAACCCATGCGCGCCATACAAATAAGTTTTCAAAAATAAAATTAAAAGGACGTGCGAATATTTTGTCTGTTTGCAATTTTGCAAACGCAATACGTAATATGCATTTGCGTATTTTATGTTGAAATGCTCAATTCTAAGAGTTTTACAAAACTGCTACTGCGGTTATTTGATTTACACTATTTACTCGCAAAATTGAGTCCGGTGTTCTTAACTACACTTGTCAGTATCTCACCACTACACCGAAAAAAAAACTTACTCCGTTTAAAGAAAAATGCCTAAATGTAAGGAAAAAATTTCCTTCAATACGAGCTAAAGCCATGGGTTCCTCAAAATAAGTAATTTGGATTCCTAAGTACTCAATGTGAGGACAAGGTTATAAAACAGAGGAAAATTTTACTTTTTCTAAGGATGAAGGTATCCTTAAATGAAAGAAATTTACTTAAAATAAATTCGTTGATTTCAAAAAAAAATTTGTTAATTTTCTATTTCCTTATTTGTTGGTTACTTATTGTCTGTCGTCTTCAGTCATTCTTATTTTAATTGTAATACGTTTTTAAAACTTCAAAGAAGAACTTAAATTTTTTTTACCTGTCACCCGATCAGAGAATTGAACCTGTGTTCTGCGCCATGCCAATGTTCAAAGATGCTCATCTTACCCAACTCAGCCACCGACAGCATTTTTAGGACATACTAAAATGATGTTGTTAAACTGCGCATGTAACAACCATTGTCTGATCAGGATAGCTTCGGTTCAAATCCCGGCGACGACATAATTTTTTTTTTTTTAATTTTTTTATTTTTTTAGTTAAAAAACAAGTAGAGAACTATAAGTATATAGGCAAAAACAGAATACTTACGAGAAGAATAGATATTAATTTCAGCGAGTAAAGCACCGAGTGTTGCCACTCATTTATTAAGGAAAATTTTCCTACGTTATTGTAAATTTTTTGAAGAAACTAACTAAAACTGAGTACGATTTTCCTTAAACAAAACATTCCATTAGATTGAGGAAGTTTTTAATCAAATGAGGAACAAGTTGCCCTCAAAAATTCTTCCCAAAGAAAAATTTACTATTTCAAAGGAAAGTTTTACTAAAACCACAAACTCTATATTTGAGGAAGAGCGTTGACTTGCTTTAATGAAACATGAACTCATTTCAAAGGACTCAATTACTAAATGAGACGATATTTTCATCAATATAAGGAAAAATAACTTAGATTAAGGAAAATTTTTACACTAAATCGGAGGAAGGCAGTTCTTCAAATTTAGTATGGTCTTTTTTTTCGGTGTACCTTCAAATAATGTTATTATTACATATTAATAATTATATTTATTCCATATATGACGCATCCGAAAATTAAAATCCCTTGGATTACCTTCTCTGGTACCCTATATAAGATTCTCACAAAGTTTGAGCATAGAAATCAGCAACTGCACGGCTGGACGATTGTGTTTCATAGATTGTGACCGCGGGAGGGTAAATGGCCAACACTAATCTAAGCTAAGCCAGCTTTACCGATTAGACGATTTCATCTGGAATAGCTCATATACTTAAGTGCATACTAAAGATCTAAAATACAGTTGATATGGAAACGGCAGCATCGGAAAAAAATGTTATCTTACTTTATTGTTCAAGTTTCCTTGGCTACAAAATTATCCCGGCCCATCTCCATGACAAGTTAATGATTTAAGAAAAATATGCAAAAGAATTTTTTTTGCCACTTCCTTCGAAGTAACAGGGGTGACACCAATCTTACTTGACCTGAGTATTTAAGAACTTTTTAGTAACATACAAATAAACAGTTTTGAAAAAAAATTTCTTTAGACGCATTCCCTTTAAAAATTAGTTATCGCCTTGCGTATATAGTAAGGGATTTTTCCATTATATTTTTAGATTTTTGCGAAGTAATTTTTTAATGATTCTTCATCAAAATCTATTCAAAAATATTTTTTCTACTTTTTTTTGGAAGATATAATATTACTTATGTGTTAAAGATTTTCATTGATTTTCAATTGCAAATAGTTTTAAGTATATAAGTCGTATTGAAAAGTTAACTATGTATTTAATCGTATAATCCAAATCTTTATTTTTGCAATTAAGTAATGGAAAGCGAATTTTCGAAATCAAAGAAAATATTTATAGTTTTTCCTCCACAATCGTTAACATTAATTTAAACATTTTTTTTATGAAGGTATGGGTCGAATTTCTTTGTATCCACTTCCCTTAATATATCATGTCACAGAATGACACCCCCAAACGCTGTTTTTTCAGATAGTGCTCGTATCACTTTGCTTCCCTTTATAGAATGTTATAACAATCTTTTGAAAATTTACTTGATCCTATTTAGTCAGTGAAGGCGAACATATTCTTCTCTATTGATATTGTGAAACTTTACATCTCTGGGGGGCTACATAGAAGTCAAGCATTTTTAAAATTTGAGCTCGAATGGTATCGAAAAAGGCGATAAATAGCGAATAAAGTCGATATATGTTCACAAATATCGATAAACCTCGCATAAGTCGATATCCAGGGTTGCCAAATTGAAAAGAACGAATTCCCGGCCTTCCCAAAATAAAATAATTGTTCCTTAAACTAAAATTTTTTGTGGGAAAATGATTTTTATTAGGAAAAACTTGCCCTTTTTTCTTTTGCTCATACAAACGCTTTGCGTTGCTATTCGGTTCCACCAGTAGAAAAGCGAACAACTTATATTGCACTCAAAATTTAAATTTTATGTAATGTAATTAAAAATAAATAAACTTAAAATTTGAACTTCAATACCTTCAGAACTAACGTCTACTTTCATATAATTATACACAGCGAATGAAAGAAAACATTATGGTATATACGCACAATACACAACATAATGGTATTCCTCGAATTATGCGAGAAATGTAGTAAAATTTGGTAAATTCGAAAAAGCTAATAAGTGTAGGGATAATCAATAAATGTCGAAAAATTTCATAAACGGCGAAAGTGTCGAAAACGTCGAAAACTCTGAAAATGTATGGGAATAGTTTTGTAAAGAATACCTACAGGACATACATGGTATGTAAGTAAGGCGATGCATTTATATATTACACATATTTCCAAAACGCGACCTAAACTAACGCAATTTTTAATTTCTTTTAATAATGTTAGTGGTATGTAGATTTTTCAAAATGAATATTAAGAAATAATTTTACTCACCATTCCAGTTTTGTCAGGGTTTCTTTCATTTGTCTGGCTGATAGACTTTCTACCTTTGTCAAAAGCAGCTTAAGATATTCGATGGCGCAGTTGTCCACTTTACTGGGACTTAAGTTTCGTTTCGGAAAGAAACCATTGTTTTAGAACAAAATATTAAGTTTTGGAAATAAATGTACTTTTTAAACCACATTTCAAGGCATTTGCGCGGATTTGGATCAAAAGAACATGTACAATTGAACTCCTGGAGTGATTTACATTAAGAATTTCTAGTTGACTTAATTTAAAAAAATTGATCAAATCACGTTTGGCAAACAAACGATTAATATGCAATGTACGAGTATGTAATGCATATAAATTATAATATACAAGGCGCCTAGTCTATAAATCCAGCATGACCTCTGTGACACAAAGCGCAACCTACCAGCTTCAATATAAATAAATTGTCCCTTACAACCGCCAGTAAAGATGTTCGCACATTTCACTTACATTAGTATTATTTAATATTTTCTATCTAATAAAAATACAATACCTTCTAAAAATTGTACAAAAACAAGTCGTAAATTTCTTGAGTACAAACGTAACGACACAAAGGATACCTTATGTCAATAAATAATTCAAAAACGGGTATCAATGTATTTTCTTGTGGTTCACTGAACACAAACTTTGCATACACATTGGGTAAAACCACCATATAATACATAATATTTTGGCAACATTTGACATTTTATTTTCTTTGATTTGGTGTAATAGGACATGCTGGCATGTCCTCGTTGCCACAGGAAAAAGTGTCAGTAGTATTTATGAATATGCCTGAGCGTAGGCCAGCAATTGAAAAAGTACTATTCAAATTTGAATGTCATTTGTTTCACAATAATTTTGCGATTAAAAAAGATAAATAATTTTGTTAGCATTGTATAAATTATTAGATGAATTTTTGTTTTTGAAATATTTCAAGTACTCGTACGTGTTTATTACACAGTGATTGCATTTAATGCAGCAAGTAATAAAACAAAATTAATTTTTTGTTTATTTTTGTTGAAAAACTATCCGCGCGTGTAGGTGCTAAGACGTCCAAATAGTAATTTTTATTCAGACGGTACATTGAAATATTTTTCTTAATTCGTTCAAATTTTTTAATGCTCTCTGTTCAATTTTCAAAATATTTCCATCGATAAAAATTAACAGCATTCTACGCTGCACTCGTATATCTTTTCAAATGAATGACTCCGAAAGCAGTCACAAACGGAAAACGTTCAAATTGAGTGTGAACTAAAATATAAAAAAAAATTAAAGGACACTGACCATCTTTTTGCATCCTTGGCTAAAAATCCTTTGTTAAAAAAAAAAAAATAAGCAAAAGTGCAATAAAAGAAAACATATGAATCAAGTCAAGCTAAAGATGGAGCGTGAACTAAAAATCGTAACACTTGCCAATTTTTCGCTCGCACCATACATAGTACCTACATTTTATTCCGACCAGCATGTTTTTTTTTTTTCTTCTTCTGGAATGGCCTGTCCATTCCATCTTCAGTTGCTGTTGTCACTCGTGCACACATTTCTGGACAAGGCTGCAATTCATTGTACGCATTAGGGTGGAACTTAATTGAAGAATAAACAAATTTATTAGAAATGTTTTGAACAACAATATTTGGGAGCAACGTTCAATAAAATGTTTGGCAATATTATTTGACAACAATGTTCCGAAGCAATGTTAAGTAACTAAGTTAAGCAACTTAGGAATAACCATATTTTGCTTAGGAACAATGTCGGCTTTTGCCTGCTTTCATCGAACACGATAAAGTATTTTTCATAAAACAAGACATTGGGCGTATGAATCTGAAGCTGCGACTCTCTGAACAAGGCACTGTAGTGTTGGTAACCAAAGACTCTTAAAATCAAGAAATGACTTCGATAAGTCTGCTTTACTGTAGTCAGACCAAGAAATAGAGCCTGTAAAAATTTGGCAGATCTACCAATGGTATATTCATACAAAAATAATCACAGGGCAGTACCATATAGCCTAGCGATTAAAGCCGCATATCTCAGCATTAGGTAGGGTGACTTCACTTGTAAGCTTCTTAAAAAAAAAGTGCTAACTTAATTTTTTCCTCAACTTAGAGGTCCACTCTACCATATGGCTAAGGAATTTTTACATTTCTATAATTTCAACAAATTTTTACATCGTACATTTCCGACTTCCGTTTAAAGTTGGGCGTGCTGGCATCGATGGGACGCGGAAATGTTGACGCCAATGTAAAAAATGTCTCTAAAAAATTTTGGTTTTTTTTTATTTTGTTTTATTTTCAGCGTGAAATTTTCGAATTCTTTTACAATTAAATTTTAGCCGTTGTTTGCCGTTAAACTGCAGTTTATCACTCGAATTGTTATTCAAATCCTCTCTTATAAATTGTTTGCTTAATTTACGGGAAATTATTTGTCTTTTTTAAGTCTATGGTTGTATGGAAGTATGAATTTTTCACTGGTTTCCTGCGCCAAAAGATGCTAATTAACATGAGTTGGCTTGTAAAGGACACGGTTTTGGTTGTAGTTTTCGTTGCTGCTTAATTGTTAATTGTTTTAATGGGTCATAAATCTCCACTGATGACTGTGTTACTTGAAAGTTTGCGAAAGAAACATTTTAGCGCATTGTGTATAATTTAATATATAATAAGTTAGGAAATATGTTGAAATATTGAATTGTATCTTGTCCAGTTACTTAAGCAAAGCACAATCTAGGAACCTGGTTTTGACACGTTTATTCCTCATGAAATCACAAAATCTCCCTATGGAGTATTTTAATCAAACTTCTGCCTAAGACCGTATGAAAAAATTCTCATTGGTATGTAAATTTTTTCAGAAAATCTACGGAATGGTGCTGGAGGGTTAGTGTAAACTAATAAAATGTATGACTTTTGATGAAGAAGTAGGCAAAAATATGATGGCAGCTTCTAGCTATGCGACCCTAAATCACCCTATCAGTCGATGTTCCTTCAGCATTTAGTTCTCATTTTTGTACACAGTGTTATTGTTAAGAGCAAAATAAAAACTAGTAAAGGTTTTATCTACGGCCAGTCCGAAACGCACATAGCTCACATTGCATTGAAAGTACCTTTTAAATTAATTTTAAAAAGACATTGACGAGTTGGAATAAACCGAATAAAAATGTAAAAAGTAGAAAAAATTATGGAAAATATTGAAAAAAGTTGGCGGTTGAAAAACTCAAAAATGTTGAAAGAGATTGAAAAATGTTGAAACAATTCAAAATCGCTAAAAAATTCGGAAAAATAAAGATATAATGAAGGAGGTTGGAAAAGTCGAAAATAATATGGAAAGTGTTGTAAAAAGTTGACAAAATATGGAAAATGTTGAGAGCGGTTGAAAAACTCAAACAAAGTTGAAAGAGGTTGAGAAATGTTGAAACAATTCAAAATCGCTGAAAAGTCTTAAAAATAAAGAAAATAATGAAGAAAGTTGAAAGATATTGAAAAAGACGAACAAATACTTATGAGATATATTGGAAAAATTTAAATGGTTGACAAAGTCAAAAGAATTTGGAAAATGTGAAAAAAGCGAATAAATTATATTCGTGATCGACATCCGCATACCAAATTTTAGCACAATAGCTTGTATAGTTTGTGATATATACCGTAACTAGTGTTAAACTTCAGGGTGGTGACACACCCACTGGAACAATGCAGTCCGATTATGATCCAGAAATAGCTTTCCATAAGAAACACTCTTACACCAAATCTTGGTATGACTGTTCACATATATTGATAGATGCCACTTAAGGTATTTTACTTGTACAGGAGGCGCCACGCCCACTGGTGCTATATTGTCCAATTTTAACTCAGATATACCTTATTGCAAGTAAACCACCTTCATTAAATTTTAAACCAATTGCTCCAATAGTTCACTTAAAATAGCGCTTAAAACTTTATGTTAATATGGGGGGTGCCATGCTCACTAGACCGGTTCAAAAAAAAAAAAAGTCTCTGAAATATAGAGGCACCGGCAGATTCCTATTCCCATAAGTGCCCCGCCATCGCTTTTTTTTTGCAAAAGTTTCAAGAGTAATATTGAAATGGCTAATCAGGAGCGCAATATTTATAAAAAATTGTTTACACAGCCCACTCGGGACACTTATGGGAATAGGAACCTGCCGGTGCCTCTAAATTTCAGAGGCTTTTGTTTTTTTGATCCGGTCTAAGCTCACTGACGCAATCCTGTCGAATTCCATTTAAGTCCACAGCTTATAGTAACTGACATCTATACACCAAATTATAAGAAGATTACTCTCATAGCACACTATCTATAACATTAAACGTTTTTGTATGAGAGGTGCCATGCCCATATTGTACTATTGCACCCACTTTTTGTTATTAGATACCTTTTAGCAAGTATGGTATATATGCCATATAAAATTTTGTAACAAATTGCGTTGTTATATATTGTGAGCTGTGCCACGCCCTTCAATGAGTTTTGCCAGTATACTGACTTAGCTTGTATTGATGACTGCTTTCAGTGGTATGATCTCTATAATGTTTTTGAAAATCGTGGCTGCCAAATTCGAGTTATTCGGATTCAAAATTTTCATTTTTTAAAAAGTCTCACGCCCACTTCTTCAATTTCGCCCACTTTTAACGCAATTCAGAATATATACGATCTGTATCCATTTACCAAATTTTATCACAATATCCTGCATGGTTTTTTACGAGATATGGCGTTATAAAAGTGAAAATTTAGGGCTATGCCGTCCCCTTTGAAAACTTTGTTTTAAAACATATTTAATTTAAGAAATGCTCAAAACTATTTCAATAAAGAGAGTTTAAGTAAACAAATGCCTACATATGGCGGATTCCCCAATCTTCCATTCGATGAATTTATAACTTTCTGAAAGAGTTAAATTGGCACTTTTTATACCCTACACAAGGGGTATATTCACTTTGTCATTCCGTTTGTAATGCATATAAGGGGGCGTTTCAGGTATAGAAAAGTGTATATATTCCTGATCATAGTTACCGCCTGAGTTGACTTAGCCATGTCCATCACGATTATCGGAAAACCAAAAAAACTAACCCAAGAAAGAAAATGGCCGAATTCGGTTCACGAACACGCTTACCGAGTGTAACCAAATTTCTCAAGAATACTATGAAAAACTTAGACTTCTTACTGTGAACTATCTAGCAAGATTATCTTTTGCATAAATTTTGTCAGCAAAACTGTTCCCTGGGCTAGTCAGCTTTATTACCTTGAGGTATGCAATGAAATTTTAATGCAGAGTTACTATGTCTGGTGAAGAATGCTTGGGACATACATTAAGATGTAAGCCCTAAGCTAAGATCGAAGGCCGCCCGTCTTCTTACAGCAACTTTTATGTTGAAGAACTTGGGCAAGCAAGGCAAGACAATAAAAACTTATCATTCATTGCGGCTTGTTAGGTGGGTAGCTCCACTCCGGTTTCGCTAGTCACAGTAATTCTGCGTAAAAGTTGAGACAAGTGGTTGGCATTGGGCCGCGGCCTACAGTATGTCAAACAACGGCTTCGCTTGCCACAGTACTTTGAACGCAAAGTTTCAATGCATGCCTTCAGGCATAGAAACTATTTGGTCTAAGCTAGGGAGAACTAGCTTGAAACCACAAACTACAATTTAAACAGAAATACTTAAACAAAGAAAATCTTACTTTTTGTAGCTTGTTCTGTGTCAATTGATACTGGCTACAGAACAAGTGGATTAATCGTTCCAAAAAGACTTTAAGAGATAAATTTAAAGTTAACAATAAACTTAAGCACCACTTAAGTACCAAAAAACTGTGCGAATAAGCGTTCATGTGGCATTAAAATGACGCAGTATTCTAACGCCAATGTCAGTGCAAATTATGGTTGTTCCAACCCTCAGCGATTCTCGTAGCATACTTTTAGATGCTGCTGCTTTTACCGCATCGTTGTCTGCAATTTGTAGCGCCTACAAGTCTACTATAATTTTTTGGTTTTTTGGCGTTTATAATGCATGCAAAATTTCGCTTCCGTATTATTTATTTTTATTATATCTACTCGTATTTTGCCAACACATTACAAATTTTCAATTTTGGCTGCATTCAAAAAATACAAAATAAAGAAATACAAAAGCAAAGGAAAATATTTAGAAAAAAACATTTATTTTTTTCTTTGTTTTTGCATACAATAATTTGTGAAATTTTCAAAAAATCTGCCTAAGAAAATGTTGCCAGTTGCTATGTAATTTAGTGTTGTATTTGAGCCAAAAGATTGTTGTGTTGTTTTGTTGGCCAGTAAAATATAAACAGTGTTGCTCACAATGTGAACCGTCTCACCCTCTTCCCATTAAAAATATACATCTTCAAGATTTATGTTTGTCTCTGATTTGGCACTGGAATTGTTAGCGCCGCGTTGTTTTTGGCTCCTTAGCAATAGTTTACTTGGCCACAAATGATGACGACGCTTTAGATTCTTGGCACGCGCATTAAAGTGCGTCTCACTGTGCAGCGCAATGGAACTCATATAAATTTATGTATGGGCAATTTCATGCTTTGTATTAAGTTATTTTTGAAATTGAGGTCCTATAGCAAGGACAGTTATTAGAAAAATTCTAGACGAAAAATTTATCGTAATTGCATATAGGAGCGTGTGGCATCTCTAAAGGTTCTTAAAACAAGGTAAAAGAGGTGGTTTTTTTCAGAGCTCACAGTCTTCTTCGATAGATCCACAGTGCATATCGTAAGTTCAATATTTTTTTGGGGGGCACCTATTTTTTTGGTCATGAGCGGCAATGGGAAATGTTGTAACGTTGCACACAATAATTTTTATGGTGTAAATGCTCCCCTTGATAACCTTTTGCAAGGTTCCTCAGATTTTATACAAATCCATGTAAATTATTACTTTCACCACAACGTACTTTACATATGGAATTGCCCCACCGATTAATTTTTGGCTAAGATTTTCTTGATATTTTACTATGGTTTTTAGCTTTTATATTTCTTGGCAATATTTTCGTCCTTTTGGCTACAGCTTTCACTGATCCGCTTCGATCTTGTGTATTTGTTTTTTTCTGGGGAATTCCCACGGCGATCACTGTATGTTTCGGCCCGCTTTGCAATTGAAATGGAATGCGGCTCGTGCGAGTTTCTTTATGACTTGTTAATTGGTGACGCACATTTTTGATGAGTTGCCCAGTTTTCAATATCGTCTGGCGAAGTGTCTTACATTTGTTGTTGTTGTTGCAATTTATTGGCCGGTAACATTTTTGGCCAGCATACGGGATTTCCTACTTGGCCAATGGGATATGAAATTGTTTGAGTTTTGCACTTATCTTGCCAGCAGTTGGTTAATAAATAAATGTTTATTAACATAACATCAAATCAGACAAGGCCATTGAAGGCTGTTCATATGAAACTTTTCATTTTCTTTTACTTTTTGTTAAGGTGATTCCTAAAACTTTCGGTTTAAACTTAAATTAATTTCTTTTTTTTTGCATTTAAATTTTGAATTTAATTCATTTGTGTTAACTAAAATTGGCAGCTTATTAGTGATGGAATCAAATAAATATCTTATATTTATAAAGATATACAGATGAATATATTTTGTTTCTTTGATTTGATTCTTCTTTTTGGAACATATTTGATACATTTTTTGCCTATACTTGGACACACTTTTTAACTTAGTATTTGGTATAAACCTTAAAACGAATTTCTTGGTAGTTGTCAATATGGAAAGTGGGTAGAATGTAGAATATGTGAGCATGGAAATTAAGCAGAAATATAAACTATGGCAGCTCATTTCATAGTTCTTACATTTTTTATACAATACAAACTGGTTATATTCGCTTATTATTCCATTAGTATTGCATAGAAGAGAGCTTGGCCTGCATAGAAAAATATATACATTCTGGATCAGCGTCTCTTCCGTTTATCTGTCCGTGGAAATCCGGACTACGTGTCAAAAAAGTGAGGTAGTGTAATAAAATTTTGTACCCTGGCTAAGTCTTCAATAATCGAGTGGTTACAAGTTGGTGAAATTAATTTTTAGCTAAGGCAATAAAATTTACTGCAAGTAACAGGAATGATTTGGAGTAGCAATCGACATAAAGTGGACAAAATTTTCAAAAGCGCGGGTCACCTCCGACACAAGCAAAAACATTACACATGAATGAAATGCTATTTAAGCCAAGCAACTATACTTTACACACATGCAGGGAGTGCTTTTCACAAGCTGAAAACTGGATGGATCACCTCCCATACAAACAGATATTTTAAAATGCAATACAGAGTTATTTAAAGGAATGCAAATCATATAAAAAATTGTATTTTTTACTGAGCTTGGCATTATTCTCGGTTTAGTTTAGAACAGAATTTTCACACATTTTTTATCTGAAGCCGAAAACCACTAGAAGTATCTGGCCACCTTGTAATAAAGCCGGTTTGACATCACAAGTATCACCGTGATTTGTACTGGACACTGAAGATTAGGTATCCCATTCAATTCTTCCTGCCGCAGCTTTTGGAATGCAAAAGAGATTGAATTACTCGAGTACATCCTGTGCAGCAGCCCAGCCTTAGCTAGAATCATGCAAAGATAGCTTATAAAACCTTTCTTCATTGACCTCAGCAAATTTCCGAAGTTGAAATCGAATCTCCGATCTACTACCTTAATAAGGATATATCTGTCTTAACATCCACCAATGCGCCAGGTCACGTAATGTGGTATTAAAATCGAACAATTAGTGCTACTTATGGCTTCAAACCTGTTTGTTAAGCCACCACTCTAACCTAACCTATCGCTATCATTTCTGTTGAGGATTTTACTAAATTCAAATCTGGCGTAGAATTTTTCTAGCACGACAGAGTTTTTAGAAGATAAAGTAATTGTGGAAAAATAACATTTTTAGAACATTAGAGTTACATAAATATCTCTAAACTTTGACCAGACAGAAAAAATGATACACGTTCCGACCTTAAGCCTCTCTTTAACGAATTGTTACTTAAGTCTTTTAACGAAAATTAATATAAAAAATACCTTTCAAGTAGGGTACATAAATATTGTTGAGTCATTCAGTTTGTAGAGCATAGAAGGGGGCGTTACAGGTAGAGAAAATTACATATATTCTTTATGCATCACCTGAATCAATATAGACTGTGGAAATTACGATTTCGAGAAAACCAAGCAGAATTTCGGAATGAAATTTGGTACACAGGCTAGACTTTTAAGCAAGCATTTTGGATTGAAGATGGGCAAAGTCAAGCTCTGTACAAAAATTTGGCAAATTTTCACAAGAAGTGGTGGCACATCCCACACAAGCATAAGCTTTAAAACACTATAATGAGTAAACTAAATATTTAAGGTAATGATACCAAATTTCACACAAACAGTAAAAATGATACGAAAAAGCTCTGAACAAGAATCAGCCGGACTTTTTCAAGTAGGCGTGGCACTCCCAAGCAGAAACGAAATTTAAAAGGCTATACTGAGAGAATTACTTAATAATACAACCATATTTCATACAAATACAAAAAACACTTCAGCCCAGAACCAGAAAAAAGTTAAAATATTTTGAACTGAAGGCGTGGCACCTTTTATACAAGTAAAAACTTTAGAAAGTTATACTGATGGAGTTAATTAAGGTAGTGCAATCAAAGCTACATAAAGTACGGACAAGCACTAGACAAAAGCTAGATACGGGGGTGTGGCAACTTTAAGCATAAGCTTTAAAACGCTTTACAGAGAGAAACGTATTTTTTTTTGACTTAACAAAATCATCAGTGTACTTTAACACACATTCATTTGTACCTCATTTGTCATATCTAAAACCATACTAAGCTAAATTATTTAAATTTTAGTGATAACAAACTTGAAAGATTAATGAATCAATTTGATATAGTTATTAAGTAAAAATTTAAAAATTGCAGCCTTAATTTGAATCTTATTATAAAAAGATGGTGAAATCAAAGTAAAATTTAATTTTTTAGCTTTTCGTTGTTTAATTTCTTGGAATTGGAAATGAGCCTAAAAAATACGTTCTCTTTGAACACAAAGAAATATTACACTTTCACAATATATGCTAAATATTGTGAGAGAAATATACAAATTAAAAGATATTTATGTCCTTCATAAAAAATGAATAAAATTATTAACGACACTTTGTCATTTGCACTCAATGCGGCTAAAATTTACTCGTGCTCGCTCGTTTCTTCCCATAATTTCTCAAAAGTAATTTTATTCTTTTGGTCATTGCGACCTGTTTAATGTGCACTCTCTTTAGAATAATTTGTCTGTTGTATTTTTTTCCTGATCATTGTTGACAAAACTCGCCCAAAAGTTTTCATACGGTCTCCTTCTTACATAACCCCATACCACCATAATGCTGACAAAAATAAAAAAAAAATTTGCGCCTTCAGTTTTCATTTGTTTTTCGGTCTTTTTAATGTTAATGTAATGATTTACGTTATTTGCATATTTTTCCACTAAACACTTTTGTGTGAATTTGCGGGAAATTCACAAACGATTTTTCATTTTCTTAAAATTGCAGCACATCGTTATTTTGTTGTTGTTGTTGTTCTAATACAACCACCCACTATCACCCGACATTTCTCTGGGTTTATTGTAATAAGTTAAAAAAGTAGAAAAAAATAAATAATTTCTTCTTTTCTTTTACAAAATTTTATTTTTTATGGTTTTACTGACTGCCGCCTGGACTATGGTCAAAGTTTTCTGTCTGACAATAAGATAATTTATTTGTTTTTCATGCCGAATTCGATTATGGACATTTTTTTTTTTCTTCTACTGCACATTTTTCCCCTAAAATTTATTTTCTAGGCTTTGTTCTTAATTAATTATCATACAGAAAAAAAATTACTCATAATGCAGCTCAAGGAAAATGTTTTCTTCATTGGAGCAGTTTATGTAAAGTATGGTAAAACATGTCGTATGAGTAACTTATAACTAAGTGGTGCAAAAACACGGTGTTATTACATTTTATAAATAACATTAGGAATAGCCTCCAGATCGAGGACTAATTTAAAATCCAATCATTGCCTTTTATAAATCTAAATACTTTTTTCTAAAAAATATATGAATTCGTTTAGATCATAGATTTTAGTTTTAGCTGCAAAGTTTGATTAATTTTTTTCATTTCGCCCGGTTATTGGGGGTGTATGTGTCACAAACACTAATTTTGTCATTTTCGCGTATTGGCACCCATGGTTTTTGAGTATAAATAGATACAGGGATGAATGTTTTCCTAAAAAGTACATTTTTATATACATATGTATGTCTTTTCAATTTTGATCTCCTTAGAATTATGATTAGACGTATAGAATGGAAACTTGATAGGTATTTTTTTGATGCTAAATGTACTTTATCGTCATGAACATGTAAGAGTTACTCACACTTACTAAGACTCAGCAAAATTTAAACTTTTTTAATAAAAAAAAGGGAAAAGTTCAGCATAGTTTACTCCAGTCATATTTCGCGGTAAATTTACTGAACAAAATGGTACTTTTTAGAAATAGTCGAAACGTACTGAATATATGCCGAATGTACTGAAAATGGTCAAAATGTACCGAATGTTCTAAAAACTTGTCAAATGTACTAAAGACTATTTTTCACGACGCAAATGTAGGTACTGGAAAAAGATCAAGTGTACCGAAAATACCAACACTGGTCAGTGTCAGTGCTGTTTTTGTATGTATGTATTTATTTAGCTGTACTCCGTAGGCAAATTATGTTAATAAAAAGACAGGATACAATGAATTTTTGTTTGGGAAAAAATTATGAAATTTATGAAATATCTTGCAGTTTTCATTAAATATTGATCACTTATTGCTTACGATCAATGGTTATGTTTCATATAAATCGAAAAATCAGGCGAAAAATCAGGCGAAAAATCTTATAAGATTTATTGATTCAATTTATCTGGTCCTAGATTTTTTTATCATATTCCCAACATATTGCGAATTTTATGAAAACTATGCACGAGTCTTGAAATAACTATACATTAGGGTTATTCAAAAAAAAATTTTTTCGAATTTCTTGCTGATACTTTGGCATCACGTTCTACATCATGAAAGAACATCACATGAATTTTTTCAGATTTTTAAATGCATTTTTAAAGGTGGCTCAAAGCCACCAAATTGTTACTTAGTATGTTTTATTTTTCATGGTCTAATTTTCAATTTTGATATTTTTCCCAAACTTAAAACTGCTGTAAATTTGTTGCGAAATGGCCTAAAAGGATCTACAAAATCTTAAATTGTAGATTTTAATGTCAGCTATAAGATAAGTATTCAATAGAAGATGAATATGAAACACAACACATCAGGGATCGATTAAATCTATAACCGACCCGCTCGTTTTGAAAAACAAAGCTTCATCACTATGTTTCAAACGTTATATCATCGTGCCTGCTGGACCAAAAAAGTCTTACCATGTCTTGTTTTAAAGGTTTTTGAGAGCTCTTTCGAATTAGATCTTGTATATTAAAAAAAGTTAATTCTATTTAAAGCACAATGACTTTTTTCTTTAAAAAACCGTTAAATTTCGTCATTTTAAAGCAGTTTTTCGTTATTTAAGAACGTAGATTTTAAAGTTCATTAAAAAACAAACAAAATAAATGTTTTTAAGTTATTGTACCCTAGAACAACTTCTTCAAATGGTTTGACAACATTTTATAATTAATACTAACAATAATAATAACAAAAACATAGTTTTGCTTTGAGCCACCTTAAAAAATGCATTTAAAAATCTGAAAAAATTCATGTGATGTTCTTTCATGATGTAGAACGTGATGCCAAAGTATCAGCAAAAAATTCGCAAAAAAATTTGTTTTTGAATGACCCTACTATACATATTACCTAAACTAGAACTTTAAATACATAACACAAACAGAACAGATTTTAATTAATAAGAACTCATATGGAAATAGAAATGCCTAAGGAAAATATATGGGAATCTAAAAACATAACAAGCTCTCAAAAACTCTTTGTGAGTTCGCAAAAAAAGGACGAGCCCGAATTTAAATTTATCCTTTACCCTATCCGCTCGGCGGCCCCGAGTACAAGACAAATTGTCCAAGGAATACGTAATTGATTAAAAAATTTCATGATTTTATTTCGTTTCTTTGGCGAGCATGCTATGCTACGCAATGTGAACCCATTAATCGGATTAAATGCTTTTATCCACAAAAAAAGACATAGTTTTGTTCGACAAAGAAAAAATTTTTTTGTTCATCAAAAATGCTTTTCACATGGATTTATGGGTCTAAGTCTGAATCTTGTGCTCATTTAACATCACGTTTGATTTATATCAAGGAAGAAAATGGCAAATTTGTGATTGTTGTATTGGATTCAGTTCAAATTTTCACAGTCAAAAAAAAAAGGTCATCAGCTTTCGCATTCCAAAAACCGAAGCAATATGAGATATTTTTCACATTATAAAACCCTCATGGGTCCCCTATACTTTGCACTTCACTATTTCCATTTACTAAAAAAATCAAAAAATAAAGTCAAAAAATTAGTAAAATATGCTAAAAACCTAGGACCATTTTGCCAGACTACAAGCCATTATGATCCTTTTCCCTAGGCTCGCTAATGATTGCAATGCTTTGCAAAATAAACGCCAGACACAAATCTAGCATAATTTCCAGTCTAGTTTTTGTATAATTTAAACGGATATAAGGTGAAGTTTAGAAATTAAATCGAATATCTAACCAAAAAATGTCGCTCAAATAAGGCTTTGGAGATATAGCCATCGGAAGCTACACATATGTAAATCTTTTCGGGAAATTGCTATAATAAGCTAATATCACAAACAATTTGAACAAAATCGGAGGTTAGGCTTCAGTGGAGGATGAAACTTTTCGGCATGACTTGACCAGTCATCTAAAAATACCACTCATTGCCTGTCTCGAACTCTTGAACACTTTTAAGCTTAAAATTTCTGAGCATATCAGTAAATTTGAATGTGTAGGTAGAAATGTTCAAAGTTGAAGTGAAATATATATTAATATATTTCATTTTGCTTGAGTTTATGAAAGTGAAAAATGATGACCTTTTTTTTTGGTGAGGTACTTGCTACTTTCGGTAGCACGGTACGCCTCTGCCTCTTATGATTAATATTTATGAAATTAAAAAGAAATGTGAGCTACCGAAGTTCGTACGTTTTTATAGTAAAAATAGCTTTTTCAGCGATCAGGAACCCACTTGTTCTAAAATGATTTTGGTCTAAAAGTTCTACAGGAAAACAAGATTCCATGGTTCAATATATGTTTTCAAAATTACTATACTTTTTTGAACGTTTTATTTATAATTGATTTTTTTAAAGAAAATAATTTTCTTTATAATTTTGCAATTTTTAAATCCAATATATTAACAGAGGAATCATCATTATTCGCCAGCGATTACACCAAAAACATAAAGACAAAAACCATAAAAACTGGGCAATCCACAAAAGCTTATAATATTTCCAATATATTAATTAAATATTACTTCCAGCTTTATCTTATAAAGCACGTTTTTTGGAGTTTGGCTTACATTCATATCCACATTGAATAGAAAAATATAACACATAAAAAAAATTGCTAAAATTGGACTATCCATATTCGATATTCGATTTCTAACGAAAAATAGAGCCCTCTCCAAATTGAATTTCAAACATTTTCTTCACGCAAAATTTTATAAAAGACCTTATATTAGTTTTGGAGCAAAAGGAGAAAAAGATTTGTTATTTTTTTAACGGGAATCTCAGCTTTATCTTACGAAGTTATTTTTTTTTTTTTTTTTTTTTGTGAAATCGATGCGTATGACTAATCAATCGAATTAAATTAAGTTTTGTAATTAAAAAATATTTCATTTTAAGAAAAATGTATGAAAGATGTTTGGCACGCACATCGCTGTTCAGGCTTTTTTTTGAACAATTCTTTTCTAAGCATTTTTTATCTTTAATTCCATATTTTTTGTAACTTATTTTAAATTTTGTGATAAAAAATAATACTAGATACCTATAATGAATTTTGTTAAACTAATAAAAAAAGAAACGCACAAATCAAAAGAATAAACAACTTTCTGGCTATATTTGCAGTGTATGACTTCAAAAATAAATTCCAAGTAATTTCTTCATCTGACTAATGATCTTTGAATGACTCCTACTGCGCTAATGCCAACTTCAGCAGCAGCATTGTAATTGCAAAGCCTTTTGCTTACATAAAAGTTTTCATTTGTTTTCAATTTGGTACAAAATAATTCATAAGAACTTTTTTGTTACTAAACAGTTAATATACAACTTGTTGCACAACATTCGTAGGTGGTCTAGTTCTCCATTGATTGAAAGGGTTGTCAGCATTCTCCAATTGCTGTGTATGGCACGAAATAAGCAAAAACTACGAAAAAAAAACTACAAGCAAAAAAATCACAAAAAAAAAGTAAAACATTTAATGGGGGCGAATAGAGAGACCACCGAATTTTTTGAGGAAAACTTTGGAATACAATTATTATTTTGCAACTTGAATGAGAAAAGTGTGTTAATGCTACTTTTTATGTTCTAAAGGTACATTAAAAATAATGTACCACTAGATCGGCGGTAAAATATTATATCAAGATTTTGCAACTTGAAAGTAGAAAATCGGAATTTTTTAGTTTTTGTCCGAGCAAATTTTAATTTATTTATAAGAAAAAGAGAAGAAGAAGAAAAACTGATCATGGATTCGAATTCTTCGATCGACAATAGTTCGAAAACCATACACACTTTGTTGCAAAATTTGATAACCTCTTTAGCTTGCACCATTTTTTAAATCAATATTTTCGAAAATGGGTAGGCAACTTAAAACAGGCGGCGGCAATCCAGTTTTCAAAATTAATGAAAATCCTTATGGGTTGTCTTGTCCAGACATATAGGGCCATTGTAATCCACTGGCATATCGTGAAAAAATCAAAAAGTTTTTATTTTGAACCGCTCTAATAAACATACATACACGAATTTGTAAGTCTACATTTCCAATTTGTTTTTTTTCGACAAGAAACATATTTAGAAAACCACCGTTTCCCATTTTTTTCTGAATCTGCTATTGCGTATCTTATATTGCGTATGATTTTATGAAATAAAAAATTTAAAAAGAGGAAACAACACATTTTTAAGCCAGTAAGCTTTTCCTTAGTTTTATATTTTGGGTTTTATCAGAATTCGTTGGATTTTTAAGAAAGAGGTGGGTTAAAACTCCCACAAACAAATTTTCTTCTTTCAAAGAGTGTCTTAAATGAAATCACAATTAAAATAAAACAATTAAGTTTGCGCTTACTTTATAACTTTTTCAATCCTCATATATGTACATATTTAAGGGCTTAAGAACGTTTTTTGAATAAAAATTTTCATATATTGGCTGTGTGGGACAAACGAAAACAGATTCAGGTATTGTTTTACGGTCAATATCAATTTGCTTAAATGAAATGATCATCATAGTTGTTATCGAAATGTTGAAAAAACGGTTTTATGTGAAAAAAAAATTTTTTTCGACATAATTTTTGTATGTTTGTTTAGCAAAATTATTGCATCCTTAAAGTGTAGTTAGGTAACTTTATAAGCAAAAGCATGTTGCTCTTGAGCGAATAAAACGATCTGAATAAATTTTGGGAATATTAAAGAAGATAACTTTTATTAATATTTCGAAAATTTCAATCAAATATTTTTTTAATTAACTGTTGATAAAGACTTAATTTCATCTAAACGTCATCTCATAATAAGGCAGCTTGATTAAGGTTAAAGGCAGATATATCATACAATGGGCATAAGTCTTAAATATGTGGTGAGGTACTAATTATTTTGCCGTTTAAGCTTAATAAAATTGTAGAAAAATATACTTTATTTTAAGCGTTCAAGGACACTTACAGGTGTTAATTTTTTGATCTTTAAAGTAGAAAAGAAATTAAATATTAAAAGCAGAATACAAAAAACTATTTACAAAATACGTACAATATGTAAATAGATAAAAGTTATGTAAACGTATACACCACATGCACATGTATACGTGTTGCGTAGTACCGATATTCACAAGAACCAGGAAAAAAACGAGCACTGACTGACAGCCGGAAAATCAATTGTCGAAAATAAATTTTAGAAAATACATTTTAATAATTTTAGCATTTTATGATGAAAATGAATTTAACTTGCAGAGAGATTGCTCAAATACAGCATGTTTCGTAAAATCAATATACTGAAAAAATTCCTCACAACAAAAATCGTTTAAACTATAAAAAATAAATTTCATTTTATTAAAAATATTTCAAACCCACATATTATGTATGTAGGTACGAGTACATATAATATTCTAAGATTTTGTTTTTTTAATATGTATGTTTTTTAAATTCTTTGTCTCGAAAATTTCTTGACATAGGCTAAAAATACATTGAAATACTTTAATCCACACGATATTCTATCGTGTTTATGAGGTACATTTCGGCTGTTCTGGTGTTGTTTTTTATGAGTTTTCACAACCTACGTCGTCTTCATGTTCGACAATTAATTTGTATCTAAAGATACCTAAATGCGCCGATTCTAGGTCCACAAGTTTCACAAGAACCAAGCGAATTTTAAAAATAAAAAATAAATTAAATTTAAGTTGCTTTTCGTTGTCTATTTGTCTGTCCCCTTTGACAGACTGTTTGTCGCTCTGTCGTATTTTAATGGGGTTTGTTTTTGCGTTCTATTCATTATCGCTTAAGTTTTTGTTGTTTTTGTTTTTAATTTTGTTGCTGTTGTTGTTGTTGTTGTTATTTGTGTTGCTATTTTTGTGCACCTTCAGATTGAGTTATAGAAAAAAATTTGAAAACTAAAAGAATAATACAAAAAAATACCTAAATCCTAAAGTAGAAAAACAACGCACAGTGGGCAAATGTGCTGCTAAAATTTTATCAAAATTTAAATGTCTACAAGGTAAATGGTAAAATATCAATGTTTGTGATGAACCTCATTACTGTTAAGGTAGGCCTATGGATTGTCGTACAGATCATATTTCGATATTTAGGATTAGAGTTAATGAAAAAAAATGATATGCTACTTAGCAAGACCTTTCAAACGATATACATACAAATCGTTGGTGTCGAATAGTAAGATTTTCCTTATGATCAAAAGTTTTATATAAAATATGGTCTCATTTTTACCTGTGGGACAATGCACGTATGCCGTGAGCTGTTCAGTAAAAATTTAAGTACTGAAATTATCTATCAAATTCTATACATCACAAGTAACCAAACCATATTTTTTATTCTACGCTTAAAAATGAGATACTTTTCACACTTCCAAACTCTTTTCTAAAGAAACGATGTATGTATGTAGGTACTATAATTTTAGATGGCTGATCGTGGTTGGCTCCTGATAAATACCAGAACCATATTCAGCGACTGTTGTTGAATTCATAATTATAAGCAGCCAGGCCCGGATTTACCTTACAGGCACACTAGGCCAGTGCCTTAGACATCAAGTATTTAGGGGCGGCAAATATTGATAACTTTGAAAATTTTTTTAAGTGTGGTAATGGTGAGGGAATGGTTGCCCCCTTAAACTACCTAAAAAAAACTTTTCATTTTAAAAATATTTACCAGTGAAGAAGGGCGGCAATTTGATTTATGAACGGTCTAAGGGCGGTAGATTTCTAAATCCAGGCCTGTAAGTAGCTACATCCCATTCTGCATCCCCGACCGTAACCTAGTAGGAGGTCTGTAGGTTGAATTTTACTATGCCTATCATCTTTATGTGGGAAAAACCATACTGAATATTTTTTAATGATGCCAGATGAAATAGAGAGTACTATTTATCTGCGGTGAATACACCGACAACTCACAGGCAAAATTTACATCAATATGGAGTAGGTTTGTTAATGTTAATTGGGAATAGATAATATTTGCCCATTAGTTCGTCAACGAACGTAAAATGCTTGCTACGTTAAAAGCAGGCCCGTGCGCAGGGGGATTTTGGGGGTTCAAACCCCCCCATTGGAAACTTACATACATAGACTTTTATTGATAATATGTTTTGACTTAAATGAAAAAGAAGCTCAAGAATTCAGATGACAGCAACGAAATCGATAAAGCTTTGTTTTTAAAAGTAACTTCACACAAAACTTTAAACAAAAATTTGATGAACTTCAACAAGAGGGCGTGGCACCTCTCATAAAAGCTAAGGCTTCAAAACACTATATTGAGAGAATTACTTAAGTTAATGGAACCATATTTCACACAGACAGATAGAATGAATCGGACAAGCTCTGGAAAAAAACTAGGTGACACCCTCCATAGAAACAAAAATTTTATAATTCTATACTGAGAGAATTATTTCTGGCAATGAAACCAAATTTCATACAATATTAAAATTGGCAATAAATATTTTTTTTATGCTAAGCATTTCCCATGCGATCGGAAAACAATGGTCCCTTTAAGATGATCTTCAGCTTCTTCTTGTGTCCTGTATCTCCTCACTGAGCATAGGGAATCCACAACACTTTCCCGATTCACGTATTTCCTGCTCTAGAGAATTTTTCAACGATGATCTAGGACGTCTGCGTTTTCTGCTACCCTGAGGGTTTCACTCCAATGCTTGCCGGCAGACTTCAATTGATGATTTCCGCAACGTGTGAACAATTCATTTTCATTTTCGCCGTTTTATTTGAATGGAAATTTGATCTTGATTTGATGTTGATTTTCAGACCTATATCTTCCGAAGAAGATCTGACGGCATTGAGTTTTCTTGCATGTCTGACTGCTTGGTGGCTAGAAGACATATGTCATCGGTATAAGCGAGCTCTTCCAGATGCTCGCTGAAAGTTCATTGAATGCCGCGATTTGTAGAGTCTAGAGCTCTGCTGAGAACATCGTCAAGTACTATCAGAAACTAGATAAGAAACAATAATGATCATCAACTGACAACCGCAAAATTTAAAGAACAGGTAATATTAAATCTTCATTTCATAGATCAAAACTAACTGCATGAAAGTCTACAGTAGAAATAAGTTGACGGCCCACTTAAAATTCGATCCCTCGAAAATATAATTAACATTTTCTAATTAAAACAACTTACTCCATCAACTACTGTGCGTGGCATTAGTACAATCTGCCTCAGACGCGCAGTACACAAAGCAATTTAGTCGCCGCAGCATCAAAGGTCTCCTTGAACCAACCAGCAAATCCATAAAGCGATATCTTTGCGTTGAAAATACGATGACGCGTTCCACTTGAAGCGTTGAAATTTTCGTCTGCTTAGGATTTTCTTTTAACGCGTATCTGCGCTGTGAAATTTTGTTACGCTTTTTCTATATGATTTATTTTTTTCAATTTACTTATTCATTGCTTCTTTTAAAAACAAATTTTTAGTTTGAAAAATCTGCACAACTGCAAAATTTATTTAAAAAATTTCGGCAACAAAACAGATGAACTATCAAATGGGATATCAAAAAGAAAAAAATTACGATAGAGCGATGCGAAGGGTAGGCAGCTGGCTGGCTGTTGCCTAATGCAAAGCATCCGTCGTTGCCAGTCAAAGGAACAAAACGTACGCGATATTCATGTAATTGAAGCTAAAAATACAACGTGAATTACTTGCGCTGCTCATCTATGCAGTATAGGAAATAATTGCGTTTATTTTGCAAATTCGAATCGAAGACGCAAATGAATTTTCACTGCAGATACGTAATTTATGTACTAAACTATTTTTATTTTTTCGTGTTTCGTCGTATCTGACTTTAATTAAGGTTAAAATAGCAAATCTATACGATATAGAAAAACTTGCATAATCGTTAAATTGTGTATCAAGACATTTTCATTTTTAGTATACTAAAATATTAAGAAAAGTACTCGTACCACTTTTATATTAGAAACACAAACACAAAATATTATGACTTCAAGAAAATAAATAAATTATTTTAAAGAAGCTGGAAACTTTCTTCCTCATTTCTTTAAAGACTTAAATCATAATGGAATCGCTGATCTTTGTTGGCTTAATATAAAACCCTAAGTGTACAGCAGTTTCTCTGAACCCGTGTAAATTAAAACTATATTGTTTAAACAACATTAACTAATCCAGATATACAAGTAAATTTGTTGATAGGGGGTTTGATATTTGAAGGCTGCCATAGAACTTTAATGAACCTGAACAAAGGCATACCAAATTACAAACTTATTGTCTGTTTACTTCTAGCTTTCATAAACTAAAGTTTTTTGGCTGCAACATATTAGCTTAATCCTGTATAAGATATTCTGCTGGCCATTTTTCAGAATAAATTTACAGTCCAAAACGTCTTATTTTTTTCTACCTACATACCTGCGGGAGCTAAAAAATTTATGGTAGCATTTTTGTTTTTACAATAACCCCCAGCCCTTCTCCTTACTCCTATTATAGAGGATGTTTGGTATATATTTATTTCGAACAAATTTTCATATGAAATAAATTACACTACTCGACAAGAAAAATTGCGGCAAATAAAGACCACTATTCCTATAGAAAAATTTCCCGCTGAATCCGAAAATCATAGTGGTTTTGCTGGATCAGGTCAGGTTTTTGAGATAAAGGGCATTGTATGAAATTGACTCTTACATTGTTTAAGTTTTTTTAAAATAACTTTTATGAAATGAAGCCAAAATATAAACATATTATACTTAAAATTTTTATATTTCAACATACTAAAAGATAGGGTAGCTAACTTTTTGAGTTCAAAAGATTTATTTCGAGTACTAAGATGCCAAAGTTGAAATTTTTTTGAAAAATTGCAAAAAATTACATTTTTGTTGACCTGTTTTAAGCCGTAGCGACCAAACTAGTGGTGCTGTTGTAACATATATTACTCCAGAATTTTTTTCGTGATCTCTATTTTAAGGAAATAAAAAAATTTGGAATAAGTATCATGCAAATTAACGTTTTTAATCGAGCCTATATGGCGTTACCTCCCGGGACAGTGCATGTCTTTATCTCAAAAACCAGACCTAATCCAGCAAAACCACTATGATTTTCGGACTCAGCGGGAAATTTTCCTATGGGAATGGTGGTTTTTATTTGCCGCAATAATATTTTGTAAAAATTTGTCGAGTAGTGTTATTAAGAAAACCTTTATTTTTTCTTCCGAAAAAATATTCAATATCAAAAAAGAAAGAACGTCTTTTAACAAAAGCTCTACCGGATAACTTAAGACCTTCAGGTTTTCTTAATTTTTTTAAAAGTTATGTTTTTTTTTGTAGTTTTATGATTGGTTAGAGATCACCCCGTCCGCGTGGGCTTCTTTAGGGATAGAGATGACATAAGTATTGACCCCAAGTAACCCAATGAATCCGGAAAGCGTCTGACTCAGAGCAGGCGGCTAGCTGTTCAGCGTCTACGAAGTTTGTATGTTCACAACAAAAATCCCCTTTTTGATATGGCCCTTTTTTTAAATAAGATCGTCCAAAGCAATATCAACTAAAACGCCTCCCTCCAAAATTTAATATATACGGGAACAAGATAAGCAGCAATACATCCAGGCCCGTATTTACCTTAGAGGTACACTAGGCCAGTGCCTAGGGCGGCACGATTTTAGGGGCGGCAAATACTGGGAACTTTGAAATTTTTTTTTGTAATTTTTTAAATTTATTTACACAGGGGGAATAAAGTGCAAATACTGGGATTGTATGCACTAAAATTACCTAAAAATGTTAACAAGCAAAAAAAAAAAAAGGTCCTCACTTTTGATATTATAAAATTTTTTTTTTCTATATTTATTAGTAAAGAGGGGCGGCAATTTTTGACTGGCCTAAGGCCGGCAGATTTCTTAATCCGGGCCTGAATACATCGATCTAATACAAGAATCAATAAAGCAAGACTCAATAAAACATGGCACAGCTATATAAAACATGAAATCCAACATATTCCCAACACTGACCAAACTCAAATTATTTAAATCAAACATACAATCAGCGCAGTTTCATGTTTACGAATCATCGTCCTTCAAAAGCACACTGGCGGAATCCCGAGCTTAATTTGGCTGCCAACCATACTTCTATCTTAACTGAGATAATGAAAAGACACTGTCAGTAAATAGTCCACACGATCAGGAAAAACGCTAGGGATTATAGTCGTTTATTGATTTGGTGGAATACGCAGGGAGATATATGCAAATGAAAATCATCCTTTCATCTAAAGACGCACAAAATTTTAACACGTTGTAAAAAGAGAAATTCAATATTGCAGCTAGTAGCTGGGCGTGGCACCTTTCATGCAAATAGAAAACGTTAAATGTTATGTTCAGTGTACTCTTAAAGTGATCTTAATAAAATTTGGTGTAAAAATGTTGGTTGCTATAAGCTTTTAAGATAAGTAGAGTTCGACAATATTGCAACAGTGTACCTGTGGAGTGGTACCTCCTAAAAATTTTGAACGTAATTTTTAGTGAAATTTAGCAGCAATTTTCATAAAATTCAACATGAATGGTAGACTTGCTACGAATTATTCCTAATGAAAAACCCGAACGAAAGTAATGGGTGATTCGTTAAGAGGTATTTTTTTCAGTAAGGACTTTATGACATGATACGCGTGAGTCGTGTCAATTATTCAGCGTCTACAAATTATTCAGCTACAAAAATCTGCGTTCTAAATACAAGGAATGTGTTTCACGCACTTAGAGCAACTAATGGTCTATATAATCGGCCTACCGAACGCATAATTCGCTATACACAGAAAAAAAAGATTGTCTAATCAGGGAAGCTCCTAGTTCAAAACCCGGCGACGACATAATTTTTTTTTTTTTTTTTTTTATTTTTTAACAAGTAGAGAACTATAAATATATTAAAAATATATTGAAGACTGCCTTTTATATTAAAAAATAACGGACTCGTTTTTTATTATTAACATAAAAAGCAGTTTTCAAGATATTTTCAATTTATACAAATACAGTTAGTTCTCTACTTCTTTTTGTTTTTTAAATACCTTTAAATTAAAAAAATAAAAAAAAATTATCTCGTCGGCGGGATTTGAACCAGGAGCTTCCTAACCTAAAAGTGCAAAAAACTAATTTTTGGCTTATATTTAAGATTAAGTAGCATCGTGAAATTTTTTTTGCATAAATAACTATAAATGTCATCTTAAATTACAAGTCTTGCCCTTTTTAATGCCGTTTAGTTTGCTGAAATATCTTTATTTTTCACTGAGGTATGTTGAGTTCAGTTTTTTTTGTCTCACCCATACTTGAAATGGTGCTTTTAACCCATTGACGTCTGTAATGCTGTACAAATCTTATAAATCATACAAAGATATCTCAGCGAGAAAAAGAAAGATATTTGAGCAAACTCAACAGCAAGACTTGTACTTTAAGATGACGTTTACAGTTCAATATTTAAGAAAAAATTTCGCAATGCTACATAGCCACATATACATAACTATAAGTCAAAAGCGACATTTTTAGCTTTTAGATTAGGATATCTTAAAAATCTGGCGTGTTAGAGCAATTCTGAGGCCCGAGTTGGACCAAAATACTTCGCAAACATTAAAGGATCATGTTAGCCATTACGTTAGAGAATTATATTTAAGGGAAAAACTCTTAATTTATAACAGCCAAAATGATGGTCATATATAAAAACATTATATAAATATTTTTTTTTTTTTATTCCAATACGCATAATTTCCAATACGCGTAACAATTATATTTGTAGTAGAAAACGATTCAAGATTCTAACAAATCATTAAACTACGAAAAGTATGATAGTGATAGTTATTATATAGTTACTGATTTGGCTCATAATAGACCTTATTCACCCTTTCCAATTTGAAAAGTGCACTTTTTTTTGTATTGAACCTTTTGTTTAAGAATTCACATCTCTAAAAATTACGTGATATAATAAGTATATTAATAGAAACAATTAAGGCTAAGGCCATACGACCTTTTACTCAATGCGCAATATAAAATGAACAGAAAGTTAAACTGTCCCTTAAATGTCACTGGCCGCTTTCATATTCAAGATTTGCCACTTTATACCACAAAGAGTAACCCAGGCGTTTAACAGGCATCTGATTGCGCGCTGCCTTGTAACTGAGATGACTATCCATACAGCCATACTTAAATAATTCACTTCCGTCCAAGAACATAAGTCAAAAACCATTATAAACACTTGTGCTCAATAAATTTTATGTCTTAGCAATAAACTACTTAATCTTTTTAGTTTAAATTTTTATAGCAATCCTAGGATATACACATGAACATCCTTACCACAAGAAATCCTGTTTGAGCACATAATTAGCACTTGCTGCAGCCACTTTTTGCAACAAAACACAATTTTACATAATTAATCATGGAACTTCCGTGAGTTTATTCCACGTACAAACAAATTCATTTGGAGTATAATGACGTCACAAGGGAATTCCAATTTCCGACCATACTTAACACTAAATGAACAACCATTAAAAAAAATTCAATTTTATTGAATTTTCATTTGACTTGGCACTCGACACAACATCTGCAATCTTATGAGGGGTACATTTGGGTGTGAAACAGACTGGCAAGAGTAAACGTGTACGTTAACATTTTTGGCGAGTGGTTAAATGGGAATGAATCCAGAAACTTGTTGGCAGAACTCCATGTTCATAAATTATGAAAAACAATATATATGAGATTCGGTTAAATTTGTTTTGATTTTTTATATCTTAAGCATATTATGTAAATAGCTTGAAAACTAAGTATAATGGGCTAATAGTTTGAAAACTTTATATCAGCAGGATATTTTGAAGCTATTAGATATCAGCTCTCTTATTGTAGAAAGAATCTTTACGATAAATTCAGTAAGTTTTTCTATTTCAAAATGCCATACTTTGGAAGGTGCCGGGTGAGAATGGGAAAGAATGCTTTACTACAGAGTTTCGTCTATATCTCGTGAAAGAAAACTTTTACATGAACGGGATATGGAAATGGCATGTGATTTTCCATAGAAAAAGTACATATCTTATTATTTTGAAGATAGCTTAACATGACTTCGCTCGGTCAATTTTGAGAACAGGCGTTTATCTACTTTACGTCAGCAATTTTTGACTCAGACATTTATTTACCTTTAGCAATAAACCCAAATACTATTGCCGTAAACAATCGCTGGTATAATTTTTTTAATAAAACAAACAATTTCTGGCAACCTGCTCCGATTGCACACATTCCTGGCAAATTAACAAAATCTCACTGACTTACTTGCATACGAGTAAAGTGCTCAATCCCACCACCCTCCCCCCCCCACCACAGTGTACAACCGTAGTGCGTAGAACATATGGGTTCAATGATATTTTTTTATAGCTTTTGGAACCGAACGTGGGAAATAAGCGACCAATTTCCTTTCCTCCTGTCGTTGCTAAAAATACGTCTACGCCTCATTTCATTTGGTTTTTGGCCATGAATTCTTTTGCTATAAACAAAGTGATGATGATGCACCACCAATGATTAAAATCGTATCTATTTTTTTCTTGTTCGGCGTTACTTTTTGCCTAATTCACACGCACTATTAGTGAATGGAATTTTTTGGCACTGATTTGATGAATTTCGTTTAACCCGAGCCAAATAATTTTTTGGCCAATAAGAGTTTGTTTTGATGTTGTTGTTTTTTTTTTTAGAGGGATTTCCTGAAAATGCGAATATATTTGTGACATACCCAAAACTTGGCAACAATTTGGAATTTTACTGATGAAACGTATGTGTTTATTCATTGAGGATCACTCAATAATTTTATTCTGTGGTTTATATAGCTCAAGAAAATTTGAAAAAAATATTCAAATTTGGAATAAAACGAGTTTTTATACGAGAAGAATCTTTTTTCCTGGAAGATAGAAAAAGTTGAAGGAAGATCATGTTGTTTTTGGAAATAAACTAGTAAGCAAAGGGGCCGAATATTCCCGGGTCCCTGCAAGTATTAATGTAGATATAATAATTTTAATTGAAATGGTATCTATCAGTTAGTTGATTAGTTTGATGAACAAAACAAACAAAAAATTATTGTTTTTAACGCCACGGGCAATAGAATACAATCTTGCATCATCGCTTTTAACCCCGTCGATTGCAGTGCGGTGCGCTACTTGTTGAGAGAAAAACATTTTGACCAAATCTAACTAACTATGTTTTTCTATTTGGAGCTATCCATCACTATCAGCGATTCATTTTATTTCCATGTGATCATACTATAATAAAATAAGAAAATAAAAATAAACATTACTCGAAAACCCTATTGAAATTAATGGGATATATCAAATGACTAAAAACGAAAAAGTACTATTACCAATTCTAATTGATTTTATAGGATAAACTAGTTTTTTCTAGGCCAAACTAGTTGATTTGTGTGCCTAAAAGTAAGCAATTTAATTTTAATGCAAAAGCACTGTGTATAGTTGGATGTCCAACTGAACAGCGGCCGAAGGCTGTCGATATTATTAGCTGATATTAGACATATTAGGGGATGTAAGTCCTGAGCCGAAGCGCCCCGCTTACCCTAACTTACCACTAGCACACAATGAAATCATTGGCCCGCATAATTTTATTCGTTACAATCCAATGAAAGCTAAATGTAATTCAAGAAAATCAGAACATTTCTCGAAAGTTTCAAAAGATTCAGTATTAAACGAGTCGAATATCATTTCTGATAATTGATTTTTGTTAAATATAAAGAGTTAAAAAATTTTCTTAGCTTCCGTTTGATAACATTCACTTTGCTTGATATAACAATACTAAGCTGCTATTTATGGATCACGATCCGTCTCTTAATTTCAAGCCTGAAAATATACTATCATATTTCAAATGAAAATAATAATATATAGCCTGTGCTTGATGAATAATTCACTGAAAATATAAGAACTGTGCAAGCATAATTTTAGGCTTGCAAATAAAAGTCGAAACAAGACGAAAAAGAGGCTCTAAATAATATTGTTAGGGCCCATTTACAAATCATTTGGGGACCTTGGGAGTTGAAACTTTAAAATGACAATGATGGGATGACAATAAAACTTAAGACTCAGCTGTTTTGACAAAAAGTTTAATTAATCTCTAACATAAATATTTTTTTCTTTACATTTTCTTTTCAGTTTACACAGCAACCTCATCAGATACAATTCAAACCGATGTGCTCGAAATCCCGCCATTTGTCAAACGCGTATGTGCTATTTACGACTTTGCAATGGCCTGACCAACCAATGCTTAGTTTTATGTTTTGCACTTTTCAGATATCCTCTTTCCTCCGAACAACAATGGAAATGCATTCGACTTGGCAAACAAACACCGACCAACTACAGGAGCCAGCCAACACACACAAGCACGCACTGTGCCACTGTGCAGCGGACTAACGTGATATGGACAATATAAAAGCAACACTTTTGCGCAAAAGTGGGCAACAGTCATACGCCTGGGTGCACTGCATAGTGAAACGAAGGTGTCGTCGTTGTCGTTGGTTGGCATCCAAAAGAGTTTTCGCGTTTGCAACTTTAATGGATTTCCAGCAAAAGAATGTAAAAAACAAATGAGTAGTCAGAGGAAATGCACATTTGGCGGGATTTTACAGCGCAAGGATATTAAGCAAAGCAACGATTGGCTGCCAACAGCACAAAGGATAACAACCAATCAGGATGTAAGAGTATACTTAGCTATTTGCAGGCAATCAGTAACAGTAACATTAAAATTGAAAGAGAAAGAGAAAGAAGCCTTATAATCAAGACGCCTAAAAGCGTGCAATAGAATTTTTTTAATTGATCATTACTTTGTTTGAAAGCAGCAAGAACTACATACATAACATTGCTTGCCAACAAATGCAGCATCCTTGTTACATGCAATTAATTTGTACATAAGCAATAATAGTAAAATCTTAATATAATCTATATAATAATTGCTAATTTTTACTCTTAGTATGGTTCCCAAGTTCTCATAAGTCATATTGTCTGTTTATTTAATGCATTGCAATAACATCAAGCGATGCTTACATTCTAAGATTAATCTATATATAAAAAGTAATAATGAATTATTGAATACATTTTTAAAAATTATTTCAAATTATAAATTATATCTTAAAATATATATACATATATAACAATATTATTATATTAACTTAAACCAAATATGAAGAAATTAAAAAAGTTTAAATAAAAATCGTTTAGCTGACTACGGCAGAACAAAAAAAATGTTTTTCTCCTACAAAGCTTGATAAGTAACATAGCCTATATTTTATTTTGAAAAAAATAAGGGGCGTGATACTTTCCATGGAACAAAACCACTTAAAACGCTATATATTAGTTCCTTTGATATCATGAGTTTTTGAATTGTTGTATATTGTTTATTCTAAGGACCTCACAAAATGTCAACGGGATTAGACAAAGGGACGTGTCACCTTACATACAAAAAAAAAAAAATTAAAACGTTATATGTGTATATCTATAATCTTAGCATATTGGAAATTCGGTACAAGGTTGTATATTGTCTGTTCTAAGAACTTCATGAAATGTGGACGTAATTAGACAACGGGGAGTTGAATCTTCCCAGTAACAAAAAACCTAAAGCCCTATATCTTGGCATCTATGATAGCTACAGTTGTGGAACTTGATAAATGTATGCATTACATTGTTTGTTCCAATCTACTCGCAAAATATCAACAGAATTAAACAATGGGTCGTGGCGCTCCCCACACTTTGAAAACTAATGGCTCAACAGAATGTCGCAAACCGCAATCATAATCTTATTTCAAAAACAAGATATCTGCGTTATTCTAAATTACCAGACTTGGCATTCTTCGATCGGAGTATCAAATATGCATATTAGGGTGATTTAAAAATTGTATTTTATTTCAAACAGGCTTAATAGTTGGAGGTACATGAAAGAGAAATAATATGAAATGAGAATTTAGTTTTAATCGCTTTGGAAATGTTGTGAACCTTTTTTGTTTTTTAGTAAATGAAAATAATTGGAGATACATAGGTGTAGGTGGAGATTTTGTAATTGTAAATGTATGATCTTTTTTCAATTAGTAAAACTTTGTTTGTTTTTGTAAATAAAGTTTTTTCATCTTGCAAAAAACACAATATTTTCTTTCGGTAGGGGGCGGCAAATAATCTATTTTCCCCAGGCGCCAAATGTGCATGGTACGCTACTGGAAAGATTATAGTTCGATTTTTCGTTTTTAAGTTGAAAAAGTCGGAAAATCTACTACATATTATCATATGTAAAGTTTTGAAAAAAGTTGAGAGTCAATAAGTAACGGAAGTTGAAAATTATTGGAAAGTATGTGAAAAGCCGAAAAGTAAAAAAATGGATATGTTGAAAAAATTGAAAGAGAGAAAAATTTAAAGAGGTTAAAAAAATGGAAAATATTAAATAAGTTGAAACAGGTTGCAAAGGCTGATAAAGTCGATAATATATGGAAAGCGTTAAAAAAGTTGAAGGAGGTGAAAAAAATTCGGAAAAAAAACAGTTGAAAATATCAAAAAAGTTGAATGAGGTTTAAAAAGTGGAAAAAAAAATTGAGCGAAGTTAAAAAAATCGAAAAAAATATGGAACATGTTGAAAAAAATTGAAAAAGGTCAAATAAAAATACAGATAAAGTCGATAAAATATGGAAAATTTTAAAAAAACTTGAATGAGGTTGAAATAGTAATAAGTCACGAAGTCGAAAAAAATATGAAACTACTCATAGTAAAAAAAAGTAGAAAAGGTTGAAAATTCTAAAAAATATGGAAAATATTGAAAAGAGTTGAAGGCGATTGAATAAGTCGAAAAATATGGAAAATATTGAAAGAGTTAGAAGATGTTGAAAAAGTTGGAAATTTTTGAAAAATATTGAATAAGGTTGCAAAGACGAAAAAATAGAGAAAGTCGACAAAAAATATTGAAAAATAATAATTAAATAATAAACTACAGCCAATTTAGTAGCGATCAACATTCATGTAAAATCTTACAAGTTGATTCAATGCTTTGTTTGTAAACAAACTTTGAGAAAAACAAAGGAAAAAAACAACAACTCTAGAATATAGACATATGTTTCGATTCTTAAAATCTCATCAGTATATTTTTGGTTGATGCCTACGTCAGCACTCAAATTACACCCGCTATATTGAAAAATGTTGAAACAGTTAAATTGACAAAAAAAATCGATGAAATATGGAAAATTACGAAAGAAGTTGAGAGATGTTGAAACTTGAAAAAGGCTGATATCGTCGATTAAATTTGGAAAAAAGTTGAAAGAGGATGAAAAACACGAAAAAAAATTGAAAAAGTTGAAAATACGAAAAAAGTTGAAAGAGGTGGAAAAGATCGTGGTGAAATGTTGAAATATCTTGGTAAATTTGTTGAAGTTGAAAGAGGCTGCTGAAAAGTCGAAAGGAAAAAAGGAAAAAGTTGAAAAAAGTTAAAATAGTCAAACAGTTTTAAAATATCAATATACATATGTAATGTGAACATGTTTTTGTTATCATGGGAGGTGCAACGCCCACCGAATTCCACTTAATTTCAAAGTTTACATCTTTACGCCAAATTTTATTTGGATAACTCCTATTGTACACAAAATATAACATAAAATCTTTTTGCTTGTATGAAATGTGTCACGCCTACTGATGAATCCCATCGATATCCATTCAATATCAAAGCTTATAGCACCCGTCATCTCAACAAAAATTTTTAAAAAAATTACCCTCATAGCATACTAAATACAACGTTTAACGATTTTTGCTTACATGGGGTGTGCCACACCCACTGGCACTATTGCGCCCACTTTTAATCATGAGTTACCTTATAGCAAGCATATCTACTGCGTTGTTAGTAGGGTTGACAAGTTAAAAATAAGTATTGAACGGCCTTCCAAAAAGACAAATTTTTCTAAATTTTTTTTCAAAAAAAATTTACCTTTTTTTTTTTTATTTTTTGCTCAGCAATATCAAATAATTTCCACAATAGTAGTACTTTGTTTTTGAGGAAAAATGTTTGACCTTTTTTTTCGCTTGTGTAAAAATATTTTTGTCTCCAATTAACGGCTTATTGGCCTCCTACGCGGTCCACAGCTTTGGCATCCAATTGACGGCAACTATATGTTGGTTCTCTTCTTATAATGTGTATAAATAATTTGGGATGTGCCACGGTCTTCAACAAGTTTCACCAGTAAAGTGAATTAGGTTATTATGATGATTGCTTTCAATGATATTACATATTCCCTAAAACTTTTGTGCAAATTGTATGTGAACTTTGTCTAAGCTTTTAAATTTTTTTTGGGATTTGTTAGTCTTAGTCTTTGTCTTATTTAGAAATTTCGAGGCGTGATTTTGTGCATTTTTTTATACATTTTTTTTTTCTCAGGTTACTTATTCTTCCGTAATTCCGATTTATTCGAAGTCTGGTTCCAAAATATAGAGGCAGTTTTAAAATATTTATTGAAAATACTTAGGATGCTACTAGTCCAAGTTATTTGCGCCAGAGTTCGCATAGTTTTTGCATTAGAGTTTACGAAAAATGGGTAAAAAGCCACAGGAACGTACACAAAATTCTGATTCATTCAAAGGATATTATAGAGGGCTTAGCTCTTCCTGTTTAGTTATTCTCTAATTTTAATAAATATGAGATTAAAAAAAACCTAGTGCGTGGCATTTTTTCTTCAGTACTCTTTTAGTCTAGAGTCAACATAAAAATTACATTTCCAGTTGATCGCCATGATAATATAGCCGTTATTAGTTTTGGCCAGCAAAATGTGCTATTTGACATATAGTGGTTTGTATGGATGAGATTCTATACATAAATTTCAAACATTTTTTAGAAGCATTTATCACGTTTTTTTTTTTTTGGTATAAAAACTGCAATTTGGTTTTATAAATTATTCGTTAACACCCTGTGGCCTGACTTCCATAATTTCGCAGTATTTTGACAGTAATTTGACAGTTCAGCTCGTTCTTTTCTATTTAGTCACACGTGTTGACAAAATCAGCTAAAATAATCACGGCGCAAATCAGTGAATTTTTATTAAATTTTCCTATTTTTAAAGATATTTTTTATTAGATTTCCAAATAAAAATGTCCGATAAGTAAGTCATGATATGATGTAACGAAGAAGTGCTTAGATTATATGCTTTTTTTATTACAGATATGCGGTACCCAACAAATTGCCCGGCAAGACAGTCTCTGTGCTGGCGCATCGCAAGCGCCGAATGCTGCAGGATAAAGCTACCATTGAACAAAAGAAAAATGAAAAAACCAAACGTATCACGAAAACCAAGGAGCACCATAAATTCCGACGTGCGGAATCCTTTGTGATGAACTATATAAAGGCTGAACGTTCGGCAAAACGCATAAAGCAGACGCTCCTGCGTACAGATTTCACAAAAACGGATGACAAAACAAATGAAAAGTTGTTACTGGTTATGCGCCATGCTGGGTAAGAAATTCAACAATTCGTGAAATTTTCAAGTATAAGATAATTTGAAATTAACTTTTCTTACTCCCATCTCATAACCCCAACTAGGGTTGTCATACGTACTGATTCTATCAGTACATGTACTGATTTTTACTCATTTTCTTTAAAAATACCGATTTTTCAAAATTCTGAAATCAGTACGCAAATGTACTGATTTTTAGTAATTGGTACTGATTTGTACTGATATTAAGATTTTATTTAAATTACTAAATAATTTTTACATTTAATATTTAATTATTACCAGTAGCGTGCCTAGGAGTCAGTAAAATGGCCCCCGTTTTGTAGAATATTTAATTCATTTTGTTATTTTTCTAGGGCATTGTGCAATCCGAAAAGTTCTGATTGTTTTTTTTAGTAAATAAAAACAATTAATGAGGTAAAAAATTTTGTACTGATTTTTTGCGTTGAAAATACTTGAATGTACTGATTTTGGGCTTCAAAAATCTGACAACCGTAACCCCAACCTTAAGCTTTATGTAAAATTGCAGCTCTTTTCTGTTTTGGCTTGGTGCATTTCTTTCTTTATGTCCAAAATTGTAGGTCATTTTTATAGATTACATTTATATAGATTACAAAACTAAGCTGAACGTAACTATTACTTGGGAAGTTAATGATCAAAAGTATATTGGATATTTAACCTTACTCCCTAAAAATTTTCTATCGTAGAATCGTTCATTTGTTTGTTAGGTTTGAGAACCCGAATAAATAGATATGAGCTATTATCACGAAATTTTTATTTCTTCGCAAATTATTCTCAAGATGAGGTAATTTATTTTCCATCATGCGCATTGATATTAAATTGCTCTAATAATAAGTTATAGGGCGAGAACCTACAGATATGTCGCCTCCAAAACCTGTCCATTTCCCATTTCAATACACTAACGGTCTGCTCGCGCAACCCCTCGTTCGAAATTTCGCGCGCGGAATTTCTAAAATAGTAGTAGTATGCTCGCGCACATAATTCCCGTGGAGTATAAGTTTACAAAAATCATCCCACTCCCGCGCTACAGGTTTGAAACTTGTCCATCGATTTTTCTATATATACATATGTTTGTGATATATCCTGAATAAACAAGACGATTAACGATTTTTGTGGGCTAATAATTGCAAGGAGCAAGTGTCAGAACATAATACTACAAAATCGGGTGGGCATCGCAGATATTAACAGGTTCCCTGTTCGATGAATCATATATGATTCATGTCACCGATTTTGTACCGTGTCTGGTACGCTTATGAATCACATGTGCACAATGCACTATTAAATTTTTGTATGGGACGTGGAAGTACATATAAAGATTATAAACATACAAAAAAATTTGGAATTTTTCAAATATTTAATTGAATTGAAGCTACATCTTTTGTAGAGCGTAGAATTTACTGGGGGACTGGGAACCTGTTAAAACAGTCAAATCTCATTACCACACGACATGAGTTCGTAAAAACGATGAGAAAAAAAGAGTGTCGCTACCGTAACCTGCCAGTTTTTGCTTATTATGCTATAAATATTTTCAAAGGTTAGACATTTTACTTTCACTTTTGACATTTCGTTTTCATTTGTAATGTGACGATTTGTCCGGAAATTGTGTTTCGTCTCTTCTCTCAGATCCAAGACGCCCATTTCAGTGAAAAGTCGCCTCCATAATCAATAAAATGTTTGTCGCCTCCGAAGCTCTGAGTTAGTGCATTTTGCAGCAAACTACCTTGTTGAGTACTCTTACTGTAGATCCAGTAATAAATATGTTAAAATATCTTGAAAACGAAATAAATAAAAAAATCTAAAAGTTGCTACGATGACTTTTTTTTTGTTCTCCATGAGTTCTAAAAATCACCCGTTTCGTATATATATAATATTTTTATGCCATAAAAAGGATTAGGCATTTCAAACATTTTTGCCTATGGTATTTTGTGTCAAAACCATTTTAATTTTAGTTTTTGTTTTTTAATGTTGCTTGTGTTCAATTTATCTACAATAGCTACATTTGTTTAATTAAAATCCTAATTTGCCAATTTTTTTTAAAAATTTTTGAGCCTTATGTTCTTGCTAGTAAATATATACATTACCCTTGAAATTATTTCGAATGTTGCCAAACCTATCTGCTCTTAATGAATTCACTATCGACTTAAATAAAAATCTATTTAGTTTTAATGTCAAATCAAATTTCTGCAACGTTGTTGCTTAGAATTGAAAAACGCTGTTTTGTGGCATATTTGAACTTAGCTTACACTTACTGAAAGAATCGAAAAAGATCGAAAACAACTGAAATCAATTTAAACACATCGCTAAAAACTTCTTCATGTCAGAGCTTATCAAAGTACATCGATAAAATTTGCAATAGCTAGTCGAAAACTATAAAAAAAAGCAGAAATATATCGAAAAACTTAAAAAAATCCAGAATTAACGAATTGTATCAAAGAACTTCAAAAATTGTAAAAAAGGAATGAAAAGAAAAGTCGAAAAGTACCGCACAATATCTTAATATCGTTTCCAAATCGGAAAAAAAAACTTAATTTTTTTTTTGTGAACATTATTATAGAATAAGAATATATGTATAAAAATCTTTTTTTTTTCATTTTTATTACATCTTGATCACTGCAGCGGACGTTTTCCAAAAGATACCTTTTAATTGGCTCTACAGTTTTTAGGATTCCTCTAACACATAGAGTAAAAATTCCAACGGGACTTTGTTCATAAGACTTAATACTAGTAGCTAAACCTAAAAAAACATTTTATGTATTCTTAATGTTTTTAAATATAATAAATAGGATAGACTAGTGTTTACATAAATAGGTTTAGTTACTAGTAAATCTTATAACGAATTGAATAGTGTTTGAATTATTAAAATCCATTGAGTAGTTTCCGAGAAAGCCAATTCTCAAAACGTGGTTTCGTTTTACGAGGTTTAACGTTTTTGTAATATAGTTTTTGCATATAAAACGTGTATAGATACCGTTACAAACATAGGTATAACTTTCTTTCTTATACGAATTTATATAAAAAAAAAATTTAAATTCTTTACTTTTGGAAACGAAAAAACCCCTTAAGACAGTTTGGAGTTCCAAACATAATACATTACCGAGCTTCATCAATCGGCGCAAAGAAATAATGGATCCTTAACGCCCTCGCTGATAGAAATAGAAAACGACAGATATTTTTGATCTGAAAATATAAAAATCAATAATTACAATTACGATTGTTTTGGATATAAAAAAATAGAAATCTAAAATAACGATTATTTTGAACGAAAAAAATAATCCAAAATTACGTTATTTTTAATCGAAAAAAATAAAAATCCAAATAAATCGAGTATGTGATAGAAATCAATCGAAATTGGAATGAAATCGATCGAACGGGTTTTAGGTGTTCTGGATATCGATCGATTTGGCAATTTCGAATGAAAATCAAATCGATTTGATAAGTATGTTCAAACATATGCTGTTGTTCCTGATTGACGCTACTAAAAAATAAATAAGAAGTAACATTTTTTAAATGAGATTTGTTTAGGTGATATTTTTTATTAATTGTAAGTTCAGATGCGAAGAAAAAGAAATACGCATGCTCAGGGATCATTCCAACCTTTAAGAGCTCCAGAATCAACGTATGTATTATTTACATTGTTAATTGATTGCCTTCTACCGCATTAATAAGGAAACCTTTAAGGTCATACTAAAGAAAGTTTACGTTTCCATTGACGCTGCAACATTTAAATTTTTTGCAGATGGCGGATATCAGCGCGGAATTGGAAAGGAAGTGATAATTACTCTCGAGAGATTCACCATTTGCATAATGTCATTTGTCTTTGAAAAAGTATTCTGTCCAAAATGGATTAACTTAAGATTGACACAAGATGAATGCCGCAGATCAAAAATGCATTTTTATGAAAAATTTCAAATCGCGGGAGTCGTTGACTGCATTGATGGCACTCACATAAAATTAAACAAACCGGCATAGAATTAACACCTCTACTTTAACATAAAAGGCTATTTTAGTATTAACGCTATGCTTGCGAGTTTTTAAAGTATAGTAGATTTACAACATCAAACAACTAAAATCTTTCACAGATATGCGATTTCAACTTGATTATTAGAAGTGTGGATGCTTGTCACGGCTATTTTGTTTTTAATACGAGTCGAGCAAGAGAGTGTTTCTCTTCGAAATATGAAGGTGGTGAACGTGGCTTTTGGCTGTTGGACGATTCTGGAGGGACGCATTAAAGCTTTTCTTTATAACATCGATCAGGGTTTTTATACAGAAACTATGCAACCTCTTCGAAGGCGTCATTGGTGCGCTTTAGGTGGTTTTATACCATTTTGCTATATGCTTTATAGAAAGATGTATAAATTAATAATATTTGTAGGATACTTCATAATACATACATATATGCAGACACTGTATGATTTCGCGGAAGCATTAGAGATGACATCGCAAATATGTAATTTAATGCGAATATTATTCGCAAAATGTTTTATTTATAGCGTTACATGTGATTTATTTGTTTTTCCCATTTTTTAACGTAAAATTATATTTTTTTTATTGATTTCACTTTGTTATAATTTATCGAAATAAAAACAATCCCCTAACGACTAAAACGAATTCCTATGTTTACCTTAATACACTATTATTCAAAATGCCAATGCCACTATATGAATATCCCTTAAAAAAAGACAAATTATATAAGTTATTCTCCAGGAAATATCCTATTTTCACCTACCCTAAACCAGTGCTGCCGTTTGTACTACCATAGTACTTTTGTACTACCCTTCAGCCACGCGTACTACTGTACTATCCATCGCTCAATTTGTACTACCAAAAATTTGCACCAACTAATCCGCAATTTGTACTACCCCACCGTTCTGTGATCTCTCATGCTTCAATTACATTGGGATTATTTAAATTTTGAAGTGTCAAAATCAGCGCTCGTTATTTTGGGTTACTAATTTTGGCATTAAAAAATTTTAACATCGCATCAACCATTAGAATTTAACTATGAAAGATTCATACTTTTTCAACGCGGCCAATTTCGTTTGTACTAATTTTTTTTATGCGTAGCTATGTATGGAAAACTAGTCATAACATAATAAATGTTTTTTCATGTAACAATATTCATACTAAATTAATTGCAACATATACTATGTAAACTTTTATTAACAACTAGTTGTCCCGGCAGACGTTGTTCTGCCCTTTCCGGTAGTTGTTCCGGATGTTATATGAACTCATGCGATGGAATCTATAAGCGAAACAGCTCATTTTTCCAATGAAACTTATTTTGCCAGGACTTTTTATATCAAGTCCCATTCATCTGCGTCCAGTACTTGATGTGATATGAATAATTTGATTTTGGAGGGTGTGTCACTGCCCATTTTTCTAAACCAAACTTTGCAAAAACCTTCCGTAGACCATTAGAAACATTTAAGAAATAATTATGAATTTTTCGTGAAAATGCTATTTAAAAAATACTTTGTGTGATGAGAATCGATTAAGAGGTTTCCGAAAAAATGATATTTTAAAAATATGTATGTATGAGCGCCACCCTAAATATGCACCCTACAAAAAATAGCTTAGTATAAAAGGCGCGTGGTGTAAATTCCATGTGAATCAATTGACCGGTCTTCATGAAAATAATAGTTTATATACATATATGTTTGTATGAGGGCCACTCTAAATGAAAGTTTTATTGCCTAAGCTATTATTCTTAATATAGAAGCCACGTGGTGTAAGTTACATGTGAATCGAGTAAGTGGTCTTCGTGAAAATACTATTTTAAAAATATGTTTGTATGAATGCCACCCTTTTTTAAAATTTTGTAGCCTTAGCTTTGCCTTTTAATATAAAAGAGCTACATGGTGTGAATTCCGTGCGAATCGATTGGCCGTTCGTCGTGAAAATTATATTTTAACAATATTTTTGTATGAGGACCACCCTAAATATGCGCTCTAAGCAAAAGTTTTGTAGCCTTAGCCATGCCTCTTAATATAAAAGATACGTGGTGTAAAAATTTTTTAACTGAAAATATGCCTTTTACTATAAAAGCTACGTTGTGTAAATTTTATGTGAATCAATTAAGTGGTCTTTGTGAAAATGTTATTTTTAAAATATTTTTGTATGAGGGCCACCCTAAATATGCATCTTAAATTATAGTTTTATAACCTAAGCTATTCCACTTAATATAAAAGACACGTGGTGTTTTCATGCAATTCGATTAAGTGGTCTTTGTGAAAATGCTATTTTTAAAATATTTTTGTATGACGACCACCCTAAATTGCTCATAAAGGCGGATGAAAAATAGTTCACTTTCTATTCCCAGACCTACTGAGTATACACACAAAATTTCATAAGAATCGGTCAAGCCGTTTCGGAGGAGTGGAGTCTAACACTGTGACACGAGAATTTTATATATTAGATTTATTTTTATCATATGAGTAAGTGTAAGTAAACATATATTAGTGTAGTACTACCCATTTTAAAGAAAAATACCCAAAAATATAAAATTGAGCACTTACATTTTTTTCGAAACGACAGCACTGCCGTAAACGCATTTTCACGTTGAGTGTATCACCCGACGTACAGTGGTGCTAAAATTGAAGCAAACTGAATAAAAACATTTATTTTCTTAGCTCAATATAGTGGTTTTTTTTTATTTATTTATTTTCAAGTAAAATGACAAAAAGCTAGAAAGATAGCGACTCAAGCACAGCTGAATAAATTTCATCGATCGAAATTATTTTGCACCAAAAATGATTTGATGATAATTTTTAATTTAAGGCAATTTCAAGTAAATTGATTGACAAAAACCTGAAAATGTTATGAGTTAAAATTTATATAATTCTATTTTTTACTTACCATTTCAGTAAGAAGATTTTCGACAGCACCACAAATAACGTTTTTAAAACTCTCAACATGCCTAATCGTCACAATGCTGTATTCCTTGAAAACAACAAAGAGAATCAAATACTGCTTAAAATTATCGAACCATTTGTGGTGTACGGTTATCCTACGCTCAATACCATACGTGAGCTACTTTTTAAAAAGGGTTTCGCACGCGTCAATGGCAGAAAAACCCCAATACAATCAAATACAATGATAGAAGAAATTTTGGGTGAAAAAGGCATAATCTGCTTAGAAGACATAATACACGAAATATTTACAGTCGGTCCTAATTTTGCTGCAGTTAATGAATTTTTATGCTCGTTTTTGGTAAGTAACCATTTTTCCGCTTAGTTAAAAAATGCTTTTGTATTGATTGAAGTTTATTTTATTATTTAGCTATCCAGTCCACGTGATGGTTGGCAGAAAAAAGTTTCTGTGTCTATTAAACGAGGCGGTGAATTTGGTGATCGTCAAAATGGAATCAATGATTTAATTGCGCGCTGTTTATAAATACATACATCTGTATAACTTTTATACGTTCTAATGTTAGGAATTAGTAATTTTCAAATTTGAATAGGAAAATAAAAAAATTTGCAAATCCTTAAAGTATACTTTGTTCAAACTGAAAATGAAAACAGTGTGCCGAATTATTTTTTGGCTCATTTCAAATAATCTGTTTTAAACTTCAAAAATTATTTTTTCTATTTACTGCCTGTACACAAAATAAAAAATAAGAAATAAATAAAAGAAAAAATTATGTCTCATCATACCCTCAGCTCTGGTGAGGCAGATGTCGTCGAATATCAGACTATATCGTCTGGTGATTCAGCTATATTTGAGCGCCCTGAACGTCTGCATGAATGGCTTACACCTGATGACATCGAGGCATTGCATAAAGTTTTCACTTTACACCCCGAACAAAAACTTAACTACTCCGAAATAAGAAATGAATTGAAAAATTTCGACTTAAATTTATCGGACATTGAGTATAACAGACTTTTTCTAAAAATCAATCAGAATCGCGATTTCAAATGTGATTGGAATGAATTCATCTCATATCTGATATATGGTTTTCAAGAAGATGATCCCAGCACACAAAAAGAAGCTTTAATATTGCCAATATCAGCTCCGCCAATAATAAAGAAATCTGATCATCGTTCACCAATTATAGGTATAACGCTTTTAAGAGGTAAATTCGAAAGCCAAAATTCGACTGATTTCGATATCGAAAATGTATCGATGGAAGAATATCCTGAATCTGTTGGTATGTGGATAACCGCTAGTAAAGAGGGCCAAATAAAATTTTGGACACCACAAATGGAACCCATTCGCACAAGTCATTCGGAAAGCAGTAAGCAAATAAAAATGTTATTTCATTCGTTAACAAATGCATTTCCATATTTTTGAACAGAGACGAACGTTAAAAAATACTGCTGATACCTATGCGTTAAATGTGATGTCTTCTTTCCACTCGGTATTTAACGTTTAAGAAACAGTACTTAACATACCAGAAATGTTTCATTTGAAATCTTTCCTATATATTTCAAATGTAATCACAGTGCTTCTGAAAGGTTCCAGATTCAACAATTCCTGAACCTTTTAAATGGTATCTTTCTGACACGTTATATACGAAATCTTTCACATGTAATCGTTCTGAAGTGTTTCTGAAAGGTTATAGTTTCAATGGTTACTTAATTTTTTTCATGAAACCTAAATAAAGTTTTATGATTCTCTGTTTATATACTATGTTAAGTGTAGTTTATTGTCAATTATAACCTTAGAAACATGACAAAATATAACTGCATATCAAGTATCGACGCAAATGAAGCTGTGGGTTAAATGAAACAATAATGCAGAGTTCCGATGACGCAGAATAAAAAAATATTCCGATGACGTAATAAAATGTTTGTTTTTCCCCCTTAATCTTACAAGATTTCTGTAACATTTCAGAAACTTCAAATGAAATCAAAAGGCGGATATTGGCACATTATATAAAGCTTTCTGGAGTGAAAGAGAAAGAGTTCTGAAACTTTGTAAGATTTCATGTGAAAGATTTTTCACATTTCTCTCACTTCATGGGCATTCATGTGCTGCATGCATGCATGTGCTGCATGGTATCCATGTCTTATGGTAGTATAGAGAGACACTCATTAGATGTATATATGTATCTACATCCTTCTCGTGCAGCTACTTCAGCCTATCGTCGTCGGCGCTTAGTGCAGTAGCTTTCTCAACACGTATGTTAAGTGGCATGCTAACAAGGCAAACCAAACGTGCCAGCAAGGATGGATTTTGTGATGCAAAATTTTATCTGTTATAATAACCTATATTGAAAATTTAATTCTCATAACCAAAAAAAAAAGTGAATTGCAATATCTTTATTGATATTTATTATATATTATATATGTATATGTATGTATATATTTATTGATATTAGCTGACTTATTTGCGAGAATTTTTTGAGCGTTTCAAAATCCATAAAAATCCGGGGAAAATTTCATCAAAACCTATTGGAAACATGTTATTTAGATAATTCTTAAAATATGTGGGAAGGCTCTAACTCAACTTAAACAATTTCGCTATCACCTCAAGCTTTTTGTTTGTGTAAATTTGTCTTCAAAGAGCGCAGGCTCGATCAGCTCTTTTCGTTGCTCGAGGTAAACACTTTCGGTTCGCAAGCGCTGTTCTCAAGTCACTTGCCGCTTGCCGCACCCTGAAGCAGATTTTTGTGTGCATCTCTGTGATAGGGTATGGTGTTCTTTATTTGAATACTGGCACTTGTCAGTTGTTTATCCATAGATGTTTTGACACCACTATTCTGCTTCATGAACAAAAATGGTTAAAGAAATTGGGAAATGTAAAGTGGTCTGCGCATACGTTGTAGATGTTTCCCATCCTGCCCAGGAGACAAACGGTTTAAAACTGTTTGCCGCCGAGAAAACCATATCCTCCATCAGCATCGTATCAGAGGTGTTATCTATGGAGTTATCTTCATTGGGCAAAGAGAGAAATGGCTCCTGATCGTTTACCATAATCGTGAGTAGATTTTGACTGCCCGGAATGCAGTAAAAAATATCTAATGTTTCTTCTTTACTAGCTGTCTGGATACCATCTATCTGCATCAGAAAGCTAGTTGGTGTTGGACTCATTGCCAGTATTTTTCTTAATCTAGGAGTTTCTGACGCTTCCTCAACCCTACTACAAAGAGCCTCCGAGAGTTTCTCTTGGATTTCCTTATGCCCTTTTGTAAGTTCACTAAGTTTACTTTTGTAAGTATCCCAGTTCGTAGACATCCTAGACTTCGTGCGAGAGTATATCGACCAGCTTATGACAGCACTGGGCCTGTAGTTTCTTGAAATTGAGCGCGGCGTTCTACTTGTCGTCCAGGCGAGGATATTAGAACTTAACTTTTTTTATCGACTCTGAGGTTTTACTTTTCGTCTTCAATGCTGTCGTTCTACCAAGGTTCTTCTTGAAATCCGTAAGATCAAGCCAGGATAAGCCGGAGTCAATAACTCCCTTTGTCCTCCTAAGATCTTCAAGATTTCCTTATTAAAGATTTCTGGAGTCGCTACTCCCGTCCTTAAGTACTCTTCACCTACCGCCATTTCTCAAGGACTATATCATCGTCAATGTCACTGCTGTTTATAATAGCCATAACAAGAACAAGAATATTCTCAGATCCTTGAAGCCAGACATCAAGAAAAGACTAGGAGAAGCATCTTCGTACCTTTGAGATCTTCCGAAGCTTTCGCCTATGTCGCATGAGTGCAAAGCTTTACGCCTTTTTTAGTACTTTACCTTTGATGGTGGGATAGCATCACTAATCTTGATCATTCCAGCATGAATATCTCTTGTTTTGGAATCCTATCCTTATACATTCTACTTAATTTTTTCGATGTAATTGAAATTATAAATCAGAATCGTTTGTTCAATTTCTTAAGCTATTTTATTACATCTTCATTTATAATGTTGTAAATTTTCTTTATTTGCAGTACATTCCAAGATGTCTACATGGGTATTATGTGCTCAGGCATTATCTGATGTCTGCATAGTGTGTACTTCGTCCACTGAGCGCGAATTACGTTTCCATGAAACTATCGCTTCGACATTTAGCCTACGGATTGTTATACGAAGTATGCCATTTGCAGTCTGTAGAATGTCTTATAGCAGTAATCCAATGTCAAACGTAAACTCTAGACTGGTTTTGGGTGATTTTGGTGGAAATGTGCGGACCCTAGAGTTTACATCATTTTTGCGGGGTCCATTCCAGAGCAAACCAGGTGCTGCTTTAATTGAAGTTTTTTGGTCTGACATTCTTAAGGTCTCATAAATTTGTATTAATGAAGTTGTAAAGAAAAACTTAAATATTCTTAATTATAGGGCAAATTACCTTTATTCCATCCTCGTGAATACCTAAATATTCATTCGGAGCTAATTACAGATATTTTCTTTTCGCTCCGCATGAATTTCTTACTTGCAGCAGCAGAATATCGCAATAATAAAAAGTACCGTGGTCGTTGTCCTGGATTAATAGCAGCATGGGGAAATGAAATGGTAGCATTTCGCATACCATTGGTAAGATCATTTGAAATGAATAGACTTATAAGAGGTGGAGTAAAGAGGGATGACCCAGCTTGTTTTGTTTGTTTTATGCTTTTGTATGGAAGTAACCCCCTTTTTAATAGTAAATTTTTTTAGTGTATCGGGCTTCACTTTTATTGCTTTAATAAGTTATATACATTTTTAATGTGTATGAAGGTTACTACGTCCACAAAAACAAATTCACCAATTTTTGGTCTACTGAATAAATTGTAAAAAATTTCATCAAAATCTATATATACTTTTGCGAAAAAGGAAACAACAAAACTCAATAACCCAATCCAACCGTATTGGGTCTGCTATCTTGGATATTGAAAATCTGACCTCAGATTCGCATTCAGTGACCCCAAAAACCCCCGTATACCAAAATTTGGTGCAAATCGGGTGATTTTTAAACAATACGCCCGCCATTTTGGATCTACTACTTTTGAATTTGAAAATTTTGGAAACAATTCAGATTCGTAATCGGTGACCCAAAACAAAAATCCGTATACCAAATTTGGTACAAATCGGTTGATTTTTAAAAAATTCCTTCGCCATCTTGAGTTTGGCAAATCGGACCTTGAAATCGTGATCAGTGAGCCCCAAGAACCACGTATACCAAATTTGGTGAAATTGGATTTTTGACCGTCATATTGGATCCGCCATGTTGGATTTTGTCAACTTACCACACCAAATTTTTAGAAGCGTCCAGAAGCTACAATTTGACCCGTTCGGTTGTGAATTTTTATTTTCACAAGCTTTTTTTTGCTAGACACTCGATTTTTCTCCGGGTTCCGGCCGCCATATATGAGCTGCCATATTGCAATTCGAAAACATCCGTTCTCATATGAAAGCACTTGAGCATACAAACATTTTGAGACCTTAAAAACATTTTTCCGCAGCGCTCATTTTTGGACAGACCTCTGTCCCGGTTGAATTGGAATGTCCCATATATATTTTTGACTTCTGACGCAAAATCTAAGTGCCCTCGAGTATTATGGAATGTCCATATAAGACAGTTACGTTACTGAATTCAAGACTATTATGTGCATATGTTTCTTTTCAGACGGTTTTCTTTTTATTATTTCTTAGGGTTGTACAACATTTTTCATTGATGAAAGACACAACCTTTTGGTAACAGGTGGACCCGATACTTTTGTACGTATATGGGATGTTTATATACATAGTACACCATCGGCAATATTGACCGGTCACAATGGTGGCATTGTTAAAGTATTCATACAGCCCGAGGAACAAAAAGTATATAGCGTCGACTATCAGAAAATTGTTAAAGTTTGGCATCTAACCGAACATACATTACTGCAAACATTTGGCGATCTAGCACGACTTATACCGGCAGAAACAGATCTTTTTTATTCTTATAATGTCAAATCAAGAGAACTACTCATAGGTGGGCGTAAGTTTACCTGCCTCAAATGTTGTCCGCGTGTAAGAGTTGATCTTACTGATGGCAACACTCATGCGGCACCTGTTTCAGTTGTGCTCTATAATCGTTTATTTCGCAATGTTGTCACATGTGGACTGGATAGCTATATTATTGTATGGGATCCATGGAGCGGTCGTAGAAAAATAATGATGAAAAGTTGTCACACAAAAACTGTTTACGGTGAAATAATAGATATCGAAATAACAGCAGCCTGCTTCGATCCATTGGAACAGTTCTTACTGACTGGAGCAAGGGATGGCTCATTAAAAATTTGGAATTACAATAATGCTGTTTGCATTCGGAATATGAGCATCAAGAGCGAACATGAAGTGACCGCTGTCATATGGGTCATAGAAAGGTAAGTAAAAAAATAAAGAACCCATGTAATGGTAAATGTCGCAGATCGACGATAAAACAGATAATACAGTTGTTGCGCATTTTATTATGGTCAGTCAAAATTTATGTAGGATGATATGCTGACAGATCGGCGTTCTTGATCCATTGCTGCATAGTTTATGATGTTGAAATTAAAGGTGTTTGAATAAAGTACGTTAAAATGTTTCTTCCCAGATTGCGATAAGATCATCAAAATATATTGATTTGGATGTTTCAAAGCCAAGTTGTGGATATAGGCGAGGGGGGGGGGGGGCGGCTACTGTGGACAATTTTGACATAATTATAAAATTGTATATGCATATATTTATTTTTTGTAATAAAGTTATTTTTAGCGATTACTTATACCTCTTACCTTCATAATTACACCAACAGTTACTAACTTACTTACTTACTTGGGTGGCCATAACAACCCGTTACCGGGTTACGGCCGACCTCAAAAGCTCTCTCCAGGCGGCTCTGCTTCGCGTGCGCCTTCTCCAATCAGTCACACCAAGCGTGGATAGGGTTTCCTCGGCTTGGTCTTTCCATCGGAGGCATGGTCTTCCTCTCCGTCGTCGCCCAGCGGCTTCCGCATCAAACACCTTTTTCGCCGGAGCAGTTACAATTTTTTATTTTCGTAAACTCATTTTCAAATTATTTTAAAATGAGCTGACATTTGTCCATTGAACATTGATTTTACTAGGGGCTAATGTGGACACCAATAGAAACTTGATAATTGAAACAGAATATTAAAAAAAGAGGTCAAATATATATATTTTTTAAAGAAGAAACTAATACAGTTCAATAAAAATTAAAAATTTACTTCAATCCCATGTTAAACTTGGAGAATTTCATGTCACATTTGATATTACTTGCAGATCGAGATGTTCCCAGCAATTTTATGGTTGTGTCATCTTCGCCACTATTTAAAGCGAATGTTTCTTGGAGGTGCATTTTTTCTTTTAAGAAGTTCTTCGTTTGTCTTCAGGTGTGGACATGTCCACACAAGCCTCATTTCAACTGTCCACACTAGCCCCTTTGTGTTATCTTACATAAAAACATTTTTTTTTCAACTTACAGTAAACTTTATTAAAAATAATTTCAGTTGTTTGATTAAACACTTACTTAAGTTGTATTATATATTTACACTTTAGCAAAATAATAAGTAATTTCTGAGTATCACTGAAATTGAGAAAAAACTAGATAAACTTAGACTGATCATAGCAAACTGACACGTATGGGTAACTAAATGCTTCCAGATCATGACTGACGAAATATCTAAAACTGGCTTGATAGTTAAAAAGTCACCATCATTTGTTAGTGATTTTATTTGCTATTTAGAATTCTGGCCGTTGGTTGGGATCGTCAAGTTACAGAATTCAATGATGTTGAAGGACGCGAATATGGTGATCCTAAAGTGTGGCCTAAGTTTCATGGCGATGATATAACATGTGCCGATGTAAAGCTTGGAGAAGGTGTAGTTACGGCAACCTATTCAGGTGAATTAATATTTTGGACACTTGAGACCGGACAACCTTATCGTAGGTACAATGTTGTTGATCCTGAAAGGTTTATAGAGGTAAATTTTTGTAAATTTTTTACCGAAGCGGCTCTAAATCGTAGTATTTCAATTTAAAAGCTCAAGCATAATCGTCAAGATCAAGAGGAAGAAAAGAAAAAAGCAAGTATATCTCACCACGTAAATATATCGCGTTATGTACGGAAATCGATTTCTGATGATATCCGAAATATGGAAATTAAATGGCGTGAACCGGAACGTTCATTCAAACTTAAGTCACTCGATATAGATAACGCTAAGGAGGAAGCCATGATTCGAAATTCAAGAAATCGCCAAAGTATCTTATTGCTATCAGTGCAAGCGGTATTATTTCTGCAAACACGCCCTATGACTAAACAACACGGTAATGATGCATTATACATATAATATATTTTATCAAAAATATTTTTTTAATTTTCCCTTCATTATTATTTAGGAAGCGTTTTCGTATCTTTAGATACAGGTATAATACAAGTCTACTCACATCATCAACGTGGTGGTTATATTAAAGAATTCAACTCTATACATAAAACTGGAGATTGCGTATTAACAATGGCTACGGACCGTAAAAATCGTTATCTCTTCACGGGCACCGCTTTTGGATACATTAAAATATGGCATATAGCAAACTACTGGTAAGTGAATACACTAATTTTGGTTATATGATTTAAAAAGTGTTATTTGTACGATTTCGGTCAAGAAAATCAATTTAGAAAATATGTGCTATATTCTTTATTTGATTCTGTATCCTTTGTCTCCTTATGGAGCATTGAGTTTGCACAAAATTCTTCCATTATGCACGGACATAAGCGAGTATCTTTAATTCCTTCTAGCATTACTCGAGTCATTTATTTTTTGTTCCAGGATTTTTTGCTACACTTAGGGCTTCATTACAATTCTTATCGACAGACTTCAGTAGGTGATTTGCGTAACGTGTGAACAATCCATTTCCATTTTCGACTTTTGATTTATACGGAAATTCGACATCAAAGATATTCCTGGTCGATTTAATTTTCAGTATTCGGCGGAAATATTCGTTAGGGAAAACTTGTAAAGCGTATAGTAGAGCTTTGTTTGTTAACCACGTTTCAAAAAGAACACATTGGACTCAACGATTTTTAGCATTATTGCTGTTCAAAGAAACGAAGGTTGCCAGACATTACGTAGCTGTTGTTTCTGTCATGAATGTCTTTATTGGTCCCACCATCAGAAGTAATGATGCTTCCAGAGCAGCTGCTGCTAGCACAGGATGGATATATGTACTTATCTGCTCTTTTCCTTTTGATTCATGTTGATTTGTAAACCAATCTCTTCAGAAATAGATCCGACATTGAAGAGTTTTGCTTGCATGTCAGACTGCTTCATAGCGTGAAGGCACGTATCATCACAATAAGCGAAATTCATTGAATGCTACGATTAGCAAAGTTCAGAGCTCTGCACTATCAAAAACTGTTGTTTCGCTGATCTGGTGAAGAGGATTTTCGGCAGGATTTGAAATGAGATTGACAAAATTGATTGTCAGTTGATTGTAGTTCTAACATAGCGATAAAAAACCTTTTTAAATGTGCACCAAGGTTCTTATGAGCCAGTCTTTAGGTATGCGCTATTCTTCCCAATTTTGTATAAAGACAAGATATATTAGCTCAGCGGTGAGGTCAGGAGATATTTTCAGCATTTCAATAACTAAATGATTTATGCTAGTATTCAAAACGTGTTAAGGCCCTTGTTAGCTCCGATGGACAGTTGAAAGTTTCCGGATAATATTTCTTTAAGGAACTAGCTGTTCATATGTCATAGTTAATAGTATCGGTTTTTGCCTTTAATCTCCGATTTCGGGGCTTGTTGGGATTTGACTGCGATATATTTTTTGCAAGATTTTACTTTCTTATTACGGGATTATATATTTACACTTCTTTTTTTATTTCTGCGATATTTCAGGTAACGTCTCATCCTAAGTTTTTTTGTTCACTGAGATAGAGTCAGATATGCGCTTACTGGCTGTTTAAACTGAAAGGTTGATATTTTCCTGTTTAGATTAGGCTGATTCCTGAGAATTAGTGAAGCAAATTTTTTTTAACTTCATCGATTAAGTTTTCCTAATGAAAGTCATTATGCTTATGGTATATAGCGCGAATTTTTTGATTGTTTATCTATCATTTTTGTATCATTGATAGTTGCGAAATAATCTTTTGAGATGTTCCATGCAAAAGGTCGTAACCCCAGAAACGGATCTGGTAGGTGGCGCAACGTTCAGTGACAAGATGCTATTTTATGCAGTCTCCAGACACTTAAGCTGGCATAGGAAACCCTTTTTATAGCAGTTAACTCTAAGTCAGTACAAGAATTAATTGCTGTGGAATTGATTTTTCTGCCGAAACCGAATTAAATTTTCTTTTGTATAAGTTGGAACGTTTTATTAATTTTGTTGAATGTTAAACTTTTTCTTAAAGTAATAATACTATGACAAATTTTAGCCTATTCTCAATCTTTTACGCCACCCCCCGAAAAATATTATTCCACTTTATTAATACGAAACAAAAAATGCATGAAATAATCCTTTTTATTTTAGATAGGATTTTTCAATGCATAAAACTTTCTTATCATTTTTAACAACCTTGAAATCAACTAAATAATATTGCATGTCAAACTTTATAATCAAAAGAAATAATAAATTGAGATTTGTGGTTGTTTATGTGCGTTTTATATTTGACTTCTAAGGCATGCAATAAATATTCAAACATGCAAAACATGATAATACTAAAGTAAAACGGACTTTATTCACCCAAAGCGAAATTTAAATACCCTACACTAGGTATAGTTATACATAACAGAGTATTTCATTTATGAACATAGATAGTGTAAGCATTCAAAATCCAAAAAAAAAAAATATATTATATTATATAAAATATTGGGCCTGATGAATAAAAAATAACAAATGCTTTTTCTTAGATTTTAAAAAACAAATGTCCATTTTGCGAAAATTATTTTGTTGCGCTAATCAGTTGTGAACGAAACTTAACAAATGTCCGGAAAAGTCAGCATTTTCATACATTCGTTAATTTTTTGATAGAAGGTAGCGCCGGGCAGTGCCCTCAGAAGCGTTTGAACTAAGATACCGTAGTTCATAAGACGCGTAATTACTGAAACTATCCGATGCCATAAGAATCACAAATATGATTTTTTTTATATACGGTTTTTGCGCTTCTGAGGGCAGCATAGTGACTTTGCAATCTTAATACTTATATATAAAATTTCACTCAAAATAAATATGTAATTGCCTGAAGGGAACTCGCGAACGACATGACGGATTTGATTGATTTTTTTATTTTATTTTTTTATCGTCTGTAAAAGGTAGAAAATAATTTAAACATGAAAACATCTCTTTCAATATACATACATAAAGATCAGTTAATTAATTACCTTATAGGATTTATTCGCTGGTTGTAATCTTCTTTCAGCAGGGCTGTTTGGTTCATGTTGCAAAGGTGTCGTGAGCCACGACTTCAAAGGATTACCGGTTCTTTCTAAGAAAACTGAATTAGGGAAAATGTTCTGTGCTTCCATTCTACGATACAGTATACAATTTCGAAGCGTTTTTGAGCAATGAACATTTCCAAGTCACTTTGCACTCACATAGTAAAACATTGTTTGGCCAGAAATGAACATATAGTTAATCAAATAGGTTCCGTGCCGATCGACAAATGCCGCTTAATTTTTAGCTGGAGCATCAATAGATATTACGAAACGAAATTTTGTTGGGACTGCGGTTAATTTTAGCTTTTGAGACTTCAGAGTTCGAATTATGCTCTTTGTAGCGCAAATATATGTGTATATATGTGTATGTATAGATGGGAAAAATAGTGTAAAAAGATAAAGAACGTCTATCTCAAAAACTTAACGAGATTTCAGAAATTGTATTGTATTTCATTAAGTTATAAAATAATCCTTAGTCAAGAATTACTCGGAAAATAGGATGTTACTTTCTATGTATATCCCGAAATTTGCTTTTAATACTTCTACCGACTTAAACGTATTATTATATGGTAAAACGTAGCGCTCCAAATACATACTTACTTACACATAAAGTATGTGGGAGTTGACGACATCACCATAAATATATGAATGCCACAATTTGCAAATATTTGGGTTAGATTATAATTTCAAGATTGTTTTCACAAAAACAACCGATTCACACAGTCGATTGCATGTCATTTTAATATACTCATACTATGTACGTACGTTAGGGTGAATCAATTTTTCTCAATTTTAAAAATATTCCTAAATTTTGAAAGCTAATAAGCTGACAAAATGTTATCTTCAGGAAAAAAAATAATTAAATACTTTTTTATGGAAAATTTTATACTCTTTCCAATGTGCTTGTTTCCGTTTTCTTTCACGAGATATAGACGAAACTATCTAATAAAGCATTATTACCTATGTAATTTCTATGAAAAGCTAAAAAGTTCAATGAGCCAGCCACCAGTAAATCTTGATATTATGAGCTCTTCTATCGCTAAATTCCTTTGCAGCTGTCCAGCCTCAACAAGAATCAGGCTAAGTTGTCTTGAAAAACCTTTCTTCAATGACCTCAGTGAATTTGCCGAAGTTGAAATCGGATCTCTGCTCTACTACCTTAATATGGCTGAATAGATGACGTAGCTATCTTAACATCCACTAATTAGCCGAGTCACGTAATGTGGTATTAAAAGGGCACAATCACTGCTACTTATGACTTCAAGCCAGTTTGCTAAGCCATCACTCTAACCTAACCTGCAACTACTAAAACTATTTAAAAAAAAAATAAAAATAAAAATTGAGTCACCCTAATGTACATATGCATAGGTATTTGGAATAAACTTATTGTAGTTATTAAAGACATAAGTTAGTTTGTTATTCGTTTAGTTTCTGACTTTTACATGTTGTTCACATGAGTTGCTGACATATTAATGACTGTATTATGATAATTGTACTATGTACCTTACTTGTTGCATGTGAATGTGGATTCCCCATGAAGCATACCGGAGGAGGAGAAAAAAAATGTTTGCATGCCATTGTTACGCCTACAGTTTATATTTTTGCGCAAAGAACGTTTTCTTACACGAGCTAAACGTTGTATACGCCGTCAGAAGGAACCGATTCTCCTTAGTTCGTATAAAGGACATTTGAAGGCAGTCAATTCAATTGTCTTTATCAATTTGCCAAAGATACTTCTTAGGTGAGCACACTGTGTTTTAAAAGCGAGCAATATAATTTTGAATTTTTTGCTCATAATATTAGCTAAAAAATTTAATTTTTTCAGTGGAAGTCACGATAACTCTTGCCGCTTGTGGTCACTTGGTGGACGTTATTTAGGTACTCTAGGAACGCCACTACCATGGGTGCGCTTATCGCCTTTCGATCGAGTCGATGAAGACAATAGAAATCGTATGCCACCTGATATTAAAAAAGTTGCCAGCTCAACTACAATGAAGGTACATATTTATATTAACATTTTTCCTCACTAATTAAATGTTATTTGGAAAGTTATTGCTAATATGTTCGGCAATTCTTTAGAATAGATTACCTAAAAAAATCATTTTTGCCGATCTCTGATGTTTAAATTTATATTTTAAAAGCTACTTGAGGCATGTTTGGATCATCCCTCAAATTAGCGCCTAAAACTGAATTAATTTTTGCTACTCATGGAAATAAATTTTGGAAAAATGATTTTTCACGATAAATGTTTTGACGGTTTTTTTCACATATCTTCCCACTTCCCAATTTTTCATCAAGTGAAGAAACAAATGATAATTTGATATTGAATTTTTAACAATGTCACCACAAAATTTATGGAACTCAATGTACTGAGGTCCACATCAAGAAGGTGCATTTACTTATGCGAGTACGCTCTAAAACAGGCATGTCCAGAAGAGCTGAGTAAGGGAGCTGAAAATCGGTAATCACTTGATTAAAAGAGCTTGTGCGTAAATTTGCAAACCCAAGCAAGAGTTCAACTAAAATGTATCCAAAATCGGTATTTGCACGGTGGTCCCGTATCATATCACGACTAAAACTCTGTAAAATTCAAAATCGGAGCTGCTCTGTCTTCGAGAAATCGGCATTTTAGTTTTCCATTACTGTTTTATATACAATAGGGTTTACCATTTGGCCTCCCAAATCATGATCATTCGTATCGCCGTGCAGTTGCTGATCTCTATGTGATGGTTCGTTCGTCAAATAAATATGCAAGAGACCCAGTCGGAATCAAACGTGCAAAAACAAAACATATATGCGCAAAATGAATTGCGCAATGCCAGTTGTTATTTCTGGGAAAGGCAATTTTTTTCGCATGTATCACTGACTTGTTAAAAAAAATGAGAGACTAAAAGAACTGCTCTTGTGTGCATCATTGTTGTAAAAAAAAATGCATATTCATGGAAAAATAGTTTTAATTCTCGCAAAAGTACTTTTTGTTTTTATTGATGAGTTTTGAGCTTACAAAATTTTGTGTAGCCATGCGAAGCTTTCGCATTTTGTTTTATGCAAACATTTATATTTATTTATTTACATCAGTGATGCACAAATTTCTATTGGGTAATGTTTCGTTTTCGTTTGAATTTCTACACACATTACTACACATACTAGCGCGAAATTCATGTGATAGAAGTCAACTCGCTGTCGACTTTTGGGTAACGAAGTTGATCATCCCTTCATTACGGTGCCAGGAAAAAATCGATTGTATGAAATTTTTAGATATCCTAGAGTGAAACGGTTCTATAATATCTTAAGTTAATCTAAAAACATATTAAGCCAAAATTTTATTAATATTAAAATGGGAAAGTGTTTTCCATTAGGAACAATAAATTTGAGTGAGCTCAATCCTAGGATTATATACTCGCACAAATTTCTATATACGCTCATACAATATTTTTTTCTCAGTTTCAATGTTGAAATAGTTCAAAAAAAAAGTTAAATTTCTTGTCAACATGTCAAATTATTTGTTTTTTTATTCAGGTTATCAGTGGCACACAAAGAGAACGTATTAAAGTGACATACTCTCAAATGGATGATACAGTTGAAGCACCCGATGAAGACGAATCTACACGTATCTATGGAAAACCATTACGCGAACCTATATTGGGCAAACATTTCAGTCTTCCGGGCAAAAGCGCAGCGGAACAACGTATTGAGTTGGATACATCATTATCTTATATACCAGTCTTCACCCATTTAAAGATACATGATGCCGATGAAATCGAATGTCCCGGAACACCACCAGCTATTCGTAAAATTAACAAAGAGGAATATATGGATTTTTATTTGCCTTCAACATCAAACAAAGGAGCATCATCAAATTTGAATAATATGAAAAATCCAACAACAACATCGTCTGTAACTCAGTTACGTCAATCAAACGTAGACCGTAGATCCACACGTTACACTGATTCATGGCCGAAGTAATGTGGGTTGTAATTGTATATTTTTTAGCAATAAATTAAATTTTAAATTAATTACATAAGTGTGATAATTTAACAATAAATACTAAATAACATTTATATATTTGTAGTGAAAGTTCTTTTTGATCGATCTATATAACAAATGATCGCATATTACAGACAGAGCCTCCTGACCCCTGACCTTGCGGTGTATTCTGAGTGATATACATATGTAGTACTCAAAATATGCCGTGTCGGCTCGCGTTTTCCATGTTTTTAGTTCTTTAATTCCTTTTGTTTAAATTATGTAAAAGAACAGATGAAAATAATATTACATGGAATGACTAATAGAACTCCTGCCTCCATACCATAATTGAGAATGTAATGTAATGCTGTCAAACCAAACCAAAAAAATTAAGGCATTAAAATATGAAGTACGCAAAAAGAAAACGGAGTAGCTCATGATGAAGAGGACTAAAAAATCAATGAACAAGGATCTTCACAGTAAAAAAATGTCATTAGGCTCAAGGCAAAGTACCCGAGATTTTAATGAAAAAAACTACACAACGACTGTTGTTTCTAGCACGTTCAGAAAATTCGGGCACTAATCCAGAGGGAAGTGCAGATGTATTGTGTACGGAAAAGATATCCACTAGTTTTTAAGCAAACAACAGATGGACAAACTGATGAAATAATAGGCAATTCTAACTTACATCGATGTAGAGCACAGTCTAGAAAAGGTAACCCTTATACTGGACAAAAACGTGACAAACTGTAAGTACTATTGAGACCCCAGTGAATGGAACCATTTCTTCCAATGTACGCTACGAATGTATAAAGTCTTTCTGTAATTGACACATTGACACTCATCGAATCGCATCAATGTGGTTTCCGCGCTAATAGTTCAATTTTGGACTAAATTATTCCAATACTTACTTCTCAGTGTTGCAACGAAGAGTGTCTTTAAATCAAGGAATGAACCTTTCATTTTTTAACAGAGTCCTTCCGAACATCTCATATCCTAAAGTTTTTATATATGCTCCATGAATGCGTTCAGTATGCAAACAATTCTACATTAAATTCTCCACTTCCGGACTAACCTACTGTATGTAAAGGAACATTGAATTTATCTATCATAATTTGAAAAAAACTTTTGAAAAACAAAACAATATGTGACGAAGTTTTGTAGATTCAAGTTGTTTTATATTTTTTAGCTCTTGTTTTTTTAAGTTTTTTATGTTTTTTATATTTTGTATTTTTTTAACCGCGATTTTTAAAGAACATAAGAAACAAAATTAAATCATGTCTTTCAACATCAGCCGCTCTGGAGCAGATTCTATCGTTGAGTATCAAACTCTTTCCTCCAACAATTCAACTTACTATGAGTGCCCTGAACGTCTTCATGAATGGCTTAAAGCTGAGGATATCGAGGCTTTACATAAGATTTTCCAGGCTCATCCTGATCAAAAACTTAACTTCTCTGAGCTACGAGATGAATTGAAGAATTTCGACATAAAGTTCTCCGATATGGAATTCAAAAGACTTTTTCTGAAAATCAATCAAAATCGAGACTTTAAATGCGATTGGAATGAATTTCTATCGCATTTAATATATGGCTTTGAGGATGATGATACAACACAACAAAATGAATCTTTAACTTTGCCAATTTCTACACCACCTACAGTAAAAAAGTCAGAACATCGTTCGCCGATTGTGGCCATTACATTTTTAAGAAGTACAACAGAGAGCCAAAACCTATCTGCGGAGGAAGAAGATGCAAAAGAGAAGCGAGACTATCATGACCATATAGTAACCGCTAGCAAGGAGGGTCAAATCAAATTTTGGACACCACAATTGCAAAGCATACGCAGTAGTTACTCGGAAAGCAGTAAGTATAAGTAAATATTAGATTTGCAAATGGAATGGTAAAAGAATGCAATTATATTATCTGGCAACTTATCAATTGATTTTTCAAGTTTTGGTTTATTAATAAAAAGAATTCTGTAGGTTAATTAATTTAACAGTAACTTAAATCCTTGATGGGTACAACATAATGCAAATACGATGTCCCATAGCATGACCAGGTAAATTTCTGATAAAACGTGCACGGACAGAACCGGCGTTACCATGCAAGAGTGTGACTTTTCCCCAAACAGCACGAACTCTGGTCTTCCTTTCAGGATGCTGTGGCACGCATTTTTTAGTCTCTGCCTTGTAAACATAAACACAACGCTTGCCAACGTAAAAACGACCATGCTCCTTCCTCCGAGCACCTCCAATCTTAAGAATAGCCTGATTTTCGTGTTGATTTCTCAGACCACGTTTGTAGCCGGTGAAAACAGTCTTGGCAAAGAAACGACCATGGCGTTTGTATTTTGGTGCAGCAGTTTTGACAGCAGTTGGCAGGCTTAGCGTGTGTATCAACCATCGTTATCGGAAACTTGGCAAATGGCGAAAAAGGATGGTCATCATTTGAACTGAATTAGCCATCTTCCATTCATCTAACTTGATGTCATATAAGATTTTTATAACTTTGTAGAGAACTATCAAGAGATCTGTTATCGCGATCATCTCGCTCCTGAAGTGAAATTTCGGCCTGCCGCCAGACGGGCAAAATAAAGAGAGGAATATTGAGCATAGTTTCGGTAGTTCAAAAATACATCGGCTGTCTAAATTACACCACAGTGCTTAATCTTTATTTACCAATACAAGCCGGTACATGCCATGTTTTCCTGCGTTAAGCATTATCAAGAATCATTAATAGCTGATCCTATCCAGGGTATTTCCTGTATAGGTGTCAGATCGTGATAGTTTTTGAACAGTGGGTAACAATTGCTATTTGTAGCGACTTGGCTGGCGGCCTTGGTTGAATTGTAAGAGCACTACCGTTGACTTGATATAAAGATCATCCACTACCACTTATTTTCCATAATCTCACCTAACCAAAACAACTGCTTTTGAAAATTTTACATCCAAAAAATTTAAGAAAGTCCCTGTAGAGAAGCTAAGTAAACAACCCGACTTCATAAGAAATAAAGTAATAAATGATTGCACTATTTTCTACATAATAAGTTTATTATTTACGATTTTCTATTCGCCAATAATATACATAGTGTCATTTAATAACATAAATTTACAGTTTCGTTTCTTAACTTACATATGTGCCCACTATATTGCAGCACATCTTACGTTGCCCACATGGATATTATGTATACAGGCGCTATCGGACGTCGCTATTATTTGTACTTCGTCGACCGAGCGTGAGTTACGTTTTCATGAAACCATCGCTTCGACATTTAACCTACGTATTGTCATACGTAGTATGCCTATGGCAATTTGTGTCATGTCATATGCCAGTCATCCAACTAAACAAAACTCCAGACTGTTGTTGGGTGATTATGGTGGTAATGTACGTATTTTGGAGTTTTCATCGTTTCTACGTGGTCCGTTTCAAGCGAAAGCCGGTTCTTATGAGGTATTCTGGTCAGACCTTCTCAAGGTGCTTACATCATTTAAAATGTTAAGAAAAAAAAATTTGCTAACTTCTTGGTTTTTATTCCTTAGGGCAAAGTACCAGCGTTCAGTCCTCTTGAATACATCGATTTACATACGGAAATGATCCAGTGTATGTTTTGCTCTATTCGAACGAATAGCTTTTTTGCTTGTGCAGAATATCGTAATAATAAGAAGTATCGTGGCCGTTGTCCCGGATTAGTATCAGTATCTGGAAGTGAAAGAGCTGTTTATCGTATACCATTGGTAAGATGGTTTAATTAACATAAAATTGAAAGCAGAAGTTTATAAACCAGCGGTATACAAACTGAATCCTTGGGGTTCAGCAAAATAAGTACTTAAAAATATTCCGCTAAACATAGTCGAGTTTGCTTGTGATGGGCTTAAAAAAATATTTTGAATATAAAATTTTTTTAAAACGGAAAAAACAAGAAACAGCGTAGCCAACCCAAAAACTTAAAATTTTTTTGTAAAAGAAAATGAGAGCCGTTTTCATAATGTTAGTTTAAGCTTAACCTGAATTTTAACTGATGGATTCCGTATGAGATTTCATACCAAACTGCCATTTAAAGTCCCATTAAACTGATGTACATACATATATCACTATCTATCAATGGCGATCATATAAAAAAGTGAAGGGAACTATCCATTAAACTTTGAACAACATTAAATTTTGCTAATGTTGAAATTGTACCGATTAGCACGACACCAATTCTCAGTCACTCGTACAACTGATACTTTTTTGTTTTTAGGGTTGCACAACATTCTTCGTTGATGAAAGAGATCACATTGTGGTAACTGGTGGACCAGATACTTTTGTACGCATATGGGATATTTTAATACCTCAGTCACCAACGGCAATATTGACCGGTCACAATGGTGGCATTGTTAAAGTATTCGTACAACCAGAGGAACGAAAAATATATAGCGTCGACTATCAGAAAATCATAAAAGTTTGGCATCTTACCGAACATACATTACTGCAGACATTTGGCGATTTGGCACGCATTATGCCAACAGAAATAGAACTTATATATAAATATAATGTCAAGCATAGGGATCTACTCGTTGGTGGGCGCCGACTTATCTCCGTCAAATGTTGTCTACGCGTTAGAGTCGATCTGTCCGATGGAGACACTCATGCGGCACCAGTTTCTGTTGTGCTCTATAATCGTTTATTTCGTAATGTTGTCACATGTGGATTGGATAGTAATATTATCGTATGGGATCCATGGACTGGTCGTAGAAAAATTATGATGAAAAGTTGTCACACAAAAAGCATGTATGGTGAGAAAGTTGATATCGAAATAACGGCAGGTTGCTTCGATCCATTGGAACAGTTCTTATTGACTGGAGCACGGGATGGTTCAATAAAAATTTGGAATTACAATAATGCGGTATGCATTAGAAATATGAGTATCAAGAGCGAACATGAAGTGACTGCTGTAATGTGGGTCATAGATAGGTTGGTATACAAAGTATCCTGTTAGTATGTTAATTCTGTTATTTAACCAAATCGACACATTATTTTTATGCCTATTTTTTTACTGAAGCCATATTAAGTAGGTACATACGCGCGTCTTATGAGTTTTGCCCGGTGTCTAATTTTCCTATTCTCATTGATTTTTGTGTCTTTTTTTTTATTAGAAAACTTCAAGTTATAGAATACAACGGTTACCGTATTCAGATATTGTATACATTATACTTAGTGCATAGCTTTTTTGAACCGATTTAAGGCCGCCAAAACCAAATCTTGCAAATATATAACTTTATTTTCACTTTACTGAAAAACATCAGTGTAGAAATCATGCCGTCTTGGGCAAAATTATACCAAATTCGGCTTCAGCATAACCAAAACAAACAAAACTATTGGAGTTCCGTATTATCTAGTGCAGATGCAATTTTCAGAATGTATAGTATTATCAAAATATATGTATCTATGTCAGTGATGGCATTTTCGGTACATTTGTACTTTTTTCGGTACATTTGCGTCCTGAAAAATCGTATTCAGTACATTTAACAAGTTTTCAGTACATTCGGTACATTTGTCACATTTTTAGTACATTCGGCGAATTTTCAGCACATTTTCAGTACATTTTCGGTACATTTGAACATTGTTTTCGGTTTAATTAAATGAAAAAATAATTGCAATGTGAAGATATGTAATAATTACCTTTTTGTATAAATAATTGCAAGGTGTAGTTTTTGTAATTTAATTTCATGTATGTATATCTCATTTTCGTTTTTGAGATGCCAAAAGTGAGGACCTTTTTTTTTTTTTTTTGGTTATTGAGAAAATTTTACAAAAATTTCGTACATTTTAATAAAATTGGATGTTCACACCAAAAAAGTACATTCGGCCTCTAAAAAGTACATTTCAAGTCTCGATTCAGTACATATTCACAAAACCCAAATGCCATCACTGATCTATGTACATCTCATTTAAACTTAGGATTCTAGCTGTCGGTTGGGATCGTAAGATAACTGAATTTAATGATGTTGAGGGACGTGAATATGGTGATCCAAAAGTATGGCCTACATTTCATAACGATGATATTACTTGTGCCGATGTTAAGTATGGTGAAGGTGTAGTTACAGCCACCTATTCAGGTGAATTAATATTTTGGAGACTTGAGACAGGACAGCCGTATCGAAGGTACGACGTATATGAACCAACAAAATTTATAGAGGTAAAGTTTATACATATAATATATTATGTCCCTCCAATTATATATATAAATAAAATATCAATTGTGTTTGTATATTAAAGCTCAAGCATGATCATCAAATCCAAGATAAAGATACTAGGAAGCCAATGATACCTCATCACCTTAACGTTTCTCGTTATGTGCGGCAATCGGTATCTGCTGATATACAAAGTATGGAAGTTAAATATCGTGGTCCGGATCATGTTTTTCGATCGAAATCGCATGATCGTGCAAATATTGCAGAGGATATTTCAATTCGAAGATCTAGAAAAAGTCAAAGTTATTTACAGATTTCAGTGCAAGCAGTGCTATTTCTCCAGACACGCCCTATGACTCCAAAACACGGTAACGATACTTGCATACTATATCGATATCTGATACGAACAAAGTTACTTTTAAAGATTTTCTTCGAATAAGGCATATTTAAATTTTTTTATCGAATATACACACCTGCTCAAAATAATAGTTACACCCTAGAGTTCCAAATTCAATTCAACGGAAATTCTTTTTTTTTGTTAGTTTTTAAAAATTTAACTATCAATTTTAATAAATATATGTATACTAGCTGTCCCGGCAGACAATGTTCTGCCCTTTCCGGTAATTGTTCCGGATGCCATGAACTCATGCGATGGAATGTATAAGCGAAACAGCCCATTTTTCCAGTGAAACTTATTTTGCCAGGACTTTTTATATCAAGTTCCATTCATCTGCGTCCAGTATTTGATGAGATATGATTAATTTGATTTTGGAGGGTGTGTCACTACCCATTTTTCTAAACCAAACTTTGCAAAAACCTTCCTAAATAGAACAGCCACGTTGTGTAAATTCCATGAGAATCGATTAAGTGCTCTTTGTGATAATGATATTTTTAAAATATGTTTGTATGAGGTCCACCCTAAATATGCACCCTATATAAAATGGCTCCAAAATTTACGGAACAGACCTAATCAATTAAGTGGTCTTTGTGAAAATGATATTTTTAAAATATGTTTGTATGAGGTCCACTCTAAATATGCACCCTACATAAAATAGCTTAATATAAAAGACACTTGGTGTAAATTCCATGAGAATCGATTTAGTGGTCTTTGTGAAAAGGCCATTTTAAAAATATTTTTGTATAAGGGCCACTCTAAATAAGTCTTATAACCTAAGACATGCCTCTTAATATAAAAGATACGTGGTGTACATTCCATGTGAATCGTTTGACCGGTCTTTGTGAAAATGCTATTTTAAAAATATGTTCGTATGAGGGCCACTCTATATATCCACCCTAAGCAAAAGTTTTGTAACTTAAAATATGCCTCTTACTATAAAAGCCACGTGCTGTAAATTCCATGTGAATCAATTAAGTGGTCTTTGTGAAAGTGCTATTTTTAATATTTTTGTATTAGGGCCACCCTAAATATGCATCATAAATAAAAGTTTTATAACCTAAGCTATTCCACTTAATATAAAAGACACATGGTGTAAATTTCATGTGAATCGATTAAGTGGTCTTTGCGAAAATGCTATTTAAAATATATTTTTGTATGAGGGCCACCCTAAATTGCCGATATAGGGGTATGATTTGTGAATCTAAACCATCCAGGGCGCCACCCAAACGCATACAAAAAAATTCTTTCAAATCGGTCCAGCCGTTTAGGAGGAGTTCGGTTACATATACACGTACAGTAGAATTATATATATAAAGATATAAAAAAAGTAGAAATGCATTAAGATAAGGATAGGGATAGAGATAGGGATAGGGATAGGGACAGGGATAGCGATAAGAATACGGATAACAATACGGATAAGGATAAGGATAGGGACTGGGATTGGGATAGCGATAGAGATGTGACTGGAGATAGGGACAAGGACAGGGAGGGCAGGACAAGGACTGCTGGGTTCACTAGTATTAAATAAAATATTTGAAATGCGCTTTATTCGTATTAGCTTTCTTCATATTCTTCGAGATACTTGCTCGTTATGCATAATTTCAATAAATACAATATTTTTATCTTCATTTAGGTAGCGTTTTTATTGCTTTAGATACTGGCGTAATACAAGTCTATTCACATCATCAACGTGGCGGTTATATTAATGAGTTCATCTCAGTTCATAAATTAGGAGATTGTGTTTTGACAATGGCTACGGATCGTAAAAATCGGTTTCTTTTCACGGGCACCGCCTTTGGATATATTAAAATCTGGCAAATAGAGAATTTTTGGTATGTAATCTTTAAATTTTTTTTTTTTTTTTGTTTTTCAATTACATAACCTAACTTACTGATTACATGTGCTGTTTACGCTATGAAGCATACCGGAGGAAGAGAAGAAACATATTTCCATGCCATTATTACGCCTCCAGTTTATATTTATGCGCAAGGAGCGATTTCTAACACGCTCTAAACGTGTTGTACGAAATCAAAAGGAGCCGATACTTGTCAGTTCGTATAAAGGACATATGAAAGCTATCAATTCAATTACTTTCATTAATTTACCAAAAATACTACTGAGGTATGCACAATATATTTTTAATTTTATAAAAATTTTTATTAATATAAGGGGCCGTCCATTAATTACGTGAGGTGTTTTTTGAAAATTCAGAGCTCCCCCTCCCCTTCGTGAGATTTGGTGAGATCTGGCGGGACCCATTCCCCCCTCCCTTCCTTCAGACTTACCATATAACTTATAGATAATTAAATTTATTTGATGTGTTCATATATTTTGCTTCATTTTACTAAACACCTAAGTGTTAACTCTGATGTGTTTTATGTACTACATTTTTTTAGTAAAATAAGAGAAAAAAACTGAGACTGCATATAACGACTGAGGTGCAGTATAACGAATTTTATTAAATTTAGTTCAAGTAGCAAATAGGCTGCAATACCAAATTTTCTAAGTTTCCACTCATTCCATGAGCATTCATGTGCTTGCTCTATTGTGATGATTGGACACATGACGTCCATGTCTTTTGGTAAAGTAAGTATGTAGTATATTAGACGTTCACTCCAGACTGAAATCTGCTGTCTGCATTGAAAAGTTGACGTGAAATTTTCATTGACCCTCCTCCGCCTTGGCGCGATTTTGCCGGACTCCCCCAAATTTTGACTCACGTAATTAATGGATGGTCCCTAATATGTAGAAAAAAACTTTTTCGAAAATTTCATAGGTGGGGGGCTAACTTCCCGGACATTATATGCAATTTTCTGGGTTATTTTACCATTTTGTGTTAGTTCTTAATAATTTTCCTGTACTATAAGCAAATAGAAATTAGTTCTAAGTGACCTGGTTTTCAATCTTCAATCTTATCTTGCTATTTTTATTCAATACTTAAAAGATGTATTCTTAAGAAATTTAACCATAAATATTTTTTGGAGATAATTGAATTACCGGCAATTTTTTCTTTATTTTTTAAATAGAGAATTTTTAAATATAAAAAATTGTATTTTACAGTGGAAGTTATGATAACTCTTGCCGTATGTGGTCACTTGGTGGACGATACTTAGGTACACTTGGATCGCCAAAACCATCAATGCGTTTATCACCATTCGATGTAGTCGATGAACAAACAATAAGCCGCATGCCACCCGATATTAAAAAAGTTGCCAGCTCAACGACAATGAAGGTATTAAGTGATTTAATTTTTGACTTTCGATTGGAACTTTTAATGTTTTGAAATTGATAATCGTAATTTTAAAGCCAAGTTTTTTTTGGAAATTTTAAACTATAAAACTTTTTTATTTTTTGAAGAAGATTATGAGTCATTGAAATTGGCGATTTTGTTTTTATGAGCAAATTAGAAAACTATTTTTTTTTCCAAAATTTTAGATATAAGGCTTACTTTCCAAGTTTAAACTTAATAGAAAAAAATTAACTTCCTTTTGTATAATCAAACACGCTCTTAAGCAAACAGTTTATTTAAGAAAAGTATTACTTTTGATACGATTTGAAACGAAACTGTGATTTTGTGTGAACAGATTTAGGCTGCAAAAAGTAGCTAAAACTATTTTTTGGTATGTTAACATACACAGCTAATACATATTTTCATATATATTTCCATTTACATAGGTCATTACTGGTACACAGGACGATGATATGTTAGCAACTTACCGTCCTGGTGAAGCGAATGAAGCTCTCGCCGACGATGAAGATACTCCAAGTATCCATGGAAAGCAATTGCGCGAACCAATATTAGGCCAATATTTCTCGCTGCCAGGCAAAAGCGCAAAAGAGGAACATATACAACTGGATACATCATTATCCTACATACCAGTTTTCACCCATCTAAAGGTTTATGATGCGGATAAAATTGAATGTCCTGAAACACCACCTGTAATAGATAGAGTGAAAAACGAGGAGTACATGCAGTTTTATTCACCTACAAAATCAATAGCTGGACGCGATTCTACACGCCGGTCATTAAGAGAGCGAAGATCATCACATTTTATTTCCACTTGGCGATAATAACACTGCTGTCAAATATTTAAGTATTCATTTGGAATAAAATTCCCAATCCATACAAAAGAAATTAACCGCTAAAGTGAACAATAAAAAATAAAAAAATATTTTAATACCTTAGACCCTAAAAAAATTTTCATTTATAATGCATTATGACTTGTGATCAGTAGTGGTGTCCACTACCACAAGCAATGATAAGCATAATATGCTTATACAGCATATTATGTTGATTGATTTTGTATATGTGTACGCTTTTTTATGCTCTTTAACACTTTCTTATGCCCTTTAAGCGCCTGCTCGCTCTCTGGGCAGCAATAAAATTTGTTTTTGTTGGGCCATTAACACAAATTAAGACAAAAAAAAAATATCCTTATTTCCCTTCCTTGCCCTTCTGCGAAATGCGTCTCGTACAGGGGCGCCGAAAGACCTGTTGCGAGTGTTGAGAACTCCACACGCATGAGACTTCCCCATGAGGAATTCAACACGGGAAATTTTAATTCAACACCCAAATTCCCAAGCGTATTGATTCAAATTCAAAAGTAGAACATCATATATTTCAGACTTCAGAAGATTTGCATAGAAAAATTTATTATGATGTGTACGACCAAGTTCTTTCGTCGTTGAGAATCAGAAAAGTTTCCATATCCCTTGCAGCTTTTGTACTTGGCAAAGATTGTGATGTTGATAAAATATTAAATTTTTATAAAAATGATTTCAAAAAAGAAAATTTACTTAGTGATCGAAACATGTTTTTTGATTTAGCGAGCAGAAATGAAACTAAATTGAAAAGTTTAGTAGGTGTAGTAGATTTTTTTCCAGAAATATCTATAGTATAAAGACCTCATTCCAGAATTCGTTTGATTTTTGAAATTGTTAATGACTATTCCTGAATCCTTTTGCACAAATAGAGATTTTTGTCAACTAAATTTTTTGCTAAACGCGCCGAATAGCTATTTTTATTTCCAAACTTTTTGTGACATTTTTCATTTTTTTACCCATTTTTGTGTTTCTTCAATTCTTGCGATGATTCAAATTGCTAAAAGAAATTTCAGCTTTTTACACTCTTAAATCTCGTAATTTTACAGTTTTAATTTATTACCACAAAATTTGAAGAAAAACCTTAAAATTGATAGTCTTGTCTTAACGCTATCAAATTGTCTAAAAACTTACGTTTGTAAGGCAACAATTATAAGATAAGATTATCACTTAAACGGGATGAACTAAAAACGTTTTTTGATGGGGGGATCCCGGAATGTGTGCCAGATGCAACCTTGAAAAATATTTTTAAGGTATCTCCAAATCGAAGCCCATACATTCAAAATGTTAAACACTTATACTGTAATCTATGTTTAAATTTAAGACTTAAGTCTCAATAAAGGATTCAATTTCAAAAATTATTGATTACTTGTTATTTGTCAAATAAAAAAAATAAAATATTTTAAGCATTTACATTACATTTAAATTTACTAGTATTATAAGAATCGTATATTTTTAGAATATTTACCATGGTGTTGTAAAATACAATCAAAAATGTCTTGTGAATGTAATAGTAGTAAAGGTGGTAAAGGTGGTAAAGGTGGCAAAGATGATAAAGATGATCAAGATGATAAAGGTGGTAAAAATGGTATTGCTAAAGATAGTAATGATGGTAAAAGCGTCGATAAAGATGTTAAAGATAGTAATGATGACCAAGCTGTTAAAGATGCTAATGATGGCCAAAGTGTTGATGATGGCGAAGATGAAGACTACTTAGATGTTCAAGAATGTAATGATAATAAAGATGTTGGAGAGTCAACAGCCATATGGTTTGGTATGAATGATATAAATCATTAAATGTTCTATGAAATCATTTTAGTTTTTTAAGACCAAGACGATAAAGAAAAATATGTAGAAGATAAAAAGGAGAAAAATGAAAAAAAATATGAACATAAGGAGTTTCAATCAATAGAAGTACCATTAATATATCCAAATGTACAAACCTTTCCATCATATAAATCATATGGTAATACAAAATACAGAAGAGATGACTTTTTGTGGTCCATGAATAGCATTGCAAAGATTATTGCTTGTGTAAGAGAACTGAAACATACTGAGTATTCGCGAACTAATGAAAGTGTTGTCTTAAAAGTCTGTCTCTTTTCACAAAATAAATATTTTAATCGCTTTTTCAAGAATCTTTCTAACAGTTCAATATATTCCCAACCTAAATATTCTCATATAGAGCGAATAACATATGTGTTTTCAATATTACAGCTGACATACCTTATTAGCGCAGTTCTCTTTTATTTTGAGCCAGAAGATGATACTACACTATACCAATTTTATGGAACGCCATGGTTAACAATGTTACCTGTACTTGATGTCGTTTGCGGTATAAGTGTTATTTTTGTTTACGTCGGTATGGTGATTCTTCTGAGTAAAAATAAAATAACCTATATGATTCTTTTGGATGTTACGATGGCCATGGCCACAACAATATTGCTGTTAGTATCTATACTGATTTTATTGGATGATGAGAATTCGATGGCTCTCTATATACAGCGTGTAGCAGCGGTAAGTATAATGATATTTATTCAATCGATAGCCAAACTTCAACTAACGAAAGTGAATCGATATGTACATACGTGATATTTACTTGGAGCGATATTCAAATCATGAGAGATTTATAGAGTTGATGTTATTTCGTTTCAGTGGGAAAGTTGAAATCAGCATTCTAATAGCTATTTTTTGCGAGTAAACCACCTAACATTTTGAAAGTATATTTTGCAAGTAACTTAGCTAATCTTGTGTTATAGCCTTATGAGCAAAAGGGGTGCCATGACCAAGGGCGGTACAAATTTAGCCATGACTGAAAAGATGTTGAATGATATCAGGCCGCTTAACTCACAAGCACAAGACATGGACGGGCACTACAGCACTTGGTGGCGAGAGTTGGTATGCCACTACAAGAATTCTATACAGAGCTACATACATATGTAGATAAAAGAACAAGGGAGATAATCAACCGGCTATGGTTTTCCACGACTGGACGCAGCTTTCAAAAATCAAACTTTTTCATAGTTTTTCATTATTTCTCATAATGAGATGCTATGTAAAATATGTAGTTGTTGCAAAAAAGTCATACCCCAAATGTACATACAAATACGACTGTACATATCTATTTACGCTTATGTTGCTAATTGATATTTTAATATAATACCCAAATTTTAATAACAATCCCTTTTGTCTAAAGGTAAAGGGCCACGCGACTCACTTTTATGCTAAGGCTGCCACTGATTACACATATCACTGAATAATTATACTTTGAAAGATTAATGTTTTTTATTTGTTTTTTACTCATGAAGGCAGTAGCGCTTCTCGGCCTCGCTTTCCAAGTTTGTAGCGGATTTTTGACTGTCATATATTACCATCCAAACAAATACAAACGAAATAATCTAAGAAAGGAAAATGCAACCAGAACAAGTAAGGAACCAGCAATCAGAAGAAGAAGTAAGGAACCAGCAACCAGAACAAGCATTACTCAAAAAATTACAAGATATTCAATTGAATGATATTTAATGATTTTTACCAATTACTGCATACAAAATACCGTTGTAAATATGTAATTTGTGTCTTATATTTCATATTTTTATTTTATTTTTAGATTTTATGAATGTTACACTAAATACAATAACATAATTAATATGTAATGTTTTGTAAAAGAATGCAGACTTTTTATGGTTGTTGTCCGATTTTTGATAAAACTTTAATTAAAAAAAGCTCTTCGACTTAAAGATTTCCTAAAGCTCATTTTTAAATCATCTATACGATTTTTTCTACCAAGGAGACTCCCACTTAAAGATGGCGTTGAGCAGGGCTGCAAACAAAAGTCTGCTTCGCGAGCTGGTTACAACATCATTGCTGAACGAGCTTCGTCGGATATACAGTGTCGGACAAAACATATTGGACTGAATACACATTTTTGTTAAACCTAATAATCATTTTGAATTATCAAAGTTAAACATGAAAAATGCACTTAAATTGAAAATATATGCTTTATTTTTAAAAGATATACGATTTATTTTACATTTTATTTAAAATTCAAACTTTGTTATGAAAAAAACCGAAATATGTCAAAAATTCACGCGACAAAACATATTGGACTGAACATTGCGATCAATATTTTGTAGAATATCCCTTGAGAACAAAGCATATATTTTCAATTTAAATGCATTTTTCATGTTTAACTTTGATAATTCAAGATTATTATTAGGTTTAACAAAAATGTCTATTAGTGTTTGCCCGGTTTAAATGCTCCCATGGAAAGAATATAAAAAATTTAGATTTTTGGTTTTGATTTTGTCACGTGATAAAGATTTCATTATTGACATAATCCAATATGTATAAGACGTTTGTTATTTTTGGCTGTTTGCGTGTTGTTGTAATTTTCACTTTTTTTTTGTCCCGGGTTTAGGTCCTAAAAATATGGTCACCGTAGGTATAGCATACCTACTTGCCCTTTATATGAAAACCTCTGTGCTATTAAGATTAGATTATGAGATTAAACAACCTATGTAAAGTAAAATACAACTCCATTCTAAAATTTGACATATTTATCAATAGAAAGCACAACTACCCCAGAAAAAAAAAATGTATGCTACACGAAATTGAATACAGACAACTTCTTTATGGATTTTAATATTAATCGTTAGTATAAATCTATAACTTTTCAAGGATTGTCTGTCCATTTTTCCATATATAAATCAACGGAAATCATCATATAATCATGCAAAAGTATGATAATCATAATAGTAATTTAAACGCTTTGGTTTTTGCAAGGTTTGGTTTAGAAAAATGGGCGATGACGCGCCCTCCAAAATCAAATTCATCACATCTCATCAACTACTGGACGCTAATGAATGGGACTCGATATAAAAGGTACGACCAAACGTAAGTTTCACTGGAAAAAATGGGCTGCTTCGCTTTTACATTCTATCGCATGAGTTCATGCAACGTCGCGCCACCTACTGAAAAAGGAAGGACATCGTCTGCCAGGACAGTAGATTATGAAATGAAAATCGGAACTTGGTATAGCAATTAACTTCTGCAATTAAATTTGACCATTTTATTTGTAGTTTCTTAGGAAGTTCTTTGACTAATGTACGAGTTTAATAAGAGGAATGAGTATTTTTTTTTATTTACGACAACAATAAATTGGCAAGGTGAGTTTTTCATCTACAAACCGTAAATGTGCCGAATAATAATTTCCTGGTAATAACAACTGAATATCTTACATCAAGTGATTAAATTTTAAAAGTTTTGTATGCTTTAAAAAAACAAACTTGTAAAAAACCAACGCATTCTTAATCTATGGTTTTGTTATATTTTCGTTTTCTTTTATATACATTTTGTTCTAAGTCACTATTTAACATTCTAATTCTAGAAAATGTTCTGGCTCTGAAAAATAATTTTTTTACATTGTCATCGCAACTGACCTCATTAGCTAATTCTAAAAGTTGCTCTAAGTATTTAGAAGTAATTTTAATTTTATCCTGGTTAAATTCAATAAAAAATGTATCTAATTCTCTCACGTGCTCAATTAGTTCGTCCGTTAGTTCATTATCATCCCATGTTAAGTGATTTTCCGTTTCGTTTTCAACTGATATGTTAGGGATACTCTTATGCAGCTTCTGAAAAATGTATCTCGCAAGATACTCAAGATCACCGTCTTCTGTGATGATGCCATCATCATCAGTAAGGTTTGCTTCAGAAGACTTATTGATGGCTTTCAACCTTAGTCCTTAAAAGACAATTAGGAGAATTTAAAAAGTGAAGATTTCAGAATAATTAGCAAGAACAATGATTTTAAATTACCATATGATCCATCCACATCAGGCCTATCGTCTGCTTCGACGTTACCCCCTAATATTTGACTTCTCAAGCGATATTTGAATTGCTGACAATTGGGTAGATCACTACCAACTCCAGTGGAGCACATAGTCACAAAGAAATTTTCGAGGATATCCTGATTCAACCTGTACGTTAAAATGTATTTAAACCCGAAACGGCTCTTCAAATCATCAAATAACAGTTTTAAGGCATTGATCCCTTGAACAATTCCTGCAAATATAATTTTATAAAAAGCTGATCATTAAAATATTTTTTGGGCTTTTACCTTTTTGAAATTGTACTAAGCTAGATTTGCCTATGACTCTCATATTTAGTACTAGTTCTGACATTTCATTTAATATTTTGTTTTGAATATCAAGAGCTAGTCCATACGCAGGTATATGTTCTCTGGAGTCCTCTTTAGCTGCTCTTACATTCATTACATCGAACCAATCATTTGTCTGTGGATTAGAAAAAGATACATATGTTTTTTCTTAAATTTTATGCAATTATATTATTTACGAGTTTAAGTAACTGGCAACACTCAAACCAATTTTCATCGCTTAAAAAACCAAAGTCTGCAGCTCGTGTTAGTGATTGCGATGTGGTATTTGAAAATAATGTAGAGGCCAATTTGAGTTTATGTCTGTCATCTCCACTGACATTCAGGTGCTTGCTAGTAATTGTATGTGTTTTTGACAGCTCTGAAGGGTTAAGTGAAAGAAGTTTCAAAATTATGTCCTTCTTGACTTCCTTCCCATTAATAATGAAACCTCTGTCAAGAAATTGGTTTCTGAGCAATTTTATTAAATGAGGCACATCAGGAAACACATATACATTATTGTTATTATGGGAAAACCTTAAATTACTTTTATTAAAGATTTTACAAAGAAAAAATTTTAAATAACGCTTACCAGGGCTTGTCCGTTCCAATTTCAAGATCACTAAAGAGTCTTTTGTAATCACTTCCTAATTTTGCGGCAATAGCAACTACATAATATCCGCAGGCGTTTATTTTATCCAATATTTCAAATATAATAGTTTTTGTCATTTGACTGTCAAATGAATAGAAAACAGGATGTTTCCATTTTGCCTTTAGTCCTAAATAAAATTCATTTTTTCATACCGAATTATGTAAATATGTACATACATACATACATGTGTGTGTATGGAACATTACACTTCAACCGAAACAGAAAAAAAATTGATTTGTCTGAAACTGTGTACATAAGTAACTCATATTGAGACAATTTGATCCTTAAATACATTGTCCCATTATGAGATAAAAAGCATTTAAGGGGGAAAAAATATCAAAAAACCATATGTACTTTCCTAAATTATGATTTTAATATTTGAAACTTCTAAAAAATGGTTAAAGCCTTAACTAAGAAGTTTGAAAATATTTTTATCGTGTTCTAAAAAATGCTACAAATTTATTATTTTTCGAATTTTTATCATACCCATTCATTTGCCTACAATATTTATAAGTTTGAAATCAAAGTAAAATTTTCAATTTTGTGACCATCCGTGACACAAGTGTAATGTGACTTGGACTGTAAAAATTTAGGGATCAAACTGTCTCAACATAATCTAATTATGTATATACAAGGTTTCAGACAAATTATTTTCTTTCTGTTTCATTTGACGTGCAACGTCCCATATACGTATGTGTACATATACTTGAATCGATAACTTTAGTATTCACCTCTCAACATTGCTACTTGGACATAATTACACGGAGCTGTCGTCGTGTCCGACGTTCTTTCATAAGAATAGCACTTTCTTATCTTCATTTCGTCGAAGCTTAGCACGCACACTTTTTCAGCTTCTTCCAAGTGCGTTGACACTATTAATATTTTTTTAACGGGCTCCAATACTCCCGGCGAAATATCAATTTTTTGAGCCCATCTCTGTAGCGTACGTATACCAGGAAGTGGATAATTTTTTTTTCGCAGCAATATATAAGTTTTTGGACTAGCCGCATACCACGTTATAGATTCAGCAATGTCAGTTTCAGACCATAACTGCCTTTTATTTCCATTCTTCAATTTTTTAACTTGACCCTCTGAAAAGATTTGCCGCAGAGTATTTTCTAGTTTTATTCTATCTCTTTCTTTATTTTCCAGAAGTTTTTTAAGTCCATTAATTTCGGAGTTTGATTTTTTTTCACGTTCTTTGAGTATAAAATTTTCTTTTTTAAGCAATTCACTGAAAACAAAAAAAAATTACATCAGCAAAATCAGTTAAATTTTTAAGTTTTTCGATAGTAGGCACCGCGCGTCTTTTATATTAAGCTATTTTTTGTAGGGTGCATATTTAGGGTAGCCCTCATACAAACATATTTTTAAAACATCATTTTTTCGGAAACCTCTTAATCGATTCTCATGGAATTTGCACCACGTGGCTATTCTATTTAGAGGCACAAAGTATTTTTTAAATAGAATTTTCACGAAGAATTCATAATTATTTCTTAAATGTTTCTAATGGTCTACGGAAGGTTTTTGCAAAGTTTGGTTTAGAAAAATGGGCAGTGACACACCCTCCATTCCATCGCATGAGTTCACATAACATCCGGAACAACTACCGGAAAGGGTAGGGTAATTTTTTCAAAAGCTTATATCTTTTGAACAGATGCGACGGTTTTTATAAATTTAACGGTGTTCGATTCGTATTGAAATAGAGTACTTATAAGTGAGATTGTTTTCAATTTTAAATAATGTATTTTTTAATGTTTATGACATGTTTATTTATTAAATGTTAATGAAAAACAGCCTTCCCTGCCCGATCGGAAAACGAAAATAATTATATAAATTTTAAAAATATTAAGGTACAATATTCCGTTGAGAAAAAAAAAATGGATCGCTTTTGATGTAATTTTTATTTATGTATATATTTGTAACTCTGCACAAAGGGCTAACAAAGTCATAAAAATGAATCAATGCAACGAAGTAAAGCAAATGGATAACGGTAAACGCACCGCTCAGTTGAATTGACTCGTTTCTATGATTTTTTAGTTAATTTTTGCGCGTGGTGACATAGAAAAATTCATATATAGAGAACCACGACTCTGCCCACTCTAAACTAAATTGCAAAATGATTTTCTTATAACTTAAGAGAAGAAAATTTTCGATACAACAATTAGAAAATAGACGTAAAATGCTAACTTTTATGCCTACCGTTTTTCCCTCTGTTTTTTGCATTTTGAAATACAACCGTCCGAATATTCATGTATTTTTAAATTTTGTGATTTTCAAAAAATCGTATATTTGAAAATAAGTCCGCAAAAACTTTTTCCAAAAACACGTATCGAATGTTTTTAGACAAAGTATCAAAAAAAATTGATTTTGAGAAATCAAAATTTTGAATGTAAAAACGAGGAAGAATGACCCATATAACTTACATTTGTTTACGAAGATCTTGTATTTGTATTTCGTTTTCGGTACATTCCAAATTTTCTTTTTTAATTTCACGTATTTTCGGTTTTGAAGCATATTGGTGATCATTTGAAACTGCCAATTTTACTTCAATTTCACATTGATGGTCTGAAAAATTTAAGAAATTAGTATGCAGAAATATTATGCATTTACCCGCACAATTACGCGTTGGTCTTTATTTGCTGGATTTCGTTACGGTCTGAAAAATTTTATTTTGTATAAATTTTTTGAGCACAGGAACGCTTTTCGAACTAAGTGCTGTAAAATAGACTAACACGTTATAAAACCGGAACGCAATAATTGTGAATAAGTTTTGTTGCTAACCAATGTTGGATTCATGTGTTTTCGGTTTTATAGTTTCAACACATTCCTTTTGAAAAGATATCGGCTTAGAAATCGGGATACATAGTAACAATTTCGTTTCCAATTGATGGTCTAAAAAAATACAAATTTAGTATGGATACAAAAATGCTATGAGGAAATTTGGTCGCAGACCAGAATTGCTTTTAGATGAATCCAGCTTTATAGCTTCAACATATTCTTCTTGAAAAGATTTGGTCGTAGAAGTCGCGCTACACTTCGGCAAATCCCATGAATCGACCTCTTTAACTGTTGGCACCGCACAAGGCTTTAACTTATAACCGTTAATTTTAGTGAACCCTTAAAAGACAGTAAAAGGTCATTCGACATCAACTTTACCCCATGCACATTTTTACCCATTTCATATTTCAAGCTTCGTTCAATATCATTTGGAACGAAATGTAAACTACAAATTCTTGCATTGGAAGCATTGAAGTCTTTAGGTCGGTTACAAAACTCTTTCCATTTCTTCTTTATGGTTTCATCTCCAGGAAATGAGTAAAACCTACAATACCTTCCCTTTACGTTAGAGCTCTTACATTTATATACAGAGCAACGCATTTTGTTTAAGGATTTTAATTTTTTGCAACAAACAATTCACATATAGTTTATTTCCTTCTTTTAATGCACTAATTTGTTTTTTTTTAATCTTTCAACAATTTATTTCAATTGGCACCATGCACAAATTATTGTGGCTAAATTAATACTTTGTCATGGATTCTTTCACTTGCTGCCTTCTTCATATTTCTTTGTCATTTGGTTTCCATATATTTTTGTTTTTTTCATCCTTTCATAATTTTATTTTTTCATTATTGCAAAAATTTTTGTTTTTAGCTTTTACTCAAGAATAATACAAAATTACGCATTCCGAGTTCTCAAATTAAATTCTTCAGTGCTTGTCGTCATAGCGAGGAAAATCACGGTTGCAAGTTTCTATTATTGTTAACTGTGTTATGTTGTCAACAGAATACGAACGGGTGTCGGGAAATCGTAAACGGTCACCCGTTGATAAATTTATAACACATTTGAAGCTAAAAACAGAATTGGGACGTACGATTTATCTTTTGTGTCAAATCGACGCCAAGTGGATTTTTATAATATCTGTACAATCATTATAAAAGTCTCAATAACATAATAATAATAAAATAGAATCTGTTCTATTTCCGTTTTGCTAGTGTTAATTTTTTACTCGCTACTGACGTATAGGAAAAATGTGATCGATATTGCATGTCCCAATTCTGTTTAGCTCTTGATTCAAGTATAAAATATTTTGACAGCGTGTGATCGTTGACGATTTCCCGACCACCGTTCGTATTCTGTTTACAACATAATTGGGCCAATACACGTTCAGATTTTTCATACTGTCTACCGTATGACCAAGTCGTACGTTCGCGTTATATGGTAGGATTTTTAAGTACGACTTGCACTCAGACGTTCAGATTTTTCATCAGATTTTGACAGGTCTATCAGTTTCTTGCAGCTTTGATATATTGGGAACCTCTTTGCACAGTTTAAGACATGTATACCCAGCAAAATTCCGCATCCTTTGGCCTTCGCACATGACCGGTAATTATTTTTTTAAAGTTTGGGTGTTTATACGGATTCCTCAACAAAGTACTTACATATTTATGTAGTCAGTTTTATTTAATTTTATTAGTATGAACTTTTAAAATGTTAGGGTATAACAATTTCATTAAAATTAAAGCTATTATAGATTTTTTATATTTAAATTTTAATTTTTATATTTTTACAATTTATATTTTAGAATGAATATTTATTTTTCTGAATTTAATTTTAATTTTCTTAACATCTAAAGCAAATTTTTGAAATCTTAAAAATTTTATAATTTTATAAGTTGTTTTTGTGTATAGTGTTTCTTATGTATTGTTGCTTATGTTGTTGGTTAAGTCACTACATATGTATGTACTTCTTCTCTTATAAGTCAAATTTTTTGTACATATCAGACAAACTTTAGTCCCGCTTAGCCAATTCAAATATCGGCATGTGATGGAAAGTTTTTCATATACATGCATTCATATAATAAAAGAAGAAAAAATTTTTTTTTTAAAATGCTTCAGTTCGTACATTTCTGTTATAAAATTAACTTAATCCATAAAATATATACCAATTATGCCTAAGTCCATTGAGGAGATATATTAAAGGTATTTTCCGATCTAATTGCTTTCACGTCTAGTTATTGAATTCTTAATTCGAACTAATTTCTCAATCACAAAAAAAAACATTATCGAAAGAGTGCACTAATATCGGAAAACTTGAGTTTGTTCACATATTATTGACAAATATATAATATGATAATATAATCGGAATCAGTACATTTTTTGGATCATTAGTACAAAAAAGGTAACTTATATTTTTTATTCCACGGCAACTCTAAATTAAAATAAAAACGTCAAAACCGTACTCGCTCTGACGCTCTAAAGCAGAAGTTCCCTAAGTCTTTTTTTTTGTCACGCCACCCCACTGTTTAAAATGAAAATGTCCACGCCCCCATGTATTTTATAAATTCAATTGAAATAATTAATGAGCTCAATCTTCAATCAAATGTTTAATTAAAAAATATATCTACGGACATTTGACAAAAACAAGCTCTTTCGATCTACGGTAATAATTCATTACAGCATAAGTTCTTTGTTTTTACGCAAAACTTATAACACTTGGTACATACTACCAAGTTTCATACATCTGCATTAAATAGTTGCTGATGTATACAAAATTTTGTTTTATTCGCATATGGGAGGCGTGGTTCCGCCCATTTTTTCCTTTGAAAATTACATTTACCCGTATCTACATACATTCATCTGCGTCCAGTAGCTGATGAGATATGATGAATTTGATTTTGGAAGGCGGTCATCGCCCATTTTTCTAAACCAAACTTTGCAAAAACCTTATGTAGACCATAAGAAGCATTTAAAAAACAATTATGTAATCTTTGTGGAAACTCTATTTAAAAAATACTTTTGTTTGAGGGCCATCCTAAGTATTCACTCTAAATAAAATTTGTACGGCCTAAGTTGTGCCTCTTTATATAAAATCCACGTGTTGTAAATTCCATGAGAAACGTTTAAACCGTCTTCGAGAAAATTATATTTAAACAATATTTTTGTATGAGGGGCACCCCAAATAAAAGTTTTATCCAACTGATTTTGATTATTTGTCATTGACAAATGTCAAGTTGTTTTACATACATAGATGTCAAGTTGGTTGGATTAACGATTAATTTTATATGATAACATTAGATTTTAGCTTGTTAAACTACTTCAATTTCATTATCAACACAAAACACATAATTTCCTCAATTCCTTTCTTTTCAAAATTGCTGTATTTTCTGTTTTTCTTTCAATGACAAGAAAGTAAGCCTTAAATCAAATAACGTATTAAATAAAAAATTGAAAATGATACCAAAATCCATGGGTTTTTGCTCAAAAACCTACGTACGTATAGTTTTTAATTGACTGAAATAGTGTCCCATAAATCAGTATAACTTATCGAACAAATAGATTTTGTACCAAAAACTAAAAAAATCTGTCCAATATCTGGCCTTGATTACAAACGTACTTTTTGACTATATCAATAAAAACTGACAAGGGGCAGCAAACGTGGATATATTTTTTTTTATAATATAAACCGCTGTAAGATCCGAAAACTTCTTTCCTCAGCTTTGTGCTAAGCGCCTCTAAAATTGGTGTATAAGTTCCCGAAACAGAGTTTGTTTTAGTTTTTTTTTAATTTTTTTTAGTAAACCGATCGAAAAGGTGAAAACGAAAAGAGCTCTTGTTACTTGTACTTTTAACTTCATTAATAGAAAATAGTATTTTCAACCAATATATATTTTGAAAATACGAATTCTTAAAAAAATTAAATTGCTTTCTTTTGAGTGGCAAGGTTCCCATGACATCTATTTTTAAAAGAACATGTTATATTATGGTTTTGGTTAGGGTGGCTTATATTTTCTAAACAAGTCTAATATGAGGACACTATCTCATTTATTGACACTTCGAAATGATATGATATTGCAGGAAAAATTGTACTCAAATGATTTTAATTATACACCCATAAATACTTAGCTTTTTTAAAATTCAATTTTTTTTTTCATATTGGGATATTTATAAATTACTCTTTAAGCGCGAACTTACAAGGAACTGAATTGTTATTTGAAAAATTAATAAAATTTAGTATTTAAAAATGATTTTAAGCATATAAGCACCGCGAAACGCATTCTGTAAGTCAAATTTTCAACGGCTCTTTCAAGTAATTCATGCAATAACTCGAGTTATTTATGTTTAGTTTCGAAGCAGCAATTGGTTCCGGCTTATCTGCAGAAACCAGTTAACTGTTCGTATTAAAAAAACGGCGGGTTGCACTCTGGGAGTGCGGACAGAAGTGAGAACTTAAAATAATATAATTGAAATTTGTTTTCATGATGCTTTGTAATGTTTATGGAATAATTTTCACCACACCAAGCAACTCATGGCTGTCTCTTTCACACCAGTAAAGAAAAAATAAATGGAGGAAAGCTAATGTCAAGTTTTCAGCTTTTAAAATCCAGTGTCATCCTGTGTCGGTGATGACGTGGAGGAAAGCTAATGTCGAGTTTTCAGCTTTTAAAATCCAGTGTCATCCTGTGTCGTAACTCAATTTATGCATACGCCCAAAAGCACGCAGCAAATTTCTAAAATTACCATATACCAACAACTAAGACAACAACCATGACGTCATCACATGGTTGTTGTCTTGGCTACTGATCTATCAACATACCCTTAAAGCATGCTATATAATTTTAAAAATATTGTCATTGTGACGTCATGAATGTCGGTGTCCTGTCGCCAGTTTATACATTTTTCCTCACCCGCACAGCGTGCCTAAAGAAGTTCTCACTTCAAAAAGTGTCAGCTCCTGCCTTAATAATTATTCCCGGGAAAATAATTTATTTTTTTTTAGGAAAGATTAGCAGAAAATTAATATTTTAGTACTGAAATTTTTCATTGATGAAAAACTGTAATGTGCTGAAATGCATTTTTGGAGTATTAATTGGTTTCCAACCCTCTGATGGTTTGTTTTGGCTCCATTTAATTAATTTATTAGTAAAAATTCCGGCAGTACCGTAAGACATAAATCTCAAAAAGTACATTTTCTTATTGATACAATTAATGGAATAGAAAATATTCTTAACATAAAACATTAGAAAATAATAATAACAATAAAGGTAGCAATGCGGAAGCTGAAGATGGATAAAATAAAAATAAACATGAATTGATTACTTTGTTTGACTACTGTAGAGCCTAAAAACTGCCCTTTTAATAAGCCATTTACGATTTTCGGTTTTCAATTCATTTGGTAATATATTCCATAATTTCACGACACTAACAAAAAATAGTCTTAACGAATTTAAAAAGTTAAAGCTAGGCACTAAAACATTATGGGCGCGACTTGACCGTGTAAAGCACAAATTTTTGTATAAGTTCTCCAGTAAGGGTGTATTGATAGGTTTGTATAAATACACCTATCCCTCGTTTTACACGCACGTTTTCGATCTTACACGGTTTTTAAAGTCAAAATAAAAAAAAAATTATTTAAAAAATGACTAATTTTGACTGCACGCGAATTTGGGAATTCCCCTTTTAGTGTTCAAAGCAAAATTTTATGTGTCTATGAATTAATTTATCTTAAACAACAGAACGAATATCATCATTGTTTACCTACACAGTTTTTATGTTTTTTTTTTCATTTTTCAAATAAATTTAATTATTTTTGTTTTCTATAATTTTCAGCCAAATTCAAAACACTTTGTTGTGGGTTAATGTTTGAAACGAAATACACATTTTATTTCGTATATATCCGTTGTTTTAGTTGTTAGTCTGATTGGTTTTCTGACAATAACTTATTGACAGTCCTAAGCGTTGGCGGATCATTTTTTAGCAAAAGCTTTCAGAGGCTAGTGCTTTTAATCATTTTTTCGTTCAAGAATCGGCAAAGTTTATTCATTAACTTAAATAACGTACTTGTTATAAAAATGTTTTTAAACAAATCTGAAAACGAAATAAACTAAAACCTCTATTTATTTTCTTGACTAGGTTTGTCAGACATGCAGTGGGCGGTGCACCACCATTAAAGAAGATCTCCGCTGTAGTAACTGTTCTGGCAGTGGATTACATAAAGTTCCCCAAACACGTGAAATCACAATTGAAAAAGGTGCTCCCAACATGCTTAAAATCCCATTTCCCGCAGAAGGCAACCAACCGCTCGTAGGGGATCGGGGTGATCTTGTCGTCATGTTAATACAAAAAGAACATCCGGTATTTACGAATCGGCTCTTGAGTTATATGTATGTGAATGGTGTAACTAACCCGACTTTGTTTTATGTACATATATATGACGTATAATGTTATTATTCACTGTGCCTGCAATGTTTTGTGTCAATTTACACAGGGTATTCTATTTTCAAAAATTTTTTCATAATTTAATGCAAGTTAACCTTTGACTAAATAATCTCATTTTTTATCTCAAGCATACTCAGACATCAGTTAAACTTTCCGCAAAATTTTATATAAATTGCACAAATATTTTGGGAGTTATTGATTTTTCAGATTCCAACCCACTGTGCGACGTACATATCGCACACATTCTGCTAAAGAGACACAATTCAAAATTTTTCATTATTAAGTTTACTCGTTAAAACTGTTCATCATACACATATGTATCTACGAGCACAAAAGAGATAAGTTAATTTTTTGCTGTACTTTGCTTGTCAAAAAACAGTTATGTCTCTTCAGATTGTTATGGAAGTTAGGCTGCAATATGCCTATTTGTGTCCTATTTTTAGTTGTGTCGGATTTTAAAACTTAATTTTCACAAGTGGTTTTAAACCATATTCTGTTAGTAATTTTTTCTAAATAATCCACTTTATATCTGAAAAATAGTTCACAAGTTCCAAAACAGCTTTTACGTTTTCTGAAAATTCAAAAATTTTGAGTTGTGCCCCTTTAGTAGAATGTGCTTTCTTGCTTTGTTGATATTACTATTTCTACTGTACTATACTTTTGAGAATAGTATTTTGAAAAGTTATCAAAGAATTTTCGATAAGAATTGAAATTTAATTTGAAATACGAGTAATATTTTTTTTTTTTCTTTACGATTTATCTTTTATTGGTGCTGAAAATAAAACAAAAATGGCACAAGCACGTCAGCCTTCGATACTTTTAAGCATCTTTAATCGGCAACCGCTACCTGTTCACGATATCCACAATGATCCTGATTCAATAGTCGTAGCAATTCATAAGAAACAGGATCAAAGCGAATATAATAGAAGAAAGGAGATAGATGCTGTCGTATTCATACATAATTATATTTTTTCCAGAATCACTCTTGTTAAATCATTCGCAATTGTATGAATTCAAAAAAAGAAAATTTTTCAACGATAATTATGTTTTTCCATTTTAGCTATTTTTCATTGGCAGCGCAATAAGTTATTATTCGACGCCATCTGTTGAGGCACCGCTTACCAATGACAAATTATTATTGTTGCCTACACTGGATCTTACGTTTGTTATTTTATGTTTCCTCATTTATATCTTAACGATACACCAAATGGGTAAGAAACACTTCAATACGGTGATAATTATGGAGATAGTATATACATTGGTTACACTAATGATGATTCTGGTGTCAGCGATCATTGTTGTAACCGATGCAATTGAATCTCATAAGCTAATGAGATTTACCTCTGGGGTAAGTATTTTTGTGAGTGATGTGATCTTGGAAAAGGCACCTTATCTTGTCAGTGTAAAATTTACAGTATAGTGAAAAATTTATGAAAATTGGCGATTTTGAAAATCTGATGAATTATGTACATATTTGAAAAATTTAACGATTTACTTTGATCTTTAAAAACTCATAGATCACTCATAATGGCTTATACTGTCGAAACCATCCGCGTTCTTAATTTAAAACAAAAAAAAAATAACCGAACTACAAATACATACATATGTATATTCTGTAGCCGAACCTTGGACACCGGCGAGACAAGACACCGACCGGAAGGTTCGTCACAGTATCGAAAAACTAGAGAAGCAAATTGTCAAATCCTTCCTTCGAAAATTTTTTAGAATTAGCTTTAATTTTTTGAAATTTATAAATTCTAAATAATTTTCTATATTTTAGTGTTTGGCATTTGTGGCTATGGCATTTCAAATATGCAGTAGCATTATAACATTATTAAAGTACCGTCCTATCCCAAGCAGACGTTCAATATTGGCAGAAACGAATAAAGGTCGAAATATAAGGCGATCTAAACGAGTAAGTCGAAGTAGTCAACGCGAAAGTAACATACTAGAAGGAAAATTGAACGTTAAAGTTACTAAGTTTTAATAGTTTGTATTTGTACAAAAACAAAAAGTTTTAATGCATGTATTAATAAATAAAAAAAACAAAAATGATTAATAACTAGTAATGTAAATTAATAATAGCGAGATACCAAATTTTACTCAATTAGTATCTTGCTTAGTTTTGTCATAACCGTGATTTCAACAGATACACAGACAGACGGACATACCTGCCCCTCCCCCCCTTATATGCGTTACAAACCGAAATGACAAAGTGAATTTAGACCGATTGTAGGGTACATAATTTTTTTTTTAATTAAATTCACCGCCATTTTTACATTTTACATACTAGATTGCATCGATGTTTTTTTCAAATATGAAGTAAGCACATTCTGTTAATAAAAGTCGATCGCTACACGGGCGGACAACGTGTTTTCATTATAAAAATATTGGCAATTCGTTAATTGGGCCATTGAAAAACAAGAAAAAAATGAGAATTTTTTCAAGGAAATTATTGGAATTGGCCACCAAGATCATTGGATTTTGTAACCATCAAATTGCACCATATAAAATTTCCTTTTTTTGTGTTTTAAACAAAAAAATAAAAATGTACTCACCTGGTCACTTTACACTTCTTTTGCTTAACATAGGTGATAACAGTTTATAGAATAATATACCTCTTCATCATACCGCCTCCACAATAGTTGGTAGCTCTGAAATTTATTTTAGAAAATTTCAATAAAATTGATGGCTTGTAAAACGCGCAGCCAAATCGTTCTTTCTGAAGAAAAATTCAAACCAATCGGACGTTCCAAAGTGATAGTTAAAATATCATTTGGTTGGGAGGGTGAAGACGTGCGTATCTCTAAACCAGCTAAGAGGTACCTTTGTTAAATTAGATGCCTCCGGTAATAATTTTTTTTTTTATATTTGGCCCCGTTTAACTTTTTGCATTTAGAAGGATTGTTTGTTTAATTTTAAATTTTAATGGGGCACTTAGGGACTCTATAAAAAAAAGCGTAGAGTAGCTCAGGTTTTCGGGTAATAGTAAGAGTCAACGAACCCCCCCCAAACCGACAGCTTGCTTATTGCATCAATAGGTTCCGATCCGGCCTTCTATTCCACACCAGAGGTTTCTAGTCTTTGTCAACAGAAATGCGTTTTTGTATGCATTCTGTCTTAAGCTTGCCTTAGCCTCCAGTTAATGTAGTCGCGCATGACATTCGCATTGTTTGCGACTACTTCTCCCATATGCACATACACGCTATTACAATTTCTTCTCATGGGGTTTCTTGAATCAAACTATTCAACAGCTCAAAGACAACATAATCGAGCAAATATCACTAATTGAATCATTATGCGGAAAAATTATTCAAATTTTGGTAAAAGGTTGACAGCCTGCCGAGCTAGCAGGGGAGGTAACTCGAACGACATTCTTCTTCATTACTAACCGGAAACAATATACTTTGATTTCCAAAAAAAATAAATACAGATTTAACACAATTTATGTGTTTTATTTCAATTTAAAAAGATACCTTAAACCTTCAACCAAAAAACATTGAGAGTGGTTGAAAAGTTGAGGTGAAATTTTGATCCGTAATTGCACTAGCGATTATGAAAACTCCATGCCCATTTGGACGAATCTTAAATAGGTCACTGGGGAATTTTTTATAATGACGCCCTTCAAAAGAGGTATGTACATTTTTGAGCGATTATTTACAAGAAAGCTTTGTAGAAACTAAAATAAAAATTACTTAAATTTCTGAGATTCTGCAGAGGTATAGAATAAGTTAGGTTTGGCAGGATTGGAATCTAATGAGACATAAATGCGTGCACTATGTAGTCTTATCTACACAAATCTATTGATCTGGACAATAAAACTTGCCATCCAAAATCCTTATCAGACTTTGAATGGAATTCAGATGATGATCTGCCCCTAGCAATTGCATGCCCCAGTAGCTCAACTGAAATAGTTGACCTACTTGACGAAATATCTCTGGATGTATATATTGATAAGGAATGACGATACGATTGAAGAAGACGATATCGAGAACAGCGATGGCGATTAAAATTAAAATCAAGATCCAATAATTCGACAATCTCAAGCTATATCCGCGTTTAATACGTGTATTAAATATTCAGAAGAGCAGGATTTTACCGCCGGGACATTTTAGAACTTGTTAGTTTGAAAGATGTTGCATACAAAAAGAAAAATGAAACAAAACTTTGACAAATGAAATTTTCTAATTATTACAAACTCACTAAAAACGTTGATTACATAATAAAAATAAAGTTTTAAAGAATAAATATTTTAGATTTATTAAAAATTAGAAGCTCAGTACTATCTATAATTTTTAAATAGAATTTTCTCGAAGATTTCATGACTATTTTTTAAGTGCTTCTTATGCTCTATGGATGGTTTTTGCAAAGTTGGTTTAGAAAAATGGGCAATGACACGCCCTCCAAAATTAAATTCATCATATCTCATCAACTACTGGACGCAGATGAATGGGACTTGGTACATATATAAAAATTACGGACAAAAGTAAGCTTCAAAGAAAAAATGGGTGGTACCACGCCTCCCATATGCGAATAAAACAACATTTTGTATATTTCAGCAACTATTTGATTCAGATGAATGATACGTATAAAAGACAAAAGCGGTAACGAATTAAGCTCATCGCCCCACCTACTAGTACACTGAGAAATCAATATGTTTGAATATATCAAACGCATATTTCATATAGTGCAATTAAATATTTGATTGAGTCAAACATAAAATGTTTCAACCACCACTTATCACTATTTGATCCGAATACAATATGTTTGGCTCAAATAAATATTTGATTGTTCTATATGAAATATGCGTTTGTAATATTCAAACATATTGTTTTCCTTGTGTAGGGGCATAACAACTTCTGTCAGGCCTGCTATACGTATGTATGTAAGAGAGAAGGGACAAAAGTTAGTTTCACTGGAAAAATGGGCTATGTTTCCCTATTATATTCCATCGCATGAGTTCATAAAACATCACGCCACCTACCGTAAAGGGCAGAACAACCTCAGTTTTTAATATTTTTGATTTTTTGTGACTTAAATTATATCAGTTCTTGCACAATGGAAAGTGAAATGGTCTCAATTTGGTAGGGTTTTTGAAAGTGAAAAATGAGGACCTTTTTTTTAGTGAATTAAACTAAATCGATGTAGTAAATTTGAATGTGTAGGTTGAAATTTTAACAGTTTTGACAAATGTATGTATATCTCATTTTGCTAGAGTTCTTGAATGTGAAAAGTGAGGCCCTTTTTTTTTTGTAAGGTAGGCGAAATCTTTGCTCAAAACCAAAAATTTTTTCTCTAGGAGCGCAAAATTGCGACATAATTTTTCATTGGAAAATAAGTCATGAAATAAACTTCTAATATTGACACAGATTTATTTATCTATTTACTAATTTAAAAAGTCTCATTAAATTGAATTTACTAATTAAATTTATTCGTCGTGTAAAAAATTTTGGAGTAGACATTTAATAACTGTTATCTAAAATGATAAATAACGAATCTATAACTAAAATATGGGTCAATCAAGTATCTGAAACTAGAAGTTTGTTTAAAATGATTATAGATTTTTAAATATATAATTAATTTATTATATGTTAATCTCAAAAGGTTCACATTCATTTTATAACGAGGATGATGACGATAGCGAGCCAGAGGATGAAGAAGTTCTTATATCACAAAAAACAAGCAAAAGCAGACATAACTTAGCCGGAGGCAATGTGACTTTGCTGGATATGGTACTCTCAGTTGGCGGTTTTGCAAAGTTGATTGCAAGTGTATGGCAAAATTAAATTAATTAAAAATATGAGTGGATGAAGGTGGATACGAATATAATTAAAATTTTACAGAAATGAGTTTTCATCTCATACATTTATTATGGAGTATAACATCTTCGTTCGCTTGTTTCTTTAATTTTTAATATAAAATTGTGCGGTTTGAACGTTTCCTGATATGCTTATAAAAATGTCACATATGTAGTACCTTCTGCCACTCATGTCTTCAATTTTCTATATGTACGATATTTTAAATATACAAAAACTTCTCTAACTATATTACAGATAATGTTTCTATCTAGCGCACTGGTTTTTAACAATGCCACCTGGGAAGATCATATAACGCCAAATAGAAAATTAAGTAAAGCGCATATGTTTTATTTGATTTTGCCTGCATGTGATGTTAGTTGCGCTATTGCGGGTCCAGTTGTCTATATTGGCTTACTGATTTTAATGGCGAGAGGACATATACGCAACATGATCGTTTTGGATATCTCCTATACGCTTATTGTTTTGCTAATGAGTTTGTTAGCTTCAATGGTTACAATGCCTGAAGTTGGAGATGTGCACATTAATGCAGCGGTAAATAAATTCTTGCAATATTTCACGAATCAGTCATTTAGAAAAGAGTTTATCTTCAAATTTTCATATATTACAGGATATACAACATATCCCTAGTGCATGATATTCAGTGTTGTAGGCACATTTTTTCTCGTAATAAAAAATAAAACCTGATACAATGACACCCATACAATATTTATTGGGGGAGTTAGGAGTTACCAAAAAAATGTTAAATGGCACTTTGAAATAGGGTCAAAAAGGGTTAAAAATAAAAATCTTAAATGTTTTTTTATCCGGTTTCGAACCGTTTGGGCTTTTGATTTTCGCAAAAAATCCAAATAAGAAGCACCCTAATGTACCGATCAAACCAAAATTGATTTTTCAACCATTTCGAAATGAATCAAACAACCTAACGTGCCCACATCCGACTTATCAGAAAAAAGAAGACCCATTTCAATTGTAGAATTTTGAAGCCTTGAGACGGAAAACACCCAAAAGTTACTTTAAGAAAAACTTGGAGTTGATCTCTTTCAAAATGTTTGATTCACTCAAAGAATTTCAGAGTCTGACAATTGAAGTAACATCACAGACCTAACCATTAATATAATACATAATAATAGACTTTATGGATTATGTGAATCACAACAGAATTACCGTATTTCATATAAGTTGCGATAAAGACTGCAGTATTCCAATTATTTTACGATATATAAAAAACTAGAAGACTTATTTTGCCGGTGATCTTGTGGCATCTTTATTATAAGGTGAAGGCAATATATCGCATTTATTGAGAATGGTAAAAGTCTAGAGCAAAAAGCATATACTTATGTGCTGTGTCTAAGACTTAACTCCATAAGAAACATTAGGCAAACTGAGTGTCTTAGAGAAAAAATAGGATAGAACGATTGACTCTTGTAACCTTTGCAAGTATATATATTAAATTAAATTGTAACTAAATTTTGTATTACATCCAGATAATGATGATGACTGGTACACTAGTGCAAGTGGTAAGCGGTTTTTCAACACTGATTAAATATTGCCCGCGTCCACGCCGACACCACGCTCTCTCAGGCTCTCAAATTTAAATTTGTAAAGGTACAACGATATTCAAAAATAAATTTCATTGTAATATACGAAGTAAGACAGATCATTCAAATTAGATAGTAATGTAAAACTATATTTTTATATTGATATTCTATATTGAATATATCATATGTAAAAGAAAATCAATTTATAATTTTGTATGTAGATAGTAGCGTTTGCATGGGAATTTTGTATGGAGACTGCACACCATAACTCGCGATTGATTTGATTTAGATGGCGTTGCGCAATTAACTTTAGGAGGATAACGTCTGCCGGTCCAGGAAGGGAATAGTAATGGGTATATCGGCTAGAACAGAGAGAGCAGAAGAATAACTGCCGGGTGCACAAGTATTTTATAAAATGCTTGCACTTTACTTTATACTCAAATCTTTTTCAATTTGTTGTGCACAAACAGCCATCATTTCAGACTTAACGCGTTGGAAACTTTCAATTGCCAATTCCTTAGCTTCAGGCCAATTGCCTAATTCACGATATATTTGACGACAAAATTTCATGCGGAAATTCGAATTAGCAAATGCAATGATTTCATCAAAGCGTTTCATTAATTGTGCTCTAATACAAAGAAGCATAAAGCGGAAGCGAACTTCAGAATTTTGCGTGTTTTTAATCAAATAAATGCTTTCGAGTAAATTAATTTTTTCCTCATTTAGCTCAACAATGTCCTTGAATTCGATAAGTTTTCCCAAAAAGTCGATAAGCTGATGAGAGGAAATCTTTTGTTGCGCATCAGTGTTGTCTTTAAGTTCTGCATTAGTTTTGGTGCTCCAAAGTGTGGCTAACTGTTTCGAAACAATGGCAAGAGTCTCATCAAATCTACAATGAATAATAATTTATCTTTTAACTACAGAAAACCTACAAGACAAAAAGTAAACTAACTTAGGAATAATTGGTGGCATACCCTCCTGATATAACCACAAATCCCAGTCGATTTCGTTAAGTTTATCTTTTTTATCAGGAACTTCACTGAAATAGTCATATAGCGTAATCTTAAAATCATCAGTAACAATTGATTTATAGGCGTATTTCTGCAAATATGAGCGTAAAAATGGCTCGAATACTTCAGGTCCACCAAGCAGTTCTTCAATATAGCGCAAAAACGTAGAACCTTTATTATAAGGCACAAGTGAATATGCATCATCAGGACCGATATTGGAGAGGTCAACTACCAATTTTGTTAGTTCAGGGCTGCTAGCCAGCTGGGTACGCAACTAAAAAAAATAACTCATTATTAATTTTTGAACCCAATCTCTCCGCTTACTAACATTCTCTTGCAAATCTGTCAGATTACGCAACATATGAAAATCTTGTACTTGCGCTCCCTGTAAGCGTCCAATAATTTTTGTTTCAATAAAAACGGTAAAACCTTCATTCAACCAATAGTGTTCAAAATTCTTCATGGTCACTAGATTTCCAGTCCAGCTGTGTGCTATTTCATGTGCGATCACGTCTGCTAATGATTTGTCACCTGCCAGCACTGTTGGTGTTACGAATGTCAAACAAGGATTCTCCATACCGCCTAAAGGAAATGATGGTGGCATCACCAGTATATCATATTGTTTCCATACATAGGGTCCGCAAATATCTATTGCTGTCTTCATCATAAGATCAGTATCAGAAAACTCTCTTGCGCTGGCATCAACAATACCCTCTTCAGCCCATACACGTGAATTTGGACCCAAAGGGCGTGATGTTAAGTTGCCAATTGCAATGGCCATCAGACATGCGGGTATGGGTACTTCCTGTTTGAAAGTTGTAATACCTTCGGATTTCTTGTCAACCAGTGCGCTCATTAGTGCAGTCAATTCTTTGGGATGTTCTAAGGTTGCAGTATAGGTAAATTTTACAGCTGGTGTATCTTGACAAGGCAAAAAAGAACGCGCATGTATGGGTTGACACTGACTATATACGTAAGGATCTTTCTTGTCAAGAGTTTGTTCAGGTGTTAACCATTTTAGACCACTAGCGTTGCTAGATGACTCGTAATCAATACGTACAATTAGTCTGAAATATCAAAGAAAAAAGGTGAATTATTTAATAAAACCCAATTAAGCAATGTATAAAAACAAAAACAGAAGACATTATGATAGGTCGAGCACTCATATGAATCTCACTAACAAGCCCTTAATTATCTCCATTGAGTGAGGTACACATCAGAAGATCGAAAAAGTGGCACAAAAGCGATTTTTGGCGATTTCTATATTATTATTTGTTGTTCAGAAAAATGTTTTGGGGGAGTTTGTTATTGATGGATTGTAGATCATAAATATCGATAAAATCAATTAATTAAAATCAAAAATTATCGTATGATACATATGTTGTGGACGAACTGTTTTTAAAGTAAAATGGTAATGAACCAGTCCTATTGACAGCTCGTGCATTATAGCCACATACATTTATGTACATTAGTACGTGTTTATAGTGTTTTTGGGACCCGTTTTCTTAAAATGTTAAATTTATAGGAAAATAGAATATTCCTTTTGAAGGTTCATTAATATCTGAAGTCGATAGAGATTTTATAATGAACCAATATAAATCTGATGCAAACTGCTTAGCTCTTACATATCTCAAATTCACGTAAAAGTTTTTTAAGTTAATTTTCTTAACCAAGTAGAACCGTGTTATTCGGTAACAGTTATAATAAACAAATAACTCTGCTGTTTTATAGGAAATTTTTTAAGGTACAAAAAGTATCAGTTTTTCCAATACACTTTTCCGTTGAGCGAATGGTTCAGGAGAAATTGGAAAAACTGATTTTCAGTCACCGTTCTCTACCATTGTGATTCCGATTTATCTTGATGGGGATAATTTAAGGGCTTGTTAGCGAGATATATACGAGATAATACTTTCTTTTACGACATGTTGACTAACATAAATATCACAAGGCTTAAAAATTGATTATTTCTTATATTATATATGTATGTACATATGTAGCTAACGAAGATAAGAGGTTAGCTACTTTGTGTAATCATTAAGATGTCTCACAACAAAAAAGTAATTGTTATCAAAAAAAAAAAAGTATAATGAAGATTAAATCACATTTTAGTAATATTTGGCATATAAATATTGTATACATGTCTAGATTACACAAATTTATATAAAAAGGATTTAACGACGATATTGGCCCGTAATAACTTTTCATCTAAATCAATCAATCCGACCTGAGTTTGACACTATTTTACAATTCGTGGATTTAGTATATTGTGAAAATGGTCGGTCATTGAAACCTTTTTGTAAATCTGCTCTGAAATCAATATGAACCGATGCAAAACTATTTCGGTTAGTACAGTAAAAAAGTGTTCACTAAAATGTGAACTTATTGCCGCACATTAGCACGAAAACCTTTACTTCGATTGGGAAGCGTTTGGAATGAGCTAAGAGGCACCAATTCAGAAAATAGAAGAGGCTACACGCATTCCTTGGATTGATATATCGAAGCTTAAACGCTTTGGGTCAAAAATGTTAATGTTATTCCGACGCAGCGCTGGATAAGAAATGCAGGCAGATTGAGTAGTGCCCACGGCAAAAAACAGTGGTGGTTCCGTTACTGTCTGCGGAGGTTTCTCTGTAAAGGAAGCAGTGTCTCCAATGACACCGTAATTACGGTAGATCCACCGTAATTTGGCCCAATCTATCGTCTACCGTAAGCATCCATTACGGTGTCGTATTCCACCGTAATTTCGCTTACGAATCACCAAGCGGCTTTTTTTAGTTTTATTGCTCAGTGTGCTCTCTCTGCCCCACTCTAATGCAGAATGTGAGTGTATTTTTAGTCATGTCAACCACATGAAAACGAAAAAAATAAATAAATTGTTGACAAAGACAATAAAGGGCAATATTTTCGCCCAACAATCCATAAAAAGGATTGGCAAAAATTGTGTTGAATTTAGGCCAACCAGTGCCATGATCCAAAAATTGAAACTTTCCATTTATGAAAAAGATGTTGTCTTATTAAAAGATTCGGACTCAGAATAACTGTAAGTAGGTTTTTTCATTTAGATATATGTATGTGCATTTCCACAGAAATTAACATTTTAGCCGGCCACGTTTTCGATTTGTATTTGGAGCACATCCTTCAGCTATGGTTTTTCTTGAAGTTACATATATTTTGAATTAATATTCAATTTTGAACAATTAAAATTCACAAATCTATTTTTTAAAATTGAATTTTAAGTAAGAAATACGTACTTTTTGTTTTTTAAAATTGAAATTTTATGTTGTTGTTTTTTAAAATTGAAATTTTATGTTGACAACTAGTCACAAAAACTAGTTTTTCTGATTCTGACCACTATATTGTTGTGATAGTGAATTTTATGCAAATTAATAAAAAAATAGTTTTACATATTTAAATTTTATAATGGTCACTTTTTATGTTTAATACGGTGAAAAAACGAATTTTAGTACAAAAGGCTTATTGTACGGTCACTACAATAAGCCTTTTTTAGAAAAATTCGTTTTTTCACCTTATTAAAATAGTTTTACGTTAATTACATATAATATTCTGTTTTTATCCTGTACAAATATTCTGAGCAGTGTATAATAACACCATAATTTACACCGTAATTTTTATACTGATGCACCGTAATTTACTTCAAAACACGGTAATTCAACCCTAGACACACGGTAATCTAAAAATTTTAGTTGGAGACACTGAAAGGAAGAGAATTCAGTGTGCACCGCTGGTAAAATGATAGACCACAAACTTATTTTAGAGCAATATACTCTGCCGCCTGTTCTTAATTGGAGACATATTTATGTATAATGCAGCAGGAAAACGATCCCAAATCCATTTTAAACAATGCAGGGAGGCTCTTGCAAAAAAAAAGTGCCGAAAGTGTTTTGGTATATATGAGACAACCGATACAAATCCCGCTCAACTCCTATGGGACAAGCTAGTTTGACGAGCCTGATACTAAGATTTTTTATCAAAAGAAATTATATTGAGCACATTGTTGAATTATCACACGATATAACCCAAAAAATGAATTTCAAGATTGCATCGCTTAGTTAGAAAGTGTTACAATGTAAAATTTGAAGTTTTTTAACAATAACACTGCTTAGGCAATAAATATGTAGAGTAGGTAATATAAATTATATATATTATAAACTACTGTATTTTCTCACTTTATTATTTTCAAATTAAAAAAACAATAAATAATAGCACCATATTGAAGACGAATCCAACAAAGAAAGTGGTCAGTAATGTTAACAATTTTATAAGAAAGTGAACTGCACTAGCACAGAAGGCATCCGAAAATACCAAAAATCGCTTATAGAAGGGATATCATGTACAAAAATTCAGAGTAAAAATGCTGTTATTAAATGTTTTTTATTAAATTCGAACCACGAGCTCGGCAGATTTAATTTTATGTTGGACAAATTTTCTCTACACAGGCCTTAGTATGCCCTTACATAGGTTACTTCACTATAACTTCTGATGGGTTTGATAATACTAAAAAAATTACATCCGATTGATTTTTTACAAAGTAAAGAATGAATAATATGGTTTGATGGTTGTTCCCAAATCGAATTTTTTTTTTTTTTGTTCAGAAATTACTAGAGAGCTCAAATATCGTCAGAGGTAAATTTTTTTTTTATAATAATAAAATAAATAAAGTTTTAAATAAATAAACATTCACTAAGTGAAAACGCACTGTTATCCTAAATTTTTAAGATAACCTCCGATCGAGCTGAAAGTATCCCAAAAATTATTTCGAAATCAGTCACTTTTTGCACCCCGGCAATGTCACAAATCAAAAAAAATTAAAAAAATTAACGATCCATTGTGTATAACTAAATCGAACTTACTCTCCTAGTGCAGCACCTTCTGGCAACTCTAGTGTTAATTTAGATCCAATTTCAGGAACGGGATCGCTAACGAAATATTTAATTGGTAGCTCACTGCCAGCGCAAAGTATGAAAGCATTCGAGATGTTAATATCACGTACATCAAGTAGCTTAAAGGAGACAGAATAAATTATTGTACAAATTGTAATTAACAAACAACTAAGGAAAGATTGAAATAAAAATTCGAAAAAACTGAAAATACGCAACTTAAGTTTATTATTTTTTCTCTTTAAGGACTTTCCTTTTTATTCATATTTAAATAGTAATCAATTAAAAGTGAGTTACTTACAATAGTTTGAAGATTTTTCTCCAATACATTAAATTTATGTGTCACACTTCCCTTCAACTTAGTGTTGGCGAAATCCACTTGCCAATACAAAGAACTGTGTACAGTGTTTATCTTTTCCGGTTCCGCATAAGAACTTTGATCAACTTTACCAAGACGCACCATGTCGCGAAGCTCTCACGGTAAACTGAAGGCGGCTGAAGAAAAGAGGTGACGACTTGTGATGAGTTCAGCGAACGCTTCGAAACTGAAAAGAGCAATGAGCGAGAGTTGGTTGTGCACGTAAAGTTGTGATTAAATGTTTAATCTTATCGAAAACTTAGGATAGAAGTATTATATTTTTCCAAAACGAGATAGGAAATCGGCCATTAGCTAAAGATTAGCAAATTATGGTTACGATATGCGTGCAAATTTTATAAAAATTGGTGTTTCATGATATGATGATACGTAAAACATAAACATTGGCCGAGTTCATTAGAAGTACCAAGCAAAAGTGTGCGCTTTTGGGTGAAAAAGTGTCAACTGGTTGGTGGTTATTATCAGATAAAAATTCAAAATATTTTTATCGATCTTCTACAAGTAGTATGACAGAACATTGTACACATCACTTGCCCGTGTTTTAGTTTTTTATTTATTTTCATATTCTGCGTTTGTTTACGTTTCTTTACGATAGCATGTGCTGGCATCGTAATACGACACTTACTTATCAGGTTGGCTTGCATTTATCTGGTGCAGCAATAAGTGCAATGATCAATTCAAATATAAGCATGGATGTTTCTTATAGTTTGTAAAAGGTTCTTAGCATAGCTTGGTTTGGAAAAAGTAAGCAATGCCACCCACTCCCATATAAGAGAAGAATTAAATTCCTAATGTCTCATAAACTATTTGACTTGAAACTTGGTGTGTGTATGTATATAAAAATAGAGGCAAAAGTAAGATGCAATGAAAAAATGGGTAGTGCCACGCCTCTAAAATGAGAAAAGACCAACATTTTTCATAATTCTGCAACTATTTGACGCCGATGAATGAGACTCGGGACATATACAAGACAAGGACTATAACCAAATTATACTCATTCAAAGGTTCCACGCATTCCAATGATTTCCAACAAATCAAATGTTCATTTATGCACCAAATTGAAGAAGCAAAAACATTGCTTATCCACTCGTATTAACCCTCTGCAACTGACGTGCCCTAATTTTAGCAATACTACTGACGTGGTAGTCTTATAGACAGACACCTTTTTAAAATTGATTTTTTAGTCATTTCAGTATTAAAACCTATTAAGTTTTGTTTAATTATAAAAATGAACACCTGACAATTCATGTTAATGTAAAAACGGCGAACATAATACGTTTGTTAAAATTATATGCTTTATTCAATTTGGTGCCATACAAACGAAAATTCAACTCTTTACTTAAGGATTAAAAAAAATATTGTTGTTAACAATTTTTAAGGAACATTGGTACTGAATATAAATAAACACCTTTTAATTCACATGCCTTTCAAATTTCCGCAAAATCGCACGGTGAGATCAGCGGCTATCCAGACACAAAAATTAAATTTTTTGTTGGCAATTTTCGCATTTACTGAGGTGTAGTCTCATAGACACTATTCCACGGGTAAAGATATTTTAACGCCGAAACGAACTTCGCTTTCAGACGAGAACTTCAACATATTAATGGTCATGAAGTGGAATATCCATATTATGCCAGATGACTAAATTAAACACTCCAATTATGTCTTTTTTTGTTCCTAACCTGTTGACTTCCAGAACCCAAACCAACAGTTTGTATAAGATCACTAACGCAAAGATATAAAAAATTCAATTTTTATCGCGGGTTAACGGATTAACGTTAACTTGCGTTAAATCTTCCAAAATGTAACGCTTTAACGATTAACGAAGTTAAATGTTTAAGTAACGGATAAGCGATTAACGAAGTTAAATATTTGATTAACGGTGCCAAGCTATGCTTCTTACATACTAAATTTCGTGTATTTATCTCTAATAGGATGGAAGATATGATTTTAGAGCGCAAAAATTACAAAATTCCCACTGTGCGGCGCACAGTTGCTCATTTTAACCTTACCCGTTGCAAAATTCAAAACTTCTGAACGAATGTATCGACAGTATATTTCTATAGCTTTTATGGTGCCAAATTTTGCGTGGGTAATTTTACAGAGTGCGAATATAAGTTTCTGAAGAACAAACAAAAAATTTTAAATACATTCCAAATTACAAGAAGAATGTTATTTCTAAGGACACAAATTTAAATTTCGATATTCATGAAATAAAAATAATATTACAGTAATAAAAAAATATATATTTTTATATTGAATTTGCATACAATATATTTAAAATATAAAAAAAAAAATCAATTTTTAATGTTTTATAAAATGCTTGCATATTGCGCACACGTATGTATAACAATAGAAAGAAATTTTATTGGTTTCACCTTACTTTAAGCCCAAATCTTTTTCGATATTTTGTGCGCAAACAGCCATCATTTCAGATTTAACGCGTTGGAAACTTTTAATTGCCAATGGTTTAGCTTCGGGCCAATTGCCTAAATCACGATATATCGGACGACAAAATTTCATGCGGAAATTCGAATTAGCAAATGCAATGATTTCATCAAAGCGTTTCATTAATTGGGCTCTAATACAGAGACGCATAAAGCGGAAGCGAACTTCAGAATTTTGCGTTTTTTTAATCGAATAAATGCTTTCGAGTAAATTAATTTTTTCCTCATTTAGTTCAACAATGTCCTTGAGTTCGATTAGCTTTCCCAAAAAGTCGATAAGCTGATGAGAGGAAACCTTTTGTTTCACATCAGTGTTGTCTTTAAGTTCTGCATTCGTTTTGGTGCTCCAAAGTGTGGCTAACTGTTTCGAAACAATGGCAAGAGTCTCATCAAATCTACAATAGATAATAATTTATTTTGTAACTACAGAAAGCTAACAAGACAAAAGTAAACTAACTTTGGAATAATTGGTGGCATACCCTCCTTATTTAACCACAAATCCCAGTCAATTTCGTTAAGTTTATCTTTTTTATCAGGCACTTCACTAAAATAGTCATATAGCGTAGTCTTAAAATCATCAGTAACAATTGATTTATAGGCGTATTTCTGGAAATATGAGCGTAAAAATGGCTCGAATACTTCAGGTCCACCAAGCAGTTCTTCAATATAGCGTAAAAATGTAGAACCTTTTATATAAGGCACAGTTGAAAATGCATCATCAGGACCAAGATTGGAGAGATCAACTACCAATTTTGTTAATTCAGGACTGTTAGCCAGCTGGGTACGCAACTAAAAAAAAATGAAGTTATTATTAATTATTAAAACCAATCTCTTTGCATCCTAACCGTCTCTTGCAAAACTGTCAGATTACGCAACATTTGAAAATCTTGTGCTTGCGCTCCCTGTAAGCGTCCAATAATTTTTGTTTCAATAAACACGGTAAAACCTTCATTCAACCAAAAGTGTTCAAAATTCTTATTTGTCACTAGATTACCAGTCCAACTGTGCGTAATTTCATGTGCGACCACGCCTGCTAATGATTTGTCACCAGCCAACAGTGTTGGTGTTACGAATGTCAAACAAGGGTTCTCCATACCGCCGAAAGGAAATGATGGCGGCATCACCAGTAAATCATATTGTTTCCATACATAGGGTCCGCAAATATCAATTGCTGTCTTTAACATAAGGTTAGTATCAGAAAACTCTCTTGCACTGGCATCAACAATACCCTCTTCAGCCCATACATTTGAATTTGGACCCAAGGGGCGGGATGCTAAATTGCCAATTGCAATTGCCAACAGGTATGCCGGTATGGGTACTTCCTGTTTGAAAGTTGTAATACCACATTCTGATTTCTTGTCCACCAGTGCGCTCATTAGTGCAGTCAATTCCATGGGATGTTCTACGGATGCAGTATAGGTAAATTTTACCGCTGGTGTATCCTGACAGGGCAAAATAGAACGCGCATGTATGGGCTGACATTGACTATACATGAAAGGATCTTTCTTGCCAAGTGTTTGTTCTGGTGCTAGCCATTGTAGACCACTAGCCTTGCTAGATGACTCGTAGTCAATACGTACAATTAGTCTGAAATATTGTAGGAAAAAGGTAAATTATTGAATCAATTAAGCAATGTATAAAAACAAAAAACAAGGAATTATAATAGGTCAAGCGATCATTTGAATCTCACTAATAAGCCCTTAAATTATCCAAAATGAGGGATGTCGGCGTCCACATAAAAAGGTCAAAAAGGGTGGCTCAAAAGCAATTGTTGCCGATTACTATTTTATTATTTGCTGTTAAAGAAATTATTTTGACAGATTGTAACTTTGCCATGTAAAATGTCTATAAATTTGTAGTATGTACTTTCAAGTCACTTTATGCGAAAAATACAATTATCAATAAAAAGCGATCGCATTTTTATAAACGACAAATTAAAACAATTTTTGTGCCAAACATGGTCTTTAGTTGATATATACATATGTTACATATATAGTATATCCAAAACCAGTGTGTTAGCGAAGCTTGTGTGGACATAGTATATGAAGGCCGCCGCGATGACGGTATTGGACATAAACTATATTGAACTTACTCTCCTAATGCAGCACCTTCTGGCAACTCTAGTGTTAATTTAGATCCAATTTCAGGAACGGGATCGCTAACAAAATAATTAATTGGTAGCTCACTGCCATCGCTGAGTATGACGGCATTTGAGATGTTGATATCACGTACATCAAGTAGCTTAAAGGAGACAGAATAAATTATTGTAAAAATTGTAATTAACATAAAACTATGAAAACATTAAAATACAAAATCGAAAAAAATGAAAATACGGGACTCATGGTAGAATTATATTAGTTAGTTAGTTAAATCATGACGGAACTTAAATTTATTATTTTCTTCTCTTTAGGGACTTTCTTTTCAATTCTTATTCTAATAATTTATTCAATTGAAAAGTTAGTTACTTACAATAGTTTGAAGATTTTTCTTCAATACATTAAATTTATGTGTTACATTTCCCTTGAACTTAGTGTTGGCGAAATCCACTTGCCAACTCAAAGAACTGTGTACAGTGTTTATCTTTTCCGGTTCCGAATAAGAACTTGGATCAACTTTACCAAGACGCACCATATCGCGAAATTGTAAAGTATAAACTGAAGGCGGTTAAAGAAATGAACTGACGACTTGTGATGAGTAAAGCGAACGCTTCGAAACTGAAAAGAGCAATGGGCGAGAGTTGACTGAGCACTTAAAATTGTAATTAAAGAACAGGTTTACTTTAGCTTGCATTCTAAAATTTTTTTTAGGGGTAATAGGGGGTGAAAAGCAAAAAAAAAAAGGGTTCTTCGGATCTAGTTTTAGAGAAATAGCCATCGGAAGTCGCGAATACAGCTTTTGTAAAAATCCTTATAAGTTGGTAGCCCCTAAATGGATATCAAAAATATGCAAGTCAAAAGAAAGATAATTTAATGGCATACAATAATGGTGAGTAAGTCTTTGAAATTTAACCTATAATTTTGGAGATATGACGATTTTTCATGAATTTTGACCAATTTTCTTTTAAAAAAACGTTATTTTTTCCAAAAAAAATGTGTTTGTAACCTATAACTTTTTTAGCTTGTTATAGTATATCGTTTGTTTTAAATTTTTGAATATTTACCCCCTTTTTGACCGAAAAACAAAAAAATTTATTCAATGTATTTTTATGAAAACTATGTGTTTATGAACAAAAACCTGCAAAAACAACCACAACAACAAAAACAACCACAATTATTATAAGACGATTCTCATTATAAAAATTAAACATTATTTAATCGAACTTACATTTAAAAATTTTTAAATTTTTACTTATTGATCAATGCTATTTTTTATTCAACAAACATGACAAAGATGACAAATGGAACAATTTTAACCTGGTAATTGGTGACCGATTTACCGATTTTATTCTAAAATAATCGAATAAATAATGTTTAATTATAAATTAGTCAGTCGCTAATATCAACTTTTTTCAAATTCAAAATTTTTATTAAAAATCGGGTGCGCGATTTAATGTCAAAACAAAAGAGAAACGCGCAATTATATTATGTGCAAGACTTACCATGGTAAAAATTATATAATATGTATACTAAGTTCAATATTAGTTATAATATAGTGAGATGAAAAAGCACCGCAGTCGAAAAATTTTTATTAAAAACCGCGATTTTTGTGTTTTATATAATTTTATAATTACTTGAAATGTAAGGTTGTATTGAAAAAAGAAGCGCCGCAGGCGTCTTATAATAATTCTGTGGTCACAATCGATAACCGCCTAAGTCGACATAAGACAGAATTGAGTTATTTATGCTACCATACTCTACTAACAGAACATTATATTTACATGAAACCCCTATTTCTTTAACAATATTTTTTAAAAAGATATTAATAAAAACATACTGATTTAAGTCGTATTGGAGTCCTATTACATTTACAATAAGCGCCAAAATATACTTAAGAAAATGTTTTTATAAAATGTTATTATTTTTAAAATAGACTATAATGACTTAAGCGGTTCTTGCACATTTTTTCCTAAATAAATTATCATAAACAAGATAGTTAATTTAAGAGCTAAAGTATTTATAAGTGATTATTGCAAATTGAATATGTTTAAACCCAAGTTCTATCTCTACTAAAGCTAATAATGCATTTTTACTGGAACGATTTCAAGAGAGCAATGTCAACATAATCTTTCCAATTTTGTATTTTACATTTTTCATAAACACTTATATTACTTTTTATTAAATATCTTCTTAACAAATGAAACTATCATTATCGTTTTTGGACCTAAGCATTGCGCGTGTAAAAATCTTTAATTTTGCATTAAATTTTTTCTGATACACTTTTTAACTTTTTTCAGAAACGCTTCTGTATATAAAAAGTGATTTTTCTCGAGAGCATGATTTTCGACTAAGGCTGTTATTGCTTGTGATCACAGAATTGTTGCTGTTTTTGTGGTTGTTGTTGTTGGTTTTTTATTGTTTTTGTCCATAAATACCTACATAATTTCATAAGAAATTTAGAACAAACCATATACCAATATAAGGGGAATAAATTAAGCTTTCTTAACAAGCTAAAAAAGTTATGGGTCATTGACACATTTTTTGGAAAAAATAACGGTTTTAAAAAAAAAATTGCTAAAAATTTCAAAAAAAATCGTCATATCTCCAAAATTATATGTTAAGTTTCAAAGATTTGCGCAACATTATTGTAGGCCATTAATTTATCTTTCTTTTGACACCCACATTTTTGATATCCATTCAGCGGTTCCAAACTTATGATTTTTTCAAAATCTAGATCCGCAACTTCCGATCCTAGATCCGCAACTTCCGATTATTACTTCCGATTGATTACATATTTCTTCTTAGAATTAAAAATCACATAAGCAAAGTTTTGTTTTATAAAGATTGGCGAATGTGAGCTAAAGTAAACTTAAGCCAATGTATGTATTTGGTGTATTTTCCTAAAACGAGACAGGAGATACGCGATAAGCCAAAGATTAGCAATGATCATTACGATATCGATTGAAAATTGTGTTATTCTTACCTCAGATGGAACAAAAATAGAGCGAATGTAGGCGTTGAGGTTGAAAAAAAGCTGTGTGCAAATTTCACAAAAAGTCGGTCAATCGGCGTTTGGTGCAAAAAATATCAATTGGCATTCTTTGGTTTGGTGACATGATGATACTTAAAATATAAACAATGGTCGCGTTCATAAGTTACGACATTGCAATAATGTCAAATCAAAACGTTAAATATTTTTTTTCAGCACTGGAAATTTCTGAAACCTTTTGTATGCTTTTCCATGTCAAAAGTTGACAAATTTATCTTAAATTGAGTATTAAAAAATCGACAAAACTGCCGTTTAAGGGCAAAATAGACTACAACGTCCGTCGAACAGTGTATCTGACTATTTTTGGTCTGCGCAGATGTAGTTGTATATGTCGGTTCAAATATTAAAATAATTTGATTTTCGCTTTCGTCTGCGCAACCAAAAGTAGTGAAATTCACGCACACTCGTCATAATCGCGGAAGTTTCGAACTGTGAAGACGTTAGAAGAGCAAAAAATGGAAGCGGAAAAATTATTTATAAGTGAATTTATTGAAAAAATCATATCTGCGTATATCAAGTCGGTGTAGTCTATGGCCGTCGCTTCGACAAGAGAAACGTCGTGTCTGCGCAGACGGTCGTTGTAGTCTATTTGGTCCTTTACGCACACACCTACTTGAAATTCAACATAATGGACACCTCAGACGTTGCGACATTTCATACTACCTGTAGTATGACCGAGTCGTACGTTCGCCGCATACGCTACAAGTTTTCATCCGACTTTAGTCTGCGCACAGTTTAAGCACAGTAAAGAACAAAAAAAACGAGGATTTTGTTGCGCTGCTTGTTACTGAATAAATAATAAAACTGGAAACTGACGACTTAGCAATTGCGAGGCTCCCGCCGGGTAAATCTTTGCGAGGCCCTTGCCTTTGTGGAATTAGTTTCGATGATGTTTGAAATGCCAAGTTATTAATAAATGAATTTTGAGTCTTAAAATTGTTTACTGGAAATTAACATCCGCAGATGTTTTGATAATTTTTAACATCGAAAAACTTCTTTCAGCCGAAGGGTTCCTAAAAGTTTTATTATGACCACTTTTCAGATATTTACATAAAGACCCACGTGTACCGGGACACAGTGGATGGGTTTGTATGGAACAGCGGCCATATATGGAAATAATTACGCTAGACTCTTGAAATTTGGTACTGATGTTTTTAAGGTAAAAACAGCAATTGTGAATATGAAAAAAATCGGTTCACGGACACGCCTACCTCCCATAGAAAGGTGTAATGTGGTTGAGACCTTTTTTTCAAAATGGGTATCAGTTTCCATTAACTTAGCAATGCTGATTTCAAAAATGTTACTATTTTTATTGGAGAAAAACAATTTCAAAAGCTTAAAAATATTTTCTTCAAAGTTGCAGTAGAAAAATAAACAAAAAAAAAGTTGTGAAAAAGCAGTTGAAACTTTGGATTTTGGTTAACCATACTATCTTACATAATACATACATGTCAAAAAACTATGAAAATCCGGGGATACATACATATATTTTTTTTACTGTTAAAGTTGACAAAATTTCTACTTTTACCATTTTTCATTCTAATTTTTGAAAAATTCGCACAATTCATATAAAGGCTATAAAAGAAAAATAAATTGATTTTTATAAAGTGAAAACAATGTATGTACTTTCTGCCAATATGATAAATTATTGCATTTTGTTTCAAACAAGTTAATTAGAGCGCCATATCTAACAATTGCTTTTATAGAAAGTTTTATAGAACATTTTTGGTGCACAATGTTCAACTTTGAAACAAATTTATAACTTTTATAGTTTTTTCTATTCCCTAAGTATTTTCTGACTGATTGTTATAAAAAAAATTTAAATCCTTAGTACTTTAATTTTCTTCCTATTTATGGCCATAATATTCCACTGAGCGGCATCACGATCACGCGAACTCATAACGCAAATCTTTTTCACTCATAAAAGTATTTAATAAAATTACAAGTAATTTTTTTTACTAATTCAGTCTTTGCTATAAAAATTTATTGCGCACAGGTATAACAATGGAAAGAAATTTTATTGGTTTCACTTTACTTTAAGCCCAAATCTTTTTCGATATTTTGTGCGCAAACAGCCATCATTTCAGATTTAACGCGTTGGAAACTTTTAATTGCCAATGGTTTAGCTTCAGGCCAATTGCCTAAATCACGATATATCGGACGACAAAATTTCATGCGGAAATTCGAATTAGCAAATGCAATGATTTCATCAAAGCGTTTCATTAATTGGGCTCTAATACAGAGACGCATAAAGCGGAAGCGAACTTCAGAATTTTGCGTTTTTTTAATCGAATAAATGCTTTCGAGTAAATTAATTTTTTCCTCATTTAGTTCAACAATGTCCTTGAGTTCGATTAGTTTTCCCAAAAAGTCGATAAGCTGATGAGAGGAAATCTTTTGTTGCACATCAGTGTTGTCTTTAAGTTCTGCATTAGTTTTGGTGCTCCAAAGTGTGGCTAACTGTTTCGAAACAATGGCAAGAGTCTCATCAAATCTACAATGAATAATAATTTAGTTTTTACCTACAGAAGGCTTACAAGATAAAAGTAAACTTACTTTGGAATAATTGGTGGCATACCCTCCTGATTTAACCACAAATCCCAGTCGATTTCGTTGAGTTTATCTTTTTTATCAGGCACTTCACTAAAATAGTCATATAGCGTAGTCTTAAAATCATCAGTAACAATTGATTTATAGGCGTATTTCTGCAAATATGAGCGTAAAAATGGCTCGAATACTTCAGGTCCACCAAGCAGTTCTTCAATATAGCGCAAAAATGTAGAACCTTTCATATAAGGCACAGATGAAAATGCATCGTCAGGACCAAGATTGGAGAGATCAACTACCAATTTTGTTAATTCAGGACTGTTAGCCAACTGGGTACGCAACTACAAAAAAATAACTTATTATTAATTTTTGAACCCAATCTCTTCGCTTACTAACATTCTCTTGTAAATCCGTCAGATTACGCAACATATGAAAATCTTGTGCTTGTGCTCCATGTAAACGTCCAACAATTTTTGTTTCAATAAACACGGTAAAACCTTCATTCAACCAAAAGTGTTCAAAGTTCTTGTTGGTCACTAGATTACCAGTCCAGCTGTGCGCTATTTCATGTGCGACCACGTCTGCTAATGATTTGTCACCAGCCAACAGTGTTGGTGTTACGAATGTCAAACAAGGGTTCTCCATACCGCCGAAGGGAAATGATGGTGGCATCACCAGTAAATCATATTGTTTCCATACATAGGGTCCGCAAATATCAGCTGCTGTCTTTAACATAAGGTTAGTATCAGAAAACTCTCTTGCACTGGCATCAACAATACCCTCTTCAGCCCACACATTTGAATTTGGACCCAAAGGGCGGGATGCTAAATTGCCAATTGCAATTGCTAACAGGTATGCCGGTATGGGTACTTCCTGTTTGAAAGTTGTAATTCCACATTCTGATTTCTTGTCCACCAGTGCGCTCATTAGTGCAGTTAATTCCATGGGATGTTCTACGGATGCAGTATAGGTAAATTTTACCGCTGGTGTATCCTGACAGGGCAAAATAGAACGCGCATGTATGGGCTGACATTGACTATACATGAAAGGATCTTTCTTGCCAAGTGTTTGTTCTGGTGCTAGCCATTGTAGACCACTAGCCTTGCTAGATGACTCGTAGTCAATACGTACAATTAGTCTGAAATATTGTAGGAAAAAGGTAAATTATTGAATCAATTAAGCAATGTATGAAAACAAAAAACAAGGAATTATAATAGGTCAAGCGATCATTTGAATCTCACTAATAAGCCCTTAAATTATCCAAAATGAGGGATGTCGGCGTCCACATAAAAAGGTCAAAAAGGGTGGCTCAAAAGCAATTGTTGCCGATTACTATTTTATTATTTGCTGTTGAAGAAATTATTTTGGCAGATTGTAACTTTGCCATGTAAAATGTCTATAAATTTGTAGTATGTACTTGCAAGTCAATTTATGCGAAAAATACAATTATGTATCAATAAAACGCAATCGCATTATCTGAGGTTGATTATCTTGACATACATACACACGTTGCGGAGGAACTGATTTTAAAGCAAAAACTAAACTGAAGGGTTTTGTTTTTTAGATGTATAAATAAATGGGACCCGTTTTTTTAAATTGAGATTTTTATTTTAATGTAAAAAAAAATATTCTTATTAAAGATACATTAATACCTGAAATTGATAGATTTTATAATTAACTTTTATAAATGTGAAACAAACTGCTTAGCACTTACATATATCTAATTTGATCTATCGACGACCAATACAGAATGGACAGCTTTTTCCTTAAGGGAATGGTTTTGGAGAAATTGGATCTACTTTTTTTTAATTCACTTTTTTTCTACCATTTTAGGGGCTTCCGATCTTCCTCGATGGAGGTAATTTAATAATTTTTTAGCGCAACATAAATAATTAAGCATTTCCCAAAAAATAATTTGTTTAAACGTACTTCTTTCTTTTACGACTTGTTGCCTGGGGTATAAATATTACAAAAGAGTTAAAAAGTGGATTTGATATTTCTTATATTGTAGATAACGAAGATAAGAAGTGAACTACTTCGAGTTTTATCAAGTGAGATTAAAAAACCCAAGATAGTAATCAATAAGATGCCTCAACAATAAACTATTGTTATTGGAAACTATAGTTTTTCATAAGCGACAAATTAAAACAATTTGTGTGCCAAACATGGTCTCTAGTTGATATATACATATGTTACCGGCCAAACCATTTTTCCTAAGCCAAACGAGTTCATCCGCAGCGTGTTAGGATGAATCAGTTTAGAATAGGAAGATTTTAGAAGGTTAGGGAACGTGGGCGGCCTTCGGCCACGACTCAGGGTTTATATCCTCCAATATGTCCAACACGGGATTTGCGTCGGAATTCGGCCGCGGTTCACTGTCTGTAGTATATCCAACACCGGTGTGTTAGCGAAGCCTGTGTGGACATAGTATATAAAGGCCGCCTCGATGACGGTATTGGACATAAACTAAATTGAACTTACTCTCCTAATGCAGCACCTTCTGGCAACTCTAGTGTTAATTTAGATCCAATTTCAGGAACGGGATCGCTAACAAAATAATTAATTGGTAGCTCACTGCCATCGCTAAGAATGACGGCATTTGAGATGTTGATATCACGTACATCAAGTAGCTTAAATGAACAGAATAAATTATTGTAAAAATTGTAATTAACATAAAACTATGGAAACATTAAAATACAAAATTGAAAAAACTGAAAATACGGGACTAATGGTAGAATTATATTAGTTAGTTAGTTAAATCATGACGGAACTTAAGTTTATTATTTTTCTCTCTTTAAGGACTTTCTTTTCAATTCTTATTCTAATAATTTATTCAATTGAAAAGTTAGTTACTTACAATAGTTTGAAGATTTTTCTCCAATACATTAAATTTATGTGTTACATTTCCCTTCAACTTAGTGTTGGCGAAATCCACTTGCCAACTCAAAGAACTGTGTACAGTGTTTATCTTTTCCGGTTCCGAATAAGAACTTGGATCAACTTTACTCAGACGCACCATGTCGCGAAATTGTAAAGTAAAAACTGAAGGCGGCTGAAGAAATGAATTGACTTGTGATGAGCAAAGCGAACGCTTCGAAACTGAAAAGAGCAATGGGCGAGAGTTGGCTGAGCACGTAAAGTTGTAATTAAATGTTTAATCTAATCGAAAACTTATAATATATGTATTTTCCTAAAACGAGACAGGAGATCCGCGATAAGCCAAAGATTAGCAATGATGGCTACGATATCGTTTGAAAATTGTGTCATTCTTACCTCAGATGGAACAAAGATAGAGTGAATGTAGGCGTTGTTCAATAAAATCTTTGTGCAAATTTCGCAAAAAGTCGGTCAATCGGCGTTTGGTGACATGATGATACGTAAAATATAAACAATGGTTGCGTTCATAAGTTACAACATAGAAATAATGCCAAAATAAAACGTCAAACATGTATATATTTTATATGATAGTATCAGATCCTTGGGGGTCGGCCAAAGCCCATGCCGGCCCCACCGAATTGACGCCACTGTTTGCGCTCACATCTACCCTAAATTTAACATTATAGACGCCTCAGACGTTGCGATAATTCATACTACCGGTAGTACGACCGAGTCGTACGTTTGCCTCATACGCTACGACTTCTCATACGACTTCAGTCTGCGCATAGTTTAAGCACAGTAAAGAACAAAGAAAACACGGATATTCTTGCGCTGCTTGTTACTGAAGAAATAATGAAACTGGTTTTGTTGAGCTGCAATTCCTATTTTTTCCTTTCAGTTATAACAGAAAAAAATAAAATAAATTTGCAGTAGTTGTTTTCAAAAGAATTTTTTGTTTTCCGGTTAAAAACAAAGTAAGTGTGCAAAAATTTAAAGCAAACGATACATTATTTCAAAGGAAAATATATAAGCTTTCTTAAAATTACTGCATAATTTAGAGTTATTAACAGATTTTTCAGAAAAATAATAGATTTTTTTTAAGATATATTGGTCATAATATCAAAAAAAATCATCATATCTGATAAGCTATGGGTTAATGAATTTGAAAACAGTACCCATTATTGTATTTTGTTCAATTATCTTTCATAAAACACCCATCTCTCTCTCTCTCTCTCTCTTACAATATGCCCAACATTCCGAGAGGCATATATATGTGTGGCAAAGAAAATAAATAATAAAAAGAGATTTCATGGATGTTTATTCTCTTTGTTTGATATGTTATAAAAAATATGAAAACGTCTAATAGAGATTAAAAAAATGCATCGGATTGTGGTTGGGTGTGCGGAGAACCCCTGCGCACCTTAGAGTAAACGCCACTGAGCCCCTCTCAGTGTGGTTATACCTCCAACACTTTCTACATTGTACTACATTATCGCGGTAGGGATTAACAGGGAAATTAACGCCCCCACAGACAAATGAGACGGTAAAACTTTACCAGAAAAACATCACTACGTTATCAGATACTGTCAGCTGACCAGCGTTAGAAGCATCTCTTCTAAAAAGGCGCTTTACTTCAACTAGTTTCCAATTAGGAGATATGGGACCAAAATGAGACATATTCTTACCAAAATCCTCGTCAAATATTTCGCTTTCACTATATGAGGTCGGAATTGCAACAACTCCCTTAACCTCACAGAGTTCAGACGGAATAAAGACATTATGGGAATTTAGCAAGAAATCATCCTTTGCAATCTCATTAGCAGTGACACTTTTTTGAGTAATAATTTTAACCTTTTTTTTGGATACAAAAAAAATATGTAAATCTTTATGCTTAGCATAAACGTGCTTACCGATGCTTAAAACATTAATAGAATCTGCATTGAAACGAGGGCGAGGCGCCCTAACCTCATTTTTACCATCATTGTCCGCAGCGTGAACAATGCGGTCTTCAGGGTATACCATTTTAAAATTTTTGGCAATGCAATATGGCAGAGCAGTCGGAAGAAAAAAAAAATTTTTACACAAATGCTGTGCAAATTGTCACAGATAATAATACACCAGTTTCAGTGTATGCAGCCAAAAAAAATATATTCAAATATATCAAATATAAAAATCACTTACATAAAACTGCAAAAAAAAGCAGCTACACAAAATGGAAAAAATGGCGTCAAACAGTAAAAAATTTTCCAAAAAGAACACGAGTTTAATTATTACGAACGTCTGCTTTGCTTCACACTCAAATCGAAAGTAATATAAAACACCCATATTTACAATTAGATACATATATGTAAATCTAAGATTTTCAAAATTATTAACGGTAACAGAAAAAAGTTCCCAGTAGGTATTACGGTAACCTTTTTGTTTTTTTGCTTCCTACCACCGATTCAAGTAATTTCAATTTTAATTTTTGAAAGAATGTTGCCTTCTTCTGACTGAAAAAAAGCGTCTTTATTCATTAGGCTAATTAGGGATTACGATATTCAAAATCGTTAAAAAAATTAACAAATTTATTTTGTATGCAAAATAACTATATTTTTCGCATTTTTAATTAACGTAAAATATAATCTTTTGGATAATCCATAATTGAAGGGAAATTTTCCAAAGTTTCTTTATCAATGTGATCCAAACGTTTTGGTACTTCACGTGGCGTACGTATTTGACTTGTAACATTTGCCAATATTTCTGCTGGTACTTTGTCATCTGGAAACAGATGCAATCGTTGCATTGTATAACGACGCTGCAGATTTCCTTCCATTGCATTGTACACAGCCTTTTTAACTACCATGGTGGGATCTTTTTCGTGCAAATTCCAGGCAAGCGTCCAGGAGGCACCACCTGGATAACCAGTATGATGGAAGTAAACACGTTTTATCCACTCATCGCCAGGCAATGCGATTTCTTTGGTGTTTATAACAATTACATGGTCACCACAATCATCTGCAAGAAATGGGGCAAAATGTGAGTGCAATTTATTTTGAAAAGCTGACGACTATTTAGATGTATGACCCTATAAGAAAGGGAAGATTTTGTTAAAATTTTAAATATCTATTGGCAAAATAATGTATGTTTACCTAAATTTGCGGTGCTGCTATTTTTATTTTCTAATTTTTGATTTTAGTTAACTTTTTTTATATTACTTTCGAAAACAATAGTTTTATGCGGTGCTCCAAAAATATATTCAATGCACGGTTTTAGCATAAGAGAAATTGCACTAGGAACATGTTCCAAAACTTTTTCTATTTAAATAAAAGGGTCTGAAATCTAAAAATTATTCATTTTGAAACTTTCAGACTTATTCTTCATTCCGACAGAACCTCCGTCATAGCTATAAAAGAATAATGCGGTATTTGCATGGTTAGTTCGTAACTAGGACGGAGACGCCGTCGGAATAAGTCTTACAGAATTGGGCTAGATTCAATTCATGATTTTTAGCACTTAATTATTTTGAACGAATTGAGTTAACTTTCAGTATTTAATTTTGAAAACAATGAAGCCACATTTCGCTTTCAGTTGTTTGTAAAACTTTAGGAATTACTTATTTTAAAGAAATTTTTGATGTAGAAAACAATATAAGAACGCGAGGTGGATTGAAAACAGGCGGAGAGCTAGATTTAGATTTCTGGTCACAAATACCCGACCCATAGTCTTTCAAGTAACTCTTAATGGGTTGCGAGATAATCGATAGCCGCTATTATGATATAACAATCCGAGGATTTTAAAGCTACATCATATTGTAAATAAATTTACTTAATATAAATAAAATTTCCAATTCACACTTACTCATTGGATGATAAATTGGTTTATGTAAGCCCATGAGACGGTTTTTTATTAACGCGGCCGAATCGAAAGGATTCTGCCAGGTGCAGTCGTAGATGTGCCATGTGCGTGCAAAAGTCGCCCATTGCTGTATGGATTTAGATAATTAGTTTTTCGTTGAAGAAATTTGTGGTTGGGTGACAATTACCTGCACTCTTTTGGTCAGCGACATTTTATTAGTTGTTTTAATTTAAAACAATGCAAACGATTTTTCAGTGGCTCCGCATTACGTCTTTCAACAAAATGTCAAATTTTTTTTTATTGCCAATCAGCTGTCGCTCCGACTGTAAACATACGATCTGACTCAAAGGTCAGTTCACACGATCACACATTCCTTGCAAACATCAATCTGTGATAATAAGAACGCTAGGAACAACCAGTTGACCAAATTGTTACATAGATTTCAAAATTTTTGATTTTTTCTGCTGGCTTGCAAACCATACACCATATGTGAATGCTTGTTGTCAAGCCAACTGTTATTGTTTTGTATTCAACTAAGTTTTCGTGCAGAAATTTTCGAGACGGGCGCTACCAAAATCAATTTTGGCTATTTTTTTTGAAAGTTTTAAATTCACCCATTAATAATATTAATAATGTAAATATTTATTTTTTATTTTGTGTATACGTGTTTTGAGTTATTCTTATGTAAAATTACTGTGTTTTGGATATATTATAGACTGATCCACGGTCGAAAACCGCCACGAAACCGGTGTTGGATTTTTGGGAGTTTTAAATTTCCTTAGTTTTTATGTATAATTACTGTGGCTAGCGAAGCCGGTGTTGGACACATAAATGTATATAAAAATAAATAAAACAATTTTTTAACCATTTTTTTATACAAAGGGGGGGTGGGTGTATACTTGAAATTTTCAACTTTGACCAATTTTTATCTCGGAAGTCATAAGGTTAGGTTAGGGTAGAGTGGTGGATTAGCAAACAAGCTGAACCCTGAAGTAGCACTGATTGTGCCGTATTAATACCACATTACGTGACCCGGCCAATTAATGGATGTAAAAATAGCTATATCCAGTTAGCTATATTAAGGTAGTAAAGCAGAGATCCGATTTCAATTTCAGCAAATTCGCTGAGGTCATTGAAGAAAGGTTTGCCAAGACATCTTAGTCTGATTCTTGCTAAAGCTGGACAGCTGCAAAGAAAGTGCTCAAGTGATTCAATCTCGCTTGCGTTCGTCGTGGTGATTCTTGCAATGTCAGACCGGGTCCTAGAAAGTAAGGAGGTGGCTCTCAGTTTATTGTAAGCGGGCTAGGTTGATCTGGCTGTTTTACAGGTGTGTAAAGACATCCAGTGGTTTCCGGTTACAGATAGAAAATGCGAGAAAATCCTCTTCTAGCTAACCCAAGAGGAGCGAAAACACGATCCGATGCGGTTTCATTATGAGAGGAAGCCATAAGATACCCACTTTTTTTTCAGATTCGGTTTTAGGGGGTAAAACTCCATGTTTCTAAAAAAAAAAATATTTTGGAGCATCGCCCCTAAAATAAAATTGTTCCAAAAAATAAATTTTTAAAGAGAAAGCTTAACGATCTAATTACAACAAACTTAAGCAAAGTTGATAATGTGAACGTTTCAAAATGTTACCGCGGATGATTCTTGACAATATGCTGCACTATGTGAATTCATAGCGGTACTTACAGATATACATGCTGTACTCAATTCAGATCATATGAACTGGCTTAATGACACAATTTAGTAATAGATTTTGAGCTCCAGAGGTGCTGCTAATGGTGCCCATAAATTATAGCACAAAATGATTCAACTTGCCCATAGGTTAAAATGATATAATAATTCCAATGATGGAATTTGGGTTTTGTGCAAATGTACATAATCGAGTCTTGGAATGTACTTTTTAGAAGGCGAGTGTACTTTTTGTTTGTCACGAACACCAAAATATATAATTACTACAAGAACAAAAAAAGGTTAATTCAATTTTCTGAACTCGTATTTCAGCAAAGTTTTCTAACAAAAAAAAAAAAAAAACGTTTAGCCGAGATTTTTACGATTATTTCAAAAAAAGAAAGGTAATTATTAGTAATATTCCAAATGTACTGAAAATACACCAAATGAATTGTGAACCTCTACTCAAAAATTTGACCTTCAGACTACGTAATATTTTGGCCAGTTGTGGCGCTTATTTGAGTAAAATCATATTCAAATAGTAAATTACTTAAAATTTTCTAGCAAATAAAGCCAAAATTTAAATGTAGGCAATGTTGTGTGTTAATTTTATGTAATTCGAAACTACGAATATTATTTATAAATTATATCAGAGTGGCTCAATTTTATTTTTCTATTTGCGTTAAGAATTTTTTTGTCCTTAAGCTTTGCTTTAAAAATATTGTTTTTGAAATAACAAATGTTGAATTGAATTGAATTCTTTACAAAATTTTACACTACATCTATTATACGCAGTACTTTTCGAAGGAATGTGGAAAATATTTAAAAAGTTAATAGAGGCTGAAAAAATCGAATAAGTTGAAAACTGTTGGAAAGTGTGTAAATTGTAAATTTTTACTTATTGATCAATGCTATTTTTTTATTCAACAAACATGACAAAGATAACAAATGGAACAATTTTAACCTGGTAATTGGTGACATGTTTCGGCTATAACCAATAGCCTCATCAGACCAGTTTTTGGTTAATGCTGTACATGGACTCGAGTTTTTATAATGACTGCTTTCAGTGTTATCATCCTTAAAAATTCAATGAAAATCGATATTGAATCAAAATTTTCAATTGTTGAAAAGTACTATGCCCATTTTACAAATTCCGATACAAATTAAGATATTTATTTATGTTTGTCTTATTATTGCTGATGTTGTCAAAGTTAAATTGTTTTTAGTTTGTTGCTTTTTTAAAAGTGCACATTTTCGGGTTTTCTCACGAATATACTTTTGTTCTCGTCAAAATATGTTAGAGATAGCGTACACATTGAAAATAGGAATATTTTGTTTTATATACATATGTATGTATAGTATGTATTTGCGTAAAAATTTCAAGCGGTAATGCTTAGCAAATCCTGCCCTATCTTTGACATTCGACACCAACTAATCTCAATAATTTCAAAAAACTCATCCATACTAAAAAATTTATTATCCGGATTTGAGATAAATATTGTAATATTACTTGATTTGTAGTCCGGGAAGTTGCGGTGCATTTTTCAAGGTTAAATCCCCCCCCGGGGGTTTTTTTTTTTTTTTGCAATTGGTAATTTATGTAAGTAAGGCAGATAATTGAAATAAGAGTCGGTCATCAGAATCGTGGTGGGTTTCACTCCATTACTCGGAAAGTAAGCCACAAGTAAAAGTAGTAAGTAAGCCAGAAAAATTTCGGTATGACAAGATTTGACCCACCTCTTTATGAAAATTGTCGTTAGCCATAAATGAGTGTATGCAACACTATTGCTGAGATGTACGAATATAATTTACAAATGCTAAAGTTTTCTGACGAAAAATAAAAGATAGCAAACAATTTCAACGCATTATTCGAATTTTTAAAATCTTGATGTTTATTTCATTTTATGTGTTGATTTTTTTTAACATTTTCCATGAATACCATAATTAATTATTACGTTGAAAATAGTTTCACAGAATTTTTTTTTATTACAATTTGTTTATCAATTGATTTTTCATATTGTTGCTATATTTTGTTATATTTATTAGTTTTATAAATAATAACTACATGCTAAAATTATATTTAGTTACAATCCTTTTATATTTTGTTTTAAAAGTAGTTAATTATTAAATAATACAATAATTTTTAAGTTTCTATATGTAAAATTTTAAATTTTTTTACTAATGTTACTAAATTTTAAATTTATTTTTATGCTTAATATCATACACATAATTCTACGTAGTCTATAAATTTACAAATTTTGTTTTCTAAAGAATCTATGCAAAGACTGGTTTACTCACTGAAAAAGAGCGCCTAAAGCTATGCCTTTTAAAATATTTTGGTTTTGACTAAAGCTGGAAGTTGAAAACTGGAGCTTTCTACTCATGCATTGCATAGTATTAGGCACTCCAGTTACAAAAGATTGACCGTGGTTTGTATGTACACAGGCGCGTATACAGGGCTTGTCATTTAATTTCATCTCGGGGTGATAGTTTTCGTCTTCTTCTTACTTCATGTAAATAACATTTTATGTAAAACTTTTATCGTCTCTTTATGTATCACGATTCGTCTCGTTTCGTCTCGTTTCGTCTCTAATTTCCAAGCCTGAAAATATGCTGTTACATTTCAAATGAAAACAGAAATATCTAACCTGCATTTAATGGATTAAGAAATATAAAAATTGTGCTAGCATATTTTTCGGCTTGCATATTAGAGACGAAACGAAACGAATCGTGATACATAAAGAGACCCTTACTCTCGCGTTGGGCTATGACCCCCCATGACCCACTTCCTGTATATGCGCTTGTTTGTATAGGTCAATATTTTTGAATGAGTTTTAGGATTTTGCATGTACCAAAGTTATTCCATTGTCCTTTAGGCATTACTTTATAATTAAATTAAAATATACATTGTACAAATATTTACATAATTCAAAAAAAAAAAAACTAAAAAAATTTATAAGTAATTCCCTATTTAATTCGTTTGGTTGCACATTTTTGTATTTTTAATAAAGTAATTTACACAATTTAATAAACTTTTGAAGTAAGTGAGCATTTTATTTTTAAAATAAATATTTTTTATTTATTAATTTACATTTTACATACGTCCATATGGAAGTTATGCAACAGAGAAGAAAAAAATAAAGAAATACAAACAAAAATTTTATTTAACTAAAAACTTTACAGCCGGCTGTTCAGCAAATATTTATTATATAAATAAAATTATTAACAAAAGTTTTTAAAAAATATCATTACTTTTGAGTATTTGGTACAACTTTGTATAAACCAGTGATGTCCACGCTATAGCACGCAGGAGCTTTTGTGATAAAATTAATGTGTATGATGTGATGGCCAACTAGGGAAATCATGCATATACATATGATTTCATACATAAATGCATTTAGCACTGAGAAAAATGTTTGCATTGTTTAGTTGTTAGAGTTAATGAAGAAATATAAGCTACGGGAGTCTATTCATACAAAGTCTCAGCTGTAATTGAGCTGCTAATTTAAAAAATGAAACAAAACATACAAATCATTGTCAGCCATATAAGTAAAACTCTCGCGAGTAAAAGTTTTTTGTGCTGCCACTTGCATTTTTAAGTTAATACGACAACCAGCAACAGTTGTTACTTCATGTCAGCAAATCCACATTGCTGATTTGTTTAATTGCAACAACAAAATCAAGCAAACATTTTGATCAACTCTAAGAGATTTCGAGCTTTTTCTCTTTCACCAACATTAACACAATTTTTTCGGCGTGCACTGATATGAATTCATGTAAGTACATCACAAAAGCTCTTAGTCGCTGTTAAGATTTTATGTGAGTAGTTTAAAAGCTACTAACCCCTTTAGTTTTACAGCAACGCAAGAATCATGCTAAGTGGCGATAGCTTAAAGCTCTCCAAGGCACTGGTTTAGACATTCTTAACTTAATTTGAATTTTAAGTTACGCCCATTTCCTGCCACACCCATCTTTGTAAGAAATTGAAATCGCAAATACTAAATTCTTTGTTAACAAAACACCAATGTCATTTCCACGTAACATTTCACAGCACTGTTGTCACTGGCGTATTGGTGCCACCACCGCCGGTTACCTTTTGCAACATTTGCAATAGTTGTTCTGTGGCCGATTGCTGATGTGCTACCGCAGCCGCTGCCGCTGCCTCTGCAACGATACTGTTATTGTGTCCACCACAATTTCCGCCGCCACCACCACCACCACCAGAAGTTGATATCGATGGCGGCGATGAGATTGATGTCGCTGCTGATGATGAGGATGGTGTCAACGTCATTTTTGTCGATTCTGTTTGTGGAAAGGAGGGAGCAACAAAGAGAGCAAATTAGATTCTTTTGCATTTGTTTTCTATGGACTGCCTTGCATACTGTCATCGCTTTCCAAATAGGTCACATAGGAATCTGTACTGTCCGGATGATGATGCGAGGTAATGCCTGAATCCATGCTGCTACCACCAGGTGGCCCATTCATTTGCTGACCCGGCGGATGAGGCGGATGTGGTCCCTGTTGGTGTTGAAGATGATGCGGCAAAGGTGGCATGCCATTCAGATCGTAACCGTGCATCTGAAAAGTCAATTGAAGAAAGTAAATAAAAAGTTTTTTATTTTTATTTTATTAGAATAAACATTATCGTATCAACTAAATATTCTGCTCATTCATTTGTGGTTTAAAAATATACAACAATACTCGCAAGAGTTTTTTATTTGAACTCAAAGCTAGCTCGTCAGTTCCACGATGGGAGGCTGTGTACTTAAATCCACAATATTTAGCATATGTAGATACTCGCACTCAGAGGGAGCAGCTACAAAACACGTCCGTATTACTGGTTAGTAGCAGCTTGCATAAAAGTGCATCTTACCACGGAACTAAAAAACTTTGGAGGACTGCCGCAACCTGGAAGATGGTTAGGTTAGGTTAGAGTGGCGGCTTAGCAGTCAAACTAGAAGCCCTTAAGTAGCACTGGTATGCCGTTTTCAAACCACATACGTGACCCTACAAAACTGGTAAGAAGATTGTCAGGAGATCTTAATAAGGACCCTGGTAACGATAAAAGTTACATCCAGTTAGTCCCCTGTTGAAATCGTTAAGCTGCGATCCTATTTCAGTTTCGGCCAATTCGCTGAGGTTTTTAAAGAAAGCTTGTCCTAGATATCTGAGTCTAATTCTGGCAAGTGCCGGACAGATGTAGAGAGGACGCTCAACAGATTCTTTCTCATCTACATTCAGTCAACTGCGGCAATAAGGGTTGAATGGGATGCTTAATTTTTTAGCATGCTTGCCGATAGTCCAGTGTTCAGTAAAGGTCGCGGTGATTATCGCGATGTCTTTGCGACTCAAGGTCAATGGTTTTTGAATTATTATACATATGATGACTATGTTGCTCTGGATGTTCTACAGGTTTGCAGGGATCCCCAGTCCTTTGCTGCCTCGAAAAGAAAGAGCGAGAAGACTTTTTTCTTAACTATACTAATCGGAGTATGCACGAAATCTGAGGCTCCGGTTTCATCAAGAGAGGAACCGTGCTTTGCTAATTCGTCAGTCCTTTCATTACCCTCAATATTCCTGTGACCTGGAACCCATATGAGGATTATGTCGAGCTGACGCCCTAGCCTATCTAATTCCTTCCCTCAGAGTACTAATAATTTAGATTTTATCGTCTCCAAGTTTCGAGCCTTGATGGTGGCCTGGTTATCGGAGAAGATTGCTAGCTTTCCCACATTAGTGTCGTCCAATAGCCTACAAGCTAATAAAATTACAAAGACTTTTGCTTGGAAAACACTAGCTGAGTTGGGTAAGCGAAAGATTCAGAAATTACTGGGTCTTTTGAGTAGACCCCCACACTTACACCGTAGTCCATATTTGACTCATCGGTGTATATGGCGTTTTCAAAATTTATGTCGATAGTGCCCTCCTCCCATTAAACCCTCTCCGGAATCTTCACCTGAAAGTTTTTCTCGAAGTTGAGTGTAGGGCAGGTGTAATCTGTTGGATGCCCGTAATGCTTCGCTACCCAACTACCAGCTTCTCTAAGTCGGATCGTACTACAGGACGCTGTTGCTTTGATGAAGGTATTAGGACATACTAGGTGTAGGAGGACGTTGAGGTCTTCCTTGGGGAAAGATCTCATTGCCCCCGTCACTCCCACACAAGCAGTTCGTTGAACTCTCGCTAACTTTTTTTGGCTGTAGCCCTTCCTAATGGCTAGCCACCATACTAAGCAGCCATAGCTGAGGATCGGGCGTACTACGGCTGTGTACATCCAAAGTACCATTCTTGGTTTTTTACTAAAGGTTTTTTTTGCAGGCATAAAAAGCTACACACGCTATTTTTGCTCTCTGTTCGATGTTATCATTCCATTTGAGTTTTGAATCTAGTGTTACTCCTAGGTATTTAGCGTTTTTAGAAAGTGAAAGCATCTGTCCTCCAAGCCGGGGTAGGTTGAATGGTGTTATTTTGGTTTTTGTGGTGAACAACATCAGGTTGGTTTTTGCTGGAAGATACTAGAAAGATACTAGGAAAAAAATTGTGTAAGACTCGACAGGAACGAAACGTGAACAAGAGAATATATTCAAGATATATAAAGAGCTCGGTAAAAACAATAAGTTTTCTCAAAAGTTTCAAGGAATGTGTCTCACAGCAGAAGACCAGCATGTCGCAGCAATTTGAGAACTTCACACGTTTTATAAAATCACACGTAAGATGACAAGCACCACGTTTAGGTAATATTGGCCAGCTAAGAAGAGTAAGCCTCGGACTTAATTAACAACTAAAGATGAACAGCTAAGCTGTAGAATAGAAAATTTATCGGGAATCATCGACTATCAAACTCCCTTATCATACTTCGTTTCCTCAGAGAACACCATAGTGATTCGCAAAGACTAACATTAGCAGTTTTTATAGTTGCTGAAATTGTCCTTATCAAAATGGAGATAGAAGAACGCACTGACTACTTTAAATTTTAATGAAAATTTCAAAAACTGTTGACTTATCGCTCTATGTCAGAACTGTGTATTATCTACATGATCTAAAGTCCTGACAAACGTGAAACTTTAAAATATTTTTGATTTTGTCAACAATCTTGTTTTTGATAGTAGACGGATTCTTCTGGAAATCTTCGCTTACGCACATATGCAAGAAAAACTTTTCAACCTACGATCTATTTTGGTAAAGGTAGGCTATCATCTTCTATTCTTATTCATCCAACTAGTATCAGCGGCAGGGCCGGATTTACCTTAGAGGCACACTAGGCCAGTGCCTAGGGCGGCACGATTTTAGGGGCGGCACATATTGAGACCTTTGAAATTTTTTTTTTGAATTATAATTTATTTACACAGGGGGAAAAAAGTGCAAATACTGGGATTGTATGCACTAAATTACCTAAAAATTGGTAACAAACAAAAAAAAAAAAAGAAAGGTGCTCACTTTTGAATTTTTTTCAATATGTACTAGTGAAGGGGGGCGGCAATTTCTGACTGGCCTAAGGGCGGCAGATTTCTAAATCCGGGCCTGACTAGCAGTATCGCAAAGTCCGCAGATCAGGGAAATGTTAAATAGAGCGAAGTCACTTCCTAATGACACTACAACGAACGACACAGAAAAAGTTTTCTAACATTCGTTAACTACTCAATTTGAAAATAACTCTCTTATTTAACTCATAATCATCTCTTATTCGAAATACATTCAAACTCACCTGATTGACCAGTTGCTGAAATGCGGGTGTATGTGTATTTATCGCGCCATTGCTATCCAAATCGGCATGTAGCGCAAAATCGGATAAGGCCTTCCATGGCGGTTGATATGTTTGAACATCAAGGCCTTGCAAATTTAATGGCGAATCATGACGCACCGGTGAGCTGGCTATCATTGGTATACCCTGCATAGCGCCATAACCGAGTTTACGTCCCTCCTTAACGATTCGATCGGATGCGTCAATGTGAAAATGTAAAATAGAAAAACTTTTATTAATTTTATTCAATCAATCGTGCCCTTCTATTGTTGGTTGAATTTACCTTCTCTTGTTGCATTTGCAATTTCATTTGTATTGTTTTTTTCTTATCCTTACAACGTTTATTCTGAAACCAAACACGTATGACACGGGGTGAAAGTCCAGTCATTTCCACCAGTTGCTCTTTCATAAGCGCATCAGGTCGCGGATTAGCATTGTAGCAGGTTCTAATAAGAAATTAATAAAGTAAAAGGTTCAAAAATTCGGTATTTCGGGAAAAAAATATCGATACTTTACATCATATAAACTTTCAAATATCGATATTTTCCTTATATCACTAGAGCATATGCTTGGAACTTACCTTAATGTATGCAATTGCTTCTCATTTAATACCGTACGCACTCTTGTCGGTTTACCATCAGATGGCCCCGAAGGCCGTTTTTCCCTAATACTTTTATGTGATCCCGATTCACTGCCAGAATCTAAAAAAAAAAATACGGAGATTTTTTAAAAAAAAATGTAATTTCGATATTCTTAATATAGATGCAGTTCGTAAATTTGTCCTTTGCGTAATCTGGTACCATGTGTTGAAAAATTGTTGCTGATTTCTTTTGTGAAATTCCATGTAAAATATTTACATTGAGATCAAAGTCATTCCAATTGGCAGACAAATCAATTGCATGGCATGTGTAGACTTTGAGGGAATTAAAAAGTCAAAAAGGTCTTTTTATGAGCAAAAAAAAATTTGTAGATTGTAAATTTGTAATTAATTATCTGATGATCTATGCTTTTTAAAGTTTTTTTTTTTGGGTAGAACAAATTTCAACAGAGTGCTATCTTTGAACGACGAAGTGAAGCAATATTCCTGTTATATCATTTTGGAATGAAGAATCCGGTAGGATAATTCTGTGACAAAAATTTGATAGTAAACGATATAATTAATCTTTAAAAAAGTAACATGAAAGAAGTTTCTTTATTTTAAAATGGCTAAGCCAAGATAATGTGGACACTGATTCGTTTTCATGCCATAGTAATCGAACCAAATTAATATGGACTCAATCAGTGCAGAGCTAAGGGAGGTTTCATATCAATCCCCAAGCATGACTAGGCTGTTACTCAATTTAAATTTTAATCTGCTTTTTAGTATACACCACTGATTTCAAGTAACAGACCGAATATATGTACTTCAAACAGGGCTGTATTTAGAAGAAAAGGGAACTCTGATCAGGGCGGTACAGCAGTCAACTTAAGCTTTCTATTTTTAGAAATGTTAGCTTGTATCACAATTAATAGTTAAATCTGCAAACTCCTAGTAAGCCATGGAAACGACTTACTCACTTTTTCACTATTTGAACAAAAAGTTTTATAGAAACCGCTCAATTCCAAACAAAATCATTAGATTTATCTAAAAATTTGTCCGGAAAATGAAGCATAAAAATATCATAAGTAAATATGAAAACTTAGAAGAGTCTTAATTTTTCCACATTGGTATTACGACTTTCAATAATATGTCAGAGTTTTGCATCAATATGATTGCTTAGGTCAGTTATTTTGGGTGAAAGCCACTTCAATAGATTTTTAGGAATATCTTGATAGTGGTAAATTTTTCCAAGAAAATCATTTACTACGAAAAAAAAAACATAAAAGGAGCACACATGATCCGAAGAAGTTATTCTTCACGAGATTCAATATTAATGTCTTGCCTGAACTGATGGCTTCTAACATTTTCTCGCCCCCTTCATTTCCACAAATCCCTTCCAAGGAGAATGATCCGTAGCGAGTGTCCTCAATTATCTTTAACAATTTCCCTATTCTAGCGACCGTTTTCATGAGGATTTAGGACGGCCATGTTTTCTGCTACCAAGCTATTGCTTGTCGGTAGACTTCATGTGGTGATTTCCACATTCCCATTCAATTTTTGCAGATTCATTTGAATGAAAATAAAATTCGTCATTGGAAATGGTACTGGGCAACCAAATTTTAAGAGTTTGGCAAAGGACACTTGTAAATTGTGTAGCAGAGCGCTGTTGGTTAACCAAGTTTCACAGCCGTCCAGATGAGTTGACTCAAAGGATTTGAGCTTCGCTGTCGTTGACAGGAACGAAATCTGCCAGGTACCTTTCGCCTTACTACTTTTTGCTTGGATATTCCAGTAGCGTACCTAGGAGGGGGAGTTGGCGGCCGCCTCTACGAAATGGCCCTTTCAGCATTTTGGAATTGTTGTAAACCTTTTTTTTTTGTAGTAAATGAAAATAGTTATGGATAGGTGTAGGTGCATATTTTGTAATTTTATCGAAAATATATCCCATTAGGCTATGTTTTTGCAGATGTCAAAAGTCATAATTTTTTTGTTTTTTAGTAAATGACATTATCCCTTGTTGCGTTTCGGTAGAGAGCGGCAAATAACCTCTGAGTACCGGGCGCACTGGGATACCCGTATTCGCGCCACAATTAAGTGTTATAACACTTATAGTATAGTGTCTGTTATTATAGATGGTCATAACGCAAAAATTACTTTGAGGTCTAAGTCCATTTTTGAAGTGGTCATATTAATTGTTTTGTGAAATAAAACACAGTCCTGATAGATATTGAGTTTCTCTATAACTAAAAGGAATGATATATTGGCAGCTACATATTGTAGTTGATATCAATTTGCTAACATGATAAAACAAATAGTTATGGTCGAAATAAAGCAGCAGGTTGGAAATTGGCCAATTAATGCTTCTTGCTCAGTTCATCGAATTTTGCAAGAAACAAGCGCCATTTATTTTTAACAAACCGGAAGCTATTAGAAATCCTCAACTTTATGATTGAATATTTTTAGCTTTTTCCCATGTGACTAAAATGCAAATATCTCGAAAGCCAAGAGAGGTAATGAAAAATTTACCTTAACACTTTCTACTTAAGTCAATGTCATACATTAGAATCTGTTGTTGGAATTTCGCTCATACGAATACCATACGCTCGTTGGAATAACAAGTTTTAGCTAGTTATGTAAGGGGTGCGCCATAAGAAATTAGTTCATTGAAAAATAAATATTTTTCAATAACCACAGATTAAATTTTCAAAAAGATTGCATTTTTTTAACGCAAATTTAATTCAAATGCAGAAAATAATAGTAAAAAAAAATATTAATTTTGAAGCGTAAAATTTTTTACTTTCTCTGTGATGTTATTTTTTTGGATTTTTTGGCTTGACGCGCACCACTTGCGCATAAAATGAGTTATGTATTTCTTTGCATGTTCCTTTTGTTGCCTTTGATTATCTCTTCACTAGAACCCAATATCTCTTGATTGGCAGGAGTTCAGGGCAATTGGGTGGGTTCGCATCTCTAGGAAGAAAGTAATGTTATTTTACTGGTACCACTCAAGAGCCGATTTACTATAGTGACATGAAGCAAGATCAGGCTAATAAAAGGAAGATACCTAATGATCTATTACAAATTGTCGAAATCTCTTTTCAAACATTCCATGATGTCGATTTCGATGTTGATTGTGCCTGTGGTCACGAAACCACAATTGCAAATTGCCCGGCAAACAAGAAATTTTCTGGGAAATTTTTTAATTTTTTTTGTATTTTAATGTTTCGGGACATGTCCCCGAGTGTTCGCAACACAAAGTTCTTGGCCAGGAAGCTGAGAAATGTCAGAAAGGACGTACGTATTATCCATAATGCAACATTCGAATTTGAACACAAAATCTTTACTCAGTTTTTGGGCGCGTATTTTTGGTTCGCAATTCTTTTCAGCATTCCAATCCGACACTTTCTGAACATTGTAGGTCATCAGCCTAGCCTCTCATTTTACTCTTTGCACAAATGATTCGGAGGAATCCGCTAGCTGAGCTGTTTTTCTTTCTGAAAGGTTGGGACTTTTCTTCAGCACGGTTACGGCCTTCTTTGCGTAATTACGGTCACCACAACCTTTTTTCCAGCCCGTTCCCTGCTTTTATTTCATGTTAATGTCTGCTTTAAAATTTTTTATTACTCGAGATATAGAATTTATGCTAACTTGCAATTCTTTTGAAGGTATATAGCAGGTTATTTAAAAGAATTTTATAAATTTTTTCATGCACTTCAATTTTACTGCTCATGTCTTCGCAAAATAATAGATGAGAATGCAAAGTGATATGAAATAGTATTTGACATGATTTTTTAAGCTAACCTGATCAAAATAATTAAAATTTTTTTTTATGAAAGAAGTTATAAGCAAAAACGTGTGCACTAATTTCTTATGACGCACTCCTTATATATAATTTTGAGTTGAGAAATCAATTTTGTGCAAGGATACTCAATTTAATCTCAATGTGCGGAAATATTCTGTTCAAACGATCATGAATTATCAAAATAGAGATATTAGAAACGTTTACTACCTATGGCGTATTACTATAATGGAGACATCGTTTTAGTTCTCACATGAGAGCGATGATATTGCCAACAAAATGTCCCAGTGATAATTATTTGGATGATTATATAAAAAATATTTTTAAGCTTTCAGTTTATTTTTGGTTCCGGTTACTAAAAACATAATAAAAAAAGCGCTTTTTTTCAACTCTAATCTGATTGTTTGCTTTAGTAATGTAAAATCAATTGAAAAAACATAACTAATTAACTTGTGTTTCACAACCCAATTACAACTTGTTATCTAATTGCGGTTCCGCTTTTATGACTGAAATGAGAAAAAAAAAACAAAAAACAAAGAGAAACAACCTACTCCCACATAACCAAATAATGAATAAAAACAAAAAGTGATCTGATGAAAATGTTGCTTGTTTTATCAGACGAATTGTATACCGCGGCATTGATATCTATAAGAATTCATCTAAGAAACTGCATACAGCAGTAATCAATGAAAAATTAGACAGACATTTCGACTATAGAAAAGAAGGCAGAATCGAACGAAGAACAATAGATGGAACACAATCGGAAACGCGAGAGAGATGGCGTATTTGATGTGATCAACGAAACTGAAATTGATGATTAACATTTTGAAGGAGAGTCTCAAAAGAAGCCGCCAACTATCGCCGCTGCCGACATTGTTGACAACAACTCAAATATTGTTAGTGATCAAACAAAATATTATAATGTTCGATTGAAAATCAAATACTCGTAATATGATTGTTTAATTGTTCAAAGTTGAACGTTAGAAGTTTGCGCGATTGACAATACCTATACTTTCCTCATTGTTGGGTCATTTTTCTCATAATATTGATCGATGTACTACGAATATCGATTGATGATCATGCGAACATTTTAACTATTTGATTTTGTTATGGTTAACTTGGTTTGGTTAAGTTATACGCTCATTTATGCTTTGTTTTTGGGATTTTCTTTTATTTACCAATAGATGGCGGCACTTTTGTAGTCAAAGCAATAGTGACTACAGAGACTTGTCGAGTATTTTTTTGCAAATATTAAGAAAGAAGAAGAGTATTTTCCTTTATTATTGATCCATAAAATATTTTACTTTTATACTTTATATGACTACTGTCTAATTAATTCTAAAATAATTTCGTACATTCCTTTAATACAGACTGAATATTACTAATATAATATGTACCAATATTAAGTACATGCTCAATAATACTCGTTTTTTTTTTGTTATGTCGACATATTTTTTCGCCTTCATATTTGGGTTAACATTGTCAATTTTTTTTTTCGCAGTTCGATCGTACGTTGTGATCATTTTGCTCTGATAATAAACAAATAGATTATGTTATTGATATGCCATAACAATTGTTGTTGGAAAACATATGCAGTTTGTCATAAAACATTGTTTTATTTTTCTTATCTTTTACACGATGAAGTATCGTCGTCGTCGTCGTTGCCGTTGTCATTGTCGTATTTCGCTCGTTATTCTAGGAATTGTAAGCGCGTAAGATCATAAAATGTACCGCTATGCCCACAGACACAATCGCGCCATCTACGTTTGTTAGCCGATTGTTATTGATAGACTAAAGCAGTGGTTCTCAAACTGAGAAATACAGAACTCATTTCCGTGTAAATGAATGTAAGTTAAGTTCACAAATAAAGTTAAGTGAAATGAGATATGGACTGGAGAATCATACACTTAAGCCTGAGTGTTTAATTTTTATTTACATATTACATTTGTCTTAACGAAAAACTACCTGAAACTGTGTGAGAATATTTTTATTTTTAAAACTGAATAACCTTGTCATAATCATATGAGACGTTACTCTGATTAATTTTGCCAAACAAAGTCATAGTCCATTACGTCAGGTTTTCAAGATGTCCTAACTTAAAAATGAAAAAGAAAAATTATTTTGTTTTTTACTACGTGTAATATATTTCCGAATATTTACAGTCAAAAATGGTTACTCTGTTAGAAACATACTCGGGACATATGTATATACTTCTGAATATAGTAAAAAACATGTTTTCGCGATTCAGGCTGGGATATATCAAAAACCTGACGTGATGGACCATAACTTTGTTTGGCAAAATTAATCAGGATAACGTACTTCTCCAGAGCTATATCGTTTTTACTCTGTTAAAAAACACTGTCACACAGTGACCTTGTTCTTTGAGGATTAGTGAGTAGATTCAATTCTCTCCAACATTCCCCGATTAATAGATTTCTTGGTTCAGCGATCGTTTCTACTATGATTTAGGACGGCCGCATTTCCCGCTACCCAGAGAGTTTCATCCAATGCTTCCGGCAGACTAGATTTGATGATTCCACAATTTGTGGAAATTCGAATCTTGGCGGCATCTGGTAAGCAATTCGACACTAGAGAGATGGTCCCGAGCCAGAAATTGGCAAAAACAATTGTTGGTGAATACACTTTACAGCTGTAAAAATGAACAGGCTTCAGGTTGCAGTCGAAGATTTTGATCTTCATTGTCGTTGACAAGAACGAAGATTGCCAGACATTACGAAGCCGAGCGAAGGTACCTATCGTTTTGTTCACCCTAGCATAGATGTCCTTGTTGGTACCACCATCAGATGTTATTACACTTCCCAAATAAGTAAAGTTATCTACTCATCTATGCTGGATTCACTTATCATGAAGCTATTGCTGGCACCGGTTGTTTGAGTGGACATGCTATTTGTTTTATTTATGTTGAGTTTCAGAATCAATTCTTCCAAAGACAATCTGACGGTAGCCAGTTTTTCTTACATATATGGCTGCTTGGTGGCAAAGAGGCATATGTCATCGGCATAAGCGAGGTCTTCTTGATGCTCGCTGAGAGTTCATTGAATGCCACGATTTGCCGAGCTTTGAGCTCTGTAAGGAACATTGCTTAATACTATCAGAAACTATATTGATGACAGCAAACAACCTTGGCGCACATCTGAGACGCACGCAAAGGGTTCATAAAGTTTTCGGTTATGTAATACTCTACATTTTTAGCCTTCGCATTGAGCCTTAATGAGATGAATGATCTTGGAGCTATACCTCGCATCTTCCATGCATCCGAGATGCAATTACGCTGGATTGCTATCAAAAGCGGTACGCCTGCCACTCATTATCTGCTCCTTAATAATGCGAAGGGTATGAATTTGATCAATACACCATCTGCTGGATCGAAAACCGACATTTTGTTTTCGCTGATTTCGATTTCTCCAGTGTTGAAAATCAACAAGGGTGAAGTATTTTGTACACCTGTTCAAATAACACTTGGCAATTCTTTCGATACACTGATCAGTCCACTTCAAATCCGGTCTGAAAATCAAGAGCTGTTGATCTAGTAATGACTATGCTGGCCATTTTAAGGGGTGAAGGGGAATAATTCACGCGACTGTGATACAGTAGCATATATTGGGCTTTGTTTTAGGTCATTTAGAATGTGTCATTCGTATACCACCGTTTTTTCTCAACCTACCTAAAAGCTTGGGCGCTTTTTAAAACAATATGAGTGACAAATGTTGCTGTTGTCCGCAAAATAATATATTGTTGCTTGATGACAGAAGACCAAGAAAAACAAGAAAAAGAAACCAAGATAGGGCAGAACCCGAAATAGGGCAGAACCCTGGGGATGTGAAACCATCTAAGACAATACGGTTTGCGGGGATACTGCAGAAAAACAATATCCATCGAGCGAAACAATTATTGGCAAATCGCAATGGACCAGTAATTATTGCGGTTAAATTTTATGGTAATTCTATCCGAGACCTCTTTTTTAATGTTTGCAGAAAAACTAAACGTTAAGATTATATTGTTTTTACATAAGACTCAGATTCTCTAATCAAATAGAATTCGGCAGATATAGGCTATTTTTGAATACCTAAAAATGCGATAACATATGTAGACCTTCTTAATTTTTTCTCATCAGTTCGTACTCGAACTGTTTAAATAAAAAAGATCTCTTTAATATCGCCCTGTTTAGTCTGATAAGCAAAAAAAAAACAAAATAAAATAAAGGTCTTGACTTGTACCATCTTAGAAACTTATGTGTGTATATCGAAAAGTTTTTGGGCCCATTTTGCTCACATCACATTTGGTAATTCTAAGTTTTTTCTTACTTATTTTAATACTGACAAATGCTTGAAATAAGACATTATCTTAACATGTGAAATTGGCACTGAATTTTGTATCAATCACCCTAAATCTACGATTAGTCTATTTCGAGTACAAATAAAAAATGTATTTATGTGGTCATGTGTACTTAACCTTATTGTTATGTTGCTTACCTGAAATAGAACCCAACTCGCTGGAATGATTATTATTATTTAAGTTTGTATTGTTATTGTTATTACTGCTATTATTGTTGTTGCTTTCTACCGATGAAGATGTTAAACTACTTTGTGATGACTTTTCCAGCACATTATGATCTTCTTTACAATAGAGAGCACCACCGTCTCGTAACGCAAATTCATCGCCTATAAAAGAGATTATAAATTTTTTATTAAATTTATTAAGCAAAGTAGCTTGTCTTAAGGGTACAAGGTGCTTCAGAAGGCGACCAACATAAATGAAAAAGTAGAACACCCTCAATTTTTCAGTTGATTATTATGGTTGTTTAGTACTTTTTGGAACATTTTGCAATGAAACCTAAAATATTTCATTGCGTGCTTTTATTTTTTTAGACCTATATTTTGAATGAAAAATATTCAAAAATATAAGTACGAAAATACCCCTGGGTACTATTTATTATATTATGTTTGGTGTTAGAGGTCTGCGTGAGTGCGCTTGAAATGACCATCAAGCCACTTGACACAATTACATGCCTATCGAGCCTTACGAACGCAAATCGCAAATAAAATCAAAACAAAACAATAGACCAAGCAAGCGAGGTGAGTGCTGCACTCAGAAATAAAATTTTCTGCGATTTTTGCCGTGGTCACTCATAATATTGACCGTTTCTATGACCATTCCTAGGAGTTATCGATTGACAGCACTTTCGTCTAAATCGAACCAACTTTATTATATGTATATTAATTATATTATAATTATTTTATCAGTTGGTTGTAAATGTTTTGTATGCAGATCTGCATTCATTGCTTTTTTTCATGTTCGGTGTTGTAAATGTTTTTGCTCGGCTTCAATAACACTGAAACCGAAATACGAGTCAGAACGAGTCAGAGTGCAAACGAATCACAAGTTTCAACCTTAGGCAATTCCTATACCAAGTAAGAGCTTACAAAAAAAAAATATATTCGGTTCGCTCGACGAAATATTTTATTTTATATTGCAAAAAGCTGCAAAGGTACTTATTCACAATAACCAACTGGAAAATAGGAGCCATTCTCTTTTTTATTTAGGTCGTCTTCCGAAGTACCGTTGATGTGAAGATCAAATAGCTCATGGAGTAATTAAAAATGCATATTATTGCCAAAATAAATTTAAGACGAACAATACAAAACATCACACATCACAAACATCACATATTTACTAAAGTTTTACGAAAACAATTCGCGGCAAATTTGCCGTCGGTTGCAACGTGTGAAGGGCCAATAACCACTTCATTCAAAAAGGCGCTATGAAATAGCTCCCCACGAAATAAGCCATCAAAAAATTGATAAAAATAGTATAGTATACACCTATCCCTCGTTTTACACGGTAGATACGTTCCTGACAAAACCGTGTAAATCGAAAAAAATTATTTTTATATGGAATAACCGTGTAAAATGAAAACGACTATAACTAAGCTCTTTTTTAGACATTTAATGAACACCAAATATGACTAATACACTAAATAAAATATAAAAATATCATTTAAACCATAGAAAACATAAAAATAGTTAAATTTAATTGTAAAATGCAAAAAAAAAAAACATAAAAAATCTATTTCATAGAAAAAAGATTTTGTACTTCATATAAATAAAAAAATTTTGGAAAATTAATAACTGTAAATAAGACTTATCTTCCTAATTTTAAACAAACTTAATTGCTATCACTTTCAACGATGAGTCTTCTTTTACGAAATTGTATTATTATTCATTTTCTACATAATTTTTTTTTAAATTGTGATTTTAAAAACCGTGTAAGATCGAAAACGTGCAAAACGAGGGATAGGTGTATATCTAGTTGTTTCGATATTCACCACTTACCTGGTAACAATTGTCTCGCACACGCTGAACAACGAAAACATTCAATATGAAAGATTTTCGTCTTTGCTCGCATCACAAAGTCATTTTTACTGAATGAGCTTCCGCATTTATCACATTTTGTACCAAATAGTCTGCAAATAAAACAAGAAACAAATCAGAATTATTTATTATTTCAGGAAATTTATTTGTTACACCAATAGACTGATGTATGGCCGTTATGTTGTTGTAATAACCTTGAAGAAATCGCAAGATTTCTTACTATCCGACTGACTGACTGACTGATCGATCGTGTGTATTTTTTTATTAGCAATTGATATTTTATTGTTATTGCCATTTTTATTGATGTTATTGTTGTAGTTGTTGTGATTTATATCTCTACCTATCAATCATAAAAATGTGTTAATTTATAGCTTTGCATGTGTTAATTAATTATTTAAATAATTTACATTTTTCATTACAAAATACAATTCGATACTTTGTATTTGTTTTATTCATTTGTTGTCCGTTTTTATTAGATCCCACTGTTAAACAGGTGAATAATTTATTAGAAAGTTTGTTATAAATAGCAAAAGTTCAATATTTGCTTGAGATACTGAAAGTAGCTATAAAAAAATCTTCTTAAGTTGGATATCTAATCGCTAGCGTTGCAAGGAGGGAGCCCTAAATAATGTGTTGTTGCGCCTCTATAAAGGTGTTTGTTATATGTACATTTGTAATTTGTTTGATGAGTAGAAGAAATTATCATCAGTTTCGACTTCATTGACAAAGGAATATCACATATATGATTACGCATGTGTAGAGTTTGACGACTGAGAAAAACCTTTCGTTCAAAGTGTTGCCACCCAGGGCCCTCAAAGGTATTGCTACGACATTGCCGTGCGACATCCGCGGCTTTTACGACGTTTGTAACCTACTTGCGAGAATTTGTGACAAAATTGAGTTTGGAACAAGAATGAATTCGAGGTTCAATCTAAGAAAAATTAGCACAGCACAACAACGTGGCTTAAGACTTAGGTTGAGCTGTAGGTTATGCTTATGACTGTCTCCATTGCAAGACATTGGTGACACCAATAGAAAATTCTTGGGCTGATTGAACTACGCTCCAGTATTGTTTATCAATGCCGAAGAGAATCAGTCAAGAATGCATTATCAAACCAACAAATGTTACACAAGTTGCCAATGACTCTTAAAAGACCACAAACTTTTTTGATTCAACCATGTCCGAAGTTGAATCAAAGTAGATTTTGTGGCTCAATAATAATGTCATGGCAGTTGCCATCGTTAAGTTGAAGTTTGGTTTTAAAAGTAATATGACTCCTTGAGTTTTAAGAAGATATAGACTGTTCGCTAAACTCTTGGTTTAGTGTTGAACTACAAGGGAGTGCAAAAAACAATTGTTAACATGAGTTGATGAAAGCGGCATGATACAAAATTAAAATTTTACAGATTTATGTGTCAAAAAGTTTTCATCTCTCATAAGTACAATTAAGTTTTTAAGGTAAGTAATATTGCGCAGCTGGAATGATTTTTGATTTACTTATGTATATTTCGTCTACATTTATGGCATAAAACGCGAATTGAGAAAGATGAAACATGGTCTCTACATTCATCAACTTATGCCATCAATTGTAGTTGGTGTCAGGAAAATGTGTTAAGCTTATTTTATAAATTTTTGTATTTTCTTTTATATTTTGTTTGTTAAAAAAAAAAAAAGAATAAATATAGTTATGAAATTAATAAGTAATTCACAAATGTAATCATAACACTTGGTGCTTTGATAACACCCAAAATTTTTTTTTGATCTGTAGTTTGGATGCCAATATAGTATTTCCATGTATTTTTCCCGCTGAAAACGAATCCAAGGTCAGAATTGTTTTTGAGTTATTTTTACTTAAACTGCAAAAAACTCCGTTTTTAGAGGTTATGTAGCACCGCAAATTTTTTTTCCTCAAAAGCCTAGTGCGGAATCTTAAAGTACAAGTCTTCCTCTTTCAAATGCCGTTGAGTTTGCTGAAATATTTTTTTTTCACCGATATATCGCAAGAAATACATTCGCCGTATCTGTCTGTCTGTCTGTTGAAATAACGTTTACGGGAAAATTAAGCAAGCTAATTCAATGAATCTTGGCACACAGGTCACACCTTCTTGCAAGCTGCTATCATATTAAAATGGGAAAAGTTGGGTCACGACCACGCCTACAGCTCACACTCTATGTTAATATACCTCAGCCTTTTTTGAAAAAAGTTGCTGCGATTTTGATGAAACTTGGTGATTTGGTCAACATGTGAACAAAATTAAGATTGGGCTAGGTTTTAAATTTGTAAAGGCGTGGCACAGACCAAAATTTAAATTTTAATAACGCCATAACTCGTAAACCGTGCAAGATATTGTGATGAAATTTAGTACACGGATACAAATCATATATCTTTATCTTGAATTAGGTTTAAAGTGGGCGAAATTGGAAAAGTGGGCGTGTCAGTTTTTTATCAATTAAAATTTTTGATTTCTTATAATTAAAAATTGGCTCATTAGATTTTCACAAAAATTTTATGGATGACACTACTGAGGGCAGTCATCAATACAAGCTTCGTCAATATAATGGAAAGCTCGTTTAAGGGCATGGCACAGCCCACAATATTTATAAACGTTATAATTAGAGAACTAGCAACGTAATCGTTATGAAATTTAGTATGGCAGATATACTTGCTAAAAGGTATTTTCTTACGAAAATTTGGCACAATATAACCGGTGGGAGTGGCACCTCCCACATAAGCAAAACTCGTTTAATGCTATAAATAGTGTGCAATGAGAGTAATCTTCATAAAATTTGGTTCATAGATGTCAATTATTATAAGCTATAAAATTAAATAAACTTCGACGGGATTTCATCAGTGGGCGTGGCACTTTCCATACAAGTAAAATACCTTAAGTGGCATATCTATCGCAATATATGTATGAGCAACCATACTCAAATTTGGTGTAAGAGGTTTGTTAATGGAAAGCTGGCTACTTTGCTAAAATTAATTATGTGGATGTCAATGACAAATATAATTTATTGAACCAAAAGTAGGCTGAATTCGAGAAGTGGGCGTAGCATAAATATGCCAAATAAACCAAATGGTTTTCTGTACTTCTATTCTATTTTTTCAACCTTTTCCACATTCTTTTGGCTTTACCCAATATATTCCATACGTATATTTTCCACTTTTTCAACCTCTTTCCACTTGATTGGACATTTTTTTTTTTTTATTCGACTTTTTCATAAATATTGAATTGTTTCAACTTTTTCAACTTTTTGCAACTATTTTCCACATTTTCTACTTCCAACACTTTCCACATTTTTTCGACTTTTTCAATTTCTTTTAACTTTCTGCAATGTTTCTATATATTTTAGACTTCTTGAGTTTTTTTCAACTGTTTCAACACTTTTCAACCTCTTCGAACCTTATTACATTAGGTATTTTCGACTTTTTCAACCTTATCAATGTCTTTTTAACATTTATTTGGAAAGTACTTTTAGTGCAGTGTAGGGTATGTGAGTTTCGGCATGGCCGAAGATATCACCTTTACTAGTTTTCTATTTATTTCAAACTGAAAAATTCTTCACATGTGATTTTCAGTGAAAAAATTCAATCGTATGTAGCGACGCAAATCGAAACGCCGCAAATCGGGGCTCTAGTGTATATTGAATATACTATTGCTGCTATATCTGAAGAAAAAACTAGCTTATAATTTTATTTTACTGAGAAGTACTTTTAATGCACTTGTACGTTTAAGGTTTTTGGTCCGTCTATTGAGTTGCCGACGCAATTTGCGAGACGAAGCTGAATTTTAATTTATTTAAATGATAATCTGATAATATTTATACGCAAGCAATGTAACAACGCACAACTAATTTGAATACGGGTTTCTTAGGTGTATTTAAAGTTTAGTAATATATACTTTCCAAAAAATAATGACAGTTCCCAAAATACATAGAACTGCAAAGCAACAATAATCTGTTAGAAGTACAATTTCCATATGCGAAAATACGTAAAAAAAGACCGATAATAAAAGGAATTTTCCACTATAACCTAAGTTACTATATTGCCCTTTGACGACAGCGTCTCTGTTCATTTGATCGACACTTCAAGCGGTAGCTCCAAGTTTCAAAGTGTAAAATTAAATATTGCATTACAAAAAACCATAAAAATGCGCAAATATTTAACAATTTCCGATAGATAAAACAAAACTAATGAAAAACCAATAAAATATTGAAACAAAATTTTCATATTGTTGACAACAAATAAAAATTGTACACGCCTGACAAAGCATAACGAACAGTTGCGTCGAAAAGTATGAACACACGTGATATTGACACATAAATAAATCCAGAAATAAAAACCTCAACGTTGAAAAGAAAAAGAGGAAAAAGCAAAAAAACACAAAAAACAAATCAGCTGACGGAATGCTGCGTCTACGTTGGTGTGCCTTAATTAATACAACAAATATGGTACAAAACGCGCAAATGTTGTTAAATGCTGTTTAAGCAAATTATTAGCCAAAATCAGCTAACTTGTTGCACAAATAAAATAGAGGCAGTGTGTGCGCAAAGCGCGTAAGTTCTATGCCGCTATGCTGAACAACAACGCGACACATCTCATGACTGATTGATGTGGTGGCACCTAGTGGGTTCGAGGGTACTTACTCCCCCCCCCCTGCTTATTGCCGCCACTTGCCAGCAATTTGCTACTCACCTAACATAATCGCGCTTGCAGTAGGTTTTGCCATCGCGCACAAAACACGTACAACTCTCGTCCAGAAATTGTCGACATTCCTGACACTTGAGACACGCCGCATGCCATTCCAGATCGGGAGCAACACGCAGGATGTACTGGTCGTGAATTTGTCCGCCGCAGCCCACACAAAGTGATAAACGTTGTTTTTCTACAAATAAAAGAAAGAAAAAAAAAGAAAAATTAAAATTGAGTTGAAAAACTTTATATTAAAATTGTTGCTGTTAATAATGGGTGCTGACGATGGGAGAATTTCCTCTTAAAAGTCTGCAAACAAACACTAAATTAATTGTAAATGTCAAAGTTCAAAATGTGCGTCGGTACAACATGTAGCCAGAGCACCTTAGTAAGGTTTGCAAAATTCAATGCTCTTACGTAAAATAAAATAAACTTTATGATGACTTCATACTGCGAGTGTTCATTTATTTATTTGCAACAATTAATTTTGATTTGTATGCCATTTTATTATTTATTTTAGCTTCTTTTGCTTAAAATTTATGCGCAAAATTTAGTTAAATGATGTGGGTGGAAAATGATGATACTCATCAATCGAATAACATAACTTATCCGTGTAGCTATAAGATACTCGATTTTATGGTGTGAATTCTTTTTATTTAAGCTCAATATGATATATCGATTTGTGGAGCAAAATAGAAGCTTTGTGTATCAAAAATGTAAAGGATTCCAAAAAATTTTTATGTACACTAAGACCCATTTTATTGTCTACAGATTATTTGGGTTTCTAAAAAATTCTGAAAAAAATAAATGTTCCATTTAATAAAACCAGCATTTGAAATGACCTTGAAGCACATATAAGTATGATAAGGTAAATAACAAATTTTAAAGACGACGAAGAAGAACCTTGCTCAGAAAATGAAGATCATGTGGAATATGCTGAGCCAACTGATTGTTCTTCAGATAGTGATAGTGAAGTTGCGCCTACTCAGACAAATACTTACATCAAAAAATTGGCCAAATAAGATACTTCAAGGTAACTTGTACTACTATATATAGAAGAACCTCGATGAAGAATATTATCAGGATAGTGCCAGGTTTGACGCGATTTTCTTGTTCAAGTATTACAGAGTAAGAGAGATCTCTAGCTTGAAATAAGGCGGAAAACTCCTGTAATGAATACTTTTATGAAATTTACAAACAGGGAGGATAAACGTGTCTTTGGTAATGATGGAGTTGACATTGACGATACCGAAATGTTTGCATTAATTGGATTACTTTTGTTAGCTGGAGTGTTTCGATATGTCTTTGAGAATAATAAGGTCAGACAAAAGAGACTCTGTAGCGATTGCTAGACACATTTAAAGAAATTCGCGAAATGTGGAATCAATGGGTTGATATTTTACACAAACTTAATAATCCTCCCTTCAAAGCCAGCTAAATTGCAAATTATTGCAAGTTATGTCTGGAATAAGATGTCTTGGCAAACCTTTCTTCAATGACCTCAGCGAATTTGCTAAAATTGAAATCGGTTATCTGCTCCACTACCTTAATAAAACTAACTGTATATAGTTTCTTTTTTACATCCATCAATTCGCCAGGTCACGTAATGTGGTATTATAACGACACAATCAGTGCTACTTAAGACTTCAGCTTGTTTGCTAAGTCACCACTCTAACCTAACCTAACCTATATCTGGAATATTTAACCTTATAATTGCAAAGCAATAGGAAGCATGCCTGAAAGAATCCAAGGTATGCGTGTAGTTCTTGATTTGACAGCTGGACAGGTCATAACGTTACTACAGATAACTTGTAACTTGTAGGAACTTTACATAAAAACAAGCCTGAACTACTGCCACAAATATTGACAATGAAAGGCAGACCTAGAAAAGATAGCATCATCGAGCAAATATCACTAATTGAACTTTAATTAAGCGAAAAAGCTAATCACAATTTTGTTAAAAGAATTATGGCCTACCGAGCTAGCAGAGGAGATCACTTGAACAACATTCTTTTTTATTATTAACCGGAACCAATGTACTTTAGTTTTCATTAAAAATAAATAAAGATTTCGCACAATTTATGTCTTTTATTTAAAGTTTAAAAATATACCTCAAATTTAAACACACTTTACACAAACTTTCAACAGCTAACTTTGTAAATAGTAGACTTCCAACTCCCATGTAAAAAATATGAATATCTACTTGAAAATATTCCCTACAAATCTGTATATTGCAACGTCTCAACATAATCATTCTGATTAAAAAAAAAAAAATCTGTTCATAAAGTTATCAACAACGAAGTGACATACAGGCCGAACTACAGGCCATACTTTACATATAAAACCGGCTGAAGTTCACTACTGATCATATTTCAAAGTCTATAGACTTCTGGAGGACAGTAATTTTTTCTAATGAATCTAAATTTACTGTATTTGACTCAGATGGAAGTATGGCGAAGGCTAAATACGGAACTAAACAAAAAAAATCTGCGTGCGACTGTAAAGCATAGGGTCTAGGGTTTTTTTGATTTGGGCATGTACATATGTCAGAAGCCGCCCTTGGAAGTTTAGTTTTTATTAAAGGCAACATTGATAAAATTATGTATATTGATATCCTTAAGAAAAATTTACTCCAAAGTAAAACTCGGGAACAATGACCCTTATCATAAGTTAGGAACTGAGCAGTCCTGGCTTGGCTAATTTGGAACTGTCCACGCTTGATGGCACCGCGGGAACAGTCACCTGAAATGAATGTCACTGAAAATTTTTGGTCTTTGTTGGAACAAAAAATTCGAAACCACAACATATCCAACAAAAACGATTTAACATGTTTGAACATTTGTAATACGCAACGAGTTAAAATCGATTCGTTGATTCGTGTCTGTTTCATAGCATTCCAACTCATGAGCTTAGAACTACTAGTTTGTTCGAGCAACAACACATCGAACTAAATGAGCTGAGTTGAGTCGAGTTAAACGAAGCTCGTTGCACACCCTTACTAATTACAGCAAACATAAAAAATGTGATTGGAACAAAAACTTGTAATTTGACGTTAATCGAGAAACTCCGTGTTTTAAGCCGAAGGAAAATTGCTTAGAAAAATTAAAAAATAATGAATTTTATTTTATTTATCTACTGTCATTAGTTTATAAGAACACATTTGCTGAATATCTTTTATAATTTAGATAGATTACAAATAAATGGAATGTTAAAAATAAAGAAAAAAAAAAACAAATTTATTTATCATATGTACGAGTATATTAGACTCGTAAAATTAATTGTCTGCGCCAAAAGAAAACGAATAATTTTAGTCACTTGAAGTTGAATTAAAACACAAATCAAAGCTCCAATTCCAAAACTTTCGAGTGGAAGCAAAGAACAAGTTGCTCGCAATAGTAGCAAAACTATTCAACACAAAAAAAAGAAAAAAAAAATCAATGCAATCTTTCTTACATTAAACGATTACGTACGTTAAGATACTCAACTAAGAGTACAAAAATTCACAGGAAGAAAAAAAGTTCTAAAGATACTAAAATACTTTTTCCATAAATGAACCAAAAAAAAAAAAAAAAATAAAGGGAAAAACTTTTGACGCGTTTAACGTTTTTGTTTATTTTTTTGTTTAAGGTTTCAAGCACGAATAAAACTTTTCTGCTTACTTTTTGCAGTTGTTTTTCAAGATACTTTTTTTTTGTTTTTGTATCTTGAGTTCTTTGTAACTTATTTTGTTTCTTGCTTAAGTTTAAGCTATTTTTTTTTGTATTTTTTTCAGAGTTTTATTTTTGTAATTTAGTTTTTTTTTTCGTTTTCGTATCTTATATCTTTGGCATGTATCTTTAGTATCGCTGAACGTTTTCATGAATTATTTATAAAGGCGGAGCAGACAAGATTTTTCTTCTTCGCGACTGCTGCTGCTGCTGTTGGTGCTGTACACCTCGTTGTTATTGTTGTAGTTATTGCCCTCCATGTTGTTGTACAAAATTTTTTTTTAAGTTGCCAGCATCCATTCAAACCATTCAACTTTAGCAATATGTACACAAATAAATAAAAAAAAAGTTTTTGAGTTTTTTTTTGCACAGTTCTTTAAATTTGTTTTTTTTTTACAAGTATTTGTATCTGCGTATCTCTTGGGTTGGCAGAAAAAATGTTGTATCTCTTTTTTTTAGGGCGACTTAAGTTGCCTTGGTTTTATATCCGTGTATCTTTTGTTCAGCAGCATTCAATGCGTAACGTTCGAAATTCTCCATTTTTTTTTCGTTCTTCTTTTAAAGTATCTTTATATTTGCTTGTTTCTTTTATGGTTTCTCCTTTCGTTGTTGTACGGGGTAGGGCGCGCACGGTGGGCGTTTTGGCAAATGTATCTGTATCTATGAAAATAAAATTGTTTTTTATGATTTGTATTTTTTTTTTTTGTTGATATTTTTCAGATGCGCGTAGCGTAATTTCTTTTTATGAGTTTTTTTGGATGTGATTTTTGTTTTTTATGAACTTTGTTTTCGCATTTTTTTCCCGTCACTGCTTGTTAGAGCATTTCTACTTTTGCTACACTTTCTTGAAAACAAAAAATCGCCCATATAATTGTTAGTAGCTTCGCATTTATTTCAGCCAAAACGTATCTGATAGATACACGAATACACACTGCGTGCAGAGCGACGATTACAAGTGTTGCAGAAGTGTTTTTGCGATACAAATGAAAATATTTGGAAAAAATACCAATTTGGGAACCTGCGCAAACCCGCCTTCAATTGGGGGGTGGGGACAACAACAACAAAGACAACAACAACAACAACGACTAAAAGCAGAAGAACGACAGTAACTACAACAAAATGGTGTTTCAGTCAAGCATTGAAGGGCGAGATATCCACCCTATATTAAACTTTATACGTTGCTACAACAATTCATGTTGTTGGCAACACTGGCACATATAAAAACACACTTACACATTCACACTCAGTGTGTTACTTTTGCATCTGGTTGCCACCGCCGCCATTATGGCCAAGTAAATGTGAATTTAAAGCGCCAAACTTCGAAATTTGTTCGAAAATTTTCAGTTGTCTGCTTTTAGGGGAAAATTAATTTTAGAAAAAAAAAAAAACCCAGCCACATTTTGAGTATCTGCACAAATAATTTTGCCATTTTGTGTAGCTAGAAATAGGGTGTGGATTGTTATTTGGGGGAACCTTGAGGGTTACTACATGGCAAAGGATCAACGGAAACATTCGTGGATACTCAATGGTGGTGACTCTTTGGTTAGGTTTGCTGCGTTTACTGTGGTTGCCTGCTGTGGCTGTTGTTGTTGTTGCTGTTGCTGCTGCCGTAGTAGTTTGTATCCACATCCGTAAGTACTTTTTTACATTTTGGGGTTTTCTTCTTGCGTTTGAACAACTAGTACGCTTACACACATACTAAATACATACATAGATAATCATACACACTCACACACATTAATATTTCTTTTACTACCACCGCAATTGTGGAAAAAAATGCGATTTTCACGTTTAGTGAATTTCATGAATTTTATTTCTGTGTTTGACTATCGTTGCTTGTCGCTTTTTGTTAGAGTAGATATATGATGGTTATAAGAAACCCAGCTGGAAATTAAATTATAGATGACCGTTTTGGTTAAAAGAAGAAGAAAATTGTTGTATGGTTTTGTTTCGAATTATCTACTACGTTTAAGTATTACTGCGTAAAGTTCGGATCATTAAATATGTCTGTATATACACAAATTATGATTGTGGCAATGCATATTTCTTTGTTAGGCTATAAATATTTCATTCTTTTGCTCCGGCAGCATTTCGGTTCAAAAATATTTCACATTCTTTTGATTGGACACTCACTCTTCCTATTGCACAGTGCTAATTAATGAACCTTTTCAGTTGGTTTTAGGTCTGTTCAAAACACAAAATCCCATTTAAAAACTTTGTAACGCTCTTAAATTTAAAGTTATTGATAATAAACCGTTTTGGGGTCAATCTGACACACAATGACCTACATATATAGAAATTTTCCTAATCTCAGACGTTCAAAAAATTTTTGCAAATGCGAATTCTTGAAAGTTCTTAACATGAATGATACACCAAGTGGAGGTCCATGCAAAAACTTCACGTACCCAAAATTTTTTTCCAGAGACGTTTTTCTTATTGTTTTCCGGCTGTTTCAAAATTTAGCAAATTTGGAATGCAAGATGGTATCTTTCAACGTAATGAGTTCATATCGATTTCCTTAGTTAGCTTGGAATTATCTTTCCAATTGCATTCGATAGTAATCAAAATAAGTCCATAGACTATGTAGGTCTCACGGCCGCCGAATAAATATCGTGATCTGACTAAAGCTGACTCATTTAAGCCAAAAAGTGGTACATAAGGTTGCCAAATTTTACGCGGCCCAGGCACGGAGGTTATACAAGAATATTTTTTGTTTTTCAATGGGCTATATATGTTCTTAATATTTGAATAAGCTTAACTTCCCATTCTAGATGTCTTATGAGTAATGTGTTGGGGAAAAAGTCTAGGAAAATGGCTTGTACGCTGAAAAAGTACTTACAGGTCAAGTCATAATCGTTTTCTTGCGAGCTTATCACTTTCTGGCACTCTAATTTCAATTCAACTTTGGTAAGCAGACTTGAAAGGTTTCCACAAAAAAAAGCTCTAATAATAACACAATTCGAAGAAAAACGAGTAATGTCCATTTAGGATCGCTAAGCTCGAATCTGCCATCGGATTTTGGCCTTCGTGCCATTGTTTCGAGATAACGGTAAATTAACCGGTAATTGACACGGTTACAAACGGTCTTCTAAGACTTTTTTATTTCAAGTCTGAGAGGCAAATTTGTTCCTCATGAAAAGACAAACATTTTTTCCATTACCAATATTTCTCCAGCACCATTCCTAGTCCTGGAGCATTTAAGTCAAATTTTATGTTTTTATAATTATAAGCTTATGAAAAATTTTTTAGTAGTAAGTCCAAAAAATTTGACTAAAATCCTCCATAGTAAAGATAAGTACTGAGGATTGAGGGTTGGTATAAAAAAAATGTTTATCCTTATATATGAAACGACTTTGCCTCAGACGGCAAACCTCTCAGACTTAAAATAAAAAAAGCTGTAAAAGCGCGTTTGGAACCGTTTCAATTTCCGCTTAATTTACCGTTCGTACAAAACATTGTCGGAATAGTGATTTACCTTCATCAACGGTTAAGTACTAAGTTCAGGAAGACTGGATCAATTAGTTATCCTATACACTTTGGTCGTACTTCACCCAGTCGTCCAACACAAAACGTCGAGGCAGTTCGTGAGAGTGTTGCTAAGAGTTCAGGAACTTCAATTCAGCATCGTGGTCAGGAATTGTACATTTTGAGAAGCTCCCTACAGCGTATTCTTTCGAAAGATTTGTATTTTATGGTAGCAAAATTCAATTGACTCAAGAATTGAAGCCGACTGACCACGGACATCGAATAGAGTTCATTGAATGGATTATGGAATGCTGATTTTTCGAACAAAGTCATCTTTAGCGATAAGACTCATTTTCACCATGATGACTTTGTTATTCGCCAATATTGTCGGACTTGGGGTAGACATTTTTCTGTGTTTGTCATTAACACATTTAATTTAACATTTAATATTTATGCAAAATTATTACCATCCATCCGAATCGCCCCCGTGTATATTGAACGCTTTTTATTAGTTTGGTAATTATCATGTTTTTTTTGTACATGAATCAATCACTTGCACTTTTTCAAACTGAATGTCCAATATTGCTCAAAGTCATTTACGTGGCGTCAAAAAAATAAAGGAAGAAGATCGTAGAACTTAATTTAACACATATTTTTTTATGTTTAAAAAATAAGATCGTTAAATAACTTGAGTTCCATCGTATTTAAAAAATCTCTCTATATATATGAGATATTGGTCCTGCAAATTTTTTCGGATTGCTTTTAGAACAGCGGCAAAGCCATGCGCTTGCCTTTTTAAGATTCTTATTAACTAGATAACTGGTTGAATAAGTTGGATTGCTCCTTGTAGCCTGATTTTGGAATTAATGTGTGGTCACCAGGTAACATAGCGTAAGTCAAATGCTTTGTTTTGCCTTGTTATCACAGATAAGTTTGTATCGATGACTTTGTCTAAGGACTGCGCAAACTTAGGGTGTTATAGGAGCTTAGTACGCCCATGACCAAAAATTTGCCTTTATATATCAAGCAAAATACTGAATATTTCCTTAGCTTAGCTTCTTCACTTTTTCTAATTTCTCACCACCACACATGACTGAATTCTAAATCCGTGACTGCCTTAGAATAAGTAGTATTTTGTACCGATAGGAAGAGGATCAGCACCGTTTTATGAGGAACTAAATTCTTCCATGTAACATATGGCTCTGAGATTTGATCTCATTCCCATTTTAACGAACCTGCCTCGTTGCATGCCTCCTAGAGTGTTGGTTTTCCACTTTTATAGAAGTTTTCTACTGGGTTACCACTCTTTTCTGTTTGTTTTTGTGTATGTGTATCGACAATACATGTGCATTTGTATTTGTGTGTTTATGTGGCGTTTGTGGCTTTTTCACTTTTGTGTTTTTCGCGTTTTCATGTCATGTTCTGGTTTTTCAATTTTATTTTCTATTTTATTCTTTTTTTTTTGCGGGTTTAATTTTATTTTTTAATGAAATAAATAAAAGTTTTTCACATGCCAAGCTCAAAATAGTTCAACAACACATATATTGCTAATGATTGTAAGATAGAGATATGTACATACACATGTGTTGAAAAAGTTCTGGTTGTGTTAGTGTGTAATAGTAATAAATAATGCAATTTAATTTGCAATACCAATGGTATCAACTTTTGCAAACTTTGCGTGCAGCTTTGAATTGTTTTAATGAATGTTGTTTTGCATTTTGTATCTACAATTACAATTGTATACCTATGAATTACATAGTATATCTAATTGTAAGATAAATAAACCCACTGCTACAACAGTAGCTAAAGGTGTTTTATTATTTGTTAAGATTTTGTAGCTTTTATCTCATAACATGCGTTATGTCTTGTCCGTTTAGAATTTCTTTAGAAAATCAAAATGCTGTTGGAGTTCGCATGTTTTTTTTTTATAAACTGAAGCCAATTTGACGCCTTACACCTAATTGTATTTACATTTATTCTATTTTGTTTTGATTAGTTTGACATAAAAATTATATTTTTGAAACAAGTTGTGGGGATGAACTGGTTGTGTGATCAGCATTCCAAGTGATTGCTAATGTGTTGTTTTAGTGCTACGGTCGAATATTATAGGCAATTCATACTGGCATCGAAAATTGCAAGACTTAGGGAAAATATCAACTCTTTTTCCATACAAATTTATCATCAAACTATGTTCTAGAAGTAAGTTTCCAGCATTTTTTTTTCCAAAATTTGAGGCTTTATTGTGAAAAAATGAAATGAAAATTTTTTTATTGAAACTATATTGTCCATTTACTGAGTTCATCGGCAACGAAACTGCAGATGAGCTTGCTAGGAAAGGCTCTAAAATTGACATGATTTCTGAACCTAATGTTATGACACCACTAGCCTTTATTAGGGCCGAAATTGATTCAAAATGTATAAATTGGGCTAATAAAAGATGGTCTAACATATTGTACGTCGAGGGAAATCTGGCCTTATTATAATGTGAATGGACAAACAACCCTGAGAATCTTTGTTGGTGTTATTATAGGACACTATTTAATAGGCAAGTATGCCTCATGGCTACGGCTTTCTGACGTAGGGGATCTTTCTAGAAGCTGTAAAGATCCTGATGTTGAAGAGTCTGTCTTTCTGTATCTTTGTGAATGCCCAGCGCTGAAAAATCGGCGTTATAATATAATAAAAATTTCGAAATGGTTTGCATAGGTTGAAAACGACGTTATAAAAAGGGTATACAATGGGCCCAGCTGCGGCCTAAATTATAATGATAATTGTCATCTCCAGTGCTTACCTAACCTATTGTCCATTTATGAATTCCGGACCAAAAAAAAAATGTCGTCTTTTAAGCTCAAGAACGAATCGAGTCAATTTTTGATTCCTTCGACTGAAGTGAAGCATATTCCGATAAGAGCGTGCTGCATCGATCGAAATAAATGGTAGTCGAATGGCACCAAGTCTGGACTATAAGGCGGGTGAGGCAGAATTTCCCATTTACTATTATTTAAATACTTTTAACAATACGATGCAAAAAACAACTTCTTTTTATGCCGCTTCAGCAACATTTCGGACATACAAAATCTCCCTTTGACATCTCTCGGCTTCAATTCCTACGGCACCCGATTTTCAACCTTTTGGATGAATCCCAATGCATTTAAGCGCAGGGAAGTAGCTTTTTGTGTCACGCCTAATGATGAAGCACTCTTCTTGCTTTTGGCACGAATCCTCAGCCAGCAAAGTCTCCAATTCCTCGTCTTCAAAAATGTTGGGCCTTCCGGAACGCTCCTCGTCTTCAAGGTCAAAATCATTATTTTTGAACCGTTTAAATCACTCACGATACGTCGATTCATCAATATATTCCGCCTCATATATTTCCAGGAGCAAACGATAGGCCTCAGCCACACTTTTCTTCATATTAGAGAATAAAAGTAGCGCTTTCCACAAATAACGCTTATTTGGCTAAAAACTTGACATGATTTTGCTCGAAAAAATATACAACGCCGATAGAAATGCATAAAGATAATGATGCCCAAGCGTTCAATAGGACACATCAGATCTGACATTTCTACCCAAAATCCACTGGTCGCGTCATCTTTTGTAAAGCGCTGGAAACTAACTTCTAGACCCAATATATCCAAAATATCGCGGATTATTTTAATTTTAGTCGTTTTGGCTCGAAATCGCTTACGCGTGAATGAATTGTCAAGGCTATTCAACTTAATCACTCATGTCAAAAAATAGCTGTTAAAATAAGGAAAAAAAAGATATATGTATCTACAGTTGGTAAAATATGATACAGATAATTTCGACACAGCTAATTAATGTCAAACGAAATGGAATCAGCTAATGTTAAACATCAAGCTAATATATGCCAAAATCAAGTAATGTCATATAAAAGAAGTCAAGACACCTTCAAACAGAAAGCTAATGATAGCAAAAAGGCGGTAATGCCAGTGTGAAAGCAATTTTATGAAACGCGATAGCAAATCAAGATAAATGAAAATCCTGCTGATTTCGATGCTGTTATGAATTGCTTATATAATAGCAAATTCATTAAATATAACAAATGCATATTTGATATTACATATGTAAATAAATCTTTGTTTTAAGCAAGATTTTCTCTAAAAATAAAATAAAATAATATTATAATATTATACGAAATTAAGTGTTTTTTTCAGTCGAGATATATAAGTTTTTTTCTTTAGAGATAGAAGGAAGCTTCAAGCCTCTTCCATAATTATAGTGTAATCAAAACTTATTTCTTACTTATTTCGGTTTGGATGTTTGGTAATGGAAAGGCCCACAAAAGTTTTTCTGAATTAATTCCCTAGTGTTGATAAAATCACAATTAGGAAAAAATACAATACACAAAAACAAATTCCCAAATCAACGAAATGCAACAAAAATTTAATCTCAAAGAGGCATCCATGTAAAGTGTAAGTAAAAACGTAAAAATCTGAATAAAAACAAAAATTATTATCATAAAGAAAAAAACCCCTTACTTAACGATGTACAAAACCTCCCAGCAAGTTGCCTGTTACACACTAATGCTGTCCGTATTCGTGGTTGTTGTAAATATTGGTACTGTTGTTGTTGTTGTTTTCTTTGGTTGGCTAGTAAAAATACACTGAGATTGTGTTATTTGCTTATCAGGTCGGAAATCTATCAAAGCCATGGCACAAATATTCCAAAACCAAAGTCATGCAACGAATTAAAGAAAAAGCAAAAAAAAAAAAGGAAATAAAGCCGTCCAAATAAAGTCCATGCAATAAAACAGCTAATGAAAGAAAGATTTAAAAGAAGGAGGATATACTGTCGATTATTTCACACTTGCTAGCTGCTGCGGCTTAACTTGGTCATAAACATGAATGAAGGAGAAGTTGCACAAAAGTCAGATCAGTTGTACACGTTTTATTGCAGCATCAGCAAAAGCAACAATTCAAGCATCCTTTTCTAGACGGCGCAATAAAGGCAACTAAAAATTGTTGACACTACCAGTAGAGATGTGGTATTGTTAAGAGAATACTTGGAGTATTTGATACTTTCTCGATATATACTAATTCTGAGTTAATTATTTTTAAAGCTCAGCATTTTGTTTTCATTGCTGTGATAGTTCGGATTAGCGATGATATCATTTTATCGTGTGGTAGAGGTTGAAAATCATGAAGTTCTAAGTTATATAAATAATACGAACAATCTCTGCCATTGCGTTGCCTCTGCGTTATTGACTTAGAACTCTTCAAAACTGTTAAAAAAGGTGCCATAAACAATATTATCGCGTCTGCCTTTTCTATTAAAAAATGTGTCATATACAAAAATAGATAAATGCAAGAGGCAGACGTTTTTGTTGCTGCGTTTAAGAGTTATTAAATTCTTTTCAAAATCTTATGATACATAGAACCTTAAGTGAATTTATCGAAGACAGATTGCGATTATTATAAAAATTATGTAATAAAAAACAAGAGAAACAACTTAGTTATTGCCGTATTTCAAAATTGTAATGTTGTAAATTAAGTACTGAATCATTTAATCGCGTCTGCCTCTAAGCTGACTGGTTCCTATATATATAAAAAACATAAATATAGAGAGGGCAGACGATTCCAGCACTGATTTATTGAAGGCAGACGTTTTTGAGCCCTTACGATGGATATTATTAAGGACATACGTATCTATAAAGAAGTGTGCAAATTTTGTTCCAAAATTTTCTTTTCAATTTTTTTAGGCATGAAATTTATTTTTATTTATTTTTCTGGATGTGCATATGGGTCGTTTTTTGCCAAATCGACCACCATTTTACATTTGAATCTCTGAATTTTTGAATTTTTTTATTCATTAGTACTGGTTGAGACTAACCTTTTTACGCAGGTCTACATAAAGACCTACAAAACTAGCTGAAGAGCTTGAGTTTACGATATCTCGGAGAAAAAAAATATATTGAAATAATTGACAGTGGGCTTTGAAGTGAAAGGCTTAAGCTTTTCAACTATAAAATAAAATATATTCGAAAAAAATCTGGTGTCCGAAAAATTAATATATGAATTTGACCAAAATTGACGTTTTTGATATATACAACCACATGTATTTTGAAAAAGCCGAGACCTACACGTCTGCCTCTTGTATTTGCAGTTACCAGAGTTAATACTGAAGACAATGAAATTCTGGAAGAAAACATTAAATTAAAAATATTATTATTTTTTAAATACTGCAGTTATTTAAAAATGCGGCAGTGTGGACGTCTGCCTTTTATATTTTCGTTATCTATACTATGCTTTAACACAGTAAATCAGCGGCAGACGCGATAAAATATTTTAATAGAGTTTTTTTAATTTGCATAAATGTCAACTACTTTGCATATCAATATCAACGACAATAAAATCATATGCTAAAAATGTTGACCGGCTCCCTAAGACTATAATGAGTCGATACATTAAACTCCACACTGAGTTTGAACCGAAGTAGCGACATCATCACAAGAACAGAATCGCATCGCATCACAACACAAATGTTGCTGCAACGATAAGATACGCGATTGTTGCCAGAATTGCATCAAACTAATGGAAGCCACAACGATGTGCGCTGTTTTGCAACAGCAGCAACTACTGTGCAGTAACGCAAACACAAATACACATGGGTGCAGTCAGCATACACTGATGGCCAAAAATTATAGGACGCAGCCATTGGTAGTACAAAGTGTGAATGAAGTTGGCAAGAAACAAAAAAAAGACTGAAGTGAAGCTTTTCTTTGTAATAAAATCAAAATTTTAAAGGTCTAACACAACATCACACCGCAATGGTTCGTCGTCACAACTTTTAATACCAACAGGTTTCTATGACGCCGCGCCGTATTGTTTTTGCTTTCTAATCTTCCAGTAAAGCTCATAAAAAGCAACAGTACGAGTAGTAGCAATAAAGTGTTAAAGTAGAGGCAACGGTATAAAAACTAGCGGTTAATTGCAACTTGTTGCTGCAACAATTTTATGTTAAATGTTTTTGGATTTTTATTACAGCACGATGATGCTTTTTTTTCGCTAGCTGTCAATTTGTATGCTGATCATAAAATAACATAATTTATGGTTCTTGTTAGACGCTTAGTTTTTTTGAGCGATAAAATTGAAATAGTTTCTCAGCGATATTACAAAACTCTATTGATTTAAGAGAAGAACTTGATATTTATGTGGAAGCTACAGATAAGTCACTAGGTTTCCTCAGATATGTATGGACGAGATGTAGGTACCCTGTTTGCTTACTCTGCCCACGAAGGATTGAGTCGTGATGCAGCTTGTCATTATGGCAAGGATGTGTTCGATTGGTGCATTGGATATCAAAGTTACAGATATACGGGAGACTTCCACTAAAGATGTACCGCTACGTTCTAATAATTTTACTCTGAACACGTAGAGTTAAATAACATTGCAGTGGTGGCCCATATTCAGATGAAATCGTTACTGGAGCTCACAAAAAGTGTTGCCATAGTTCGATCATGTTTACACACTCGTCAAAGAAATAGTCTTCAACGACAATTCCGTTCCTAAACGAAATTATTTGGAACGCGATATGCACACTAGTGATGTAGATCAACAACCTTGAGTGGAAACTTTTCAAAAGTAAGTCTTTTTCAATATCGTTTGGATGGGATTTTATAGACCTAAGCTAACCTCTTTATGCCGCATTGGATCGTTAAAGTTCTAATTACAGTATGAATGTTCACATTTTTAAATACCCAGAAGCGAAAGCTATGATGCGCAGTTTTTTAGACTGGATGGTGTTACAGTTTCCAGTCGACCAGATATTCACACTACGCCAACACCTGGAGAAGACCCGAGAAGAGCAGATCGACCTATTCGTCATAAAGCTGCATTCGATAGTGCGATAAGGAATCACTTATATGCCGATATGTCTGGATTCGGCATCCCTGCAAATCTCATTCGACTTTATAAGATGACGCGGTAAGAATTAGCAAGAATCTCTCTGAGCCATTAGAAAAAAGCGAGGTTTTAGACAAAGTAATTCCCTATTATGAGAGTTCTGCAATTTGATGATGCAAAAAATAATCCGTGCTGCAGATATCGACATCCTGGCACTGATAAAATTGATATTGTTGGCACCAATGCACGGGCAGTCAAGTCAGAGCAGCATTTTTCAAAATTGAAAAGAATTGCGTCGAGTGAGTCGTGTGGTGAACGTGGGCTAGAAAAAATATCTTGTAGCAACAAACCAGGAGTACCGGGGTCTGGGGCAATACGTTACTGTTGACAACTGCGTATTTGATGTGGTCAAGAATTTTGTCATTCTTAGATTCAGCATTTTGGCAATAGGTATTACTTTGGGCTCAGTAGGTAATTAATTTCTACACAGATGGTTTTAAGCTAAATAACCAGGTGGGTTATGGTATTTACTCTCAGGAACTGAAGATAACAATTGCTGCGAGGTTACCAGACCATTGTAGCGTTTCTCAGGCAGAGGTTATAGCGATAGAAGAGCTAGCATCCTGGCTGAGGATGTATGTTGTATCTAGAAAGGATATAAACATTTATTCAGATAGTCAGGCTGCTATCAAATCTCTAGAATCACTAGTTGTCGCTCGTCTTTAAATGAGATGGCTCAGCATTTTAACATTCAGCTCCTCTGGCTGTCTGGGTATAGGAACATTGACGGCAATTGCAAAGCTGATGAACTTGCTAGGTAAGGGACTACTGCACAAATTCTTCAGAACAAGAAAGGTGTTGGTATGCCATTTGCTACCTGCAAGTTACTGCTTAAAGAAGAATTGGTAAATAATACTAACAAAAGATGGACTCAATGGTCAACTTGCAATATAACTAGGCAGATCTGGAAGAATTAGGATGCTAAGAGTGCGTCAGAACTGATTACCCGCACTGAACATAGTGTCTCGTCAGTTGTTGTTCTTATAACTGACCACTGCCTCATCGGCAGACATGCGGAGAGATTAGGTGTTAGTTCCCTTCGCTTCTGTAGAAGTTGTGGAGATGTGGATGAAGAGGAAAACATTTAACATTTTCTCTGCTCCTGTCCTGCATTTGCGACACCCTGTGACACCCTGTGGTATCACAATGGATCACATTTGCTCGAAGTGAGTCGGTTTCGTAACTGACTGCCACTCCTACTTAACCTTACCTACAGGAGCGTCACTTCACCAAAACCTTGGGGAGTGGCAAGAATTATAATTCCACCATTATTAGATGGTTTTATTGAATTGTTGTATTGAATAATACCTAGCATCAGAACCGAATTGACGCCACTGCTTACCTAGTAGGCAATTGAAAAGTAGAGCTCTGTCTCTCTCAACAAATAAAAACAACGCAATACAAATCGCTCATTCTTTCCGTCCAGTTCTATGGCACTGAAGCATGTACTATCTATCTATGATCTATCTATGTCTATCTATCTATGATCAATTTGCGTGAACGACGCATACCGCATCAGATGGAACCACGAGCTGTACACCAACATTATTATAGTAAATTGCTTAAAAATACAGCGATTGCGCTGGCTAGATCATGTTGAGCGAATGAACAAGAACGCTCCCGCAAAAAAGGTACTCTATTCGGGATGTATTGGTGGAACACGCAGAAAAGGACGTCGTAAACTCCGTTGGATGGACCAAGTTGACAAAACCTGAACACACTTCGTATTTCTTACTGGCGAAAGGTGCGGCATTTTCGAGGCGGCCAAGACCGATCGTCACTTGTAGCGCCAGCTTAGTAAGTAAAGTAAGTAAGTAAATACACCAACAATACTTATTTACATTTAAGAATTTTTAAGACTAAAAGGTCCTTAGTACTTGAAATGTAGTTGATGCAATAAGTTTTCTAAATTTCAAAATTTTTATATTCAAATTCTGAGAATGGCATTAGTTTTAAGGCATCCTACAAGTCATAAGAAATCTCTCTTAAAATAACCGATGCTTTATATTGGTCAAAAATAAAAGCTATTTTATGGGTCATACCAATTTTACATGTGACTGAGAATTGTGGTGAAATTAAGTTTGGCCATGGAAGATCATTGGCCATTTCTGTTTCATCTTCTTTGCTCCACCATTCTTCCGTATAGTTTGTATAATTTTTACGTGATATGAATCAAAGTTCTAATTTTTATTAACATTTTAAAATTTCAAATGAATCATAGTTCACTCTTCAGAAACTCATTAGATGTCTGATGGTATAAGAAGAAGAGGGGTAATGTCACTGGAGTGAAGAAAGTTTGAAAATCGCATCACGTAATATGTGAATTACCCCTTATCTAGACACAAGAAAAAAAAGCCTCATGAAAACTTTTATGGTTCTTTTCAATTTACTTATGCTCGTAAAAATAAAATGTGAAATTTCAGCAAATCCCAGAACAAGCTTTGAGTCAAACTTAAAGTGATCAGAATGAACGAGTGCAACTATCAAACTTAAAAATTCTAATCCGATTATCTTTTACAACTGAATTGAACTTTTTGTTGTTGTTGTTGTTTCTCTAATAACACACTCTCTCCAGCAGAGACAGCAACATAAAAAGTATTGGGAATTTCACATGACTATAAAAGTTTCTTGAGCGTAATTGTTGGCATATCAGGCAACATAAAAAAAAAACCAAAATTATCAAAACCGAATCAAACAAAAAAATCGATTGTTAAGAAAAGAAAAAAAAACAAATATTCAAACGAAAATTTTAGTACAACAGATACTATGGGTAATTCCCGAACAAAGCAAGGTTGAAGTAAAAAAGGTCACTCTATCAATATACCAGGAATTGCATATAAATTTCCAGGAAATAAGTTGTTGTTTTTTTTTTTCATAAAAATCAAGTTAAAAGTTAAAACCAATATTTTTTAGAAATGTTTTTTTTTGTAATTTTCTGTATCAGCACAGGTAGGTATCCTTTTTTTTTTTTGTTTTGTCATATTAACTTAGTGTTTACCCTTTAACAAGGTTGCAGCAGCAGCGACTCTGGCTCCGACAAAAACCACTCATATCATTGATGATGTTGATGTTGATGATGACGATGACGTGCCTTTGCTTGGCATCCCAAAACGATTGGCGAGACTTTATGAACACGTGCCGGAATTTTTCACTTTTTGACAGGCTCATCAATTTTGTAGATAGCGCGGGAGACCAAACGTTCACTCATTCCAACATACGAGTTGGTTCATATTTTTGAGGGGTTTTATCAACGTTGGTTTTAGGTTTGGATTAGGGTTGCCGATTTTTTATGTACGAGCGTATTCCTTTGGTATCGTAGTTTTTATATGATTTTATTTTGTGTTAACTTTCAGTTATGTTTGGGTTTCGAATCGATACACAGAGTAAATGTAGAACTTGAGCTGTGACAATTAATTTATGTGAGATTGATTGTGGGCGATTATTATTGATTTATAAATGATTCATATGGAATTTGGTTTTCGTTGAGTTTTGTCTTTATTTTCTTGTTTGCTTGTGTAGCTATAGTTTATAGTAATAAACTTATAGTTCCTGTCATCTCAATAATGAAATATTTATTTAAAGTTGAGATTTCTATAATGCTTTCGTAACTATGCTGAGTTGATTCAGCTATAAATGCTGATTGAAAATATGAAGACTGAAAGTCGTTAGGTTTGGAGTTAGTATATCACTTTTGAAAAGAGTTTATGTGGTTAGGTTTCCCTACATCTTAACCTGATCAGGATCAGCAGGATCATTCCATCACATCAGAGTTTAGCGATATTCAACAACTAAATTCCTGAAGTTACAAATATGTTTTGTTATGAAACTCTCATTTATACTATATCTTGAAATTTTAAAGGTTATAGGATCTTGGTATCTCATTTACAAGCATAAGCTTAGGAACGCTATACCAAAATAGCTACGCAGTAAAGAATTATATTATATGTCATTATTTATAAACAATGTGCCAATTCATTATTTATAATCAATTACTCAAATCACCAAGATATGAATTACATAGTTGCGCATTTGATTACAAGTTGGGTATGCATAAATTTGCAGTATTATCGTTTTAAAATAAAATAAAAAAAATAAAATAAAATATATATATTAAAGGAAAATGAAATAAGCAATTATTCACTCAGACGAAAAATTAAATTCAAAATAAAATCGAAGAATTTTTAATAAAAAATGATAAACTAAAGCATGTGGGTATTGAGTAAATTTATAATAAATAGGGGCACGTTCCATAAATAATATTTATTTAGCCAAAAAAAACTCCCACGGCTATCATAACTAAATCCAAATGCTTCAACAACAAATTTACACTTCAACTTTTTGATTTTAACTCAATGTAGTTGGCAAATTAGAAGTCAAAATGTAAGACTATAACTATCAAAAATTTATCGATTTCGATTTAATTTCAAACTCTATTTCTTTTGGGATAAAACCATGCACTTTGTGTTGTGTATTTTTATAATTTTCTGTCTAGGCTAGTTTAGGTTAGGTAGAAATGGTAATCAGTTTAAGATCCCTGGATTGCTCTAGCACAGTCATCTTCAGCGCTCTTTACATTGTCGACTATCTTCATGAAATACTGAAGTAGCTGCTTTGGGAAAATAGTAGGTCGAAAATTAGGTTTAAATTTATACATATAAGAGATTCTTATACAATCAAAACACTTTCTGACAGACTCATTTTAAAATCTTTCCAAATTTTTTTTACATATTCTTGGCATTATACATATGAGTGAACATCGGGAATTTTTTCTATTCAAATTGTTATATCTATGGTAAATTTTAACAGAAAAATTATTTTTTTATATCGTTTTAAAGGTTAGAATAGTTTGGAAAATTTTAGTCTAAGTTTACGCCTTCACTTTGGACCACACAGCCACAATCGTACTTAACATTGAAGAATAGGGGCCCCAAACATATCACTGAGTCTGCTGCGACGGCTGAGACGAGGACATGTACATTGCAACCAAAAAACCTATTATTATAACATCACGTCAACGTAGGAAGTTGTTGCACAGTGGAATGTTCGATTCGAGATCAACCACAAGTAAGTCCTCAGAAAAGGTTGAAGATAGTATCATACTTCCACCGATCTGTTCTCGGCTTAAATGAGACCATTTAGATCTATTATGTAAGATGATCGATTTTGTTTATAATTCCTGTTGCTCATGGTAGCAGGCTTCATGAAGTAGCGTACCTATTGCCGGGAGGGCGCTCGCCCCGGACGCAACGCTTGGGGGCAGCGAAATGGTCGTGAAATATATGTCATTTTGTTAGGGTTTTTGAAAGTGTAAAGTAAGGAAGTTTTTTTTTTAGTGAATGAAGGAAACTAGGAAGTTGAAATGTGTAGGTGGAGATTTTAGAATTTAGAGTGAAATATTTCTCATTTTCGTAGGGTTTTTGAAAGTCAAAAGTGAATACTGTTTTTTTTTGGTAAGGTAAATAAAATTTTTGGTGAGTTTTTTAAGCAAGAACATCCCACTCTCTACATAACTCCCGATTGTGAATGTGGGAGGGAAAAGCTATTTATGATTTGAATTCTTAAATAAACTTCTTTTTTTACTGTGATCAAAAATTTTTTGGTTTTTGTAAAACTTTTTTTTTCCAGGACCTTTTTCTTCAATACCCCTTTGAAATGACTTTTAGTCAAAATTTGAGGGAAAAAATATTATAATGCATGATCATTTGCAAAACTTTTGTTATATGCGCACCTGATGGGAAGATATTGATGCAAAAATCTGCAGAGGAATTTGCTGAGTCTACAAATTTGTATCAAACTTTCAACTAACGAAAATAGCAACACCTAAGAAAGAGTACGGTTTGGAAAACCAATTCCTAAAAATATGAATTTCTTACAACTCTCGTAACAACGGCTTCAATTGTTGTTCTTTTTATTGAAACAAACCATATGCATTCAATATAAAGTTCTTTAATTAATTACCTAAAGCAATAACTGACCAGAATCAAAGTCAAAACCAGCAAAATAACTAGTAGATTCCAAAGATCAACCATGCCGCCAAGTGTTTATTAAATTGCAGCGAATTTGAATACGATGGTGAAGCGGACTGCCGCCGTTCAGAGAGTAACCGCCAAAGTAGAATGGAACTCTTGGAAAAAAATGAAAAAAAAAAACAACAACTAACAAACTCCGAACGACGGACATCGGTGCAACAATTTATGTTGAATGCAACCTCGGACATAGCGTCGTAGTAAAGAAAAAATTAAGGAAACCAAAAGAAAAAAAAATGAACAACTAAAATCCAAAAGAAATTAACATACAACAAGTGTGAGCCGCCGAAGATCAACGGAAATCGGTTTTAAATCGAACACAAAGGTAGGCCAAGTTAAAAAAAAAAAAAAATAACCAAGAACACGTTGCCGATGTTTGGGAAGAGCGGTCGCGCTGTGTGGACGATCAAAATAAAGCCAAGCTAAGCAGTTGTAGTCACAATTCAGATGACAACGACGATAATGTTACCCATGGCGGCGCGGGTTGTTTTCGCTTGTGAAAAAGTGATGCTGATGATGGCCCATTACGATGGCGTTGATGATGGCACCGATGATGCCTTCGTGATGATGACACCCGATATTGAAATAAGCGCGATGCGAAATACCAGCAAAGACGCGTTGGAGTAATAAAAAAATAGTTAAAACTTTTGAGTAGAGTAATAAAATCGCACTGACCTAGGACAAATACTTGTAAGTACAGGTCCAATGTGACACTAAAATTTTTTATCGATTTTGCTTTTGATTATAAAAGTTGTTGTAGTAAATGACGAACGGAATAATTCAACAATTTAAAATTCCAATAAAATCAATAAGTACTCTTATTCTTCATCTATCGCATAAAAAAATGTTTATTTAATGTCGATACTTCAAAAAATGTACCGCTCATTGTTACGCTAGTTTATTGAACTATGATACTTTTACAATTACAATGAGAACGTGTACACTTCAATAACTATAAGCTGTCAAATTACTGTCAGTTACATAATACAACTGTCATTCAACATAATACAACTGTCATTCATGATGTTTACTCTCTCTCTCTCTCGCCTTGTTATTTAGCTTCTAAAAGAAATCATTTTTTTCAATGAGAGTGAAACAATTAAAGTTTAACATAGCAAGCCGCCTCTTATTGACATAGACAAACGTCAAATTGACGTTAGATTACAAGCTCTCAACGCAAATTTGCTTCACTTAAATTTACAAAAAAAAAACATTTTAAATAAAATAATTTTAATTAAGAAAAATTAAAATTTTAATTACACCTGGCTTTTCGCAACAAAAAATGAGTAAATGCAGTTTAACCTTTTATGGTCACATAAAGCGGCAATTGACATTTGGCCGCCGTTTTATGTGCAATTTTTTCGCTATTACTTGCCATTTTTATCATAATTGCCTTGGTGCTACTCAAATTATGCAACTATTTAATCTTTTTACAACAACAAAAAAAAAATATATATATGCAACATTTACTTTGCATTTATGTATATAAATATAAATAAAATACTACAACAAAAAAAAAAGAAACAAAAATTTACAATTGACATATGCGCGCATACGCTGTCAAAATCTTTTTTATTTACTTTTTTTTCTTAGCAATTATAATACATTTTGACAGCTGACAGGTTTAAAGTGAGCTTTTGAACTTAAAAAAAAACAATATTTAACTGTTATATGCCAATTGTCGATAGTAACAAAAAGTGTAGCGAATTTTTTATTTTCCTTTGGTGGGATTTTAACACCCTACATAAGACACGGTATGAGAAATAGGGCAATTTTTAAGCTTAGATACACTGGAAAAACAATTTGATTGCTTATAATAAATCGTCGACAAAGGACTTGGTGATCGTATATGAGGTTAGATGATTTTTGATCTAAGGGATTATCAACTAATTTCAAAAGGAGATACATAAATGTATATATCACATAAATGTATATATCACAAATTTTAAATATGTATTAAACTCACTTCTAGGTCGCATGCCTTGAAGATCGTAAAAAAAAGTTTTGATAATGTCAACAATCAAGTTTTTGCTGTTTATGACATTTGATTACTTGACCGACAAAATGTGTATTTATATGGACCAATTTGAGTCATATAATTTATATTTCAACCAAGTTTGCCCTCGATTGATACATATCAAATAAGCGTTTGTGATATCCAATGAATCGTCTAGAGCTTCGGAAAGCAATAGATAAGTTTTGAAACGGGCGACTAGGTAATAAAAATTTATGACTTTCCCGTATTAAAATTACTTTTTTAAATATTAAAAGTCGTCCATAGGAAACCTCATATTAATTTGATAGTGATTCAGTATCCAAAACTACACCCTCAGATTAAATCACTACATTAAATAGAGGGAAAAAGGACGTATACAAGAGTTTTTGTTGTTACCAGACCCAGGATTACAGTTTCGTTTTAAAAGTTCCTCAATCTCATTATACCTATTAAATATCAAGTTATTAAAGTTTTAAAATTATGTAAAATATGTAATACATTAATAGAAACCAGGGGAAAAAAATGGACATTTGCCTTTTGGTTTAACCCTTTAATGGACATGTGCCTTTTTGTTGAACTATTTAATGGAGCAAATTCCTTGCTACGACCTTTCTTTGGCTTTTTTCTGGCTTCATAAATTATTTCGTTCACAGTATTCTTCTGGACATTATTTTATTGGCAAACACCCCTCCAAGTTTAGTCTGCTCAACATCGGAGGGGTTGCAGAGATGAAGATGTTGAAGAAACATCCATTTCCATTTTCTCTGCGAATACCCTTTGTTAGCGCAACGACGCTTTACGGCGCTTGGCAGTCTTTAGATGAACTAGCATCAAAGGATCTTAAATACATTGTGAAATTTATAAAAATATCGGATTGGTCCAATTAGGTTAAATGACTATGTACAAATCGGGTATACAATGGGCCCATCCGTGGCCTAAGTTATGATGACATGTCGTCTCCCGGAAATAACCTAACCTAACCTAAACATAAATGGCGCGAAAACCGTGAACTGGCATTAGTTTTATGTAGATGCGTTCCACTCAAGAACGTTATACAAACCAGTAAAAAAAAGACACTTGATTTCGTTCAGCAAGTACTACAAGAGTTTAAAGTTCATTTAAGCACTCCTACATTTGTAACATGTGTCGCTTGAAACTTCCATTAGTGAGTACAAACTTTTCTAAATGAAATTAGTGCCCTTTGAAAATGCATACCCATAAATATTTAAAAAATATAAATATTCGCAGGACATGTGCCTTTTTGCAGGAAAACCTTCACTTTGCTATGAAAAAAGTATGACAACTATTGGTATTTTGAAGTGCCTGATATTGAAATTAGGGGCCGTTCAAGTATTACGTAACGCAATTTTTGAAGATTTTTGACCCCCCCCCTCCCTCTCCTTAAACGTTACGGTATCACCTAAGTGACCATGTTTACCTAAAAGTGACAGTTATGTTGCGCAATGCACTGGAAAGTCATTTTAGTGCCTTTTGTTATGTTTTAGTCGCGTTTGCGATAGTAATAAATAAAACAAGAGATTTTTAACTCACAGCGTATCGCGTTGTTCGAACCCCCTCCCCCCCCCCCTAAATGCATTACGTGATACTTTAACAGCCCCTTACTTGCAGTTTAGTATTATCGACAAGATTCCATCAAAAAATTTACAACGACTGACCATGAACCATGTGCCATTCTGTTCGCTAACACCTCATTTATGGAAGAGAATCAATGGAATACTCTCGCTCTTGTTCTCAATTTTTCAATTTCAATAAAGAAAACATCAATTGTCTCGAAATGCATTGTTTTGAGATACGCCCATTCCGCTTCTTAGGGCAGACTAGGTCTACTAAAAACAGGATACGCGTACAGAGTCGAGGTCATTCAAGTGCATTTCCACAGGTATCAGCATTTTTGCTGGCCTCGTTTTCGATTTTTTTTTTGGAGCACATCCTTCAGACAAGGTTTTTCTTGAAGCTAAGACTGTCTTGAATAAATATTCAAGGTCGAACAATTAAAATTCAGATAGCTATTTCTTTAAATTGCATTTAAAGATCGGAAAAAATTTTCAACTAAATCTGACAATGCATAATTATTATTTAGTGTCCGGAGAATCCAAAAACATGATCCGCAAAATTGTACCTGATCATTTACTTGTTTTATGGCCATTTTAAGGTAAAATTTTTTACCGATCATTTTAAACAAAATACATTTATTAAAATTATTGGTAAAAATTTTTACTTTAAAATGGCCATAAAGCAAGTAAATGATCAGGAACGATTTTGCGGATCATGTTTTTGGATTCTCCGGACGTTTTATTAAAATTATCGGTGAAAGCACTGCGTTCGGAATTTGAACTACTGGTGTTTTTGAGTGTGACAACTATAATGTTATTTGTATTATGACAGGAAGTTAGCTTAATATCTCCGGTTAAGGAAATAGGTCTGTGGAACGCTTGCAAGAAGATGAACTTTACCGAAAAACAATCTTGTCTGACGAAACTTATGTCTACCTCGGTAGTAACGTAAATTAGAAAAATTGTCGCATCTGAGGCACATAAAATCCATACGTTATTGTTGAGAAGTCCATGCACCCTCAACGAGTAGCTGTTTGGTGTAGTTTCTCGATCAGCGCTATCATTTTCGTAGATGAGGAACGAAGATGCGTTACAATGAATAGTGAGCGCTACCGCACAACGATATCTAATTATTTGTGGCCTATTTTCGAAGATATGAACTTGCACAACATTTGGTTTCAGCCATGCAACAATCGACCTTTTTCGTGGGCAGTAAGAAAATCGTGTTACTAGTTATTTTGGTGATGTTCACTGGCCACCACGCGATTTGGCTCCGTTGAACTATCATTTGTAGGGAACTGTTAAAGAGAAATCTTACGCTAATCAACCATCAACGATTGAGACTCTTAAGGGCAAAATAGGTGCAGCCACCGGTCTAACGAAGTTACTTACAGTCGAAAATTTACTGAATAATTGGGTTCAACGTACTGCAATGCCAGCCATTTGAATGAAATAGTGCTCCATAGTGGTTTTTTACATATAGCAAAATCAAATTCCAAATTATAAATGGTACGCTCTATATATGATGTCGTATATGTATGTACATTGTACAGTGTGAGTAACACAAAAGTAGTATGGAATCATAAGCACTGAAAAATATGAAACTCAAAAAATACTAGCACAATTCAGAAAAAAATGTATTAAATTTAAATAATTTTCACGATAAAACTGAGAAAGTGGGGGTGATCTATTAGGTACTTTATAGTTGAAAAGAGAAGTACAATATTATTACTATTTTGGATTTTTTTTGGGTGTATGAACCTTCACCTGAACGAATCATTCATTGATTTGAATAGTTAACCTCTATGTAGTTTATTTGTTTTTACAGCGCTTATTATTCCTATTTTGCGATAAAAATTAAAAACTCCTGGAAATATGTTATGGCCCAATGGCAGAGTTTTGAAAATTTTTATTTGAATTTTCAACCATCTTAATTCCTGCGCTTTAATGATTAAAGGTTATTGTTACTCCCGTAGACGAAAAATAATTTTCGCATTGCAAAAAAACTATGGAGTTCTTTCAACTTCAACTATGCCGAATGTAATGTATGCTTGTACGCTTATACCTTAGCATTTTCTCTTTGTGACCATAAGGAAGAATTTCTTTGCCCATCTGTTGTATTGGCGTAAATATTTGACTTGACCTCGCCAACCAAGTGATCTTTCACATGCTAACATTTTTCCTTACAACTTGCTGTGTAAATTTACACACTTTGTTGTTGTTGCTGTTGCTATGTTTGTTGTTGTTGTTGGATATTGCGTAAATATTTTTGCAGTTTATGTGCGAAATTTAATTTTTTTTTTGTACTAAAATTCTTTTGTTTACAAAACTGGCATAATGTTGTGTTACCTGCGTTGCATGTCACGTTGTTAAACGTTTGCGTTTACTTGCTGCAATTTTGTTATTCGCATTTGCAGAGGCTGTCTAAGCGATATTTGCCACTTCAAGCATACAATATTATCACTCCCAAAAATAAAGAACTTATTGTTTCACTAAAACCTAAAATTATTTATCAAATGTAAATAGTTTTCCCTGAGCAACTCATATGCTCTGATCCTCTTTGAATACATAGTCTATATATCGTCTTACTAAATTTGAACAAAACGTTTTTGTCTACTTACAATTTAAACAAACTACGACTATTTATCTTATTTCTCTATAAATGAGTCCCTACATTTTCAGCGCTCTATATCATTCTTTATTTTTAACGTCATGTTACAATTTAATGCCAATGCATACAGATTTGTTCGCGGCAACATTTCAATTTGACATAATGAGCTGCATTTCAGTGTCGGACTACAAAATGCAGTGCCAAAACGAAGAGCTTCCTATTAATTACCACCATCATCCTGCGCATTGGATACTTAAGTATTGCATCAGACTCCATGAAATATCGCGTTGGTCGTATTGCCAATGTGAATGAATGAATAAAACTGGTAACAGAAAATCAGCAACAGAATCAGTGCCAGATTCGGCATCAGCTGAATTGCATTGCATTCGCTGAAACAAGCTGTGTTTCGTACGGACCGAAAGCAACATCAGAGCCACAGGAGTTGTTGTTCAATGTCCGGTGCCATTTTTATAAAAAAAAAAAATAGTTAAAAAAGACAGCATCCCAACGCCTGCTCATAAATTTCACTCGTTTGTAATTATTTTTTTTGTTGCCTTTTTTAAATTCATTCCACCTCCATTCATTGTCTGTGAGCGGTATGTTGTTCGTATCAAAATCAGGCTGAATTAAATGTATGATGGCGGTATGGCGTTGTGGTGTCACATTAAAGTTGCCGAAAATAGAGGAACAGAAAGAAAATAACTTTTGAAAATAAGATATTTATTTACTCATCATTCTGAATGTAGCAAAAGATTTCCAACTTAGATCAGGTACTAAAAAAATCTTTTCTATCTTCAATTTAAGCTCGGAAAATTCTTTGACTTTATTCGACCCAAAAGCTTAATATGAAAGAACTAGAGAAGAAGGTGTATTCGTTAAATTGGAATACACAATAGCTGTGAAAATGTAGGTTTGAAAATTTGTGCTGAAATTGAATTAAAAAAACCTCAACAGTAAGCTCATAAAATGATATATCAAAAAATACAAAAACAATGTAAAAAATCCCTTATTTGCCTCGGAACGAAGACTAAGCTATATATTGTAGATACTATCAATGATAAAGCTATGATACAGAAGGCAAATGCCTCTGCGTATTTTCAGATGGATTAGAAAATGTTGTAAAGTTTGACATTTCTCTATATGAATTCAAATTAACTGCTTCTGCAACATGGAGTGGCAGATGTGGCATTCATGCTCAGCCAGAATGCTACTTCTTCTATCGCTATAACCTCTGCCTGAAAAACGCTACAATGGTCTGGTAACCTTGCAGCAGTTCTTACCTTCAGTTGCTTCGAGTAAATACCATAAGCCACCTGGTTATTTAGCTTGGAACCATCTGTGTAGAAATTAATATGGCCCCTTCTCCCTGGGAGTCCTCCCTTCCAGTCATCCCTAGATGGAATGTGAGTTACGTAATCCCTACTGAATGAGATTACTGGAACAATGTAGTTCAAATTAGAGGGTACAGAACTCAGGCTATGAAGGATAATAGTGTCCTGTTCTATCCTCGGACCAGCAAACAGTTTCCCTGTTGAGCCAGTGAACAATACAAGGTGATAGCTCCTATTTTCCACCTACCGCTTTTTTACAAGAGTATAGCACTACAGTTGCTTTGTAGTTTCATGTTGCCAATTTTCAGTACGCAATAGAGGTCTGCACAAGTGCGTTTGCTGAGCCAACAGATTATTGTACTCGCTGTCGGGTGCAATGGTTCCATTAACATTCTGCGAGTCATCAATAGAATCGCACAAAAACAGAACGATCATTCGACATGACTTAACTTTGTTTGCACTGTGGCTCGAATTTCGCTGTCAACGGTGCACAACACCGAACATGAGCAAATGCAATGAATGCAGCGAGTCAACTGTAATATCAATGCGTTACCAAAAAGTCGACAGCAGAATTTTTAAAGATTGATTACATCTTATGATTTGTTTTGCGTTCGTCTCTTAGCGGCACGCGTCATTCAAATTGTTGTTGTTGTAAAAATTCACCGCTAGAAGCAACACGACATTGAAATTTTATTTTTACATGCGCAGTTTAACAACATGATTTTAGTATATCTTAAAAATGATGTCGGTGGCTGAGTTGGGTAAGATGAGCATCTTTGAACAGTGGCATGGCGCAGAACACAAGTTCAATTCTCTGATCGGGTGACAGGTTAAAAAAAAATTTAAGTTCTCCTTTGAAGTTTTAAAAACGTATTACGATTAAAATAAGAATGACTGACAATAAGTACCGACCCAACAAATAAGAAAATAGAGGAAATAGAGGGAAAAAAAAGAAATAGAGGAAAGTAAAAATTCAAAAAAGAAAAATTTTTTTTGCGAATTTATTCTAAGTTTCAACGAAAACTTTAGGAAAATTAACAAATGTTTTTTTGAAGTCAACTAATTTATTTTAAGTTTCAACAAATCATCTTTTGTTATATCAGAGAAACTGTTTCTCTGACTGAAAATCATACACAACATTCGTTGAAATCGGACCCGAAATTGTTTGATATCAGCGAATCTTTTTTTTTCTGTGCACAAAGCCATGCCTTATATAGGCTCCAGAAAGCCCTAGCACTTACAACTTCGAACTCAACCCTAAACTCCCACTTTGTACATATAATGCACTCATTATTACGAATGCTGCTTCTGTTTGGTCCTAAACCAAAAACACCGCACTGGCCGAGCTTGCAAAAGCCAATGATGTCACAAGGACAGGACTCTGTATCAAACAATTTCCCGTGAGTGTGATATATTTTGGAGTGTACCTCAAAACAGTTTATTTCACTCTTTCAAAGATGAACTGGAAGGGGGGAAAATACTGAACATGGGGCTTTGCTTAGTACACTAAACTTTTTATCACACAACTGGTTTGAGTTTTGCTTCAAAAGTTTGTTGGTCTGTGTAATTTTTACAGATTGAGTAAGCGATGTTTCAATACGATTTAAGCTTTACTATTTGCATAAATACTACAAAATATCTTTACCACAAAAATGTTCATAAGAAATAATGAATTATGCCGTAATACTACGCATTCAACCATAACTTGTCATACCACAAAAAAAAAAAAACCAAAAACAATGTGTAACACTTCCATACTTAGACTTTAACACTTTGAGTTAGAATTTCACATTATGGCACTATAACTCATTAACATAAATTGCTATAGCAGCACTGTTGATATCGCAATAAATGGCAAGAACAACAAAAAAGAAAAAACTCAAATCTGTCAGCATTAAATGAAAATTGTAAAATTCCTTTATGATGCCTCATCATAGTGGGGTATAATGAAAATCAGCCAGAAATGGATGGTAACCATCATCATCTGCAACTTGGACAGTCGCACAAAAATGTGTGCGGCTCGCCGCTATTTTGGCCGATTACGCGCACGCATGCTATCGCACCGCGCACAAAGGAACACGCAATCACAAGGAACACTAAAGAATCACCCGTGGAAGAAGACTCGAGTTGTCAATTATTAAAAAGGCCGCACAACGTAGTGGCGTCGCGTCGCATCTCCTCCGCTCATCATCATCATCATCCTCGTCATCATATGCAAATTTTCTGGCTTCATTTCATTTCATTTCGTTTTGTTAATTAATTTATATTATTTTATTTGGCTTTGCCGCGCGGCTGTTATTGTTGTTATTGTATTTTATTTCACTATTTTTTGTGGCCGAACTTGACATTTACGATGCGGTCACGTGAGGTACCCTTAAACGAACGAAACATACATAAAGCGCGCCTAAAGCCCAAGCTACAAGGAGCGGAAAATATACAGTCTTACAAAGGTGGAGGACGCGTTAAAGACATCCGCCAAGTGGAATCGTGTTTTAAATGCATTTATAATGAACGACAAATTTATATTTAATGACTTTCATAAAATTTGAATTTCAAGGTACCAAATACCGCGCATAGCAGCCATATTTGATTTTGGTTATGTTCGTTCTACTCTTCCGTTCAGTTTACCCAATGTTTAGTCTACTCGCATGTCCTAGAATGAGTTTACACGGGCGGCGCTTTTTTGAAAAAGTTCTCTTTTCATTTGATGTGACAGTTTCGGTTTTGCTTAAGTTCTGTAGCATTTTATTGGAAATTTATTTGGTCTACTATTTTTTTTTTTGTTCATTTATTGCGATTTTGAGCCAAGATTGGGAAGTTACAAATTTTATGGCTTTTTTGTGCAGATGAATTAAATATCCTGCTCTAATTTGAATTTTTTTGTTGAACAAGGAATGTGGCTTGAGTTTGTTACAAACGAATCAGTTTTTTATATTAAACTACTTGGGTGTCTGCATGGTTCTGGGTTATGTTTATATCATAAAAAAACCATGTCTTACCTTAGGCTGATAGAAGTTAATAAGATAAGAGTTTTACTAGCGCAATAAAAGCTGAGCCTTAAGAATTTGCGTGGGTTTTACATAGCCTCGGGTAGATTAAGTTTACATTTTTGTTTATTTATTTCATGAAAAACGAAACGTGTCAATAATCTGCGTCTTTTTTTATTTAAATTAAAGGAATTAGATAAACTTTCGTTTAAAAATAAATCGGCTTAAAGTAATTTTTTCAAAATATAACAAACATTATCCGTATAAATATTGTGAATTTTCGTAGCACTTTTTGATTTTTCTATTCTCAGCTATAAGAAAGTATTTCTGCAAGAAATATATATACAACAACATAACTACCAGTTGTGGGCAGCGGGTGGAAAGGCATTCAAATCATATACCATTGAAGAAAGAGAAAGTTCTCAAAACAAAATTTCTGCTTGGAAAACGCTAGCTGAGTTAGGTAAGCGAAAAGATTGAGAAATTTCTGGATCTTTTTAGTAGACCACCGCACAAAATTTATTTATTTATTTAGTCTTCGGATTTACAATTCCTTACAGACAGCTAAATTCTTAAATAAAGTAGTATATATACAAGGAAAAAACTCAATTATATACAAACTATTTAATATATCAATAAAAGACTGTTTTGAGTTCGCAAAGTCAAAATTATTAGAACTAGATAATTCATTGAACAAATGCAACGCGCGAGTAATTGACTCATTAAAAGCATAATTAGTTCTATGAAGCTCAGTATGAAATAATATAGTACGCCTCAACATTCTAGAGGGAACATTCAAAGGAATGAACTCTAACAAAGCAGGGCAGTCTATTCTACCGGAAATAATGTCAAATATGAAAGTAAGGGAACAAACCTTTCTTCTAGATTGCAGGGATTTTAAGCCCAACAGCATCCATCGAGCATCATATGTCGGGAGTGTATCACCGAAATTCAAAGAGTGAAGTGCAAATCTAGTGAAATTTCTTTGAACTTTTTCCAATCTATTTGAATGAGCCATATAAAATGGAATCCATATAAATGAAGCATACTCCAATCTAGATCTTACGAACGAATTATGGTATATAAGCACCGAAGACTATGTGGATCCGAGTATTTAGAGCAATTTCTTTTGATAAAGGCAAGAAAAGGAAAAGTTTGGAAAGTTTTGCAATCAAAGCACTATGGCAAACCTTATCAAATGCTTTTGAAAAGTCTGTATAAATGACATCAACCTGATGCCCCTTTTCAAACGATGAAATGGAATACTTTGTAAAAAGGGCTAAATTTGTCACAAAAGTTTCACCTGCACCTGAAAGTTTTTCTCGAAGTTGAGTGTAGGGCAGATGTAATCGGTTGAATGATTAGCCAGTGCTATTGGCAGTGTGTCCAGAATGGAGCAGTGTCTGTGTTGCTTTGCTACCCAACAACCAGCGTTCCTGAGTCGAATCGCACTACTGGACGCGGTTACCCCGTAACTGCCACACAAGCAGTCTTTTTCACTCTCGCTTATTTCTTTTGGTCCTTGCTGATGGCCGGCCACCATTTAGCTTTTGTAGAAAGTGAAAGAGTCTGTCCTTCAAGCCGGGATAGGTTAAATGGTGGTATGTATTTTGATTTTTGTGGTGAACAATATCAGGTCGATTTTTGCTGGACTTATTCTCAGGCTACACCAGGTCACTCAGCAGAGCAAAGCTGAACCAGAGCTCCTTCCATGATATTACTTATTACGTCAGGAAACAGTCCTGTTACTAGCACGACCACTTCATCCACATACGCAATGAGCTTCACCTCGTTTTTATTAAGCTGTTTGAAGACAGTGTTTACACAGACAGAGCAGGGGGAGAATTGCATAGTTTCCAAGCTGTGAACTCAGAGCATACAAATAGGATTATTAAATATACATATGTATATTCAACTCAACCGAATCTCATCACTCGACTCAAAGAAATATAATGTTTGACCCAATAAAAACAATTTAACTTTCAATTAAGGGCATATTAATATCTACCAAGATTTGTTGATAGTCAATAAATATTTTAAAAATCTATCAACCAAGCACCTTTACTTGAAGGAATCATGATCTTTTCTCGTAGTACTTGACTTTCCTGGTTTGGGCGTCAAGGACTTTCGAAAAATGCATTTGAAAACATTATTCACTGTACATTCCGATATGCTCTGAGACGAAAAAAGGTTAAACCACCATTAAAAATATATGTCTCAGTTTCATACACTGAAAAATATTCTATAACGAGAACTTTTCGTCAATCTTAAAAAAGGCTGGAATAATTATAAATGACTGTGAAAGACATAAGCTTGCTAGTTTATATTATAAACTATTTTCCGAAATATCTACAAAACTCCTTTAATAAAAAATTAGAAAATAATTTGCCACCAAACTGCCCAATGTACTCTCATATAAATAGTAATACAACAACTTAAAAAATACAGATCGGTGCATCATATAAAGAAAAAACCTCATATACTATATAAGATATAAAATACGCTAATAAAACTGAGCCAAAAGAGTTAAAATCTCAACAGTGCCATAATGAACAACCAAAATGCAAGCATCAGCAGCAACATGATGATGCGATGCGATGCCATGTGATGAGACACTTTATGAGGGTCAACGATAGTTATAAACACCAACAAGTCAAGCTAAAAAAAATGAGAAAAACAAAAACAAAAAAGGTGACTGCAAGTTGGACTTGGAAGCCAAATTGACTGACCAAACGACCAAGAGCAAACTAACAACTTGGGTCATTGATATTACGTGAGAAATGGCGCTTGCGGTAACATTTGATGTGATGTTGTAAATTTAATCTTTCGTCTGAAAGTAAATTACATTTACCTTAGCAGTGTTTGTAATCAAAAGAGTTGAACTTTTTTTTTTTTTAAAACAAACTTTGTAAAATGAGTCATATCAAATATGTAGTATTGAACACAGATTTTATTCCTTATTTTAAAGTGCAAGAATCTAAATGTTCTCACGAAGTTGATGTTTTTCAAGCAACTTCGCTTCGGTTTTAATAGCATACTTCTTCTTTTTAAAGAATTTTAAATTTGACCACTGTTTATCGATTTCAATTTCAAGGACACACTTGCATAATTTATGTCTCATATTACACAAACGGTCCACTTGCACTTGTCAAATATCCGTAACGGTTGCACTGATTTTCGGACTTTTAAGTGCCATAGTCGCCGTTGTCGTTATCCATTGCAAACTTGACATGTCAACAACATCATTTAAAATTCCCAGACAAACGTTCATCTCGTATCTATGTAGTCATTCATAGACGACAAACAGCATCAAGTGAAGTTCTCCAGCATACATATGTGTTCGTTACTAGAGCTACTTGGAGCTACGATTTTGGGTAAATGTATTTATTATCTAACAAAAATACAAAATGAAATATAAGAATATAACTTTTGACCTCTCGCAGACTCTCTGCAAATGTACATATGTATGTACTTATATTTGGTGTACTTAGCTAAATGATCTAGTGTTAAGGGTACTTTGGATGTATTTGGCTTTAAATTCATAAAATACTTATTAATATTTTGGTAATTTAGGTAAAAAAAAGTGCAAAATGGTAAAATATATGCTGAAAGTCATATGAAAAAACCTTTAAGATCAGAAAAAATGACATACTAATTTTTTTGGTGTTGACCCACTCACAGGATTTCCAAGTGGACGGGATTGATCAGACCGAGCCCGGAATTTCTTTTCAAAACCGAGGGTAAGGATGAAATTTTTTTCAATAAAACATTTTTTAATATTGCTGACCAAAAAAAAGATCATCAACTTTTCCCAAATTGAAACTTTACTTTTTACCATTTCAGGCAAAAAAATGTTTTTTTGAGATGGCCGGAAACTTTAGGAAGCTCAGTGAAATAATTATTCATTATTATCTGTTCCGATATACCACAAGGAAATAACCTTTCGATAAGCTTACGGATTTACTATATGATTTTCTAGAATAGAAATCTAATGTAACGATTATTTTTGGACGAAAAAAAGAGAAATCTAAAATAACGATTATTTTTGATCGAAAAAAACAGAAATGCAAAATAACGATTATTTCTGATCGAAAATAATAGAAATCCAATGTAACGATTATTTTTGATCGAAAATAATAGAAATCTAAAATAACGATTATTTTTGATCGAAAAAAAACAGAAATGCAAAATAACGATTATTTCTGATCGAAAAGAATAGAAATCTAATGTAACGATTATTTTTGATCGAAAAAAATAGAAATCTAAAATAACGATTATTTTTGATCGAAAAAAAACGGAAATGCAAAATAACGATTATTTCTGATCGAAAAGAATAGAAATCTAATGTAACGATTATTTTTAATTTGATTTTTTTCTGAAAAAACTTGGGCCAAAATAAGATGGCAACCCACATTTGAGACTGGATTCGGCAAAGCAAACATTTTTCCGAAAAAAATTTGGATCAAAAAAAAGGTGGCAACCCACATTTGGGACGGGGTTTGGCAAAGCAACCATATATATTTTATTATAGATTATCAAGGTCTATCATTTGACACACATTTCAAGCTGAAATCTCAAACCATAAACATTTTTCTGAAAAAACTTGGGTCAAAAAAAAGGTGGCAATCCACATATGGGACGGGGTTTGGCAAGGCAACCCTATATATTTTATTATAGATCATCATAGTCTATCATTTGGCATACATTTCAAGCTACGGCCTTAAACCATAAACTTTTTTCCAAAAAAAGTTTGCCCAAAAAACAGGTGGCAACCGACATTTAGGACGGGATTCGACAAGATTACTCGAAATATTTTTTTTAAGGCTCATCAAGATCTATCATTTGACATGCATATCGACCTGAAATCTTGAACCATAAACATTTTTCTGAAAAATCTTGGCCCGAAAAACAGGTGGCAACCCATGTTTGGGACTAAATTTGGCAAAGCAACCCTATATATTATATTTAGGCTCTACAAGCTCTATCATTTGACATACATATCAAGCTGGAATCTTAAACCTTAAACTTTTTTCTAAAAAATGTTGGGCCAAAAAACGGGTGGCAACCCATATTTAGGACAGGGATTGGCAAGGCAACCCTATATATTGTGTTTAAGCTCGTCAAGCTCTAGGATTTGACATACAGTTCATGCTGTAATCTTATACACTTTTTATTAAAAAAAATGGCCCAAAGAACGGGTGGCAAGGCAACCCTATATATTGTGTTTCGGCTCGTCGAGCTCTATCATTTGACATACTTTTCATGCTGTAATCTTATACACTTTTTATTAAAAATAATGGCCCAAAAAACGGGTGGCAACCCATATTTAGGACAGGCTTTGGCAAGGCAACCCTATATATTGTGTTTAAGCTCATCGAGCTCTATCATTTGACATACTTTTCATGCTGTAATCTTATACACTCAACTTTTCAGCCGGCTCTCCGCCTAGTATACTGAAACTCACATTTTGACTTTTCCTTCATTGTGATTTTTTTGGCTTTAATTATAGAAAATAACGATTATTTACGACCTGATATAAAATAATGTGTGACTAGTTTCAGCTCATTTTTTCTGTTTATTTTGTCTTTCTTTAGTTTAATTTTTTTGGTGCTGACACACACTGTATTGAACAGGAAGCTCAGTAAAATAAAATAAAAAATAATGTGTTGGACCTCAAATATATCAAAACTGTGACCTACTGCAGGAAAATAGAGATCAATTTAGTAATTATCGGGCCTAAATAACGAAATCGAAGATATCGATCAATATAACGGCGTAACTTTTTCACATCGGGTACAAAGTAAGTGTCCTCGCTGAGTAACCCGATATGTAGAAACACCTAAAAACTAACATACGTCGAGCTATGTTGGACGGAAATATCGTGTGAATATGCAAAAGAGTCATCGAAAATTGTCTCAAAAAGAGAGGTGGCCATTTAATTTAAGGAAATATGTGATAAATTCGATTCATTAAAAATCATTCAAAAATTTCTATAAAAGTTTGAAAACTGAAGTTGGAAAACTACGCATCCCGGAAATGGTCAGATATTTGGAACACGGGGCGATGAATGAGTACGTCGCCCTGCCTTGGAAAATATTTTTGAATTGGTATTGATAAATAAAACACGTTTAAGACTTAACAATATATCTTCTGTCAAATACATGATTTGGTAATTATTAACAAATTAATGTTTACTACAAAGAAATATATGTTTCAATCAAAATATGATATATTCATTATTACCAAATATGCGATTGATATATTTAGTAGAATATGTAAAATATTAATATATATCCAATATATATCATATCGACCATAAAATAGTTCATAAAACCACATGTAAATAATACTAAATACCCTTAATTGTCACCACCTTATAAATCAAGAGTTTCTTATTCATTCTGTTTAAATTTTAATTACCTCTTCAGTTACTTGCTTCCTTTTTTTTTCAGTATATCCCGCTGTGCGCCGTCATATCACTTGATCTTAAAGTGTCGATACTTCATTGCACAGCAGGGATTTTCATTCATGAGTCTGGCTTACAAATGCGGTTCCTGTACGCACTATGCGCTGCAGTGCAGAGTGTTGCTACCTAAACTCAGCTGGCGCTAAATAATTTTGTTAATCCACCTAACTTTTCAATTAGTTTTTTGTTTTGTTGGTTTTTTCTCTTCTGTTTTTTTTTTTGAGATTTTGTCCCTTTTTACAGAAGATGCGCAGACAACGGATGACAGACGATACTTGCACCGACGGCAATTAGGTAGAGACGCGCCTTTTGTCTCTCGGCGCTGCAGCAATAGCAGTTTGAAATATTAGCTTAGGTTAATCCTTTGTATGTTCGGCAAATCCTTGATAAAGTCAGTAATGTTGTACGATTGTTTCATAGGAGGCGTAAGTTTTGTTGTAGTCGTAACCATTGGCACTGTATGCATTATTTTGTATGTAGGCGTAGCTGACGAATAATAGTTTGGTCAGATCTTAGTTATTTCCTTATTTATAGGCTAGACATGTGCCAAAATATCGTCTGTTACGCTAAAAAATTCTTATGATTTATGATATTTTATGATATTGAGTTTGCATATATTGTAGACTGTCCGTTATTTTATAAATTGATTTCCGAGCTTATAATAATGTATTAAGTTCCTTTATTAAAGAAACTTGGAGAATAACGTATAGTCTGGTAGATATTGGGAAAAGAGTTACGAGTCATATAAAGCTTAAATGATAAACCAAAGAATTGCAGATTAGAGATGGTATGCTTAGAAATTCTAGTCAAGACTCAAGCCGATATGAAATATGAAATAAGATATATAAAATACAAAGAGATAGTTGATTTTTTTAAAAAAGGCTCTATTACGTGCATAGTACCAGTTATCCTTAACTTCAAAATAAAAGTCTATAAAAGCTATTAAAAGAAAGACTTGGAATAATCGCCTCGAATATATTGAATAATTTAAAATCAGAATCTCCAAAAAGTAGAGAGATTTTCTAATGCATGAAAACACTATCAATCTTTCTGTCTAGAAAAGATAAAACACAACATCAATAGCTCAAATTGGTAGATGCCATTGAAGCTGTCACTTTGAATGTCTGTGCAGAAAGCCGATGAATCGAAGATGCAACAATATTTCAATGAAACTTTGCCCGTGAGCTCCAAAAAAACAACACCCACGCTATATACGAGTATTCTCATTGCCAATCCCCATAAGAAGTTCTTGTGCAATGGCAATGCAGATGATGAGAAATTTTTGTTGCATGCAACGAGGTGTCATATCGCAGCGGGTGTTCTAAGCGTTTTGAGCTCCCAATTCACTCGTTTAGTTTGACATGCGTTGCACCTCTCTTAACGAGCAGCAACGCGTTTCGCCGCTTGCCACACTTTGCCTTTTGATTGGATGTGCGACTTTATCTGAGTGTCGTTAACGCACAGTAGGATAAAAATTGATTTAGACGATGTAATTTTCATGTAAATAAGATTAAAGATTTTAGACATTCGCAACGAGGTTAATGACATATCAAAAATAATTCGTCAATCAAAATAAAAATAACATGGATATGAAATTTTGCTCAGAAATTATGGAAAATGGTTTAAAAATAAAATTTGACTCTATCTAAGCTCTTACAGAATAATTTTCTTTATCATTTGTTTATGCGGAATGTTTTAGACCGTGGCTTTGCTTTCAATTTTTAATTTGACTCTAGTAGCAAACGATAACTTCAAGACAAAAAACGAGCTTATAAAGCAGTAATGTCTTTAAAATAGCTTTGTATCGTAATTAAATAGATACTTTGCCTTTGTAGCGAAATTTTGGACACATACTTAACATCTTGCAAGATCAAGATAATAAAGAGAGACGAAAAAATGTTTTGATATGCATTTGTAATACTTATAACAGGCTGATTATAAAGACATTAGGTGGCATGTCTCGTGCGTGTCTTTATAATACAATGCTTATAAGGCGGCATATCTCGTGTGTGTCTTTATACTGTAGACATAAGAAACACTTGAAAGACATGACGCCTCCTGTCTAAATATGGTCTATTTGTTGTCATTACCAAGAGAAATATGAGAAAAATACTTAACATATAATATACATAATATTTCACAGATAGCCTGCTGAATAGCGTGCTGTGCTAAGAACCGTTGGGACATGGGTTCCAGAGAGGCATACAAAACATAAGCAAAAATGAAATTCTATAAGAAAATAAATATAAATATTATTTATTCTTTTATTCTTTCAAAGATTCTTAAGACATCTTTAAGTCTCTTTGAAAGAACTCTACACAAAGCAACGCACTCTTTTTAAATTCTTTATTAGGTGTCTTTCAAAAACCTCAGAAAGACATTTTACCAAGTTTCTTGAAGGATAAGTCAATATAAAAAAATTTTAAATATGTTGTTTTTCTTCTTGTTAAAATGCCTTTAAAATATACTAAATAACCAGATATACAATATTATATACATATAAGGCCAATTAAACATTTAATAAGATCACATAAGTATGGTTATGTGATTTTCTATAAAAAATAGTATGACTAGCTGTTTGCACGATACTAGGCTGACGATGACTAAAAAATTGAACTGAAAGTGAGACCTGAGTCCGGAAGCCAGACAATGATGAAACCTGAAACTGACCTTTGTGACCTTTCAATTTGAACATCTAACTTTTGTAAGGATCCCGTCTCTAGTTAACTGTGATGTATATGTAAAACTAACTTTCCTGAAAATTTCAACCAATAATTTTGTATACTATACTTTGCTTCAGCTGCGTCTTGGATTAACATTGAAATAATCATTGGTTCGCCGATCTGACGAAGTTTTGTTTTCTAACCCGAAACAAAAATGTAAGAATATTTTCAAATAACTATTTTTAGAGCTTTTTCGATGTCTTCAAAGTTCAAAAATTTATACGCAAACCAATAGTTTTGCCAATTGTTAGAATTAATACAAATTTTTAAATAAATTTTTTATGCAGATAGGAATACAATATATCTTGTACTTGACTTTCACTTGTTACTTGAACATTTTATACCCGAATAATTTCCGTGAAAAAAATTTTCATAATAAAAATATGTACTAAAAAAAAAGTCAATCCGATTTTCTTTACGCATGTTTCATAATTTATTCAAAACTGTGTCATCACATTAAAATTTAATAAAATATTCAAATTGTAATTAATGGAAATTTTTATTTTAATATTATTTGCAAATCTCAATGAAAACCGAGAATAATTTAACATTCACAAGGATTTGTAGTCAGGACTACTGACCCCCTCACCAAGCCCCTTCCCCAAGCTCCCTCCCCAAGCTGCCCTCCCTTTGGTTTTTGCCTAGGCAACATTAACGATTTTTTGTTTAAGCGCATCATTTGTGTAATTCTATGGACGAATCAATGAATTAAGAAAGGTATGGTCAAGGACATATACATACATATATATATATATATACAATAGTATACCTATTGTAGGCACCTATTTTTTTTAATACTTTGTTTTCTTCGAATAAATTGCAAAAAATTGATTGATTGTTATGAGTTTCTAAGGATTAACATTTCGGAAATAATTTTCTTATATTTTGTTTAATTAACTCGAAGGAACAAATAAGTTGAGGAAACTCTAGTATTCTGCAATTATTTCTTCATACAAATATGAAACGGCCTAATGTGGGCGGTCCGCCAATTTGTACGCCAGCGAATCTTCTTTATGTAGATATGATATATTTATAATAATGACGTATTTTTATATGAAAAAACTTCATTAATCTTGAGCAAACTCTAAATATGTATTTGAATTCCTGTTGTGGATTTATTTTCAAATGTGTACTAAAATATTGATATAAATTTGAGAAATTTTTGGAGAATTTTCTGTCTTGTTCCCTATTTCCTCTGATGACTTTAAAATTTTTTAGATACGAGTATTTTGAATATTTATGTTCATTTTTACTTATCCCAATACATCTCATGATTGCGAATTTGCTGATGTCAGTATAAAAGTTTAATGCCACATCTCGTTACACTGTATTTCTCTCGCCGTGTCTCTCTCTCTCTCTCTCTCGTATATTCGTATCCCAGCGGGAATTCATTTAATGGGCGCTTTGGAGCTGTGTGCCGCCAACGCTGTTGTTGCTGTCGTTATTATAGTGTTGCCGCCGAGGCCGCCATTGCAACCACAAAGCAGGTTGACTGCCTGCTGCCAGTGGCGTCACAACACGCGATAAACAGGCGTGGCATGGCGTTAAATTATAAACTTAACTAAATATGGATTTTTTTTTCACCCTCCTCCTTTCAATGTTGCTGTGTCGCTGATGCTGCTGTTGTTGTTGTTGCTATTTGCGGTGGTAATGCTGTAGGTTATGCTTATGGTTTTCTTTGTTGCCTTCAACATTTTGTTGCTGGTTTTGTTGTTGCAGTAATTTTGGTGCATTTATCAGTTGATTTATGTGTTGCTGTTTTGTTTTAATATTTTTTACTTCGTTTGAGGTTGAGTTTTGAAATTTAATATTTTTTGTGGCTTTTTGGTTGCATGTATTTGTTGTTTTTGGTTCCATTGGCGATTGCATACAGTAGCCAGTATACTCTGACAAGCGTTGACACCTCATTGACTTTAAAAAGAAAGGGTTTTTAAATTCAGTCAAAGTTTTTTAATTGGGTAATAATTAATGGCAGTAGTCTCGGCGGTCTGTTGGCAAAGACCAGCATAAATATATAATTTCTGATAAATTATTCTTAAGTTTTTAGATTTAATACGCATAGTACACGTTTCTTAACTTCAGGAACTATGACTTAACTAGAGTTTTATTGTGCTTAGATATGCTTTTCTAAAGTACATATTTCCTTATTTCAGTTGTTGTCAGAACCCTAAATTTAATAGGCAAATTATTTGAAATATCTTTGGGAGAATTGTTGGATTGCTATATATTAAATTTCCCCACCCTAATCGGACTTAATATTTATCTACGATGTGTGCTAAGGTTTAACCACTCTTAAGGCTATACCCTGTACTATTTTCAATTATTCTTATGAGAGCGGGCGTAATGAAGTAGTAAGACTGTCCTCTGCAATGCTCTAAAAAACTGTCATCACAAAAATATCGCAGGAAAACGCAACTGATCAGCTTTTAGCAAGTTGGAAAAAATAATATTATTTTTATAATTGTGAAAGATCAGAATAATAATAAGAATCCTTGCTAGAAATCAAATTATAAAGGCTTCATTATAATCACCAAACAGAGCGTATCCACAGCATAACCAATAGAAATGTTAGAGGGATACGTGACTCAGTTTGTACCTTATAAGAGCTCCTCACTTGCCTTAACATAACTTATACCTACGAATATAGAACTCTGAAATAAAAACATCGACAAATAGCCTCTCTTCATTTTATAATTAATTTCCTGTTGGGTTAATTTTAGCATCGTCTAATCGATCCCAACATATTTTAAAAATTGATTAGTTTTTTAAGCGAAATTGAAATGGAGAAATTAAAATAAAATTCATGTGCATCCGGTTCGGGACCCAAGTCAAGGATGGGTGCCAACATTTGATACTGAGGATTTGTTATTTTTTTCACTTCAGTTTGGAATTTTGTTGGAATGAAGATATTTTAGCGCAAATCATAAATTTCTAAACTTTTATCTGATTTAAGTTTATTGTTGCATTGATGATGATTTTACCTGAAGCTTAGTCACTTGCTCAGCCGTGAGACGACAACAGTAGTGCTTCGATAAACACAAACTTGATAATGTCAAAGCAAACAGAGTTTTACAAGATTAAAAATTATATTCATATCTTTCTCTTCTAACTTCCAAGAGACATATTGCTTAAAGCTTTTTTTTTTATATTTATGAGAATGTTTCTCAGAATATCTTTGATACAACATATAATTTTTTTTTTTTAGTTGTTCATATATGTTATTCTCCAATCAATCTTGAGAATGTATCCGCTTTCGAATCGAATTTCCCGATACATCTTTGATCATACAATTCATAGAATTAGACTGGTGCGCGTCTTCATAATTTTTAATTTTCATTTTAGGAGAGAAATAAAAAATGAAGAAAATTTACGCCGTAAGTTTTCATCTTCTGCATCAAACATTTAATGAAAAAAAATTTCAAAACTTTTTTCTTAGGGGTAGGTCATATGCTCCAGAGTCCACCCTATAGATACGCTTTTGGCATTGTCAGATTTTCCTAATTTAACTACACCATTATCTTTGTGAATGCCCAGCGCTGACAAATCGGCGCTATAATGTATTCGGATTCCACTTCTTCGACTCTCTTGAAGACATCGCTCAAAAGTGTCCAAAGTCCATTTTGAAGTTTATAAAAATTTCGAAATGGTTTGAATAGGTTGAAAACGAAGTTATAAACAGGGTAAAAAATGGGCCCAACTGCGGCCTAAGTTATGATAACAATTGTCATCTCCCGTGCTAACCTAACCTAACCTAACTACACCAAATTCTATTCAAAATGGGACTAATATTTTATGTAAAGAGAGTTTATATAAATTAGCAAAATTGGGACAATATTCTGTAATGCGATGCGAAAGCAGTGCGATTCGAAATCCAATTTGGTTCAATGCATTTTAAGGTATAGTCTATTCAATTGCATATCGCATTGCTTTCGCATATACAATATACAGAATAGGGCCCCTGGATAAAAATATGCATCCACATCGGTCCATGTCTTCTATACAAATGATATAAAAAATCTGGATGTAGTTTGCAAAAATTTGTTTAAACTACGTGAAAGAAATGACCGCAAGAGTTTTATTTTTCTGTGGTAAGTGACAATACGTCAGCGATTCTTGTTATTTAGCTTTGTGCACCATACTCTCCTGTGTTCAAAAGTTACGTTAACTCCAAAGTATAGAAACTTGGATTAGAGTTCTTATGGCGAAGAAATTTCCATATTTAAAAATATCATTCGAATATTATATGTACTATACACTATACAAAATATGACTTATGGCATTCATTCTCAATAGCCAAAGGGTTTAAAATATTCAAGTCACGCTATAATATTGGTCTAGATAACTCAATTCGCGTTCAATAGAAAAATGGAGTAAATAAAGAAATCAATAATTTCCCTCCAAAACACATAATCGAGTATTTACTGTAAAAGGAGAGACAATAGATAAGCGAATGAAGTAATCCACAACAGAACGACCAGCTGTGTGAACGGCCTTAGAAAAGAATGCCGCTGGAGACAGCTGAAATCGTGTGACAATATTATGACCAACCGACCGACCATCTGTGTATTGTAGACTTTACCTTTGCGTCGCATAAACATAAATTAAATTCACAGCAAAGAGTCAAATCAGCAGGTAAACTTTACTGAGCGTTAAAAATGAACCGAACTCTTTCTTTTTTGTCATCTACTTGCGAAGTTAACGCAACTGACTGACTGACCGGATTTTTATTATTTTTTATTTTGGGTGGCACAAAAAGTTTTTATGTTTTAATTAAGAATGCAACACCATTTGAATTTGTTTTATTAATTTGGAGACAATACAAATTTGTTTGTTTCAATTTGAAATTTTTAATTATACATTTTTTTATGTCACATAAAAAATGCATACAAATTATAAATTCAGTTTTCAAGCTCAAAAAAAAAATTTATAGTAAAAATAAATTAAAAAATTTGCATGTTTATTGAAATCCAACTTGATTTATACTAAACGCTTTGCTGTTTTTCACAACAAAAGGCATCTAAAGTCATGCAAATGTTTGGCGGCAGACAGACAGACAGCCAGACAAGACAACCTTTAGAGTTTATGTGCTCAAGTGGTGATTGATTTCTGTTTTCCGTAACGCTGGTATTGCAACTAAACCGCTTTTATTGAGGGTTTAAATTTTGGAGCGTTGAGGCGCTAAATGCTTAATTAATTGCACGCTAATTAATTCTAGCAAATGCATAATTAAAATTAATTTGTTTTAATTACTCATGTTGTTAATTGGAAAATAAACGTTAGTTACAAATCAATAAATTGTTGCGACGAAATAAATAAAAACATTAAAATTAAAAAAAAGTTTAAATTTGTCCCTTGCTTAAACTAAAAGTATTTGGAACAAATGAGCCAAGAGAGTATCGTTCATATATTATGTTACTCGATTTTTGAACGGGTTAAGCCCCTCCCCCCCCCTTCCTTACAGTATGTCACAAAATAGCAGCTCATTTCTTTAACTGTGCTGAGTTTTATGACACTCTTTTGGAAAAGTTATTTTGGTCTGGACGATTAATGCTGTTCAGTCAGTGAGAGAAAAACTGTACTATTTCATAAGGATAGTTTGAAAAATAGCACATCTAGGAGGCTGTTGAGAGGTCGTGTCTTGTTATGGCTTGGATTCCAAACAAATTGCGATTAATATAGGATTTATGCTGAAAGGAGCAAATACACTAAGTCTCAAGGACTTTGGAATAACAGTTTGGCCTTGGCGTTAATTTTCATTCACTCCGTACAAAAGGCTTGCTATGTTGGGATTTAAAAACTTGTAAAATGTTATAGCATTTGGTTAATGAGTTGACACTTAGCTTTCTGTATAACTTATTAAAAATTGTTTATGAAAAGTCACTGCTGAACTGTTAAAACAAACAGGGCGCCCTTTGGTGAGAGGGCCTTTGTTGGGCACCTTGACTTTTTTATTTTTGATTTTCTCCCAAACAGTTTTAAAATTCATGATTTCTATGTTCGTGAAATCGTCTACAGTATTATGACTTTAGGATGCCTTAGGGTTTTTCATTCACCAAACGTTCGAGAGTTTTTCCGGACATTGGTGATTTGCTGTTGTTTCTCGACTTTAAGGTATGTTTGTGCACTAGGTCACCTGTCCTTTTTTCTGATTCCAGCACCTAGGCGGAATTGGATTCGAAAAATCTTGCATAAATTTTAAAAAAATTAAAAGATAAGATACGGTAAACGACAATATGATTGTGAAACTCGAGACGAACGAATTAGAAAGAATGTACCAGAAAAATTTTTTGAAATAGAATTCTTCAATGCTCTGGTTGATATCTGTATAACTGCAATTCGCTACAAACTTAATCAACATGCAAGTACATGTGGATTTCTCTACAAAATCGAAAATCTACCTCGGGATGAAGTTCTCAAAAATGATTTACTTTGAAAAACTCTGATACTCAAAGGAAAATCTGATATGGATGAAAGCAGTTTATATTTCGAGTTAACTAGCATAGCGAAGTATATAAGAACGACCGAATAAACAAGTTAGAAGATCTTAATCGTAATGTTTGAACTTCTGTAAGGATTTTACTAACGATTTCAGTTTCTGTGGCAAGCGGAAAAGGAGCTTATAAAAACGTTTTTGGGACCTTCGAAGAGCCAAGAATATATGAATTCCTTAGCGATTCTTTCTAGAATGAAATTGCTCTAAATATCGAAGTTATAGAACATTTCGCTTGTCTAAAAGCAAGAAAAAAAACTTCTCCCAGATTTTTCGATATTTAACTTACGGAATTTATACCGCTATTTATTAATGAATAAATAAAATTTGTTCATATAATTATATTAAAATAAACTGTTCAGAAAGTATGAATATTATATGCTATGAAAGGTATGTACAATATGTATGTGTTGAAAAAGGGCGCCCGAAAATTTTTGAACTGAGCGCTTTTGAACTACTCTCGAGCCGGCTCTGTGAAAGCTAGAACTTTGCTTCGAGTCACGTAAAAATTGAACATACATAATAGAATGGAGGAAGAGTATTCCCTGGATTTCTCAAGACAAAAGTTAATTTTTCCACAAATGAAAATTTTGAAATGATTGGAATGACCGCAAGAAGCTTAAACTATATCTCCATATCACAGCTCGTCATTGATTCGCGGACCCTCCAGGTGTGAGGATCCCAGTTTTTTCCCCCTGTGTAACTTTCACCAGCACCAATGCATTACCACTTAAAATTTCAAAGTTCAAAGTAAACGAATTTTTATAAATATCCTAAAATTTTATTAGTAACGGAGGTCCCGAACAAAAGTTTTATAACTACATATTTGGATCTATCGCTCGTTGTTTTATGCTGTTTCGATTTTTCCATGCTTTTATTGCTTATTAACTTATAGAAACCAGAGTTACCTAGATCAATCGCTTAACTGTTAAAAAATCAGAAACTATGTATGCTTCACTTGATGTCTTATCACGATGTGGGAGCTTAGTATGTAGATACTAAATACCGATAGTCTATCAAAAGCCAGGATATATGTAAGTAATTCAAGATTCTCGGAGTTCCCGGGTGAAAATTAAGTTTGGCTGTGTCAAAAGAAAAATCTATGCATAATACTCAAATAATACCACAGGCAAAAAATTGGCATTATGAATTAAAAAGGTCTATTAAATAAACCATATCTTGGCTCAATGAGTTCAAGTCAAAAATAGTAGCACGTGAACTATAAATTCACTCATACTGCATTATAAATTAATTTTAATTTGTTTATTTTTAAATTTATTATTCTGAATTGAAATTTCTTTAATTTGCTGTATTTTTTATTAAATAAAATTTTGTATAATTTCTATGGGCAAAAAAAAATTGTGTTAGCTTAATATATACTATATAAATGTTTGTTATTCAAAAAAAAAAAAAAAAAATACACTAACCAACATAAATATTAAATGTAGTATTTGTTGTTGTTGTTTTTTATTTTCTGTTTTCTGTTTTCTTTTTCACTTTGTCAAATATGTAAATGTGAAAATAAACAAATTTTTTTATGGCAAAAACAAAAATATTTAAATTAAAATTGATGTGCGCCTCTCTATGTTTCATTAATAAAATGTTCAACAGAATAATATAAATTGATATGATTTATATTAAAATAAAAACTAAATAAAAATGAGACAAATAAAAAGTCAATAAAAAACAAATGAATACGGGATTTAAAACGGTTTTATGTGAAATGTGAAAAATTTAATGAACTAAAAACTTTTGAAGTATCAGCAATAGGGTTACCAGCTGTGCTTTTTTTTATGAATGTTTTCATTCTTTTAATCTACTATAGGGTAAATGATATTTTGAGTTGAACATAAAATTCGACCATGACTCAAATTTCGGTGTTTTTTTTTTTTAAAACTTACACAAAAAACAAAAAATAGAAAATTTAGAAAATTTAAGAAAAAAATATTAAGTACCTAATCCAGAAATTTGAGTTTCGCCAATTTTGAAGTAAAAAAATAAGTATATTGAAAATCTAATTTTCAACTAATTTTTGGCTGCCTATGAACATATAATGTTTTTTTTTGTATCTGATATCTATAGAAGAAATTGATGTTTCTGAACTTCATTCAAGCTCTCCAGTTGGCTGCTATGTAAATTTTTCATGTAATTCTGATCTTAAATTTTTGGCTTTTCTTTCTGAAGGCCTTACTTTGCAAGCAAAGTACTACCAAAACTTATAGCTGTGATCAAATTCAAACTTTAATAATATCAATATGATATACAACAAGGCCTGGAAAAAAATATTATCCTGACTGTATTGTTTCCACAGTTAGACCAACCACATGTATCATGGAGTGGTCTGTGATAAATTTTAGAAATTGTGCAATGTACATACAATGAAACAAGAACAGTTGAAAAAAATATCAGAAGAGCGACTCTGGCCCCAGCTCTCTGATTAGTTTTGGTAATGGAGAGGAACCAGTTTTTATAGAACAAAAACAGTGACCAAGTTTTTAGCTAATAAAAAAATTACTTTGTTGGACTCGCAACGGAACTAGCCTGACATGAACCCTTTAGAAAATTTATGGGAGCTTCAAAGACGCAAGATCAGTAAAAAGGCAATAACAACAAAACAACAGCTCGTAGAGATGCTGATTGACGTCTGGCATCGTAATGTACACCACTAGGATATGGTAAAAAGTTGCAGCAAAATAATGTTACACAAAATATTACTTTTTTTTCTAAACAATTGATTATTTATTTATCTTTTTTTTTTCAACATAATAAAATGACTTAAACTTAGAAACATAAATGTAATTATTGTGTATTTTCCGCAATAGGTCGAATAATATGGCACACCACTGTAAATACTTTTGACTTGATTTTGGAAGTTGTATATGTATGGCTCAAATCCCTAACATATTTGGGCAACTGCAGGTTAAACATTTTAAGCATACATTTTTTTTGTATATATTGTTTAATAGATCTTTTATAGCAGCATAATTATCCTCAAATATCGATTTTATACATAATATCTGCTTCGGAGGCGCCTTTGGTCAAAATATGTCTATTACAACACGGATAAAGTTATAACAAGTTGGTGTTCTTGAAACTATTAAGCTTTAAATTTGCCTCTCTAAGGACTCTCATGTTCATCTTACAGCATTGTTCAACGATATACTAAATTGGTATACATAAAATTATTGACTTATAAGTAGTTACTCATAGTTACATATATGTTTTAAGTAGTTGGGCACATATTTGCGATATACGACATTGGCATTCATACTAATCATTTTCACTGGAGGTGCTTACAAATATGGATTTAAGGTTTTATGAGACCTTTAAGGTCATTCATATATGTAAATGTAACAGCATCATCAGTCTATAGTAGTATTGAAAAATCCTTTGCATTAAAGAATTCGCCCTAACGGCGTTCATAGATAATGAAGAAGCATTTAATAATGTTATCCCAAGTATTATTATATCAAAATTGCTGAAACTGGGCATTAACAGTTTCGTAGTTGAGCTGATTAAAAAGCTACTGACAAACAGAACGATTACCTCAAATCTTGGTAAATCATTGGCAAATAGATTCGTTTGCAGCGGAACACCGCAGTAGGTTGTATAGTACTATCTCCTTTATTGTGGAATCTGGCAATAAACAAGACGCAAATTGCGAAACACACTTTGTTAAGTTCTTCAGGATGCCCTAAACATACTCGTCTCATGAGCAGATAAGGCAGGTTTAGGTTTAAGTCTGAACAAAACTGAACTAGTACTCTTTACTGGGAATCAAAAACTTCTAGTTATAGAACCACCTTCGCTAAAGAGCACTAGACTTGCCTTAAAAATTAGTGCAAGGTATCTTGGTCTAGTATTTGATAGGCAAATAAGTCGAAAAATTAATGTTGAAGAAAGAGTTAGGAAAGCAATTGAATTTTTTTTTTTTTTTAAACTTATTATTTTATTTATTGTAATCTTAAAAACTAATGGAGAGTTGAACTTTTCTAAGCCATTGCTAAGAAATGTGGGTTTTCCTCAAATTAAACTCAGTCTCGAGTTGTTGAAGGAGTTACCAGTATACGTGTATACATATAATGGCTACAGGGGTGGCAAGTCTTGTCTCTTTAGTCGAGATGTATTCGATGTTAGGAGTAGGTTCCTAGCCAGCGTGTTTGGATGTTGCTGCAGTTTTAGATGATATGATCGCTTTTTGATTTCCTTTAGCTGCTTAATAAAAGGTATACCAAGCTTTTTCGCTGGCAAAGCCAAGCAAACAAAACATTCAAAACCCACAGAAGTACAGTCAGCAAAAAAGTTATATGTGCGTACAATATTTTTATATATTTCCTATGTTAAAATGTTATTACGAAAATAACGGTGAAAAAAAGTATGCAGAATGCAAGCAGAATTTGCAGAAAGTAACTTGGAATATTGCTGTTGTTATTTGCTTTGAAAATACATAGTACCTTAGAGTGGCTTGGCAATGATGAAAACAAAAAATTAACATTTTGATTTTGGGGAAAAAAGTCTGCTGACTTTAAATGTGTTTTAACAAGCATTAAACTCATGTCATTTCTCTCTCATATTAATACAAATCCACAAAAAAATTTTAAGCGTAAAAAAATTGGGGTTTTTGAGAAAATCAGCCTGGTTTTTTTTTCACAAAAAGCTCTATAACAATTTTCAAAGTTTCTTAAAGATTCTGACAGAGAATCAGAAGTTCTATTGGAATCAAAAGACAAAAATGAATTATTTTGATTTGGATGAAAATGCGACTATTTTGAACTAATTTTCAGCGGTTTTTCAAGCTCCGACACTAAAACTTTAAATGGGCATAACTTCGTAAAAAATAATTTTCAATCAAATCGGGGGACGGTATATTCCCTTAATTACTTTGAAAACAACATATTAAATCGACAACCAATTCCGAAATTTGAAGACACTCCGACTGCATGGTTTGAAATAGATTTGGTATACTTATATATTAAAATTTATTACAAAATTTTGTAATCTATTCAAAAGTATTAAATTTAATCAAAATTTTATTAAAAATCCTTTTAATATTTCGCTTGTATTAAAATTTAATCCAAGATTTCTAACCGTGTACTGGATAAAGGTTTACAATATTTCGGAATGAGTGCGAAACTTAAAAAAAGAAATGTGGAAAAACGTAGAATTATCACTAAAATTCATAAATCGGCTTTGAGCACAAATTAAATTTTTACATTGCAATATGATGATGTGACCATATAGGAAATTTACTGTACCTAATGGGTAACCAACAAAGTAGAGGTGTTTCTAAGAAGCTTCAAATATTTAATTGCTATTTAAATCAAATTCAATTGCGCATACACGCAAATAGAACTAAAAATAAGCAAATATTTATTAAAAACTTGCAATTAAAAAAATAAATAAATCCAAGCAATTTAAGGACCAAATAAAAACACAAACTTTAGTAGTGAAATAAATGTTTTTCTTCACTTTACTGGCGACAAAAGTAAAGGAGTAGTTGGTAGAAATCAGACGCACTCTGCATTAAAAAAGAAACTAATTATCTCAATAACTAGACTGACTATTCTACAAGGACAGAAAAGCAGTAACTTCTCAAAAGTTTCTCCGTACTTTTGAAAACAAAAACACACAAAGAAATAGTAAGTAAATAAAAACACACACAAAAATAGTTTATTACTTTGTAAACTTGAGAAGAAAAAAAACAAAAATAAAAAATAAAAAAATATTGAAAATTTAATGAGTTTTTCTTGTTATTCGTTTTCATATTTTTACGCTTTTTTATTTGCTCATATTTTTGTGACTTTTGCGCTGATAAACTTCTCAAGTAGTCGTTAAATTAATTAAATAAAACTTTGCTATTTACTATACCCACTTGTGTCAACTTGGTAGATATACTTGGTAGTATTTGCTATTTTCTATCTATCTCTATCTCTTTTACACAATTTAAACACTCAACCGTTATTTGATTCGCAAATTGACAGCCGCTGTCAATATTTCAATTTTATTTTTTTTTTATTTTAGGCCTTGTGCGCAGCATTTTCTGCGAATTTTCAACTTAATTTTAAACAAAATTTTGCAAATGCCCATTCAATCGTCAAGTTAGTTAAAAGCAATTGAACGCTTGCACAAATTGGAGCAAATGCCTGACTGTGCTGGCTCCAACACATAGGCCTAACATATTGTAAACTTTGCGAACGCGCCAACAACACAACGAATTGTGAATGAGTTGCCAGACTTTTCAATTGCTCCACTTTCGTGATATTCATAATTTTCACATGGCAAATGCAATTTATTCATAAATTTTGAATGCATTAATTTTTATCAATTTTGCATATCTAAAAGCGCTAAAATTTATTGAAGTTTTATAAAATAACGTAAAGTTTATAATTTATATGTTTATTTTATTAGTTCTCATAATATTCTTAATCCCATGCGATCGTAAATTGCTCCGACTGTCATTAAGTTAAAAGCTAAAACAAATTTTATGGATAAAAATCACAAATAATGATTGATATTTTGCTCATTATCATCACTAGGTCAGTTAGACCAAGATAATAAAAAAAAACTTAAGATTTTCAAGCTCAAAGGTTAAAACAATTTATGACTCGTCTCCTTTTGGTTTGAGGATGAAAAATAATCAAAAATTTGTATTTATTAACTACCTACCTAAAAAATTCTCCCGAATTTATTTGATAAAATTGAGAATTTTTTTTCCGTCTAAATTGAGAAAATGTAAATTTGACCTCCAAAAGTACATTCCGACTGTAAACTCAGCATATTCGTGAAAAGTTCAGATGCCATCATTGAAGCATATCAGGCTCATTCATCGAAAATTTTTAGGAAAAAATCATTTATTTTTAATGGTGGCTGTCTTTTGTTAAAAAAAATTCTTCGGTCAGTTCCTAGAAAAAAATATTAAAAAAAAGCTAATAAAACTTTAAGTGAATCTTTAGTAGCATCTGAGTACATAATTTTTAAAATGCACTTTTAAGAAAGATACATTACATTTTTCGTTGCTACATATTTTTTTTTTTTATTTAATTTTGGAATTCATTTAAATAAAAACCCTGTTACATCAAAATAAAATATGACTTTCAATATTGATATGAATCAAAGATGGGCATTTGGGTTTTTTGGAAATATATATACTGAATTTGAGACATCGAATTTATTTTTCGTATGGCAAATGTATTTCTCGTGATTTATCCGGAAACATTACTATAAAAAAAGAGATAATTTCAATATTTGGCATTTTCAAAGCAATTTACTGATATACATAGAATTATAATTAATTCGAATGTACTGAAAATGCGTATTTTCAAATAAAAATGTACCGAAAATGCCATAACTGATTTGAAAAAAAATTTGAAAATTGTCATCTCGGAAGCTTTACGCTTAAGTTTCGAATTTTAGTGGGATGTCAAATATGAAAAAAAAACATTCAAAATAGCGACATTAAAAAAATTTTAAATAATTTTGACGATTCCGATCCTTCTGATTTCGAAGGCTCGAATAGTATTGATCTCTTAGATGATTTATTGGACGTCTTTGATGATAATAATTAATATCTTATAGAAGAGTTATATTGAACTGATCAGTATGAAATAAATATTGAAAATTTAGATGGTGAAGGGTCTGATCAATTCCAGATAATTAAAAATAAGGAAAATTATGAAAACTTAGGTGAAAATACATTCCAGAATTGATGAAAGATTAATAACTTTCTTTTGATTAAGGCTTCCTTTAGAGTTTTTGAAGAAGATTTCACAGAATTTTACCCAAAGAAAATTATAAAATTTCCTGTGCAATCATTTTTGGAGTATTTTAAGGATGAAATTCTTGAAGAAATTGTAGCAGCAACAAATCAAACATCACTTAAAACCTCTGGAACATCAATTAATTAAACCAAGACGGAGCTATTACAATTTATTGCTCTAGAGATAATGGCAGGCAGAATTGGTTATCCTCTATTGATAATGTATTGGACGCAAGGTAGTGAAATTCCATCCTTTCGTCGTAACATGACTAGGTATAGAATTTATGCACTACGTAATAGCCTGAAATTTTCTTGGAGCTTTCTTTCTTACGAGATTTCTTGAATTTCAACTAATATTTTCTGTGAATTAATTTATTTTCAGTATTTTCTTATGTAAATTTAATGAAATATTGTTGTAAACTATATTATAATAAATAAAACTTTCATATCTTTTTATTCCATCCAGTACAATTGATGCCATATGGCATCATTCTTAAAAACTACTTTAGGAAAAAAAATCGGATAACATTGTGATAAATCCTTATAACCATGACTATAAGTAGATAATACATGAATAAATCAGATTTTTAGAACCCAAAACAAAAAAGATGTACTGAAAGGGTTAAGAATCTTCATAGTAATTAAAAACCGAAACATTAAATCTTCAAATAAAAGCTACTAGTTGGGATTTTAACAAATTTTTCTTCAAATAATTCCAAACTTTTTCTTTTTATTGTCACCATAATTACTATTTTTATGTGTCAGCTATTCCATTCACATACATAAAATGCATTGCCTTAAAAAAACAATACATACTGTTCTACAAAAAATTACTTGATAATTATAATTAACATTCAGAAAAGTTTTTTTTTTAAATTAATTACTCAAATTTAAACAGAATTTTATTTAAAAGCTAAATTGAAAAGTTAAGTTTCCATTTCTTTAAAACTAAAAATTTAGCCTAAGCCATACCAAGTAAAAAAAAAATTTTGGGACACGTAGGATTGATTGACAAACAATTAGGTCTAGTTCTATTTAATTTTTTTTTTCTGAACGAGCAAACACTCTTTTAGCAATGTATACGTAATGGATGATTCCTTTGGAAGTTACAATTAAAATCTGGCAAGCCCTTTTACTTGGCAAAAGTAAATCCGATACTTTTTATCTAATTTTATTAAGTATTGATTGACAATTTATTCAGTAAGGAATATAACTTCGATAATATCATGAAATTATAGTTAGTTCGATTATATATTTGTTTGTCACTCATACACTCAGGGAAAATTATCCATCCATACCAGTGATGGCATTTTCGGTACATTTGTACTTTTTTCGGTACATTTGCGTCCTGAAAAATCGTCGTCAGTACATTTAACAAGATTTCAGTACATTCGGTACATTTGCCGCATTTTTAGTACATCCGGCGAATTTTCAGCACATTTTCAGTACATTTTCGGTACATTTGAACAATTTATAATAATTACCTGATTTCGGTTTAACTAAATGAAAATAATTGCAATGTGAAGATATATAATAATTACCTTTTTTTTGATAAATAATTGCAAGGTGTATTTTTTTATTTTTTGTAATTAATTTTCATATATATCTCATTTTCCTAGGGTTTTTGAGATGCCAAAACTTGGGACCTTTTTTTTTTTTTAGTTATTGAGAAAATTTTACAAAAATTTCGTACATTTTAGTAAAATTGGGTGTTCGCGCCAAAAAAGTACATTCAGCCTCTAAAAAGTACATTTCAAGTCTCGATTCAGTACATTTTCACAAAACCCAAATGCCATCACTGATCCATACTACTATGTAATAGCAATATTTAAACAATTCATTACAAAAAGAATTAAACGGGAAGAAATGACCATGGAAAATACAAGGCTACCTCCTGGACAATAAGGAACGGGAACGCATTCAAACTATTCTAAATAAGGAAGCAGATTCCAATCTAAGTCGAATCAAGTTGTGTTATTCAAATCATTTTATAACTAAAAATTGTAAGTAAGTAAGTATCTGTTCCAGAATTTGAACCCGTGCGTACTGCGTCTCAGGAAAATGTTTTAACAACTGGCATAAACTTAAATTTTGTTTCACTGTCGTCAAAATTAAACAAATATTAATTCTTCTTGAAATAATGTGGTGTCAGTCTAATTCAATGTGATCATACCATTGTGTACAATAAAAAAATAAACAATAGGATTAATAGGATAAATCACATTGACTAAAAACAATAGTAAAATACTATTATTTCAATATCAATTCTAATTGATTTCATAGTATTTTTTTTGTGTATGCTTAGAGAGAAATACGGCACTAAAACAACATTTTAAACGAGCAGGGCCGTACATTGTCTTGCGGCGCCTCAGACTCTGCGAGGCCCTTCGTTCTTGTGGATGTATAAAATAGATTTTGAAAAATGAAAAACTTTTAATATCAATTGGAAGAGTTTGGCAAAGAAAACAGCTTCACTATGTAAATTATTTGTCCGGCTAACAGAGCTTGTAACAATTGAGAATTTTTTTTTTTTTCGTTTATCAATATCAAAAAACGTTGAGAAAGAAAACAAGTTCTCTCAAAACGTTTTTGCGAAAAAGAAACAATATTCACGAACTTGCAAATGAGATATAGACTATATAAATATACCAGAACTAGTTTTGACATATTGTGACATCTATGGTCTATGGCATGGTATTCATGATTTCAGTTTCTGAGCAAAAGCAAAAGAAATAATTAATACCCTTTTAATGAGGTACATATCATTAATGTCGAAAACAGTATTTATTTGGCCAACTTTCAAGAATTTAGTGTGGGCTGTATTTTGACGTTATTCTCAAAATGCGCTTTTTAAAAAAACTTATTTTTCTTGTTATATAACTATAGTTTTTGCAAGTATATTTATTATATCAAAAAAATTCGAAGCAACAAATATTTTTGTTCTTAGCTGAAAAAAATTAAAATCACAATAAGTGATGACTGAAGTTGTCTGATCGAAAACAAAATCGAAATAACAAGAAAATAAAAAAAAAACAAAAATTTCAAAATCCTTTTGGCTATTGGAAATCATGTTCCGCTTTTAACGAAATATTTGAAATATCGGATATTTTTCTCAATGATAGAAACATTTTTAGAATTAGGACTTAAGTCATATAAAATTTTTTTTTAATTGAAGCCGATTTTCTATATTTTTTTTTTTTAGCTTCACAAGTCGAGTGTGAAAACACACGCTGCACATGATCGCAATTTCAGCTGTGATAATGATAATGGTCACGATTAAAATGTTAATAGCACTACGATATCATTGCTGTTGTTATTACTGATCATTTGGAGCATTCCGTCACTGTGATGGTGTTTTTTGCCTGGTCTGGCATGTGTGAGTGCAACGGACCAAATCAACGAACTGAATGAGCTTTGGTGAATTATAACTTTTTTTTATTTCAAGTTTATGTTAATTGTTGTTTAAACTGTTTTTATTAGGTTTTAATAAGCTACTTTTTAGTTTGTTTTGGCTCATAAATTTTTTAGTTTTTGCCTGTCTAAATTGTGTGTTTAAAGATCATTAATCATTGTACATAATGAGTTATGGCTCTAATGACTTAATTTTGGTCAAACATATTCTACCGAAAAATAAATGTTAAATTAAAGTTGACATTGAAGTGATAAATACACATGATAGTATTAAATTTTGTCATTGCATTTAATTTCCGTCAATTAAATTTAAAGTAAAAGTTAAATTCTAATTGCAAAAAAAAAAAAATTTAGCAAAGCAAAGTTTAGATGAATACGTCAGAAATCTTTTGGTATATTGTAGTACTTTTTTTAAGCATCAATAACAATTTTATAATATAATAACAGGCAAGGGGGCGATCTTTAGTGGCAGTTTAGGGTTTACGTCCTGTAGTATATCCAACACTTTGTTAGCCACCGTGCTTTTGCATTAAAATTTAATATGTCCATAAAATTTACCTTGACGATATTAATAAAAAAATTTATATAATTATAATATAATTTTAATGTCCTCTTCCATCATGAATTTAGAGTTCTTGATAACTGAAAGTACCTCGTGCCTATCAAATTTTGGAGCCGAGTAAGTAGAGGAAATTAAAAAAAAGCAAGAGTGCAAAAATGATACTGAATATGTCAAAACCTCGACAACTTAGATTAATATAGAACAATATGTATAACTACATGATGTTATGTAGAGTTTACAAAATCCTATGGTTAAATTTTAGCATTTTGTCTTTATTCATAATACCAATTGTAGAACAAGCAAAGTTTTAAGGATTGATATTTCGAAAACTACTTGAGATCCACAAATTATTTCTGCAGAATGTTTGAAACCCATAGATATTTATAAATTTTAGTGGGTAATTGTGGAAAAAATTCATATAATTTTATTTTAAGAATAAAATCGCTATTTAATATTCTTTACTTTGTAAAGAAAAGTCTAAAACACAGTGTTTATATAATTTTGTTTTCCCACATTAATTCGGCCAGGCGGGGACTGACACATTCGAAAATTAAAATCTCTTGGATTATCTTCTTTGGAACCCTAAAGAAGATTCTCACAAAGTTTGAGCGAAATTCAAGGCAGTGCAGTAACGAAATTTCCATTTTTTAGACGTTTTCATCTGGAATGGCTCTTAAACAATATAAAAATTTATTTGCCCTCCCCAAAAAGGTTTTTGCTTTTGAATAATATAAAAAAACAAAACTTAAGAAAAAAAATTCATCCAAATCAGAGCTGTTCTTGAGGACTTCCGAAGATTGACTGTTTTACGTATTCATTGACTCTAGTAATAATTTTGTTTTCCCCTCATTGAATGAAAATCGTGTCAGTTTGTTGACGAAAAACGAAAAGTTCGTTATACGAGTAACATTTTGTTCAACATTTCAAGGAAAAAATTTTCTTTCTGGAATTCTTTTGATTTTGAGCAATAGGATCATGACACCCATGCCTAACGTGACCATTTTTTTTTTACTCAAAATGGGACACAGCCTTTAAAAATAGACTATACATATGTACATTCTATAGAAGTTTATAAACTTGAACTCATAAAGCATGAAAACACAATATTGGAAAAACACTTTCAAATTAAAAAAATTAAGTAATTTAAGCAGATTCGGAATGATATTTCTAAAAAGAAAAAGCACATCCAGCTTCACTGGACATGAGATGAGAACTAACATATAATCTTAAGATTACAAAAAAATACAGCAAAATTTTGATTTACTTGCGCAGCAAAAGAAATAAATTTTATATAAATAGTCAAATGTAATTTAACTCGTTTCATCCGGTTTGATATATTTTTCGGAAGAGCAAATTTTCTTCAAAATGTAGGGCCCAGTGGCGTCAATTCGTTAGGGCTGGGGAGGGCATTGCCCCCCCCAAGGATCTGATACTAGGTATTATTCAATACAATAGTTCAATAAAACCATCTAATAGTGGTGTAATTATAATTCTTGCCCCCCCCCCAAGGTTTTGATGAAGTGACGCTCCTGGTAGGGCCTACTTTTTAAATAAGACTTGCAACAGAAACATCCCAATCAGATTTCAAACAACGACGTGACGCTTTGTTTTACGCGTGAAGTACAGCTATTATATAGATTTTAAAAATCATTAAAACATTTTCTGAAAACGGGACGATTCTGTCTTCTTTCGGGACAACGGGACAGGAGGCTTAAAAACAGGACTGTCCCGTTCAAAACGTGACCCATGCCTAAAGTTGGAACTATTTGAACTTTAATTCTTTTGGGAGTGAAAGTTTTACTTACATAACTTTGTTTCATTGTTTCTTTGAATTATATAACAATTTTGAAATTTTATTTGTGCCTTATAAACGGTAATCTCACTAGCTCATTTGAAATACAAAAATATATCTGGTATATTGAAATAAGATTAAACCGCTCATTTTTCTCAAAAAAAAATCGGTATGAGATAAATTTGTAATTTTGAATATAAAATTCATTTCAAAAAAGTGCAATTTAATTTTTGTAAATATCTTTTCTTAATGAAAAAAATATACACGGAAAAAAAGGTTTTGTAAAAAATAGCGTGTGATATTCAAAAAAAGCAACGTAATCAGGAAAAATTGTCGCATAGCCCTGTAATTTCTCATTTCAGGGGATACTCAATACAAATTGATAGGTAAACTGCAAACATTACAGTTCAAAACTTTATTTTTACAGTTTCAGAATGTAAAATATACTTACAATGTGGTCAGGAAAAAAATTTAGTTAGCAAAAAATGCTGAAAAAATATTGAAAATTACATATGATCGACATATAGAACTTGCAGTTATAAATTTTACATTTTACAGTGTGCACACAGTAATATTTCAATGACACTTAAATCAATTATTACAGTTTGTACACTGTAATATTTCATTGACACTCAAATCAATTATTACAGTTTTTTGCTTACTATCCGGACATTGCAGGGTAAAACTGTAAATATTATCGGAAACTCAATGAATTTTTACAGAATTTTTTTTCCGTGTAGCAATTGAAATGATAAGAGTTCCTTAAGACCAAAACATATTTTAAAGATCGTAGTACTTTTTTCACCTTACTGCGCTTGATCTAAGATCCAAATTTCAATAATTTTTTTTTCTATTTCATAGAGAAATTTTATATTCTTTGTTTTTGTGAGAAAATAATATTTGAGCCCCAAGTACAAGTGACAAAGACAAAACGTCATCCATCGTTTAAGTATTGAAAGTCTTATACAGAATTTCCCTAAAGCTACACACTTTATTTTTCATATGCATTTTTGTGTCGCTAATATTTTTACATAAAAATCCGTAAAATTTTCTTTGAATACTAAAAATACGTGTGAAAATGAGGAAAACGTCTATTTAACGCATCGTAAAGGATGTTTTTTAAGTTGAAGTTTCGAACTAAAATCAAACAAACAATTTCGTGTAAGAAAGATCCAATCTTTGACTATATTAGCTAGATGATTTTAAGCTATTATTAACGTTTCTAATTTGATTTTGGCTATATGAGCGCCACAAAAGCCCAATGGAGATGAGCAATTGAGTAGGTACTTATTTGCGAAATAACACGAGCTGAATATGTGGTTTTTTAATACAGAAATTATTGCAGGATTATCCATACAAGTCAGAAACTAGATAGGGTCATTTCGCCTGTTCGCGTCCATCGCCCAATTCGCGTCCATGTTACGGATCTCCCTTTAAAAATCCTCGAAATAAGTAAACTAACACACTAATCAAACGAAAAGTCATTACCGCTAATACCTCAATGTATAAGAGGCACGCACACATGAACAAAAGGTCCGTGCGCTTTGTGAACGCAAAGTGGGTAAAACGCCTAATTCTGAAGTTTTTCTGTTTAAAAAAACGCAAGATGTTTCGAACAAAACTGAAAGATAATCTTAAAATAGACTATATAATGAACACATTACATAAATTTTTCATAGAAATTAGTGCTGGGATATTTTTACTATCGCCGTCAAACTTGCCAACTGCACTAAATGGACGCGAACAGGCGAAATGACCCTATACACATTGCCACAAGAAATAATTCAATGGTGTCAAAATAACGCGTTTTTGGAGGCCTACAAGATAATTGTCAAAAAACAATCGAATTTTGTGTGGATTTAAAGTTGAAATCTCAGTCAATTTAGAAATTTCTACAATTTGTAACCGAAGTTGTATGTGTATCTTTTCCTGATTTATTGATTATAAGTGACACCAATGAAATTTGTGATGTTTCATCCTAATTGAAAAGTATGACACTTTAAGCAAATATCTAAGAAGCTAAGGATTTTTATTAATCGCATGATTTCTTCTGAAAATGTGTATTGAATGTTTCACGTTTCAATTCAATAAGTTTCTATGAATTTAGATGCCTCCTGATTACAAAATAATTAAAATTACCAATGTATATGACTCTTAATACAATAGTTACAACTTTAAAATTGACAAATATGTACATTACCATCAAGAAGTAGGTACCTTGAATGATTTAATAAAACTTTTAAATTTTTAATTATCGATCAAACTGTGTGATACATAATATTATGTTATTTCTTCAGCAGCTTATTCAAAATGGTTTAAAACAGTAAAAATAACTCGAAGTCCTTTTTTGAAGGAAAACACATTTGGCTTACAAAATATGCAAACATATTACATACTAGCATTCAGAGCCGGCGAAACATATAAATCTCGGAAGCCGAGTGATAGTCTAAGAATGGGTGGCGGGTAGACCTGTTTAAATAGATGATTCAACATGTAAAACTAATAGCGTTTTCGAGTGAAACGCTCTGGAGCGCTCTCTGAACGTTTCTGCTTCCTTTTATTGCATAAAACCGTAGAGATATAGAGCCTCCAAAAGTGCTCCAGACAGTGTCGCACGAAACGTTATGAAATGTAAGATATGCAATGTACAACGCAATTGCGATTGCAAATCTGGCTACATGAGCTGGAAGGTAAAAAAATTTGGGAGTACGGGGCTGGTTCCTGGCTGAAATAAATGGCATATTGATATAGCTTTTTATAAAGTTCTGGTGGTCAATGCGACACCAGCAAAACTTTCTGATGTCGAGTAGAGAGATCTTCAGCCGGGCCAGATAGCATTAAGATTTTTTTCTATTTAAGGTATGGCCATAAAGCAAATTTTACTCTTAGTCACGAGCAGGGCCGGATTACCGCCTACGCCAACAACGCCGTGCCGGAGGGCGGCAAAATGATTGTAAAATATATCTTAATTTGCTAGGATTTTTGAAACTCAAAAATGAGCACCTTTTGTTTTTGTTTTAGTGAATGAAAGTAAATCTATGTAGGAAATTTGAAAGTATAGATGGTAATTTTGGAAGTTCTAAGGACGTTCTTATTTGGACAACTTATGTTTTAATTACTATGAATTTGTTAGCTTCCAATAAAAAAAAAGTAATTACAAATTCACCGTGTAGCAAGATATCAAGTAACTACACGGTTAGAAATCTGGGATTAAATTTTAATACAAGCGAAATATTACAAGCATTTTTAATACAATTTTGATTAAATTTAATACTTTTCAATAGATTACAAAATTTTGTAATAAATTTTGTATTAAATTTTAATGTATAAGTATTATATTTGAATTTGCTGTATTATATTTTAATACTTCAATATTGAACTTTCATTTTATGTTGTTGTCAATATAAATAAACTTTTAGCCAACTAATAAATAAGACTACGGTGGCTGATGTCGTTAAGCTGCACGTGCATCAATTGAATTCACAAGGAACCCGGTTCGAATCCCATTCGAAATGAAAATTTTTTTATTTTAAATCTTAATAAAAACGAGTATTAAATTTTAATACAAAAAAGTATTAAAAATGAATTTTAATATTTAGGCAGTATTAAATTTTAATACAATTCTGGTGTAGTCATATATGTAAGCCCAAAAGTATTAAAATTTAATCCAAAATTTCTAACCGTGTAGCAGAGCACAATGTACACTCACAGATATTTTATTGTTGCAAGAAAATAAACAACTGCAAATGCATTGCAAATTCAAATTCATTTCATAAACAGTAAACAGTAATAATTGATTTAAATGTTAGATACAAATAAAATCAACCAATGAAAATATGGAATTCGAAAAACGGGTTTTCATTAATTGCCGGAATGGATAATTAAAAATTAAAAAAATAGATGATTTATTAATGTTATTATGGTTTAAATCAATTACCAACAATAAATGCTGCAAACGTGATTTTTTTATATATACCGCCGGCATTAGCGTTAGTCTATGTGCAATTCGGGCTGGAAGCACAGTCGATCTTTATAGATCATTATATTTGCAGTCTCTTCAGTACTGTTTAAGAATATGATTAATGAAAATTTTAGGTTGTTTTGATGTCGAGCATATCTTCCACAAGATGCTGGCCGCATGATCCTAAGGTTCTTGCGCCAGCCTCTTGAGTGCTTAAGTAACTAAAAATTGGACCATTATCAGCATCTAGTTATGTGTTTGCTATTGTTATCTTTATCAGCAACAGCGTGTATATATGCAATCTAAGATCCATTAAAACTCCATTTTGGTTGATTGCTAAGACGTATATTCTTCGATTTATTTCTAGTGATTAAGAATTGATAGACTTGAACCGATTTGGGAGATATAATTAAAACCCTACTTTAATTGATCCAGATCCAATGTCAACAACATAACAAAAAAACCAGTCTATATGTTGAAGTCATACGATTATAGACTGGTTTTTTTATAAAAAAAAAAAAATCGTATGTATGTAAATATATATCTATATAGTTCTTTAATTTTCTTAAATGTATCACCGACGGTAAACCTAATGTCACTTCAAACTATAGAAACAGCTTTGTTTCGATTGATCTATCGCTTTTAAATAATAAATCTTAATTTAATTACTCACTTATCACATCATGTCCATGACAATCCAAATCCAGGTGATGATTCATCACCAGCGATGGCTGTAATCCACTTTGATGATTGTGCAATGGTAGCTGGTGAGCCAAATGGCCACCAATCTCTGCCATTACCATATATTCTGTTTAAAAAACGTGCGTTTGCGAGGTAAGTAAATATGTGTGAATTTATTTTAAAATGGATTTTTTTCTCTTACTTTTCAACTTGTTAGTAAATTTATTTCTTAAGTAATTTCTTAAGTTTACACTTTTAATCTTATGATTTTTTTTTTAAGAAATATATATATATATATATTAATTTTATTCAATTTGAGCAAATATCGTGTTTATGTATGTATGTTTTTGTGTAGTTTTAGTTGTTTTTATTTGTATTAAGGCACTAACTACTTTTTACAACACATAAACGCAAGGTTACTTAATTTTCCGAATGCATTAAGTAGGGATAGATATATTTTACTTGATCCTTTCCGTTAGGAAAACACTGTTATTTAAACGTTCACTTATCGATAAGTTTTTGTTTTGTTTCTAACGTTGGCATATGGCGCTAAATCACCGTTACAACTGACAGCTGACATTTGTTGTTTGTATGTGGGTGTCTAAAAAAGCACGCGTTGACAAAAACGTTGTTGAAATCAAGCAACGAAGAGTGGAACATATTTGTCAAAACAATTGGATTTGGAAGAAATTAAAAAAATTCAGAAAAACAACGAACAAAAAAATTAAAGAATATGACAGCACTCAATACGCATCCGACGGCAGAATTCGCACCGTTTTTGTTTTTTGCAAACGACCGAAAAAGTAAAAAGGTAAGCGAAAAGTAACAGGCAGCACCAGCGAGCAAATTAGCGAACTGCTGACATACGATTCGACACACAGAACCACCGAATTGTGCTGTTAACAGCGAGAGCAACGTTAACGGCAAAGTCTCACGAGCGACTAAACCGGTACTCTACGTCAAAGGTAACCCCGACTGCTGCTGGGTCGATGTCTACACATGCTGGGCCTGATTTACTTCGACGACACTCCACTCCGACAGCAGACATAAAGAGAGCAACCAGCAGCTCGTGTGTATGTATGTGGCACCCTCCCTTCAGTTGAGTGTTAGTGTTGTACGTTATCGTTTGCCAAACGATAGAGCAAGATAGCTAATGTGGTGGTTATTGTGGTACAACCGGTTTTTAAATTTGATTCGATACATCATATATTTTTCTACTTCTTTTTGCTGCTCTCAACATTTTCAAGAGCCTGTTTCGAATAAACAGGTGTCGTCGTCGTCGTCATCAAGTTCTTCTTCTGCTCTTTCTTAAAAATTTGAGTGAATAGTATGATAGTATTGTTTCATCACACCATCTCTCTTACACACACGGTTTTCTTGTGCTCATATAGTAATTTCGAATATGATTTTTTGTAAATGGCGTCCAAGCGGGCCAATCGGTCTACATATCTGCGCTTGCGTTGCTAATTGCGGTTGTGGGTTGGGATCTTCGACCATACAGGCCTACCCCCAATATTAGCCTGTTGTTTCTCCAAGTTGATATATTTTATACGACTTGGCAGCAGCAGCAACAGCGCCAACCCCCCACATACCATATAAATGGTTATTCGAATTTCGAAATTGAACCGTACGAGTAATTTGTGTTTTTGTTCGTTCGGGTTTTCTATAGAAATTTTAAGTTTTTGCTAGGCCTTTTTTGAGTTGAAAGTTTTTTTCCCAATATTTTATTCAAATGGGCTTTTAATTCTTTTGCTACCTCTTTTTTGGCTCATAGTTCAAGTTTGATGCTGCTGCTGTTTGCAATTCTGCCACAACTTTTTGTAGTTCTTCCTTTCGGCCGATGCATTTTCTAAATTTGACACCATTTTGTGAAAGATTTTTGTGTTTTCGTTACTTTTATATTTTGTACTTTGGAAATGGTTCATGATACTTTGTGTTGTCGTTTATTATTGATTTTTCCTGACGAAACGGCTAAGGTTTTTCGAATTTTGTTGCCGTCGTGTTCTTTTCGCTTGATTTTTTTACTCTGTTGGTTATTTTGAATTTTGGTGTACGTTCGCATGCTGAATAAACGGTGAAAAATAAACCGTTTGAAGATACACCTGTTTGGAAGATTTCTGATTTCATAACCATGAACTTCGAAAATAATTTACTTTTGTGCTGACTTACTGCGTTTCTAATTAAACTAAGTTTCCTATTAAAACAGACCTCAAAGGTCAGTCCCGAAAGATCATGTACGCATCGAGTGGGTAGTTGATCGGGAAAGGTCTCCCTAAAGGTATTTACGAATGGAACAATTCATAAGTATCAGAATTTTATTAGATATCTGATTTTATGTATAAAATAAAATGCATAATCAAGCGAGAATTTCGGATCTATAGCAAAGAATGACGTAGGAGAACTGTGAAATGTCGTTAATATAACAACAATGCAATCAAGGTCGAACGAAGCAAAACTATCGGTTGCCGCCCACATTAGCGAAGCCAGAGATTTTTCCTGAAAACAAATTTCCCTACGAACGGTATAAGGTTGCCAACATGTCGTATGAGTAATGTTTAATTGTAAGGAAATAAAAATTGAAAGTACAATTTAAATATTGATATAATATTGTATCCAAGAAACGAAAATTTGCACGATTTTGAACAAAATGATTCAAGATTTAATTGTTTGATATATACTATTTCGGAAAACATTGTACAAGTGCCACAGGCAGATGTAATAAGGTCGATTTTCACACATGTCATTACACAGAAAAAACAAGATTGGTAAAATCAACGAATTGCAATTCTATGATTAAAATTTCTGGAATTCAACTATTCATTTCTTTGAATCAAAGAAAAAATTTGCAAAATCAAAACCCTTTGTTCTTTGATTTTGCAAATTCAAATTATCTGATTTTACAACAAAAAATCAGGGAAGCTCCTGGTTCAAATCCCGGCAACGACATAATTTTTTTTTATTTTTTTAATTTTTTAATTCAAAGGTATTTAAAAAACAAAAAGAAGTAGAGAACTGTATTTGTATAAATTGAAAATATCTTGAAAACATTGTATGTTAATAATAAAAAACGAGTCCGTTATTTTTTAATATAAAAGGCAGTTTTCAAGATATTTTCAATATATACATATATAGTTCTCTACTTGTTTTTTTGTTTTTTAAATACTTTTAAATTAATAAATGAAAAAATTAAAAAAAAAGTTATGTCGTCGCCGGGATTTGAACCAGGAGCTTTCCTGATTAAACAATGGTTGTTACACAGATTAACGACATCATTTTAGTATGTCTTAAAATTTATGTCGGTAGCTGAGTTGGGTATGATGAGCATCTTTGAACAGTGGCATGGCGCAGAACACAGGTTCAATTCTGTGATCGAGTGACAGGTAAAAAAAAATTTAAGTTCTGCTGTGAAGTTTTAAAAAACGTATTACAATTAAAATAAGAATGACTGACAATAAGTACCAACAAATATGAAAATCATACAAAGCATTCGTTGAAATCGGACCCGGAATTGTTTGATATCATAGAATCTTTTTTTTCTGTGTACATATAAGTGAAACATGTCATTATGAAAAGTTCAAGTTTTCGACCATTGTAAAGTATTTTCGCTTATCTGTATGCCAAAAACTATTTTTTTCTATATTAATCATAAGCTGGTGATACTACGACAACAAGAATACATAATTGGAAATTTTAAGCTGACTAGAAGATATTTGGTTGAATTTATTTAAATCATTTTAATTATGTTATAATATGCAACGATGGATTAAGGCAGAGCTAGTGGAGGTTAAAGCCTCAAGGCCCAAACACAAGGGAACTACCAACCAGCGCTGAATTATTGTATTTGACAGGGGTTTTGGTAGAGCTAGACCCCAAGTTCAAGGGTCCCAAGATAACAATTGGAAGATTTTTTTTTTCTTTTTTTTTCACACCGTCACCAAACATCAAAGGGTACTGATCTAACAGATTTTGTCGAACTTTTTTTTTTTTTGGCCAAGGGTTACCAAGTGACTGGGATTGACCCCTCCAGGTCCGGAATTTCATGTCAAAGCCGGAGACCTGAAATTGGACTATTTTTATAACATGAACTTCAAAGTTTTGTTGAACGAGCAAAAAAAAAAACAAGTTCATCAAGTTTTCCTACACCAAAATTGAAGTTTTTACCATTTTATGATTTCATTTTTTAATATTGCTGACCAAAAATTTGGGAAGGCCGGGTTTTGCTCTTTTTAACTTAGCAACCCTAGCAATATTTAATTTTGTACTTTTATTGCATTTTAGGAGAAAAGTAATGATTTGTTGTACATATTTTGAAATTTAAATTTTTTTATGTTTGGCTATAAAGGGCTCCGTTCCAGTTTTTAGCCCCAAATCTCAAACACGCAAAGCCTTAATCCAGCACTGATAATATCCGTCTAAAATTTCGCGGATTATTTAGGCAGGCTAGGGCACTTAGTTTACGGTGTAGCTGTTGTGATACGTTTTTATTAATTTATTTGCTTTTACTGTATTATAAAAGATATTTTCGTAGTTTTTCATTTTCCTAATTTATTTTCAAATATGTAAAGACCACTATCCTTGAAAGAGGCGCAGGATTTTTTAGAAGAAATGTGTGTCGATGACGAAAATTACGCTCCAACTAATGTCCAGGCACTTTATATTGAGCCACCCCATATCGAAGGAGACTTAAGTAAGTGGCGAAGATGATGGTGATAATGATGGGGGACTACCAGACAATATTTGTCCAGAGCAACTCAAGTCTGGTTTGGAAATTATTTTTAAAAACGGCAAACGGATTGACAGCTTAGAACGAGAGCAACATAGTTCTGATACTGGATTTATTGATGAAATTCTTTGTTCGCCAAGCTCATCAAAAGGAATATGCCGAGTTCAACTATCCAAACCTAATCTGCCAATTCCACCAGCTAATAAGTTCAGCAAATTTACGTGGCTCAAATTTGATTCCATGCCATTGCTCTCACTTTTCCAGAAAGCAATTACGAAGATTGTCGTGAAATGAAGCCGAAGCTGAAATGAATATTCAATTGCCTAGCGATTTTTTAGTTTCTCGTACTGTTTATGGTGATGATTGGCATATAAATAAATTTGAGCATTTGCATATGTGATCAAGAATATTATCGCCGAAAAACTTTTCAAATAATTCATGAGGCTTCATTTCACGACAATCTTCGTAATTGCTTTCTGAAAAAGTGAAAGAAGTATACTTTTCAAACCAATTTTTGTGCTGGGCTTGGAACAAAATAACCTGTTCCATTGAATTCCTGATTATTTGCATTAACTAGCTAACTCAAATTAATAAAAAATGGATCAGGTCGCGTTTTAGAAACGACTAATATCAAATCATAATTAAAACGTAAAAGATGAAAATACTATTTTCGATTTATAACGAAATAACAAAACGAGAAAATAGGGTGTATCTTTTCTTAACTTTTATTTTTGTATCTTGCAACTCTGCTTTAAACATAATTATGTGAACATAGTCTCTGGCGAATCGTCAAGGAAGCTTAAATCAGGAATATCAGTTTTTCCGGAAACTCTCTTAATTTCCGTTGCCATTGTTGTTGCGTGGAGTGGTGAGCTAGTGGAAAGAAAAAGTGTTAGTCATCGTTCTTAAAAACGGCTTCTATCAGTCTCTGGCATAGTTTGTCAATATCCGTGCTGAATGTCAGAATTTGATCACCTCCAGAAAATTCAGGCCGTTCATATCAGTCTCATTAAATTTCCTTATTCATATGAATGGTATTTTTCTACAATATCTATGAATTGTTGCTTCAATTTCTTGTCAACATTATGAATTATTTAAACATCTTATAATTAAGTTTCAAGTATTGTATAAATTAGTACCTACTTTCTCTGACATGCACAACTCAAAAACATATTGATTGATTGATTTTTCCCGCATATCGATTGGTTTTCTTGACATCAATTTGTTTTTGGCTCATTTCTATCGTGTTCTCTACCATATCGTATGCAATTTTAATTTCAACATTAATTTCTCGTGTTTGATTTTATCATACGAATAGAGAGATACTCGTACCTTTATATCGTATGTATATATACATTTGCAGCAGCTGCCACCATTTTGTAATTTAAAGGGCCTATGGCCTGTGTTTCATGTTATGCTCTTCTTCTGGTTGCTTTCTCTACCAACGTACTTTGTTTGTTGCCCATCGTCCATCGTTGTACTGTAACATGTTGGTGATTTTTTCTTCTTCGTCTTCTATATTATATATACATACATATATGTATATATTTTTAACAACAACAACAACAACAATAATAATAACAGCAGCTACGTCTACTACTACTTACTACTTAGTTCATTGACCACTCGACTCTGTTTCTCTGGATTCAACTTGTTTTATTTGCCTGCTACTTTTTGACTAGAGGTCGAGACTGTTTTAATGAGTAATGGGCTTGGTGTTTTGTTTTTAATGTCGATTTTGTTGCTGCTGTTATTATTGTGTAAGGTAACATTTTTGATGGTTTTTACTTTTTTTTTTATTTACTACTCACATTTTGTGTCGATTTGTCTAAAGTAGTAACAAGGTCATTAAGGCTTTCTTTTGGAATTTAGTCTTGACATTTTTATTACATTAACCCAATTTAACAAGTGAAGTGAAGTTTTTTAATTGCAATTTTTATTTATTAGATAACTCTATCATTGATGACTCTGTATTACACGATAGTAAAATACAATTCGACGGAAAGTGTGCTCGAGATGAGAGAAGCTAATTGTGATAGTCAAAGTGTCAGTTCTCTTGTTAAAATTTTTTTTTTCAGAATTTTTTTCCTTCGAAAGTTCAATTTTAATATCCTTGGTGTAACATAATTTGATGAAAAATCCAAAGAACTTAAATTTTTCGTTTTACTCCAAAGGCTTCTTTTAATTTTCACGAAATCGTAAGAGAAAGAAAGGTTTGCACTTCTATTTCGAATTCCAAAGAAATATACGTGACGGTTCGAAAATGGATTCTGGTACGGAAGCTGGAATTTTTTCCTGTGACTTAACTCCTTGAGGATCATAAGCTTCTGAAATGTGATCCTATGAACTCACAGTATGAGAGTGTTTTATTGGGCTGTAACTAAGTCAAAATTATCCGAAAATTATAAAATAGGTATTCGTGGGATTTTCTAATTTATTTTTTGATCAAATAACATATCTCTTTCTATTATCACTTTTGCCCATAGGATGAGATAGAGTTCAACATTTGCAACTATTTTCAATTTATGATATGTTAGAATTGTCCTCTTCCGTGAAGTGAGATCAGAGATCAAATTTGTAAATAACATAAGCATTACACAGGTTGACAAAATTTGGTCAAACCTCTGGTTCTGAAATCTGAATATCTTTTGACGTCCTGGATTTGAGTCTGAGCTCAGAATTTTTGTAATGGTTCCGGTTTTCGAGATTACTACCCAAAAGGTAAAAAATTAGGGTATTTCGTTATATTTGAGAAGTAATTTTTTTTTAGATCGATCTGCTTCCAATCCTTTAATTTGTTCGAAATATCGAAGAACGACCGACTCACACAGACCATACTGAGTTTTTGACGTTTTTCTTCTAATATACATGTAAAATTGAAACGGATAGCCAGTAGCAGAGTCACAGTTGAAAAAAGTCCATTGACGTCTGTAGGGACACCCGTGCCCCTTTGTATTTTTTTCCGAATTTTATTAAAATGTTCCAAAAAATATTTTTAAAAATAATAAAGTAGCGTAATGCAATGCTAAGACTTTCTGGTTCACTAACTCAAAGTCGAAAAAATTTATTTGAACTATTAGTAAAAACCAACTGAAAACAGCAATTACGACATAGGCAAAACGTGTATTTCAAACTAAAAATAAGCCATTATAATCCACTTTTATGTCGAATTAACGTTAAATATTTTTAAAATTATACATATATTCCTGCTTGTTTTTGTAACATAATGCAAGTCATTTCCTGCTAAGCCTTTTATTGAAGAACATTTTTGTACTTGGGACATATGTGTCCTTTGGTCGTCAAAGAGTTAAGCATAAGTGAATCTTTTGCTGTATTGTAATTCAAGCGGACATTTTAGCTGTCTGGAAGGCATTCCCAATTATAAAATATGAAATTTTTGAACGTAGTGACAGTTTTGTTATATACGTCGACAGCCAAGTAGCCATTTGCACTAATATTATCAAATCCCGCTTGGTCCTAGATTGCATGAAATCGCTATGTGAAATAGGCGGAAAATGAAACTTAATCGTGTGTTGGGTGCCTGGACATAACGACTTCATTGACAATGAAACTGCAGATGAGCTTGCAAGGAAAGGCTCTAAAACTGACATTATTTCTGAACCTAACATTAGGCAGGTTCGCAGCTGAATTTTTACAGACTAGTTAGGTGTGAGTCCTCTAGAATATTAATATAATCTTGTGCTTCTATTATTCCATTGACTTTACGAAGAACTTCCCGTTTATTATCATAAAAACAGCGCCAGAAGACTCCGCCAAACTTAATCAGCAATAATGCTGATTCAGTTCTTTTTCTACAGCGGCTCAATTGTGATTTAAATGCCCTCTTGAGCCCTTCTTTTGAATGGTACCCTTTCCAAATAATTTTTTTTTGCGAATAGTGTTAAAGCAGGCGAAAACGGTAATTGATTTAACACACAGACTTCATTTCGTTGCAAAAAAGGATCAGGATCGCGATATTCTGGTCGAATTCAACAAATTCTGGTGTAATACGTCCAAATAAAATGCACAAGTAACTGTTTGACTAGTTGGAACAAATTCACGGTGCATGATGTCCTTGCTTTCGAAAAAAACAATGATTATTGTCTTTTTTTCTTATTTCAAGTCGAATCAACACGGTCGATATTTTTGAATCTTTCGTTACAGAATTTTGATTTACAGAAACTACACTTTGTACAGAACATAAAGCAATGCGAGGTCGATGCCTCGGTGTTACTTTAAGCTATAATGGTGCTTTTAAGCATCAAATGCATACATAAGGTTAATGCTTGAATTGTGCAAGTTTTTTTTAAATTTTTTCTCTACATTTATAAAGTATATAGTACACTCTAGCAAATTTAAACATTAAGATTTTCTAAGTATCAACACGTCTCGATTACTGCACTTCCACATACGTTAGTGTGAACATATCTTTCACAACATCATTCGTCCTTGCGAAGTTTATATTGTTTCCTTACATTTGAGTTGTTTGCTTCCGTTCCATTTTATTTTATTTTATTTCATTTCATTTTGTGCACAATCAGCTGTTTTGTTCAAAATTTAATTAGGTTCATTCACTAATTGGGTTAATTGAAGTTCGGGCCGAAAGAGCGTCAGTTTTGTCTGATGTCCATAGTCAGTTTGTTTACTTGTTGTTATATTCGCTGCTAAATAAGGACATGTTATACACACTATGTTATATCGCTCTATCTCTACGTAACCGATTGCGTTCTGTTGCCGCATACTCATCATTGTTGCTATTGCTCCACCTGCTATTTGTCTGTGGTTTATTATTTTGTCAGACACTTTTGATTTTACAATATCAAATTAGAAAGCTCAGACATTTGAAATTTTAAGCAAAAACCGATTTATAATGCGGTTGTTTTTGAGATTTTTATGTGAATGTAATATGTGAAAATAATAATAATTTCAAAACATCCTAGTCCTTTAAGAAACAACATATGCTTTTATTCAATATGTCACATCAAACTATTCGTTTAAGTTCTTAAGCGCTTAAATTACCAACCAAAACGTGTCGCAAATTCAAATTCACAATTGGTAACAAATTGCAAACGGCGACATTTTAATTAAAGCCAAAATGAATGCAACACATGCAACGGAAATTGCAACAATTGCAGCCAATAAACTGTATCTATGTTGCAACTATGAAATGCAGTTTTCATGCTATCTCGCTTGTCACATGGATATCTCTTTTCTTCCGTTGGCAATTTCACTTTGCTATTTCTGATGGATTGGTGTCACCATTAAAAATACAACGACAATAACAACAAAAACGGAAGTAAAAATCAATGAATGTTGGCGATGCGTTGCGACTTCATGACTGATGAGTAGCAGCAACAGCAATGTGAATGTTTTGGCGCTCAACGCAAACAACAGCAACAACAACAACAACTAATGCGCAATTGGTAGACAACAATAAAATAATAAAACGCAAAAATTGTCATTAAGAGTAAGTCATATAAAAAAAACAACGTTCAGTTACACTTAGTAACAAATTTTTAGTTACGGTAATTAACGGATTTGATATAGACGTATATCCTGATAGGGGAGCTACTATTTGGAAAGTTGGAATAGCTTGAAGTCAGAAGGAAATCAGCTCTCTCTGTCGCATTTTGAAATATCAAATGATTTACTTTAATGCAGTTTGCAAGTGATATACTGCGTCCAGAAGAGAAATGGGCGTATCTCAAAAAAAAAAAAAAATGCTTATTCGTGATTCTTATGGCATCGGATAGTTTAAGAAATTACCCATCTAATGAGTTACGTCGAATGCCAGTACCTTAGTTGAAACCTATAAAAAATCTCCTAAGAAAATGTTCTCTATCCCAATTTTGCATATATTTCAAGAAATTGACATAAACTTACAGCCCCTTCATGGTTGGCTACTGATTTTTGTCTCCGAGACGATATAGAAAGGAGACAATTTTAATTTTCGGCTTCATGGTTGGCTACCGTTTACTGTCTCCATAGTATTAAGTTCCACACTTTGTGGATGACAAAAATATTGACATTTCTGGATTTATTTGACATTTGTGGCGAAATTTGACATTTCTGCCAAACATTTATTAACATAAATTTTGCCATTAAGCTTTTGTAGGTTCATTTTCAATTTTCGTCTCAACAAAGAAGGCTTATGTACATACGTTTGTAACGAAATAAAGGACTCTTTTTAGAAACCCAATACGTGCATCAAGCATGCCACCCGTTTTAAAATTCTGGTTATTTTTCCAAAATTTCAATATTTCGTTCATATTCCCTTTTGGTGCTGATTTTTGTACTGAAAGAACATTTTGAAATACATTTTTTGATATACATATTTAAATTGTAAATATTTTTTTACTCACGTGCACTTTTCCAATTTGGCGACAGCAAAATAGCTGTCTCCGAATTTTGACATTTCTGGATACAACTATAAGAGACTGTTGCCAACCATGTAGAGAAAAAAAGTGTGGAAGACATTGCCGCAGAGATACTTCGCAAATGTCGCCAACCATGAAGCCAATTTTATCTCGGCGACTAAAAAGGCGAGATTGTAGCCAACCATGAAGGGGCTGTTAACATCAATTATCTCGAAGCGCGTTTTTTTGAGATACGCCCTTTACGCTTCTGCGGGCAGTATAGTTTATTAAAAAGTCGCAATAGGCTGACAATAAGAGCAATGAGTAAAAAATTATTTATTAATCGTTTAGTCTAGTACTAAACTACAACCTACAACCGTTCTCGTATCGTTCTCTCGGTTCCGATAACGATAGAGAGACGGTACTAAAATGAAAATAATTTTTCGTATGACCGTGGACGAGCAGAGATATTGGCCAATCCTTCCCGTTAGAGCATTGATCGCCCATACACATTTTCGAATGGGGAATGTTGGAAACTGTTTTATTATTATGATTTTTTTAAAACGCTATACCTTGGTATTAAAAGTAGCAAGCGTCTTGACAAAAACACTTAAAACGCTTTATCTTGACATCAATGGAAGTTACAGTTGTGAAACTTGATACATATTTCTTGGTATATTGATTGTATTAAACTACTCGCAAGATATGAACGGGATTAGGCGTGGCTCCTCCCATGCAACAATAACACTTAAATTGCTATGTTTAGTGAAAATTTAGTCGAGACGAGAACGATACAAGTTCAAAATTTTTTGAATGAGAACGAGACCATAATCTTGGCACTAATGTTTGCCCAAGGCCGGACTTAGAAGCGCAGGGCCCCTAGGCACTTGGCATTTGGGAGCCCATCTTCCAACTCGAAATTATTCCATTTTGGTTGAGCAAATTAAAGCCACTAGTAGAGATCAAATAATTTTCAATCGACTTGATTTAAATTAATAAACATCAGAATTACGGAGTCAATGTTACTAGAATTGTGTTTATCTACTTTATTGAATGATACGGCGAGCTTTATTCTGAGCAAAAGAACGAATGACGTCATTAAAATCAATTGACTGCATTATTTCTGACTCTATGTACATTACAGAGAGTCAATTTAGCCTGTTCTCTTCTGTGGTAGATCTTAAGTAATTCTTTACTCTCTTTAGCGCTGAAAACGACTGTTCTGCTGGAGCGCAATTCCTACGTTCGGATAAATATTCAAACGACCTTTTTCTAGTAAATATTTGTAAACTCTAGTGATGATAGCCCTATAACTTCATCATTGGATGACAAATGAGATCGCAGGTGCAGACACTCGTTTTTGAAATTCGTATCCAAATCCTCTGGATTAAAAGTAATCAGGTTTCTGGCTCCTTCACTGATGTATTTAGACTCCAAGCGATTTAGTTTCGTAAGGAAGTCAAACTTTTTAATTAACTCAGATTAATTAACAGATCCGTGTCATAAAGATCAAAGGTACTGGATTCTCTTAAGTCTTCTATATATATTACCAAAGATTGATACAGCTCAGCGATAGTACTCAAGTCAATGTTGACATATTGATGAGGCTTGTTCACTTTGTTGAACCTTTCTAAGATGTCATTCCAGAGAAGTGTCAAAAAGCAAGTTTCCATCGAGTCTAATGAATTCAGAAGACCTGAAGCTTCGGAGCACGCAGATGGTTTTTCATTTGAGTCATCGGCAATTATCTGATGAGCTGCCATGATCTCATCCCAGGAAGAACATAGACTTCGCCAGGCGTCAGCTCGAGCAGACCATCTTGTCTGAGAAAGACTCTTTAAGACTGTTAAATTTAGTTTCAGTTTCGATAAAAAAATTTCCCATCTGTGTTTTGATGCCGAAAAAAAATTCTAAAATGTTTGCAAAATACCAAAGAAAGCTATAGCAGCTTGACAACACTCAGCCGCTCATGTTCCAACAAGATTCATTGCGATTGAGCCGAACAGGGAACGAAATCTATCAGAGGGTTCACTTGTTTTAGTCTCGCTTGAAGGCCAGAATACACACCTGATATATTGCTGGCATTGTCGTAAGACTGCTTTCGACAATCAGAGATATCCAAGTCGTGTCTTTTCAATGTCCCTAGTACGATTTCAGCCAGGTCTTTTGCTTTATGACCACAATTTGGAAAGAAATTCAAAAATCGTTTTACGGAACAGCCGTTTTCAGCAAAGAACTTAACTGCAACTTAATCGTTTGTGAGCATTTTGTAGTTTTTGTTCATCGCTGAATTATTTATTTAAGGGCCTACCTACCTACCGCCTCGACTGGGGCCCCTAGGCTGGCTGGGCCAGCGGAAGTCCGGCACTGTGTTTGCCCACCACGCAAAGTCGGGTTGGTACGGATCTGTACTCTAAGTTCTTTAAATGGGGGTGACACCGACCTCGAATGAGAAAAATTGAACCCTTATTGAGCTTCTTATCAGACAATATGCTTTCACAGCTAATGGAGCGATTTTAATGAAATTTGGCTCAAATAAATATTTGATTGGCCTACATCAAATATAAATTTTTATATAGTACAATTAAATCATTTTCACACTTAAGCAACGAAGAAGCAAAGAATGTGACGTGATGCTTAACTTCGAACATTGGTGTGGTAAGTGTGATCTGTGTCCATAAAAAAGGTTTTAAATATTGAATACAACAAAAATGAAGGATGTACCGATTCTTGAGCGACGTTTGCTACCTTGAAACATTGACGACAAAGAAAACAATGTGAGGATACGAGCGACGATATTGTGTGCTACTCGTAGTAACAACAAAACTATAGAGAAGCTGCTTTTAATGCCATTGTCACTGCATTTCTTCTTTTATACAGCAGGTATCTGCGGAGAAGCACTTTTTTGGAAGTAATCTTGGATGTTGCGCGGTAGTAAAACCATAAATGTTATAGGGAAGCACTGTTTGAAGGATTTTAACGAGATTTTAATAGTTAACTTAGGTGCAGCTCCATAACTTCTCGTCGATATGTTGCTTGTAAAATTTATCTGCGTTTTATTCACCAAGTCGCTATCGATGTGTCAATAAAACGACCAATTTGCTATGTTTCCTACTCGCTGATTATGTATACGAATACTCGTTATTGTTCTGTCTACTTTTTTATTGTATTTCAAATTGCTCCTTAGTGCAGCCTGACATTTTAAACAATTGTTTGTCCATGAAATAGATTTTATTTTCATTTCAAAATGCACAATAAAGAAAATCTACTACAAATCTGCTGGGTAGCACTGGCACTTAAGCAACTTTCTTGTAGCAACTATAATTTTACTCGTTAAGTTTGCGTATTTGTTTTGCCATACAATTAGCGACGCTATTAATAAATAGCTAGCAGCGTATGGCGAATAAAAAGCAGCTAATAATACGAGACGGTTACAACTTCGATATGCGTAATAGTACCGTCTAAGAAATTGACAATATGTGCGATAGCTATGATAATGAATAACGAGCTGTTATAATTTCTAACATTAATTTACTAGTTCTTTGATAGCGAATCGAGTGTTGGAAGATGACTAAAGAGAATAAAAGTTGGGGTTTTTATGTATGAAGTTCTCCAGCATCCATGTGGAAATTGATGATTGTTAAATCTATTAAGTCGGAGTTTAAAGAATATCTTCTTTCACAGGCTCTTTTATTTACGCTATGTAATAAAGTAGCCCAACGGGAAATCTGGAAGCAGCTTCCTAGGAGAGCACGTCCGATGTGCTTCTCCGGAAGCATTTAGTTCAAAATTCTATTTAACTAAAAAAAAAAAACTTTCATTGCGCATCCACTGAGGTTTGAACCTAGGCATTCCGTGCAGTTACATGCGCAGTTTTACGACATCAGCCAACTCTCTTGATATATTTAAGCTTGCTTAAAGTATATTATATGAATTATCAAGTGGCGACAATAGAAATCAAAAACTCAAAATTTCATTTTGACAGAAAACTAATATAGTTTTAGTCTCAATGATATTACTAACAGGAGCAGCACAGTTGGTTAAGAAGTGCGCATTTCAGAACACTGGCATAACGCATTTAAGCCTAGCTTCGAGTCCGATCGGAGACAAAAAATTAAGTGAGTTTTTTTTTCAATTTAAGCTCAATGTGCTTCTACTCAATGTCCAAGGAAGAACATTTCATAGGCCTCTTAAGATATGTTTCTACTCAGTATTCAAGAAAGCGCATTTCATATGCTTCCGAAGATGTGCTTCTATTCAGCATCCAATATTCCTCCAAAGATGTGCATCCCCACAATGACATCGTGTGTTAAAAAATATAAGCAGTGAGAAGCGCATTGGGAGCAGCTTCTGCTTTCCTTGATGCACATCCGAAGCGCTTTGAACGAGCTTCCGTTTCCCGTTGGGAGGTATCTTAGCTATTAAAATTTAACAGAAATTAGTTTTAAAGTTTCCACCTTTCCTATAGTCATTAAAGAGCTTAACATTTATGTGTGATTATTTCTTAAGATAAAATCTTTTAGATAAAACTATGCAGTTTTGTAGATTTCGTAATGCTCGCGTAGACATTACGTCCTTATTCGTGATCCACTCATGCCTTCAATTGGATTCATGAAAAGAAAGAACTAAGAGTGATATGAGGGTACAATTAAAAAAAGAGGTTGTGATTGCTACAAGGTTGGGAATTTGAAAAACGCTACAGTAGTCTAGCCCGTTGGTACTTTCGAAAGAAAGAAATAAACTTTCTTTTCCTAACGACGAGCTTAAATCTGGGTGACACAAAATCCAAGATCACTTCTGATGTTCTTTTCTATCTCAGCAGCCTATCAGTATTACAACGACAACAAGATCTAATAAACGTAATTTTTTTGTTGTAATTTTTGCTTACGAAGAATATTGTGCTTATCTTACTTTGATAATGCATTTTTTACGTATTAGCGGATGCGTCATAGTATTATTATTCAAGTCGAACATAAAATTAGGATATATGTAGATAGATGCGTTGCTCAATGAAACAATCCTAACAAGCGTATAACATTATCTTAAATTAATTTTAATTAATGATTTGGTTTGATTTTGAATATACATCTTCAAGGATAATTCAAAATAATTCAAAACGAAACTAAAATTCACTTCATAACCTCAAAAACTATGTTACCTTGTGTACAAAAAAAAAACAACAACAACAAACAATAAAAGTATTAACTACAACGATACAAATAACAATCAACCTCGTGAAAGTCGGGAATTAAATTTAAATTTGGCGCGCTATTTGCGTGTATGTTACCGTTACACTACCAGAATGTATGAGATGACTTTGCGTTTTGTTGTAGTTGTTGTTGTTGTTGTTGTAATTGCTACTGCTGCTGCTTTGTTGTTGTAACTATTGAATTGACGACGTCGACCGCTTTTTCCGTTCATTGCCGCCTCTGCCACAATTTTAATTTTCCTAATGGATATCGATCCTTCCGTTCACAGGAAAAAACCAACGCAAGCAGAAGAAGAAGAAGTAGAGAAGAAGGAGCACAAGCAATAACAGCAAGGATAATAGACTCTCTTTTATTGTGATTGTGACTCTATAAAAGTCAACTAACTGCACGTGCATGTATGTATGTATGTGTGTTTGTTTGGTATATGTGTCTGTGTGGTATATCTGTGTGTGTGTGTGCGACTGACACACAAATACATTTACAAACCATCACACGTCACACGACATCAGACTTTGTGAGGGAAAACCTGTAGAAGCAACAACAACTGAAACAAAAATTACAACAGCAGACGGGTTCGAATTAGATCTGAGCTTTCGATATGAGTAGATACTATATGTATGTCTGCCTGTGTGAAATACATACTCGTTTACATGTGTATAGTTTTAGGTTGGCTTGAAATAAAGCAATTTAGTTACTGAAATATATATAGTTTCAAATAACGTCGCATATACTTACAAATGTAGATATTGATAAAATTATACCGCGGAAGACGTAACAGCGAGAATCAATAGAGCGAGATGTGTCCTTGCACAAGTCCATATTATAAGGAAATTCACCAAACATCAAACTGTGAATATTTCAATCAAATGTTTTGTGCGACGAATACAAATCTTTCTAAAATCCTGCTTGAAACGAATTATTGGGAATGAGCAAAATCAGTCGTTGGTCTGGTATAGCACATTTGTAAAAACGTTTGCCAAGACTAAAAGTGCGAGACCAATGTGCCAGACCATCGTCTTGGTAGTCCCTTTACTCATCACTGTTTTGATGGCTCAGCGCAATTTCTTACCATGAATTTCATTTGGCTATCTGCTATACTCCCGTCTTAACTGAGAATATCACAAGACGCTTTAAATAAATAAGTTGCACTATCAACAAATATGCTACGGTACAAAGTAAAAAAACGAGCTAGGAATCGAAATATAAAAGATAGGGTTCATTGTTTAGAATCTCAGTGTCCTTTGTCCTGTACTGAAGAAAGGTGACCTGACAATCTGCGCCAACTACCGCGGAATCAGTCTTCTTGCCATCTCATACAAGGTCCTGTCGACCGTATTGTGTGAAAGACTCAAGCTAGTGGGTATCGAAAAACAGATCGATATTCACCAGCTACTTTCGATAGCCCGCTACGAGATTGCCTATATCCCATCATGTCTGAGTTCGGCATATCTGGGAAGCTAATGCGGTTTTGCAGAATGACGTTGAGCAACGCTTCCAGCTCCGTCATGATAGGAAAGGACCTCTCTGAACCATTTGCTACCATACGAGGCTTCAGACAAGGTGATCCTCTGCAACCTTTTCAACTTTGAGAAGGAAGTCGGTGTATATCGAATTTGTATTTGTATTTGTATTTGTATTTGTATTTGAATTTGTATTTGTATTTGTATTTGTATTTGTATTTGTATTTGTATTTGTATTTGTATTTGTATTTGTATTTGTATTTGTATTTGTATTTGTATTTGTATTTGTATTTGTGTTTGCATTTGTATTTGCATTTGTATTTGTATTTGTATTTGTATTTGTATTTGTATTTGTATTTGTATTTGTATTTGTATTTGTATTTGTATTTGTATTTGTATTTGTATTTGTATTTGTATTTGTATTTGTATTTGTATTTGTATTTGCATTTGTATTTGTATTTGTATGTGTATTTGTATTTGCATTTGTATTTGTATTTGTATTTGTATTTGTATTTGTATTTGAATTTGTATTTGTATTTGTATTTGTATTTGTATTTGTATTTGTATTTGTATTTGTATTTGTATTTGTATTTGTAATTATTTCTTGAATATATTGTCGAACAAGATACAATATCTTATAATTACACCACTAGTAGCTCATATAGCCAATTATTATTTAACAATTAAAACTTAGACACTATTTTCTACAAAAGTATCCAGCTCCTTGCATATTCCGATGATATTTAATTCATTGGACGTTGTAAGCGAGATGTTACTGCTGCGTTTTCTGCTATCGGGAAAGAGTTTGACGTTGAACGAAAGCAAAACAAAGCTGTCCACAAACAGAGACGCTGCGTAAAGCATCCTTCGTTACTGCGGACAGCTATGCTTTCGAGGTTGTCAAGGAATTTACCTATCTTGGCATCGCTGGTTGGGACATGTTGTGCGAATGGACAAAGAAGCTCCGGCGAAAAAAGTGTTTGAAGCGGAAGCCGCTGAGCGATGACAAAGAGAAAGACCATGCCAAGGCCGGCATATAGAGACATAACTGCGGAGACTACACTCTCTAGATGTAAGTCCTTCTTCTAACTATCTATGTATTTTAAACTGACAAATCTTATTTTGACTATCATTGCCGGAATTTTCACCATACAATATATCTCAGGGGTAGATAGAGCGAAACAAATTATTAAGAGCGCGAAATCAGATGGATAGCAAGCATTGCTACTTTTACAAACAGGTTCAATTTTAAATATCCAGGAAACAGACACATTACCAGACCTTTCAATACTAATTTTATGAAAAAATTTCTTGGCAACTGACGCAGAAGAACTAATATAGAACAATGCCTAACAATTCATTCCAATTTTTTTCAATATTCTTAAAATTGTGTGCATGACATTATTTAGATCCACCCTAGTAAACTATTCATATGAACATACATACATACCCATACTTATATACATATGTGTAAGTGTGTTTAAATATATATCAATGTTTTACTTTGATATATTTTTTGCCACAAATACGTTCGCTTTTATTATGTCAGGTTGGCAACTCTGCTACTGCTGCTGCTGCTGAGTGGTGTTAAACCGCAGGACATGGATTCAGGTTTCGTACATTTTGCATAGCATTCGTATGTACTCACATAGGTATGTTTGTAATTTTAAATGTGTAGTGCAGCACACATACATAGATACTCACGTGCACACATACGCGTACATAGATTCAAACACTTGAGGCGAAATCATGTCGAAGTTTTGACATTTTAAGTTAAAAATTTCTCTTTTTAACTTTTTCTTGTTATCGTCGTTGTAGTTTTTACTGTTGTATTTGTTGTTGTCATATAGTATATTTGCATTGATTTTTCTTTTTCTTTTTTTTTTTACATTATTTAGTGTGAAAAACAATGAAAAATTAAGAAAACAAAATAAACAGTTGAAAATAAAATGCTGCAAATATGTTAAACACTAGAGTCCTTAGAGATGAAGTCGCTGTTCTTGCTGTAAAAAAAAAAATAAAAATAAAATAAATGGAAACTTATCTCAAGCACATTTGTGACTTTAAGTTTAAATAATTTATAGGGTAAGGCCACAAGTTTTCAAAAAATACATATAACGTTTTTACAAATGGTTTGAGGCTTTCGGCTAATAGTTCTTTAAATAATAATGCGTTCTTCTTGTAGTAAAGAAATTAGTTTTAATTTTAACGAGAGTTAAATAAAAATTACTCTACTAATACAATTGAATGTCCTTTATCTTCCGGAGGATTGAAGGCCTTTAATTCAATTCATTGTTCATATGACATTAATATAGGCAGAGTATGTAAGCAGAGTGGGTCTTGCTTCTGATCTTGCATCTGCCAGACACATGTACGTCAAAGTATAAAGGCTACGTAGCTAAGAACGTACGAGGATTACAGATCTTGACTGATGTTGCATTATGCAGATATCAGGTAATAAAGCTGAGCAAAAAATGGACTAAGCTACGTTAAAGTATAAAGACTGGTATTGATATATTGCATTCAAACAACAGTTTTTTGATAATTTTATTTAAATAGCCAAATGAATGGCCTAACACTCTGCTAGACATAATAATAGCCAGCTAAAACTATACATTTGAATTTCCCCAGGTTTGAAGAAAAGATTCAACCTAGCACCAGAAAAGGTGTGAACACATTTAGACTAGAGTGCGTGACAGCTTCCATATAAGTTAAAATTTAAAGACGTTGTATTGAAGGAATTATTTAAGTTAAGGCAACCAAATTCTACACTTATACTAGAAAAAGCTCTGGACAAATATTGAATGAATTTCATAAAGAGAGCGTGATACCTCGTATAAAAGATACAGCTTATTTCGCTTCACTTAGAGAACTATTAAGGTTATGGTTTTGGGTCTAACATCACACAAAAGTGTGCATATTTTGACAAAAAGGCGTGGCACGCTATACCAAGAGTTATATCAATAAATGTCGCCAAATTAAATGAAGGTTCGTATAGCTAAACCAGCGAGCATGTAGCGTGTTCTAAAAAAGAACCTTTTAATAAAAATATGATAGTGTTCACAAAAATAGCAGAGATTGTTAGGTTAAATAAAAAGTTTCCAAAAATTTCAAGATAAGTGGTTCTTATTTTTATTTTGTCATCTAACCATTATTATGGATTACGGATGCACACCTACGAACGAGGTTTTTTGACTTAAGTAAATTCATTTCATATGAATCATTCAAAAAATGTTGTAGTATATATTAGTGACATTCACTATTATTGACAACGATATGTTTATGTTGATAAATTTTTGTTTCGCGAGTCTGTATGTTTACATAGGTCATGGCGGCAGAGTGGTATTGCACTTCGTATACCGCTTTACCCCACCGTGGGGTATAAACGTACTTTTATTTTGCATCGTAATAATAAACATCTTCTGTTGAGAAAATAATGAGCCTAATTACCTTAATAGATTCAATATAGATCGAACTAATAACTTACATGTTTAATTGTGCGAAAAAATTCTTCTTTTTTTGTGAAAACTTCGTTTTCCCGTTAGGCACACCGCTTTGCCCCACCTTCCCCTATATGTAATTTCAGCGGTGAGTTCTAGAGAGGTTGATGGTCTGGTAATAATGTTCTTTCCGACGGATTACCTGTATATCCTTGAGAGCTGTTTTATACGAAATTCTTTGATTTCCCTGGCATGCCGAGCTTCGGCGTGATTGTTGCTCCTTGGCAACTTGGTTATTTTTTTACAGAAAACTTTTACTTAGTTATTTTGATTGGTACATTTATTGCAAAGATTAATATAGTCAAATAATTTAAGAGATTTTACTACAAAAGGTATGGAAACCAGTGATGGCAATTGGGTTTTGCGAAAATCTACTGAATCGATACTTGAAATGTACTTTTTAAAAGCCGAATGTACTTTTTTGTGTGGAACACCCAATTTTACTAAAATGTATGAAACACATTTTTCTAAAAATTACTTAAAAAACAAAATAAAAAGGGTCCTAACTTTTGCCATCTCAAAAACCCTAGCAAAATGAGATTTCACATTAAATTACAAAACCTACACATTACGATTATTTTCATTTACCAAAAAAAAATATTATAAATTGTTCAAATGTAGTGAAAATGTGCTGAAAATGTGCTGAAAAATGTGCTGAAAATGCGGCAAATGTACCGAATGTACTGAAAACTTGTCGAATGTACTGACGACGATTTTTCAGGACACAAATGTACCGAAAACGCCATCACTGATAGGAGCATGTATCAAAATGTATAGTAAAAAGTTGTCAAATCTTCCTTAATATCTTTTGAGACCATTTCGCTATGAAAATATTTGAATGTTTTCAAATTTTTGCATGTTGTTTTTATAGCTCAATAAATTTCATCAACTATTAACCCGTATTGTCTAAATCGCTTTCTGCATTACCAACTCATTGCGATTATTCCATTTCTTTTATATCGCTGCTTTAATTTTATTTACTCGTATTTCTGTTTTAATTTAATAGCCATTAAAAGGATTTATAACCTTTGCAAATTAATTTTATGACATATTAAATTGCTTAACAACTGTAACCCATATTGTTAAAATCGATTTAGGAAATCTCTTATTTACGAGTTAATTTCATTAATTTTTGGTATAGGGTGTTACTTATTTGATAGTATTATGTACCTTAAGATATTCAGTGGTGAAGGTGAGGTGAGTACGTGGGCACAGCTTATGTTATTCTTTTACAGGATTGTTTTCTAGTTTGTAACACTGATCATAGCTGCAATTTTCGATCTCAACTTTCATCTCGCTCGTAGGGAATGCACTTTTTGTCAGAGATATAAAATTTTTGCAGTTCTTTTTTACGAAATTTGAATATTCTAAAGTTGATCGGGCTAATTTATTCTGACATATTACGTGATAGTGAAAACTGGTATCTACTCTTCTTCAATGTTAACTTCATAGTATTTGAGTAAAGTTTATCATGTTAGGTAAATTAATGTTAAATGAAATCTATATTTCGTACATTTACCCTATCGCATTTTTTTCTACATAATGGCGCTGAATTTGCACTCGCGTGAATAATTTTTTTGTGGTTCTTTTTAAGTTTGAATATCAATTTTAAATGTGCAATTCCGAGTGAATAAGGATATCCCAGTAGGCAACTGAGCAAGCCTTTGGCTGGAGAAGGCCCACTAACACTGCTACAAGAATGCCTGTTTTATTTGATATCTTACACTTGCTATCGTAATCAGGGGCGGACGAAGGTCAATTTAAGCTGCAGGCAAAAGCTAATTTGGCGCTCCCCACGCTTTGTTGTAAGTTAATAGAAATTGGGAAGAATCTAGAAAATGAGTGCCCGTGTTGATAGATTTAGAAACAAATTATTTTAAAGAATTTAGAAAAATTTTACTTGAATAACACAAGTTTACAAAATGATTTTTTTTATGTTCCTTCCTTTACTTTTTTATGTAATTTTTTCTGCTGAATTCGAAAAAGAAAATTAAATATTTTTTGAATGGTACAGTTTTCGAGATACTGTGGTCTTCCTCATTTTTCTACCAATTTCATCGTTCTTGTAGCTTAGTGGATTTATCGTAGTGGTTCCAGATGGCTGTATCGGCAATAGGATAATTAGTTCTTGTTGAATTTGTTCATTGATGTCACATTCTTCTCCATGTGTGAGAATCTTCTGTAGATATCGGCAGTTTTTCAAAATCTGTACTTGACCACAAAGGGATAATGCTTGGTTTTCATATAAAAAGATAAAATTATCACTATGACTTTTCATTTGCTGAAATCTGTCGTCAAGTGATACGATAGCTATGTACATCCAGGATTGAATAGAAGAAATTGACTTCAAAAGATTTCTTCCCTGAAGTGCTTGGTTCATCTGACTGTTCGTAATCAAATTGCATTTGATTCTCATTGGGTGCATATTCGTTTCTATCTCAAAATGAGAATTCGCATCAATCTGTTCAGCAAGTCCCTTGGCATCAGTGATAACGCTATTCAAACCCTCTACTAAACCTACTATTACTAAGCCTATTCAGGAAGCATCTCACGCTCTCTATTAGTTTCATAGCTGTTTCCAAAGGGGACGTCCATTAATTACGTGAGCTAAAATAGGAGGGAGGGGGTCCGGAAAAATCTCACCAAGGGGGGAAGGGGGTCAAGGAAAACCTCACGTCAACTTTTTAATGCAAAGAATTTACATTAAAAATTATAATTTAAATCTCACGGGAGGGGTCCGGCCAGATCTCACCAAGGCACTATAGGTAATTTGATTTATTTTTGTGGCAAAAAGTAATTTTTCGCACTTCCAAGAATACATTTTTTGTTGATGGTATTTGATAAAAAAAAACATCAGATCATATAACGGTAAGTTTTGTTTTTCTAAAAAAAAGAAACGGCGACTGCTTAGCAGACGATCAAGGTCATAGTTTGTGAAAAACGTGTTGAACGAAGTATACGCAGTGATTGTTGTCGAATTTTTAAGTTGTTTTAAATAATTAAAAAAAAGCATTAATTTCAATAAAATATGGAAAAGAAAAGTGATAGTAAGTGCTTAATAGTCTAAGAGAAAGAGATTTGAGATTTGAAAAAAAAGTAGTGCGTGCCATTTTTGACCCGGTAGTACAAGGGTTAAGATTTTTTTTGAGAATTCTTCCTTTAGTCTAGAGTTAACATAAAAAATACATTTCTAGTTGATCGCCATGATAATATAGCCGTTATTAGTTTTTGTCAGCAAAATGTGCTATTTGACCTATAGTGCAAGGGGAGGGGGGTCTGAGTTTTGAAAAAAAAAACACCTCACGTAATTAATGGACGTCCCCAAACTGATATTTATTTTCTGAAGGTGCTTATTTACAAAGTTGACTTGGAACAAAATTCAATACCAAAAGTATACAATTGAGTGTGTTCATTTGTAGGCTTTCCGAATGTGGCGTGCACAACAATGCAAACCATAGCTTGTAAACTCATGGAAAGAAGTAACCATTAGAGGCGCCATTCTTAACCGCGAGACTCGTTTGACGCTCTCGGCGACCGCCTTAATCCGGCCCTGATCGTAACTTCAGTAGAAAGCCTGTTTGTAGGACCACAAATCTGTTCTCAATTTTTGTTTTGCTGATTCTTTTACTTATTATAGTTCGCAAGAAGTTTATTGAAATTTTGTGATAAGTAAAGTTTTCTTGACATTAAAATAAATTATTGGGTATTTAAGACATGCAAGAAATTGAAAAATATCGCCATTCAAATTTGTCGATATATCCATGCATCGATTTTACATAACAATTCATAGAAATAAAATTTCACTGATATCCTTCGAAAATTATTATGGCAGCCTTTATTTTCATTATTTTATTTAGAAGCGAATGAAGCAGGCCTATCTTAACCTCTTTCATGGAAGGCCTACTATAGTCCCTTTAACTTATAGCTTGATTTTCAGCATTACGCTTGGAAGGTTGTACAGAAGATCTTGTTTGAAATGCTAATCTATCGTAACATTTCATATAGAACAACGATGGGCACGTAGTAGCACTTTCCGCCCTCAGCGTTGACTTGAGTTCAAATGAAAACAAAAACTAAACAAATTTAAAATTTCGCTTTTTGTTTCTTGATTTTGTTGTTGCGCCCTTTTACTAGATTTCCTTGTCCACCGCTAATATAGAAAATAGAAAATTGAAAATGCCTGCACCTTTCCGAAGAAGGCCTTCTAAAAATGTTTTATATTAATGATTTTGCCTGCTGGGATACAGCTGCACTTGTACAATCGTGCACACAGCTACATCGACAGAGTTCTATAACTCACATTTACATATACATATGTACATACATGTATGTATGTATGTGGTTATATAGAAAAATGTAAATAAAATCATTATGTAAATCCGCATAGAAGGTGAAAAAGTACGAATGTTATTTTATTTTTTTTTGCAGCTATAGCAATTTTGTAACCGTCTTTGTATTCGCTACTCGTTTTTTTTTCTTTCGCTTTTAACGCTTTCGTCCTTTTGTGCGCTCTAACGCATGGTTGCCATGTTCAACATGGCGGTTCGTCGTACGCTTGAGATCCTTAAGGGGAAATTTATTCAGTCTTTTTTGTTGTTGTTGTTTTCTTTTGAATTGCGTGGGAAGCAGAAATATGCAAAGTAACATGGAACCCTTTCGTTTTGGAAAATAATAAAGATAAACCGCTGCTTTGGGGGGTACCTATAAATTTTTACTGTTTTCTGCTTTCATTTTCTTTTTTCCTTTTTATTTGCATTTTCATTTTTTATTTTTGTTATTTTTTTTTTATGAGTTGGGTTTGAAGAAAACGTATAAAAAAATTGAGCTTCTTTTGCTAACGTTGGGGATATTTTGCTGTTGCTGTTTTATTTGAATGTGTTTTCATATCTAAATTGACAAAAGTTTATTTTGTAAATATTTGCATTTCCTTAATTTTTTCAGAATTTCTTTTTTTTTTTGCTTTGGTGTTTCTTTTTTTTTGTTGTTCTTTACTTTGAGGAAGGGTCTTTTAAACGTCACTCATTTTGCTGTCAACAGCATGAACATTTTGTGTTCTCTTTCATGAAATTTATCAACTTGAAGAAGTAAGTAGTTTTCAAAATTAAACGTTTTGTGGCACAGTTCTACTGAATGAAATAATGAAATGAATCTAAAATAAATTTTCATTTGTTATTATAGAAATGTGGCCAAGAAGTTAAAGTAAAAATGCAAGGACGACAAATGAGAAGCAATTGGTCTGTATGAATAATTTAAGGACGATTTTTTACAACTGAACGTGGATGTGGTCTGTCTCAGCTGTATAGCTGTGACACGATTAAGAACGGATCAACACATTATCAGCTAACAATAATACTGCGATGGTATGAGTCAAGGTTTCTAAATCTCTTTCTTGGGACATTCAAGGCTTCCCAGATTAATGGTCAAACGATAATGAACAGCTGTGTTCAGTACAGTATCAAAAATTATGGAATGGGGATTATGGGTATTACGAGATCGCTTAAAAGACAATATTTACTCGATGATGGACGCCTCACCGGTGCATTTCCCACTTGACCACATCAACGCAGTCATAATCCTGTTTTTTTGCAATGTATATAGCTTCATTTTTCCTCATTTTCGTTTTGATTCCAATTCTATTTTATATTGAACAATGTAAATGCATTTTAAATTTTCGTCCACTCACAAGCCACTGTGCGTAATCATTCCTTTTATCATGCGGTAGCGTCTAGCGGCGAGTTGTAGCAACTTACTAAATGTCCTGCGAGACTTGTTTGTGTGTCGTTTTTTTTTGTTTTTTATTCGAAATGCAGCCGCAATTTTGTTGATTTGTTTTCCTCTGTTTGCCAACATGATGTCTGACTGTCCTTCTGTGCGATGCTCTGCTGCTGCTATTTGCTTTAACATTTTTTTTGTTATTTTTTTTTTATTCGCACTGGGGCTCCTGCTGCCGCCATTCAGCAGTGACATCCTTCTGCTGCTACTGTTGCTGCTCCCCATGTGTGCATTTTTCTTTGCGTTATGCAAATGAAAGTGTTTTGCGGATTTGCAAATATTTTATGTCTACCCATCATCATATGTACACATGCGTCTGCTTTAACGCACACACTTACAGTTTTAATAAGGGAGCTCTAGTTAGTTTGACAACATCCTTACAACATCTCTTACATATATAACCATCATTTTCAGCAACACGTTTGAAAAAATTTCATTTCTCATTTTAATTTAAACTTTTTTTTTTTGTTCGTTTGGTTTATTTAATTTTAATTTTTGATGGCACTTGATGCTATCGTTTGTGTCATTTACCCTATATGAATGTGTCTTGCGTTTGCTTGTCTAGTTGACTTTGAACTCAATGTTTTTTTTTTGCTGTTCCATTAAGAGTGTGGTTGTAGCCAATTAAATATTGTGTTTTTAAATACTTGAACAATAAAATAAAATATTCGCTAGCACCTTCAATAAGAAATCATTTAAATGTATTCCCATTTGCGACATTTTAAATATAAATTCTGTTTTCCATAACAATGATAATTATCGGTTATTACTACTTTTGCTCAGTTTGAAAAAGCCACTGTGAATATTGTTATATGGCCAATATATAATCCTTATCAAATTCTAAGGCTCTTCTTTAAAAAATCACTATGAGCTAATAGTATGTCGGTGAAAGATTAATATTTTAACAAATTTTTCAATTGTAATAACTATAACTCCATATCCTGTTTATGTCAATATTAATTCCCATGTTAATAATGTACTTACAACTTGCTTCTAAAGGAAGTGGACGTTAAGGCCAGCTGTATGGTGAACGATTTAAAATTTGGAATTTATTTTGCTTTATATAAAAAACGAATAACTTTTTGTCAATGTGTTATTTATTTTATTCAAAAGTACAATCCTTCCGTGTACTTATGGGACTCTATATAATTGAAATGAATTATTGGCTGGTCATACGATGAATTTGATTTTTCAGAACAGTTTCGACTGTAAAGGCTGCACCTCTTTCGTCCTTAAGATCCACAATCGTTGCTAAATGGTTAGCATAACACTTATCTTTAAGGACTCGCCATAAATGATAGTTCAACAGAGCCATATCGCAACTGCGCGATGATCAATGCACATCACCAAAGCGGCTAATAACGCGATTTTCAAACTTCTCTCACAAACGGTTGATTGCTGTTGTAATACGGTGCACCAGTCTGTTGAAATCAAATGTTGTCCAAGTTCATATCCTCGAAAATAGGCCACAAATAATCAGTTAGCATTGTGCGGTAGCGCTTTCCATTCACTGTATCGCATCTTCCTTCCTCATCTTCAAAGATGTTACCGCAGTTCCAGAAACTACACCAAACACCTACTCGTTGTGGGTACATTGACTTCTCAACAATCACTTGTGGATTTTATGTGCCCCATATGCGACAATTTTGCTTATTTATGCAACCACCGAGGTGGGTTTGATTTTCGTTCGAAAATATTATTTTGCGGCAAAAACGAACCATATCGACCTATCTGCCATAATACGAATGATATTACAGTTGCCATACTCCAAAAAAAAAACAAGAAGTTTAAATTTCAAACGCTAGATGAACCACCTTGTATCTTCGAGTTTAATTCACAGGTACGTTGCTGAAGCTATTGATATTTTTATCAAAGTGTTGCTTTATTGAATCGAATCTTTCGTGGAACCTCATTTTAGTTAGATCAATATCATTTAAATTCGAATCTAAAAGAATCCTACATACCCTAGATTCGTTACTCAGAGACTAAACCAGGTGTGTGCCACAAAGTTTTCAGGGATCTAAATTTTTTCGCAATGAGTGAGAATATTAATTTTTCCTACATTTCAGAAGTTTGAGGTGAAATTGCTAAAAATTCGATCTCTTGATCTCTTAAATAGTGTGCTCCTTTTCCGAAATACCAGCTATTGAAATGAAGCCCTCCTTACTCCATATAAGCATTAAAATATTGAACATTTTCTTTGCTCCTATCGCGTATTTCCCGGAAAACAACAGAAAACCCTTGGTTCGTTTTTATACGATGACCTGGATGACCTGAGACATGTTAGTATAGGTCAGTTACTTAGTTATATTACAAAATCTGCTTGTTTCAACGAAAAGGTGTAGTTAAATAGCTTGATATGACAATGGATCCAGTGACGTAGCTAGGAGGGATGAGGAGGCTGTCACCCTGGACGGCAAAATAGGGTTCGATATTTATTTAGATTTACCAATTAACAAACATTTAGTCTAAGTGAGTCTGTTCAAAGACTGACTGTCACACCTACCTAATCTAGCTCCAATATGAATTAAAAACATCTTAATCTAAAGGCTCTCTGGTAAAAGTTAAATTAAATAAAACCAATTTCTTCTAAATACCATATGTCTTAAAATATTTATGAACATATCGTTTTTCCAAATTTAAGCCAGGTTATCTCAAAGTCCTGAGTTTCAGAAAGAAAACTGAATAAGAGATTTTTTTGAACACTTTAAAATCATTCGCTTCCGACTGGTTGGATTTGAGTGTATGATTGAAACGGAGTTTAATGGCTTTGCCTAAACGATATCGCTATAACGACAAGTTGTTATTTAGTTACATCACAAATTAGTACGCTACAATGATAGCTCCTATAAGCAGAAAACGGTTTCATGCAGCGCTTTTTTCACGATACAACAGAATTTGGAGGGTCTGTTATGGATTACTGAAACTCCCAATATGGCAAATTTATTAATTGAGAAAAGCGTTTGGCCAGAATTCAGCTACATACATCGGTGAACATAATTTCGCGTTAAAATAGGGATCATTTTATAATTGAACTTCTGAGCATTCGCTGAAGTTTCAGCGAAATCAATAATTGTTAGGCTTCATCTCTCTGCAAAGATAACGGTTGGACAGACACATCAGGCTCAAAAACATTCTTAAAAAATTATAAAAACTACGCAAAATTAAGTATTTTTTATAAAAATAACAATTATACATAAATAGCTAACCCTATGCTTAGTAATTATTTCCGGGAAATCGTTTTGCTACCTGGCTAGGTAATTGAAATGATAGGCTATGTTCACACAGCTGTCCTTTCCAAACCTTTCATCGCACAACGCTCAATTTCAGCATGGTAATTCCTTGATATATTGTCTGTCAAATAGCAGAACCATTTTGGTATAATTGAAACGTTTTCAAGATGTACGGTTTGGAAATGAAAAGAAATTTGGTGATTGGCCTTCATTCGAAAGGCAAAAACACGTCAAGATGCGTCGTCAACCGCCGAAAGCAAAATTTAACGATATTTTTATCAGCCGTACCATCAAAAGTTTCAATGAGACCGTCAGCGTTAAAAAAACGCTACGTTGGTGGCCGGTGATGCACTGCAACTGGGCGCGTAAACGTCGAATTTGTGCGGAAACGATTGGAATGAAAATCGGAGCACAATGCAGCTCAAATGGCAATCAAGATGGAAGTAAGCAATCGAATCAAACGCCATTTTCTGAAAAATAAGTTCGATACCAACAAGCCTTTCAAAAAATGCATGTCGCAGGACCACACTGCATTGCAACGAGACAAGCTCCTCAAGAGAACGAGAGAGCTGATACGCTTGCTCCGCAGAAACGTGTTGCCCAATTTGGTGTTTTCTGACGAGAAAACATTCTGCATTGAGCCGTTTTTTAACAAAGAAAATGATTGGGTATGGCTAAAGGGACGTTACAGCGACCATTCAGACGAGATACAAGTCACTCAACGGCAAGGAAATGAACAAATTGTGGTATGGGCGTCAGTGAGCGAAAATGGCAAGTCTACATACGTTTTTCTACCGATGGGGCGCATTGAGGTCAAAATAAATCAACAAATTTATTGGAAAAATGTGTTCAAGTCTGACCTGCTACCATGTGCACCCCAAAATTTCAGTTTCGAGCGCAAGAGATTCCAGCAGGACTCAGCACCGTCGCATAAATCCAGAGGACCACAGAAATTGCTTGAAAAAAACTTTTCATCGTTTATAAAGCATGAACTTTAGCCGTCGCAGTCTGCCGACATAAAACCGCTGGATGACTGTGTTTGGGGCATTTCGCAGACCAGTATATGTGCTAAAAAACGCATAAGTATGGAGTCTGTCAGTCTTTCTGAAATAGTACGTGATTCCAGATTTTCGAAAATTTTTTAAAGTTTTCCAATGAATAGGGCTTGGAATAGTGAGGAATAATCATTCTGTTTTTCATCACAACATTCCATTGTGGAAATTATTGAGGAAGTTTATTATTATCCAAATCTTTAGTAGAAAACTGAATTAATTTCCTAAGAGTACTTAAATTCCATAACCCACTTGGTTAGCTTGTATGCATCCGAGCATGCTCCCTCCACTCAATCTCTGACAGAATAGGAGCAATGTAATCTCTCGCGAATGAAGCTACTCGCACAGTATAGACCAAGTTGAAGTTTAAAGTTGACATAGTTTAATCTCCTGTTCTCCCTCGGACCAGTAGAAAGTTTCCCTGAGTTTGATGACGGATCAAGGTGTCAGCTGCTTCCCTAGTTGGTCAAGGGGAACGAAATGAAAGTGAACATCCATGGCGTTGATAATCGCCCTCTTTCACCAACAGCTTCTTTACAATAGTATAGCGTTCAACATTAATTTTCCAACATAGTTTCCTATCCAATACAAGACCCAGATACCTTGCACTGACTTTTAAGACAAGTCTAGAAACTTCTTCGATACTATATAGCTTTTTCATTTGTGGGAGTGATGTGTTGCGCTGTTCCCTTACTATTTACTGGGCACCAATATGTGAAGATTCAAGCGCTGAAATTTAAGCACGTTCTGAGAAAGACATCTGCATTAGAAGTTGTTTTCAGTACCCTTTTTATGTAAAATTATTCATACCAAAATTCATTATCGATTTTTGGGTCCTTAAGTAATTTTATTTAGTTTCAGTTTCTGTAATTATTAAAATATAGTGTTAATTTAAAAAAAAAGTTGCATCAAAATTCAAAAAAGTTCTAATACATCTTGAATGAGAAATTATTCAGATTATTTTTTAGTGTAATAAATTAACTTTAGTACGTCATACATAAAATTAAACAATTCATTTTTTGATTTAGCTTTCGTTTATCATTTCATTTCTATAACAATGATCAGCTTATATATTAACAAATTTGCCAAGATGATTAATCTGTTTGCTATTCACATTTATCATTTTTGTATATTTTACGAAAATGTTTAATGCATAAATTCTTCATCATTTTAAACAAAAGAAAAATGCAAAATTTTAATTTTGAAAAAGAAATATATAAATTTTGTTATTTTATTTTGAAATATTCAGTAGTTGTATCCCATAAGAAATTAATAGACAAACTGCTTAAAATTAAAATAAAATAAAAGACAAATCGAAATTTTTGTTTATTAGAAATTTTATTAATTTATATTTTTGACAAATATGTAGATATGTATATCAAAAGTATTTTTTCTTACATTATAATGCTACACAGAAAGAAAATAACTATAGCTACCAATTTTGTTGTTCAAACCAATAATTTAAAGTTGCTAATGTAAAAAGAAGACAACTTGTCCATTGTGGAGTAATGTGACAAGACGTGACATTATGTATTCTGAAACAAGCAAATTATTATTTTTATATACATATATTATTTCCAATAGGTATATTATATTAATTTCGCAATTATTTACTCGTTAAGAAAAGTTTTCTTCCAATAGAAAAAAAAAGCAATCTCAACTTAAAGTATCTCCTTCATAATGTGGTGTACATATATACTAAAGTCATAAAATAAATTTAAGATCCTCCTCCTATTAAAAAAAGCGACAACGCACTCAAAACGCCAAACTACAGCAAATGACACACCGAAACCAAATGTGAAACCATCAACTGTCAAACATGAAGTGGTGGAGTCAATATACCGAAATACTTGTGACCATCAAGAACAAGAACACATGCTCGCTCGTATATTGCGCGTTTTTATAGAAGGTAATAATCCTCAAAGTTTAAGAACATTCCACAGATAAGGAAATGACAAGGAGAGGACCGACCGACCGGCCGTAAAAAATACGATGTTTGAATGAAAATGACGATGACGATGACAATGATGATGGTCGGCGTTTGACGACGAACCAACGACAACGACACAACGCCACAACGATGTTGATGACGAGGATGATGATGTGGATGATGCTGCTGCTGCTTGTTGGAAGCGTTGAGCCGTATGCCAAGTAAACACAACTACTGAACATCCAACAAGAACCAAAATCACAAAAGCAAAACCCTGAGGCCAAAAATCAAAATGAAAAAATAAATAAATAAGAAATCTTTAAAAAAAAAAACTACTAAAATGAAATTTACGAACTTGGTTTTATTATATCAAGGTTCGTTTTGGTTCCTTCACTCGCAAGAATGAGTCGCAGTCTTGCGCTTATCAGTGCAGGTTTAACCGAACCTATAAACAACCGCGCGGAATGTCATGCATAAATGTCCCCAAATTAGATAAACATGGCGCCAATGCAATCGACGTAACGCAACAGAAAGCAATGCATATGAAGTTAACCCTCGTGTTGAACTTAGGTAGAAATTGGTCGGAGTGATACCAACGATAGCACAAGTGGACACATGTAAAGAAAAAAAAAAATTCGATAGAAAGAAATGAATGGAGTATTTTGAGTAGAAATAAAGGTTGGTCATCTGAGGAGCGAAGGGTTCGTGACAAATAAAATCTAATCAGCGTAAGACTTTTCATAACGCAAATCGATATATGAAGGTCTTTGATATAGATATTAGGGCCCTGTTATAGTTGTCTATAAAGTCTATTTGACTTGTTGCAAGTAGTACGTGAATTGTGTCAAGTGAAGTCGATTTTACTGACAATTATATAGAGCTGTTCTGATTCCAATTTAGTTCGAAAGTGGAAATGAAGACCGATTTCGAATATCAATAACTCTTCTTAGTCTAGTGTCTGTAATTTGCTATGGAATTTTTAATTCCGTTTCTGAAGCAAATCTGAAACGGAATCAGAACAAGCCTGAAAATAGGTACAATTTTCAAACTATGCAACAATGTAGAGCTTCTGGGAAATATGATGACACTACTGCTTAGTCACCCAAAGTAAAATGCTCTTTCCGATTCACTTCATATCAGCCAATTGTTCCTCAAATGAGATTATCACTTTTGCCGTATGATAAGTGTGCTAAAATGTTAATAGTGCTGTTAATCACTTGTGTATTTTAGCTGATTTCAGTCTGAGCAAAATTGTATAGTTTTTTCTTGCCAACATGATATGCTGATATGTATTAATCAATCTCAGGAAATAAATTCTATGAAGTGTCTATTTAGCATTAATTAAGTTCAAGTTAGTGCTATTCTTAACAAAATGATAATGAAAATGATAATAATAGATGAAATTTTTGTAAGTTATCAAAATGCTTATGTTCGATTTTACCGTCGGAGTTACAACAGATAGATTATAGTTATAGGGCTTGTATTCCATTTTGTTCTTGTTTCCAACAGAAAAACTATTTTAATTTTAGCTTAACACTTGAGCTATTGGGTTCGTGACCTTTAGCTGCACAAAGTGCACTTTTTGATTACGCTCAATGCGATATCTGTCATTTGTCTGTGTTTTCCCGTCTGTTGTTGTAGCTGTTCAGTAGGGTGGAGCGCGGCTCTATGAAGATTTTTTAATTTTACATATTCTAAATGGGCCAGTGCGGAAAAGGTGCTCCGTCAATAGCCTTTTAGAGGTATATAAATATTTTTTCAAAATTTTGAGTTTTAGTATTGCCGCAAATCAATCAAACACTACGCGTAGCACAGAAAAAGGAAAGCAGAGACCAACCAGCGATGAGAAAGATGTAAACAAAGAATTTTACGCTGCAGTCTAGACTCTAGAGCAGTGATGGCATTTTCGGTACATTTGTACTTTTTTCGATGTTGAAGACAAAAAAAGTACATTCAGCCTCAAGTCTCGATTCAGTACATTTTCACAAAACACAAATGCCATTACTGGTCGCTTGAACTTGCTTGCGTTTTAAAAGCTAGAAATGTTTTAATTTTATTTTGTAATATCAAAAGGAAGACCTTTTTTTTTTTGAAGTGAGAACTTCTTTAGGCACGTTTTGCACCTCCGTAAGAAAGTATTTGCGGCTGAGGAAAAATGTATAAACTCGCGACAGGCCACCGACATCGGATGCGTAATCGTATCGTAATCGTATCGTAATCGTATCGATTACGCTTAGAGGATTTGCGGCTGAGGAAAAATGTATAAACTCGCGACAGGCCACCGACACCGACACCGAATGTATATACATATTCTATATACAGTACATATATGTGCGACTTCGCTCTCTCTCGCTCTCTTTTCTATATATATCATATATAATATATATGCGTAAAGGATTTGCGGCTGAGGAAAAATGTATAAATTCGCGACAGGCCACCGACACCGACACCAGATGTATATACATATTATATGTATCGTAATCGTATCGTAATCGTATCGATTACGCTTAGAGGATTTGCAGCTGAGGGAAAATGTATAAACTCGCGACAGGCCACCGACACCGACACCGGATGTATATACATATTCTATATACAGTACATATATGTGCGACTTCGCTCTCTCTCGCTCTCTTTTCTATATATATCATATATGCTTATTCCATTAACATTACAAAACATCATGAAAACAAATTTCAATTATATTATTTTAAGTTTTCACTTCTGTCGGCACTCCCAGAGTGCAACCCGCCGGTTTTTTTTTTTGCTTGTTAACATTGTTAACACACAATCCCAGTATTTCCACTTTTTTCCCCCTAAAAAAAAATTTCCCAATATTTGCCGCCCCTAAAATCGTGCCGCCCTAGGCACTGGCCTAGTGTGCCTCTAAGGTAAATTCGGGCCTGTATACGAACAAGACATTGACATTGAAAGATTCAAGGAGGAAAGGGATTTTAGAAGAACATATAAGCTTACTCAAAGAACCAGGCTCTGAATACTTGGTTACAAGTGGCAAAGCCTTAGCGGAGATTCAAGAAATCAAGCGATTTTCAGACAAAAAAATTGACATACAAAAAAACTTTACGTTATCGTTTACGAAAGAACTGTTGTGAATACAGAAAGTAAAGCCAGAGTAATTCGACATTTGGAAAAGTTAGTTGAAAAATCATTACAATTTTGTGTCTGGCAATACATGCCAATGAACAGCCTCTTCGATACCGGGCAAGGCGTTAAAAGAATGTGAATCGCTTTCAATAATAACATTTTAGCCCATAGATTGCATTTTAGTGTCTCGTACAAACATTAAAACTGATCAATTATACCTGTTCGATATGTATTAATACGGGCACTTGTTTGGAAAGCTTGCTGAAAATAAATTCCAGTAAAATGATCCATTCGATGTGGCTTACTACTGCCAACAGAATTTTAAAATTGTATGTTAGCTCAGCAAAACTCTATAACAATCTAAAGATTCTTACTAACTTTATCTTAAAAGTATATTCTCTTATATGGTTTACTATTAAAACTCAACCGCTTTGCATTTATGGTGCCAAACATTTGCACCAATTGATTTTGCTTTCTCGTTATATGAGTGATTCATTAAAAAAATAGTTGACCCTGTTATTCAGAGAAATGGTTATTTTGGTCATCCTGAAAATATCTTAACATCGATGCTTGCAGACAAGTCAAGACCTGTTAGGATTTCAGACTTAAAAAAGATACTGGAACTAAGGGAAAAAAAAACCGCATCGTCCGGTCTCATTCGGCAATTTGTTTTGATTGACTGCGATGCTGTTTCTTTATCTGAGCCACAGCAATCAGATATCGACAGAAATTTTTTCTGAATGCAATGAAAATTCGGATGCAAACAATTACGGGATTTTACCGCAAATTTAATAATTTCAGTGTCATACTCAGGCAACTGAAAGATGCGTGAAAATTGTTAGTGAAGCTGCTTCTACGGTTCAGAAAGAAAACATGGTTTTAGTAAATCAAGGCTGGAATCACGAAAAATAATGAATCTTTTTAATACTAAAAAGGGGTACGAATTTGCGTAAAATACCGGAAAATCTGTCAAGTTAGAGGGGGATCAGGGCCGACGATAGGGGGGGATTAAAAGGGAGGATTCCCCCGGGCCCGCGTTCTTCGAAGGGGCCGTAAATTCTTAAAATCGCTATTAAAAAAACTCATTCTTGAAAATAAATTATCACGGTCGAAACATTCAGGGCCTTTAAGTTTTTTCGTAACATATAATCTGCAAACAAATCAGGTACTACAAATAAGCACTTCAATTGTGCGTGTGTCTCATTTTTAACTCTGTCGTTTGCACGGTGCAAACATTGGCTCAGTCCCTACGGTTTTTTTCTACCTAATTTTCGCCATATATACAGTGAGTGAAAAGATTTTCTTGTCTTCGAATTAAGAAGAAATATCCCGTACTGTCATACTGTCAAGTTTACAAATAAAACCAATTTTCAAAATAGTTATATTAATTAAATACAATTATACAATTTTTGAAGTGAAACTTCTTTAGTGACGGGTGATTTGAAAAATTAGATGTTTATAATGAAACGCAAAAACGCCATTTTTTAATTAGAATCTAGAATAGCTAAAGCAATAAATTATAGATCATTAAAGAACTCATCGAGAAGAATGTGCTAAAACTATCAGCTTCGAGATCGGTTAACCAAAAGCTGAAATATAAGCGGGCAAAGATTTCCTATTTTTTTAATAATTTTTAATTTTAATTGTTAGGGGTAGTAGGAGGAGGGGCCCGTGCATGATTTTCCCGGGCCCGGAATTTCTCTCGGCGGCCCTGAGGGGGATATTTATAGGTTCCGACACCACAATTATAGAATTTATGTGGTTTGTTTCATACTTCTCTGTTAATATATTAATAAAAATCACAACTTGGACACGTCTAAGCTCTCTTATTGACTTTATTACAGTTTTTCAAAACTTCATTGTCTTTGCGGCAGTACAAAACATTAAAATATTTAAAAGTTCCGATAATATTTTTTATTAAGTATATTATGGAACATCTATGCGAAATATGGCCCATTTCGAAAATTGGGAAAAAAAATTTCGCTCCACCCGTCAACCTTCGGTCTTCGAACATGATTTATTTTTTAAATTATGGCGCTTTTACTTACATTTTTTTGAGAATCAACGAAACAACAAGCTAAGTGTAAACAGCGCGCGTGCCAAAGCCTTGCCTTAGGATATCTTAAAGATTCTAAAAATGAATATCTCCAAATTCGGCTGCTGTTAAGGAAGCAAACATATCGATAGCATGATTTTCGGATAGATTAAGTCACTCCACACCTTGACATTTTATGTCAAAAAATATCCCCGCCAACCCTCTTAGCAAGTGTTATATGAATTGGCTGCCAAGATCATGTAATGTCACACTGAGAGAAATGAGCATACCAACCATAAATAATTAAGCCAATTTTCGTACAGTTATCAAGATGCAGCCCAAAATGAGCGTAAGTGATCGAAAATTACAACCAAAGAATCCAGCAGGCCAGTCCTTAAACTTGGTCCAGATATTATATGAGGGTTAATGTTATGTTCTTACGCAGCATCTCTTTTCACTGTACTTTCAACTTTTCGTTCTTTAAGTTTTTAATAGTTCCTTGTTAGCTGTTTTCTTTGGTGAAATTAAAAGTATTCAACGTTCGAAATTAAAATTAAATTAATTACTTTTTGATTTTGTTGTCTTGCAAGTTTTTGTTTCTTTCGTGTTTTGTAGAATTTCGAAGATACCAACTTAATTTGTTTCTTATTAATTTCAAGGTTTGTCTTAATATACATACGTCCAATCGTCGAATACATAGGCATGTAGTTTTCTTACGAAATTTTTAGTTTTCGTTTTTTTCTTTTTTTTCTTTTTTTCTTTAAGTTACCAACTCAATTTGTCTTCCTTTCATTCCTGGCGCCATTATCATTTTCATTTGTTATATTGATGTTCTTTTCGTTGTTTTAATTTTTCTTTCTTTATTCATTTTATTGCTGATAAAAATGCAGACGCCACCTTATTTAAATATTCTTAAGCACATTTTATTCTCGGTTCATTTTCATTTTTTTTTTTTTTGTTTTGTGTTGTGTTTTATATTTTGTAAAATTCTTTCATTTTTAACTTTAACGATTAATTTTTATTACTTTAAAGGAACAAATTTTTGTGCACCCTTTACGCTACATAAAATCCAATGCTTAAGTTTCCAAATTTCGTTGACCACAAAAACAACTTGCACTCTATCCTGGCGCTATCTTGCTACGAATATGTGAATTCTTTTGTCCTCATTTGGAATTTTTATTATTTTTTTTCCTTTGATATCTGTGAACAAATTTTTCTTCGAGGTCAACATTGCATTTTGTTACTAATGGAAAATTTGATAAGATTTTCTATTCAGCTGTTTGTGTTTTTTTTTCTTCTGTTCATTTCCTTTTGTAACATTTCCATTTTGAAACAATTTTCTCTTCAAAATTTTAGGTTTTTTGCATTTAAGTTTTGATTCGTTAGTTTAGTTTGGCCTTATGGTTCAGTAAAATTTTATTGATTGCAATTATTTTTAACAGTTTTGTTTGTTGGGCAAATTTTGAAAATAACACGAATATTTGCCGATGCTTTATAAATGAAAAATATTTTTTTTTCATATTAATAACACAGCTCAACAAAATTCACTTTTTTGTTTTGTTGCCCTGGATGTCTTTGCGAATTTTTATAATTTCAGGTACCCAGTTTACGAATATATTCATGAAAGTAGTGAATTGAGATAATCAAGATATTGATGTATTTATCTATATATATGTATATGATGCAAAGTCTTGTTAGGTACACTCTGTATAACTCAAGAACGGTTGGCCCGATTTACATGATCTCTAATTTTTCAGATTTGTCTCCGCCCCGAGAATCTCATAGGCTACACTGGCGGCACCAGTGGATTTCGAGCAGAAATGTCAGATCTCATGTGTCATATTGAAAGCTTGGGCATCTGTAAACAACATTGCATCATTATATTTGCGCATTTCTGTCTGCGTCGTATTTTTTTCGATCGAAATCATGGAAGTTTTGCGCCAAATAAGCGCCATTTGCGGGAAACGCTGCTTCTATTCTTTAATATGAAGAAAAGTGCGGCTGAGGCCTATTGTTTGCTCTGGGAACTTATGGGGAGGAATATATTGGTGAATTGACGCGTCGTGAGTGGGTTCAAAAATTCAAAGGTGATGATTTTGATGTTGAAGACAAGGAGCGCTCCGGAATGCCGAAAATTTTTGAAGACTAGGAATTAGAGGTTTTACTGACTGAGGATCAGTGCCAGACACAAGAAAAACTTTCTACATCATTTATTATGATTATGGAAAAAAGCGCAAGTGCCGCCAAATGGTTTGTTGCCTTTTTTCAATTTTCTTTTTTTACGATATTTTCTATGGCACAATTTCCATGAGACCACTTTTTATTGAGTAGTTATATCCAGATCTGAAAGATCCAATAGTAAAATATCTTTCATTATTATTTTTATTCACATGACTTTCTGTTAAAAACCCATTAGGAAATGTTTTTTCCCCTAAAGCCATTGGTCAAATCTTGACATGTTCTTGTATGACATTTATTATGCAACATTTTAAGAGAAATATTTTTTTTTTTTAACTTCTTATTCATTTTAAAAGTGGCTTACTATAAATATTAATAAAACTTTTAAGTTTTTTTTTGGCTTTTTGACACCAATCTAAGGGTTGCTCCCCATATTGTTGAACTAGCAACTATTTGGATATTAATCTATACAATACTCTGTCTAACATACATAAGTACAATTTTTATCAGCTAGAGTTTTTCTCTCACATTTCTTCATTCTCGTTCTTCTCTAAAATTGTTGACCATAATATATAAAATCTCGAATATCTTTAAAAATATAAGCCAACACATTGCTATGTACCTACTGCCATATACTTTGTACCTATTAAACAATTTGTTTTGTATGGCAATAAAGGATGGACACCGGGTCTTATGGAGTGCGTCATAAGAAATTAGTGCACACATTTTTGCTTATAACTTCTTTCATAAAAAAAAAATTTAATTATTTTGATCAGGTTAGCTTAGAAAATCATGTCAAATACTATTTCATATCACTTTGCATTCTCATCTATTATTTTGCGCAGTAAAATAGAAATGCGTGAAAAAAATATAAAATATTTTTTAAATAACCTGCAATATACCTTCAAGAGAATTGCAAGGGATGCTAAAGTTAACATAAATTCGGTATCTCGGATAATGAAAATTTTTAAAACAGACATTAGCATGAAAAAAAGCAGGGAACGCTCTGGAAAAAAGGTTGTGGTGACCGTAATAACGCAAAGAAGGTCGTAACCATGCTGAAGAAAACTCCCAACCTTTCAGGAAGAAAAATCGCTCAGCTAGCAGATTTCTCCGTATCATTTGTGCGAAAAGTGAAACCTGAAGACATACAAAGTTCAGAAAGTGCCGGATCGGAATGCTGAAAAGAATTTCGAAGCAAAAATACGAGCTCAAAGACTGAGTAAAGATTTTGTGTCCAAATTCGAATGTTGCATTATGGATGACAAAGCGTTCGTCCTTTCCAACAATTTTCAGTTTCCTGACCAAGAATTTTATTTTGCCAACGCTAGTAGACATGTTCCAAAAAATTTAAAACACAAAATAAATAAAACATTTCCGAGAAAATTTCTTGTTTGGTGAGCAATTTACAGTTGTGGTAAAAGAAGACAAAATTTCGTGACCAGAGGCACAATAAACATCGAAATCTTCATCATGGAATGCTTCAAAAGAGGCTCCGACAATTTGTTAGAGATCATTAGATAGATATCCTTTTATTGGCCTTATCTTGCTTCATGTCACTACAGTAAAGCGGCTCTTGAGTGGTACCAGTAAAATAACATTACTTTAGTTCCTAGAGAATCGAACCCACCCAATTGCCCTGAACTCCTGTCAATCGAGAGATGTTGGATTCTAGTGAAGAGGCAATTAAAGGCGACAAAAGGGACATGCAAGGACATAACCCATTTTAGACGCAAGTGGTGCGCGTCAGGCCAAAAAATCCAAAAAAATACCATCAAACACTAATCAGAGGTGTCCCAGAGAAAGTAAAAAGTTTTACGCTTCAAACTTAATATTTTTTTTTTTTATATGATTTTCTGCATTTGCAATTAATTTGCGTTAAAAAAATATAATCTCTTTGAAAATTGAATCTGTGGTTATTGAGATATATTTATTTTTCAATGCACTAATTTCTTATGACGCACTCCTTATTTAAGCTGTACAACCTCTAAGCTCTAGACTGAAATCAGGATGTCCTCATATTGAACTCGCTGAAGAAAACTTCGATGTCGAAGTAGTTAGCTTTACGCCCAGGTCAGATTTTGGAAAAATAGTCCTGTTTTCGACGAAGAATCGCGCAATGTCATTCTTTTCCTTCCAATAAAATCTTAGTGCAACTTTGACAGGCAGTGGTAGAATACTTAACAAATTTTAAAAATGGGAACTTGTAAGAGATTCCAAATGCATGTGAGTGCAGGTCAAACAACAAACCATATCTTCACATAATGCTTGCTGCTATCCTATCATGGCTCTATAGACCTCATCAACCGGTTAACGCTGGATACAGGAACCAACTTTAATGTTTCAGACATAAAGTTTGACTTTATTTAATGTAAATGCATATGATTTTGATGTCTGAACATCTTTACCAACGGGTATGAAAGAATATCTGAACTGATCATGAATTGACGGAAAAATGACGCTCACGCTCATTTTAACGATAGCTTGATACTTTAGAGATTTTTTTAACTTTTCAATAATTAACAAAACTTAAATTTTTTTCGAACTATACAACTTTTTAATCATTTCTCAACTTTTATGAAATTTTACAATTTCTTCAAAACTATCTGACTTTTTCAATATTATTCGATGTTTTCAAAATAATTCGACTCTTTAACAACAAACAACTCAACATTTTTTTAACTTATATATTTGATATGTATATCAAATTTTTAACAATTATCACATAAGCTACTTTTCAGATTTTTCAATTTTTCCAATATTTTTCACAATTTTACATTTTACAACACTTTTGATATACATATGTATTTCGGACTTTTCAACATTTTTAGATTTTTAACATATGTATACGACATTTCTCGAACTTTTTAACATTTTTCAATTTTAATTATCGATTTTTTTTAACTTTTTTCAACGTTTTTATGACATTTTTCGAATTGTTAAATATTTTTCGCCTTCTCCAAAACTTGCGATTTTTTAAAACTTTTCGACTTTATCATATTTTCAACATTCTTTTTCCACATATTTTGACCTGTTCAACATTTCCTGTACTGACATAACAAAACATCATTTAGTTCATACATACGGTGACCATATATTTAGGAGCCAAACCGGGACAAAACATAAAAAAATTCGTTTAATTTGTGAAAAAGTTCACAACCAAATTTTTTTTGTGGAAATATGTGACCTTTTTTTTAGGAACTTAGTATAAAAATGGTTTACCTGTTCCTTATTGAAAAAAATGAATTTCAACCTGACAGCAAAACATTAATATCCAAATACGAGACAACTGTACGTCCTGTATTTCTTAAAAAAAAAACCGGAATAGCATGCTGAAATACAGGACTGTCCCGGGAAATATGGGACGGATGGTCAACGTATTCATACATCACGTCGCGAGTGCTTGCACTCATTTTCTCTTTTTCTTATGATTCTATTTATACGCTAAAATAAAATAAATAAAAATTTAAGAAAAATATAAATCGATGGCCATCCAAAATGACTTTCTTTTTCTAAATACTTAATTATTTTTACTGTTTATTGCCATTAATTCATTTAAATATTCCAAAATTCACATGTCAAACTTAGTCAACTCTAAGTTGTGGTGAAATTTATGGCGATATTTCAACCCACATCTCAAGTGACCTATGACAAAAGTTGACCATTCATGTGTAATTTATGGGACAAAGAAGAACAAAAATCATTTCCAATCCGAACGTTATGTGGAAATAGCAGAACGCGCAAAAGCGGAAGGAAGGAAGTCGGCTTTGCGCTGAACGGAAAGCATCCAAGTGGAAGTTAAAGTAGCAGGAACTGCCCATTTTTTGGTTAAATTTTTGCTATTGCCGTTGGCTGTTACTTTTGTTTTTTTTTTTTTTTTTTGTTCAGTCTCTGTTTGGGTCACAATACGACTCAATGAACAATTTGCACGATTAGACGCAAATCATAACAGTCGCTTAGGGCGGCCGCCCACTTTGAAAGGAAATTTTTTTTTATTTCATTGATTTGTTAAAGGATATAACTTTTGTTGTTTGTCTCATGCGTCTGTCAATAATAATTTTATTGTTGCCAAATAAACGCGACTTGAGTTTCACTGACGCACATGCGCTTTTTAGTTTGGCGCGAATTCAAATCTTCCACTTGATTAGGCGCCGCCATGAAGGTGTTGACTGCTGTTGAACATAACATTAAGGGGATGCATACACAATTACGTAATGATGCGTTGTCGCACATGTTTTGCCTGCGTGTTGTTTTGTGCATCACTTGCGTATGGAATCTACGAGTATTATCCTCAAAGAGTTTAATCGGTGACACGCGTTTCCTTTTTTTTACGTTTCTATTGTTATGCTATTTTTTTATCAGTCAACATTTTTATTTCCACCCAATTGCTTCGAATTGCTACATTTGTCATCATCGCCGTCGACCTTTTGCAATCAAAGTTAATGAGCGAAGGATAAAGCGAAGGATTGCAAATGTTTAACACTATAACTGCGAGCATATGTTGACAAAATCGTTACTGTCATGAAAGCTATTGAAAAAGTATTGTCATCGGCTTATACTTTACATGTTAGAAGTAATCGTTTAAAGCAGTAAAGCAGTATTTAAAGTTTTTCGATTTGTCAAATGAAATTACTTATGTATTTTCCATAGCATTAAGGTCTTTTGCATGAACTTTTGCCGTAATGCATTTCCTTTAATCTTGCGTAAGGTTTTCAAGTTTCAGCAACCACTTCATATTTGAAACGAAGGTACCGTTTTTCACAATTTTAATAAAACCTGGCAGCTGTATATTGGAGATAAACACTCGAACTCGATTGTATCGTACAAATGAAGTTAAAATCCAGTGATACAGTAAATAAAATTTTATTTTAACCGTGGTAGAGCATCATTTGGATAGTAAGTGCCACGTCTAAGTTAAGATTATTACAACCACAACTTTGTATTTTACTACCTCTAATTATATATTTTATTCGATATTGCACTTCAGTTCTTTTTGGGAGGCGCTACGCCCACTCATTTCGGCCACTTTTTATATGAATATACAGTTGCACGTATAGTTGCCAAATTAAAAAATAAAATAAAACAAATCATGTACATACATATGTATTTACATATGTATATCCGCCCAAACAGTAGCAGCAATAGCTTCATAATGGGCGAATCCAGTATAAAAGAAGACATTAACTTTACTTACTTGGGCAACGTGATAACACCTGGTGGCGGTATAGTAAGAGGGGCATATATGGACCGCCAATCTTTCTTTTTGAAATAAATCTCAGAATACATGAAATAAAACACTTAATTTTATTGAATTAAATAAAAGAAACAATTTATTATTATTCTAATTCATTGCTGACTGTTATAACAAACGGGGGTAAAATATGGACAACCAGTTCATAATATACTACATATTGCTAGTTCATATTGCCCTCTGCACGTCTTGGTGAAATAAATGAATTTTTTATCTAAAACATTTAATCTTAATGTATTAATTTGTGCTTATGAATCAAAAATGGGATTTACTGGCCCTATTTAATAATTCACTTATTTCAAAGCAAGAGGGTTAAAGGTCAAATAATAAAATTTACTCACCATCACCAGGCACTTTTTTACAAAAAACAACTTCACAAAAACATACATACATCTTCACCGAACGCTAAGAATGCACTGACATAGCTAACGGGAAATAACTTGTATGCAATGGAAAATAACCGTATGGTCCATATTTCCCGTATAATTCATATTATATACCCTTCCTTACTCTACCAATAAAAACATCCATGCGAAAATCTATAAAGTGAAAGATATCTTCGCTCAGTTTCGCAATATCTGGTAGTCTTCGTTTTATTTATTGACAACGAAGCACAAAGTCAAACGTGAAAAGTCAAAGTTCAATTTGTACGGCTGTGAAACTTGGTGAACAAACAGCAACCTGCTACATAACTTACAAGTGTTCTTATTCGAATTCTGAAAACTTGATGACCTTAGATCATTTTTGGCATCGAACTGCACGCAAGATGCCGTCAAATTCCATTCAAATCACACAACGAAAGTGCAATGGATGGGCACACGTTGTGAAAATCACCAGCTCAAGTCCACCGGTAAGCGTTGGAGTGGAATCGAGGTAGCAGAAAACACGGTCGTTCTAAGTCATCGTATGTCGGAAAAATGTTGGAGATAATTAAAAGTACTCGCTAGATACTGATCGTGCACGCTGGAAGAGTTTTGTGCAGGCCCTATGCTCAGTGAGGAGATAAAGCAAACAAGAAGATATCTGCCAAATTAAATTTCACACCGATTAATTTATTAGTTATTTTATCACATTATTATTTTGTTGGTGGTCCCAAGTCCTTTGACTAGCCTGTATTGTATTTTTGATTGACAATATCTAGCTTGACATATGATATATAGCGTTATAGGGCTTAAGATTTACGGTAGTGCCGCACCTCTTTAAGCGTCTAAGCAAACATGATGTCTAGCCTAGTCCTCAGTTTGTTTACATTTGCACTACCTCCCCAAATTTCACCAAATCGCTAGCGCCTTTTTCAAAACAAACTTTACAAATATTTTTTATATATTGCACATTATTTTTCAAATCAAAAAAAAGGTCAAGTCATGTCATCGATTTGCTTGAAATTTACAGATATCATTTTAGGGGACCCATATTTTTTTATTTCGTTGAAAGGCCTCTATTTTCAAAGTTATCGTCATTTCAACTTTGTCTGCTAAAATTATAAAATAAAACTTCTGGCGATATTTCCTTAATAAATAACGCAATTTCATATTTCTTTTTTCAAATTTTCCATAATTTGATGGATTTTATGCAAAAATTACGATTAGCCCAAAATAAAATATTTTGTGGAAGGTATCGTTCGTATTGGAAGCCAAATGGATTTTTTTCAAAAAATAAAAATTTTTAAATGCATCAGTTTTTTTTTCCTTGACATTTTTTTCATCAACATAGAATGGCTTAAACTACATATGGTAAAAGTTCCAACTCTCGAAAACTGTTTGTTCTTAATTGAGAGCATTTTTCAATTTTAATTGAGTAGTTGGGTGGAATATGGAGACATTTTCGGGAGTGTTCTTTATCCGTATATTACCTCTTTATATACTAAAGACCTTCCTTCACCTCCCACCAAAATATCACATTGATATACGCAGTATCCACTGACCAAGAAATGGCCATTAAAACTGGCCAGTTTTATGGCATTTATGAGACGGCTTTTCTAACATTTTTCGAGCATTTAATGGCGAGTAAAACGAAAATAGGAAATGGCCATTTAATGCCCAATAAATGCCAGAAAAATGCTCTAAAACTGGTCATTAAATACGTCACTATTAAAAATGGACAATAAATGCCTGGCAAATGCTCGAAAAATGTTCTAAAAATACTTGAAAAATGTTTTAAAAATGTCCAAAAATTAGGCATTTAATGGCCAGTATTTTTATTTATAAATATCAGAATATATATTTTTATAAATAAATTTAAAAAACATTAAATAAAACACAAATAAATGGTATTTGAAAATATTTTATTATTATTATTTTATAAACTGTGATCACTATGGAATTATCCTCTTGATTCACTAAATGCTTGTTTTGTGCATCAACAAAAAATTGATCACTAGTATCACCACAACTATCACTATCACTATCGATAATTATTTTGTCGTAAACGGTTAAGCCGAAACCTACGCACATGTTTTGTACTAAGTATTATACATTTTAATAAATTATAATAAACAACGATGGTATAAGAATATGAAACACAACTTTGACGCGAGTACCAAGATATTAAAATATAATCATTTTCTTACAATACGACAATTTTTGGGCATTTTTTAGACATTTATTGGCAATCTTTTGGACATTTTTTGGATATTTTTTTGATATTTTTCGGACATTTTTCAGACATTTTCTGGACATTTTTCGGATATTTTTTGAACATTTTTCGGACATTTTTAAAACGGTTTCTTGACATTTTAAATGTTTTATAATTGGTCAAAAACTGTTCATGAATAACTAGGCATTTTACTGGCGATAAAATGGCCATTTCTTGGGCATAAACTGTTCGAAGAAACCAAGAAATCGGCATTTTTTGAACATTTTTTTCAAGCATTTAAAATGCCCTATAACTGGCCAATAATTGGGCGAGCAAACAGTTTTAATGTTTTGATTACTACCAGGGAAGCTTAGGGAAATATTATTTAGATTCATTTGCAATTCCTTGTGAATCCAGATCAGACATGGGGGTGATGCATTACTTTCATTTTTTCACTGAATTTTAGTGATAGTTGAAAAAAGTTTCACTGCCTACCTCGTGCAAAATGACATTCTGATATCAATTTCACAGATACTACGACTCGTATTGTATGCGCCCTAAAATCACAATTACGCTTTGCTTAGCTCTATAACATACATAAATATTTTGCCATCATGTACTGACTGATTTTTGTAATTGTAATTGTTGTTGCCATTATCCTAACACTTCATTTAATATCAAACGAACATTTCTTGAGTGTTTATACATCCTTAGAGTCCTTATCGAATGACAAGGTGTATTTTTGTTGATTTCCTTGTTGTTATTCTTTGCAAGTTTTCTTAAAATGTTTATTTTCGCTTAATTAGCGTTAATGATAAACGACAGACCAAAGAAGAAAAAGATGATGCCACACCGCAATCATGGCTCTAATTAAACCCTTATCTGCTGATGCACGCGTATTAAACTAAAGAGTGGGATTAACTTAAGCCCCTGTGGGCCTTAGCTACACTCGCTATCATTACCCATTTGTTAAAGGGTAAAATGTTTGTAATGGATATAAAAATCTTGTGATAGATTTCATTTCTATCTCTGTGTGTTGTTTACTCGTATATGTATATGTTACCTTGGTGCATTAGTGCTGCTGGTAATGAGCCCTGCGGTCAAATGGTAACAGTAAAAAGGATTTATAGAGGCTACATAAGAAATTCTTTTTGTACGATTGATTTGAAGGAAGAAAAAAAAACACTTGAGGTTTCTTTAATTAAAGTGAAATATTTCAAAAGAGTTGCTGGAAAAAACTTTTCTCTACGCTGCTAATTAAGTATATTCTCTATAGTCATAGGAATATCACAATTATTTTTGTGTTTAATTAATCCATTAGATAGTTTCGATGCGAAAAACACTCTTTTAACATTTTACAAAAATTTTTCGAAAACAATTAACTTGATACATACGATTATACATTCAAAAATATTTAAAAAAAAGTTTGTATTTCTTATAATTAATGTATCAACTTGGTCAAAATTAGTTTTTTTTTAAATAAAGTATTATTATATTTAGAACATACCTAGAGAATTCCTTAGGCTTTTTGGATTTTTATTTTTTTCTATGCATCTTTATAAATTTTGCTTGAGTGTCTTCTTAATTTATTTACTCATAATTTTTAATGGTCTCAGAAATCCACTGAATATGAGTTTGAACGTTCTCAAACACGCTCGGCTCGGGCGAAACTCTACAGTATATTTTTGCATTGCTTGAAACACCGATTTGATAAAAGATTTGCTCTTCGGCCAACATAAACGGTCCACCTGAATCTCCGCGGCAACCACCTGTCTTTTTATCGACAGCACAAATATGATAAGTTTCATTTAGCTGATCGGGAACGTTAACATCTTGCAGTATCTTGTTACAGACTGAAAGTGCACCAATCTTCATATGTGCTTTCCTCAGGTATGAAGTTTTTTTCTTCGGTTCATCATAACGTCCCCAACCAGCTATAACAGCTTGTAATCCCTCCGTGATTTCAATAGGATGCAACGGTAAACATATAGGTTGCCTTTGCTCAGTGTACTCAATTGATACGCTTAAATGTGCGAGCGCAATATCAAATACAAGTGATGTAGCTTTATAAAAAGGATGTTGTATAAATTTATCAATAAAAAAGTCCTTATTATCTCCGAATCTCGCATATTTTGAATGTTTGAAACAATGAGCAGCCGTTAGAATCCAACGTGGGTTAATTAAAGTTCCCGTGCACACTGATGCCGCTATGTGTGGAATAAATAAAAATAATTTTTAAACTATTTTATTTTAAAAGAAATGAAATTGGATTGGAGAAGAAGAAAACATGGATATTACTTGCTGCATTTGAAAAATTACCCAAGCTGTAATATTGTGACAATTATTTATAAACTTCATGCTAAAACATATGCAAAAAAAAAAAGAGTACATCTACAAAACTTTCAAATTGAAAACACCCTAATATATATGTCGCTTACTTGCTGACATAACTCAAAAATCCTAAAGTGGGAGAAGTTTGAAGATAAGACTGACTAAAAACTAGATTCATAATTTTGATTTTCCTTGTGTGTTTTATTTTTGGACTTGGAGGATTTGAAAGTGGTCGGGCTTCAACGTATCGCGCCCACTATTGATCCAAAGTACCTACTCTAAATTTTATGATCATGCTTGAAGATATTGCCTAATGTCAAAGAAAAAATAAACAAACGGATGATTAGAGCACCGCTTCTAGTGAAAGTCATGCAGTCCATGACGATACAGTTTTGCAGGTAAAAAGTTTAAAGAGATTGTATCGCTCCTCTATGGCTTGCTACCTGTAGCGACCACCGACGTGGTCATTTTGCAGAGCGGAGTTTGCCAAATAACCAGATCAAGACCCAGATTTCATAACATTGGTTCATATTTTTATATCGAGTATCTCATATAAAAGGAGACCCAGACATACACGGAATCAAGAAGATACCACAGTTTTTTCTCAACTTTGGATGATAAAAAATATCACTGGTAACATGAGTGATATGCGACAAGGCAACATTGATGAACAAACAACTCTGGAACGAGCAATCTTAATGTTTGGTTGCCATATTAAAGGATACTCCATTCTAGTTAATGGGGTACAGACATATATATCTACTAGCTGTCTCGGCAGACGTTGTTCTGCCCTCTCCGGTAAGTGTTCGGAATGAACTCAAGCGATGGAATATATAAGCAAAACAGCCCATTTTTTCCAGTGAAACTTACTTTTAACTGTACTTTTTATATCAAGTCCCATTCTTCTGTGTCCAGTACTTGATGAGACATGATTAATTTGATTTTTGAGGGCGTGTCACTGCCCATTTTTCCAAACCGAACTTAGCAAAAACGAAGGTTAGACGATTAGAAACATTTAAAAACCAATTATGAAATCTTCATGAAAACTCTATTTAAAATATATTTTTGTATAAGAGCTACCCTAAGGCTGTGCCTCTAAATATAAAAGCCACGTGGTGTGAATTCCATGGGAATCGATTAAGCGGTATTCAAGAAAATGATATTTGTTTGTATGAGAGCCACCCTAAATATGCACCATACATAAAAGTTTTATAGCTTAAGCTATGAGTCTTAATATAGAAGACACGTGGTGTGAGTTCCAAGTGTATCTATTGACTGGTCTTCGTGAAAATAATAGTTTAAATGTATGTTTGTATAGGGGCCACCCTAAATATGCACCATAAGCAAAAGTTTTGTAGCTAAAGCTTAATATAAAAGCCACGTGGTGTGAATTCCATGTAAGTCGATTGACCGATCTTTGTGAAAATGCTTTTAATAATATATTTGTATGAGGGCCACTCTAAATATACACCCTAACCAAAAGTTTTGTAGCCTAAGTATGACTCTTAATATAAAAGACACACGGTGTAAATTCCATGTAAATCGATTAAGTTTTCTGTGTGAAAATGAGGGCCACCCTAAATATGCACTTAATCGAAATATAAACTATTCTGTGTCCCAAGTTAGACCAAATTACAGACATAAGCCAAATTTCATACAAATTGGTTGAATAATTCCAGAGTTTACCTGGAATAAACACCGTGACACCAGATTTTTATATCATATATGTATTAAGATTTATTTACTAAGGATTGATACTTACTTCCCTCGTGTTTCGACAAAGCTACTACCCATGGAAATTCATCTTCATCTGCTCTTTCGCCATTAAGTACTAGACGAAAATCTTCCCTGCTACTAGCAGATATTCCACAATAAGGAGCCTCAGGTAATTCATCATCTGCACTCTGTTGATTTGTTGCTGAAGTCGTTTATGAAGATTTAAAATAAAGATAGAAAAATTGTGTAAATATATTTTTGATAGAACTTCTTTACTATGACAGAAATTTTATGTTGAAAATTATTTTAAATTATGTTACAACATGTAAGAACATGTAACGCATTTCGATTTTTTATTTCGACATTTTTAACCTTTTTCTCGACTTTCTCAACTATTTTCGACTTCGGCAAACTCTTTGAAATTTTTCGATTTTTCAACTTTTTTCGATTCGATCAACTTTTTCAATATTTTTTGATCTTTTTCAATTTTATCAACTTTTTTCCGAATGTTTTAACTTTTTCAACCTTGATTGTTTCAATATTTTGTCGAATTTCTTAACATTTTCGACTTTCTCAACACTTATTAATTAATTAAAACTTTTAAGTTTCTCCAACACTTTTCGATTTTGAACATTCCCGATTTATATAACGAATTTTCATCATATATACATCACTCCACGAGTGCTTACACTCACCTATTTTTTATGCTATTTAGTAAGCACTTAATTCATACCAAAACGTTATATATATATGTGTGTAGTAAGGAAGTGATAATATTGTTTGGTGTCCCACTACAGACCCATAATTAATGACCTTGGCAAGAACTCTGCTTTCGCATAATGTATTTTGTTTTGACAGCTGTCTCATATAAAAGTATTCTTGAGGGCGTGTTTTTGCCCAGCCGGTACGAAGCAGCAAACATGTGTATTATAGGCGGTCTAACATTTTGTTATTATTTATTGGAACCAAAAAAAAAAAATTATTAACTATTTATATATAGCATACTGTTGCTATTTCGATCCGACCGGGCTCGAATTGTCTACAAGAAAAATGATACATCAAAGAGTTGGATAAACAAAATATAAAACGGAAGGGAAGAGTTTTCAATGCTTTGTTATATGGTTTTTAATTCGAGGTATGATAACACTCAAACCTTTGGTCGGACTTGGTGACTGACTTATGTTTCTTGAATCTATATTTGAAACTGATAATTACCAGCAAAACTTCCACAGCTAATAAAGTTGAACAAAACTAAGCAAAGTATTTTTTTCTGCATTTTAAAATTCAAATAACACTTTCTACAACTCGCAGAGTTTGAGTTGGAATTATCGGTTAGATATCACTTATATAGAAAATTTTCAATTTCTATTAAGCAGAGGTATTTTTATACCCTACACTCAAGGTTCTTATATTGACTTTCGCATACCGTTTGTAACGCATAGAAGAAGGCGTGTATTGAAAATTGTATATATTTTTGATCACCATCACCACTTGAGTCGATTTAGCCATGTACTTCTGTCTGTCTGTCCGTTTGTCTCTCTGTCTTCTGTCTGTCAGTCAGTCGGTCGCTATATGTCACGATTACGGGAAAAATAAGCTGATAATTGAATGAAATTCGACAAACAGGAGCCGAAGGAGTAAGCGAGCTGTTTGGCACTTAAAATAGGTGAAATAAAAAATTTAAAACGCTGTATTGAGAGAGCTATTTGATATAGTGTAACCAAATTTTTCAAAAATACTTGATAAAACTTAAGCAAGCTCTGAACAAAAAGTTGGTGAATTTCGACAAAAGGACACTTCCTATGCAAGCCTAAACTTCAAAACGCTTACTAAGAGAGTTATTTAAATTAATAGAACCAAATTTAAAACAGACACAGGGAATTGTGTGGCATAGTATCAAGAAAAGTTTGACGAATTTCAACAAGAGAGGTATATAAGGTAATGAAACCAAATTTCACGCAAATGTCGAAATGATTCGGAAAAGCTCTGTGAACTTTTTAAAAAAGAGGGCCAGTCATAAGTTTCAAAACGCTACACAGAGAGCTTGTACGTGAAGCCAAATTAGTCAGAGCTTTAATAAAAATGTTAGAACAATTTTACTGATGACGCGCAGTGTAGGGTATTTAGTTGTCGGCGAGGCCTTACTAGTTTAAATTAAAATCACTACGAAAAATCACTATGCCTTAAAGTAAGTTATTTTAAATTATAAACCGACGCAAATTTGAAAATCAATTAAGAACACCTGTTTGTTGTGGTAAATTGTACTGACTTAATTTCATTATGAACGCTGACATGCTTGATTATCCATAGCACTACAATTTTCATTTTGCCTTATCATATTTGACTTAAATAAGTAAATATTTATTTTTTGTATAGTTGGGAACGCCTAGATCGATTTCCAAATTATGGAAGGTAATTTAATGTGCGAAAGTCGAAATATTACAATTTTTCCTAATTTCAAAAAATGCTTTTTTTTCAAATACCATTGTTTTTTTTTAGTGAAATTCCTTGAAATTTTAAGCCAAATACCAACAGTACAAATGAGAGGAAAAAAGACAACAATAACAACACCGGTTGGCTCCGGACCTTGAAAAGTACCGTTTTCGACCCTTTTTGTTGCTTTCCAAGGTCCGGAGCCGCCCTAAGGTATATTTTAAAGTCATTACCGACTATTTCTTATCGGTTGGAGCAAACAAAATTTTTTTTGTACCACCCTAAAATTTTTTTTGTACCACCCTAAAATTTTTTTTTGCTCCAGTTGATAGATCGAGCTCAGAATTGACTATTTTGACCTTTCCCTATCGATTGGTGCAAAAAAAAAAAATTTATTTTGAACCACCCTAAAATTTTTTTTTGCTTCAAACGATAAGATATGGTCGGCAATGGCTTTTGGACACACCAAAAGGCGGATCCGGACCTTGAAAAGCACCAAAAGGGTCGAAAACGGAACCTTACAAGGTCCGGAGCCAACCAAAGTGATGTCCAGAATTATTTTTCCAATTTTCCCAATCGATGGAGCAAAAAAAAAAATTTCCGAAATATGTAAATGTAAAATTTTAGTTATTTTCAATCAATCCTAAGGATGTATCTGCATTCAAATCGAAATTCCCGAAAAAACTTTGGAAAATATCACACAATTCATACAATTAGACTGATGCGCGCTTTCATAAAAAACTCATATTTTCCAAAGCTATAGCGAGAATTCACACAGGATTCAAGAAGCAGCATAAACAACGGTCCTAAAAAAGTGAGGTGCTAAAAAATGTAATCTTAACTTTTAAAATTAAAAAAATAATTATACAATATCCTTCTTTAGCACATATGTGTTGTTTTATGATAGGAATTTTTAAAAGCAATTCAGTATATTTTACGCCAAAGCGTTTTAAACCATTTCCATATAAGCAATTTTATATAAATAGTATAGATATACACACAAAAAGAAAAGGTTGGTAAAATGAACCAATAAACCTGGTTAGCTTACTATTTCTCTAAATATATGAAAACTTCAAATATACTTATTAACCGATTTCGTGAGGTAGAATATACCGAGAAAATTTAATTCAAATAAAATCCGTTACAAGGTTTATAGATATCTATACCGACATTGTTGGTTAAATTTACCAAAAAAAACATTTCAATGTTTCCTCACAAATTAATTACAAAATTTGTTACGTAACCGTAATAAATAGTAAAAAAACTTGTTAGATTTTCAACTTATGATTCTCAACTAGCTAATGCAAGAAATCAAATAAAGTATGCTTGTAGACTCTTAAACATCGGCTACCTACCTTGTCTGTAAAATTTACCTACCTCTTCCGTAAAGTTTCCTACACTGTCCATAAAATGTACCTACCTTGTCAATAGATTTACCTACATTGTCGGTAAAATTTACCTTCCTTGTCCGTAAAATTTACCGTCCTTGCCCGTAAAATTTACCTACCTTGCCCGTAAAATTTACCTACCTTGTCAATAAGTTTACCTACAAAATAGTTAGCTAACAACTTTTTCAATAACTTTTTTTTTTTTAAGTTTACTACCTCGCATCGGTTTAATTTACTATTTTGAAGGGTTGGAGCGATTTTAACTGTCGTTTTTGGTTAAATTTACCTACGTTTTTTTTTGTGTGTAGATTAAGAAAGCACTTTTCATATTCTTTCAAATAATGTGCTCTTCAATGTTGATTCTTCTTTGTCAACCTAATTTTGTTAGGATAATTATAACAGAAATTATCCTGCACTCTTAGTAAAGTCAAGAGATCTTTGCACAGATATTAAGCGTTCCGTAAACAAAAAATTGTTAAAAATGCTGTAATCGAGCACTGTTGCTTGATATAGCCCCAGATATTTATGTTTTTGCAGAACGATATGATATACAAAAATTCTCGAATGGTTAACCCTAGGAGGTTCAGGGATTTTCTGGCGCTAACAGGTACAACTAGGTCTGCGCAGACCTATGTGGGATTTGTATAGGCAGGTGTACTAAAAGTATGGGTAAATGTGGTAAAAGCTCAGAAAAATAGGTTCTCCGTCGCCGCTTATAGGAAGTCATGAACAGATTCGTCTCTAACACGCAAAACAAAAAAGTTATGCACACATTTATATTTTAAGGTCTGTACAGACCTGGTTGGTACGTATGAACCATTTCGTTTTTAAACATGACCCACTTCGTTTGTAAACACGAATAAAACCGAACATAAGCACATAAGCGGTCTGATTTTGTGCTCTTTAGGTTCTCCGTATCCTCTTCTAGGAAGTCATGGACGGATTCTGCTCTAACAAGCAGAACAAAAAAGTTATACACACGTTTATATACATAGGTCTGCACAGACCTGGTTGGTACGTATGAACCATTTCGTTTGTAAACACGAATAAAACCGAACATAAGCACATAAGCGGTCTGATTTTGTGCTCTTTAGGTTCTCCGTATCCTCTTCTAGGAAGTCATGGACGGATTCTGCTCTAACAAGCAGAACAAAAAAGTTATACACACGTTTATATACATAGGTCTGCACAGACCTGGTTGGTACGTATGAACCATTTCGTTTGTAAACACGAATAAAACCGAACACAAACAGATAAGCAGTCCAATTTTGTGATCATTGGGTTCTCCGTAGCCGCTTTTAGGAAGTCATGGACGGATTCGTCTCTAACACGCAAAAAAAAAAAGTTATACACACATTTATATGCAAAAGGTCTGCACAGACCTGGTTGAACCTCCTAGGGTTAAGAGTAAAGAATGGTGTGCATATTGCCAACCTGGTCTTCTGTTTCATGTTATGTTAAGGTGGTATTCATTATCGAATTATAAATTAAGAAACCTCACAAAAAATAAACATTAAAGATATCAACGCAAGTGATATGATGAAGGGAATAACAAAAATAAACATTAAATCAGACTCCCATAACGTTTTAAAATTTAATTTATTCCAAGTACTTCTATGAGTCCTGCTACGGCAAGCGGTCTTAGAAGACCTGCTAAGGACTGCTTGTTTTTGCAGGACATTTCATATAAAAAAGAAAGTACGTTTGAAAGGAGTTAGGAAGGCCCTTGCCTACTGGGTTAATGCAACTATATAAGCAATATGTATAAGCATTTCGGTAGAACCTTTTATGGCTAGGTAGATCTAGGTAGACCTTTTTGTCATATGTATTTAGCTTGGTGAAAACAGATATGAATATTAGATTAAATTTTAAATTTTTCAAGTCCAAATTTTTGGAAAAATATTCATATTATCTCCCGGTTCCTGAAACATGAAATTATTTCACCACGAAATTTATTCATAAATTGAAGCAGTTGCTTAAATTTTCTAACTCACACTAATGCGTAATCTTTTGGTTTACATCTTGTCCAATCTGTCACATTTGTCGCTTTCGTCCTTCATTTCCCTCAAGCACACTCGCTGCTGAGATATATCCACATACATAAGCCAATCTAAATCTGCTTATCAATCATCAGGAAATTATTACTCATAAATATTCATTATGATTCTTACATATTATTGATTCTTGTATATTGCAACATCATCGGTTGACCACTTTTGTTGGGCCACTAAATCCACACCCAACATAAACCGCCCTACGCTCAATGTTAATAACTAAAATCTCTATAAAAATTGCGAATCTTTAACCAAATCAATGATTTCAGTAGATTGTGACTTGCGCGAAAAATCTTTACCCAGAATGTTGCAGCCATTAATCAAACTATTAGCAGCATGACACACCCCTTTTCTCCCATCTTGAGCTGATAGGCATTAGAACATCAGGCTACGCTTGCACTTTTGTTTGATTTTCGGCTGCCCTCCGCTGCTCAACCTCTGTTGCCAATTTACAACTACTCCCCTACTCCACTATAAAATGTGCTCTTAAGTAATCGAGACAAAATTTATTACCGTACCAAAAGTAAAAATACCATGTTACCCAAAGCAAAAAAAAAAAAAGCAAACTTCAAATCTGTTGCAAGTTGCAAGAGATTTCCACTTTGCCCTCACTCAATAATCATGATAATGTGTCCTGTAATCAACTAATAACGTCCTTGTCAGGGTTGTTCCTAACGCATATTGTAATCTGCTTTGTGCCTCAAATTGAATTTAACGCGCAATATTTTCGAAAATGCAATTCATGAGTTGTTCATTGATTTTCGCCCCCCTGTTTTTATGACAGTGTAGCGGAGCGTTGCCAGACATCCCACTCAAATGAATTTGTAAAATTCAGTTGCAAGAATCAGACAGTAGCATAACATAGGGAGGAGGATTGTGGGAAGGGGATGGTTGTCCTAGATGCAACGGTTTGAGGAAAGCAAATGATCCTGGATCTTTTTTGTTTAGTAAATAAAAATTTTTCATTCATAGAATCAGATGGTGATTTGTTTTTTGACTCTAAAACGGATTTTGGTTATGGAGATAAATTGAATCTTGAGATAATTATTCTTTTTAAATGGGTGTTGCCACGCCTCTAACAGCAAAATATATTTCTCAGCTAAACTAATCGACAGATTTTAATGAAATTCGGTATGAAGATATGTGTATTGAACTCTAAGAAACGGTTAGAGATAGGGATAGGAGCCGTCCATTAATTACGTGAGGTGTTTTTGAAAATTCTGACCCCCCTTCCCTTGGTATGATTTGGTGAGATCTGTCGGGACCCTCTCCCTCCATCACGTGAGATTTACCTTATAATTATCTGCTATAATAATGTAAATTGTCTGCATTAAAAAGTTGACGTGAGGTTTTTCTTAATCCCCTCCTCCCTCTTGGTGAGATTTAATGAGATTTTGCCTCCCCCTCCCCCCTATTTTGACTCACGTAATTAATGGACGGTCCCATAGGGCAACATGATACCATGACTTATATTTTTGGAAGCGATGATATCAGTTTTTTAATATCAAAAATTATTTTTTATTTATATTTTGTCACTATGATGGTTGGATTTCAACCACTGGGCGAACTCTAGTAAATAAAATGATGTGTTGTACCTGGTCCCATTGTCATAGTAATAAGATGATTAACAAATAAAGTAACAAATGAAAAGCCTTAAAAAACTACCTTTTACTAATCAACCGAACTTTATAAAAAATTTTGAAAAGTATTCCTTTAAACTTGTATCCAAAATTTCTCAAAATCTTTTGATCCAATTTCATGATAATGAAATTAAATTTTCAAAGCCAATGGGAGTAATGTCACAAGAACTTTGACTCAATTCGCTTCAATTTTGTATTATACGGTGTGGAAAGTATCCAGATTTGTAAGATAAAACAAAGCAAAATTATTTATTTAAATGTATTTTGTTGCCTTTATATAAATTGCTACTATGTATGTAAATGGTTTGTAACGCGTTGGCTTAAAATATACTGAATCGATTTTAAGAATTTTTTTTTTAAAACAACATAATTGAACTAATAAAGGATATTATATACTAATTTTTTATTTTTTTTTAAAGTTAAATATCCTTTTTTTTGGAATGAATTTTTGCAAAACCTCACGCAAAAGTTTTCATTTGATTTTTCGTTGCTGTTCCTAGAGTTCTGTGTTGTTTTTGCTGTATTTTTTTCTTTTCTTTTGTACCGTTAGTATTTGGATTTGATGTTTAACTCCTTGAGGACCATAAGCTTCTGAAATGTGATCTTATGAATTCACAGTGTGAGTGTGTTCTACTGGGCTTTAACTAAGCCAAAAATATCCGAAAATTATAAAATATGATTTCAGATTTCGAGAAATTTTATGGGACATATGTGTCCCTATCGTCCTTAAGGGAGTCCAATTTATTGGTACGATATTTTTTTTTTTGCTACATGAATAATTAGTATCTTCTATCAAATATTTAGTTTTTAACTAGAAACCAACATGAAATTGTAATATTCACCAAAACAGTTTCGATTTTTAGTAAAACATAAATATACATTACATTCATTGCAATAGGTATTCGTGGGATTTTTTATTTTATTTTTTGATCAACTAACACATCTCTTTCTAATACCTCTTTTGCCCATAGGATGAGATAGAGTTCAACATTTTCTTCTATTTTCAATTTATGATATGTTAGAACGGTCCTCTGCCGTGAAGTGAGGTCAGAGATCAAATTTGTAGCGACCAATCATCTGTAATCAAAAGGACTTAGTATTGGTCCTCCACGGTGACTTTCCTTTTCACATTTACTGTAAATAACAGAAGAATTACACAGGTTGCTATAAATTGGTCAAACCTCTGGTTCTGAAAGCTGAATATCTATTGACGCCCTGGATTCGAATCCGAGGTCAGAATATCGAAAATGATTCCGGTTTTCCCTAAAGTTAAAAAAATCAGGGTATTTCGTTATATTTGGGGTTATATTGCATCGAAAAGTAATTTTTTTAGATCGATCTGCTTCCAATCCTTTAATTTGTTCGAACTGTTGAAAAATGACGACTCACACTGACCATACTGAGTTTCTGACGTTTATTTTTTAATATACCTGTAAAATTAAAACGGATAGCTGGTAGCTGAGTCATAGTAGAAAAAAAGTTCGTTGACGTCTGTAGGGTACCCGTGTCCTTTTGTAATTTTTTTCGAATTTTATTAAAATGTTACAAAAAATATCTTTAAAAATAATAAAATAGCGTAGTGCAATGCGAAGACTATTTGATTCACTAACTCAAAATTGAAGAAATTTATTTGGACTATTAGTAAAATCCAATTGAAAACAGCAATTACGACATAGGCAAAACGTGTATTTCAAACTAAAAATAAGCCATTATAATCCATTTTTATGTCGAATTAACGTAATTTTTTTTTTCAAAAGTAGATATTCCTGCTTCTTTTTGTAACATAATGCAAGTCGTTTCGTGCTAAGCCTTTTATTGAAGCACATTTTTGTATTTGGGACATATGTGTCCCTTGGTCCTCAAGGAGTTAAAGAACAAACTCTCTTTCAATTGTTTTTTTTTTTTTTGTTATTACTTTTGAAGAGAGAATATACAATAGAATGAGATGTTAAGGAAGTAATTTCATTATAAAAAAAAAAAAAAATCAACGGGACGTGCACCCGCGAAGCTGCGGATACCACTAGTAAGCAATATTATTGAGGTTTCATGAGCGCTTGCGTGAGAATGTCTGCCGAAAATTACCAGATTTTTAACTGGACAACTCATGAACTTTGCACCATCGTATAAAGCCATCATTGTGAAAGACTTTTTTGCTAAAAATTCAACTAATGTTATCGTCTGAACATTCAGCATTCACCTGATATGGCTCCGTCTGAGCTTTTCCTGTTACTGTAGCTAAAATTACCACTATGAAGGATTAGTTAGCTTTAAAAATTTGTAATCAAAGCTTAATCCAAAAACACTGTGTTTACCAAAGCCAGTAATATTACATAAAAGTTAGGCTAAGTGGGCGGCGTTCGGACGCAATAGCTACTTAAGTCCCGATATTAAATACTCAAAGTCCGGAAATTTCCATCTTAACAAAATTTAAATCTGGCAACGCTGCTTTATCGTCAGTATTTATTGCTTCACGCTTAAGCTCATTGTAGTTTAGTTTAGAGAGCCTGTAGCTGCTAATGTACACAAATCCTCCCTTTTGGTTTTTGCAGCAGAAACACATGTCACAAAAATTATACTCCGGTTTTTCTATGAAGGTTTTCGCTAAATGCGCAACACATATCTACTCGAACACTTGGTGGCATGATAGCGCAAATACTCAAAAGGTGCTTCCGATGATAATCAGAATATGCACATAGATATCAGAGTGAGCTGAAAAGCAAGCGATTTGAAAACTTGCACGACTTACATTGGCTTGAATCAGAAAAAGCAAGCGATAGTATGAGTTCCATTCGTTTAATGTGAATGCACCACACCATTCGAATTTGTTTTTTCCAAGCGAAAATTACTATATCTATTGAGTTTTTCATGACCATCTGTAGCTTTTTTTTCAAGTGTATTCAAATACATGCATGTGAGTTGATTTTTGTAAGTGAGTTACGTCTAAGACCGGCTTGAAATTTTTGGAAAATTAAATTTCGAAGTCACGAAGGGAGTCGCAATGCCCCGAAGAGTATGTGCTAAAAATATTACTGCACTAATTTAAGGGAAAAGGTCAAAAATATATTTTGGAAGCCCTCCTAAACAGTATTGTTGTGCCCCGTTCGAGTAAAAATATTATTTAATTAATCGAAGGTACAATTCGAAATTAATTTAAGAAGTCAAGATAAGAGGGTGCCTATAGCCTAATTTTTGTTAGTAAAAGTATCAATCAATCGAAAAAGATCGAAATAAATTACTCAAATGACGGCGTAATCGAGAACCCTCCTAATGTTCAAATCCACATTTCTTTTCCCATTTATTGGCGCAGCAAATTGTTTCAACCAATTTTTTTGGTCTTTGATCGCTCGTAACTCCATCAAATTTTATGTGACGCGCTCACAGCAAAAGTGACCTATTTTATTAGGTAGAGGAAAAACGCACCAAGAAATTCCAAAGAACAAAAAAGAACTTTCATTCTGCTTTGTTTATTTAATCTTGTATGTATGCGTAAGCTATAACTCTTCGTGCGTCTTCGCTTATATCGCTGTAGTCGGCAGCAATAATAAATTCAATGGTCGCTGGTTCCTGATTATTTTCAGTATTAATATTACTTAGTTAATGGGAAAACACGGGCGTACATGTGTTACTAGAACGCTAATCTAGCTCTAGTAAGCAGTCCAACCATTGGTTTGAGGACATACTTATTCTATCAGACTGCAATGTGTTGCCAATAGCTTTTATGTTAGGGCTTCTTTTTGTAATTTTCAAAAAAATTAACGATGATTTCAATTTTAACTTATAACACAGATAGACTGGGAATTTCTGTATCACATTTGGTTTTCGATATATCTTAGCATTAAAGTGTGAAAACAGCTTTTTTCTCCTATTTTTGAGGTAATTTTTCTACATAACACTCAAAACTCTGACTTAGAAGGGCAGTCAAATATTGTCGATCTGTGAAACAAGCCCAAATCCCAAATCCAGTTGGAACACATCATTTGCTAATGAGTTTTACTTCAATTAAATAATAATCTTACTTATATACATAGTTCCATAAGCGCCAGCACACAAAGGCTTACACTCCCCACAATTTCGGCTGGCGTTTTGCTTCGCACGGTAGCTTAAAATCGATTGGTCGCTCAACATGAAATTGTCAACAGACTTAGGGTTATTTATGCTTAAAACACAAACCTCAATCCTCACAAACCGATAAGCAAAATACACAACATTTGCAGATCCCAGCGAAATACGAGCACGATCAGCTAAGACACAGCAAGCAACAATACGAGCCCATCCTTCAAATGATAACACAGCAAAGATCATTAACGACAGAGTTGCAATGTCGCCACGAAATAAATCATAAGTCCAAATGCTAAGACAGAACTGAACTGATCGACGCATATTTAGCAACCAGAAATTCGCTTGGCGTTGTGATCTGATAAGAACCCTGGTGCCGGCAAATACCTGCGAAAAGACTCGTTATGCATCACAGACGCAATGCGGCCACTGATGTTGTCTGCTGTTCATTGTCTTCGAGGTTTCAACAATTCCAGAAGCCAAAATCAATTGCGCGCCTATTGGTTTCAATACATTTTCAAGCAAAAAAAAAAAGAAAAGGTAAACGATGCCTGCGATCCCTGCGGTGTCGCGACACACTATCAATTGATCGTTAGTGTCTGAGTCGGTACAACATACTCGTCCACTGCTCTGACTCAATGCGGTTGCTGATAATAACGTTGGTGATGAGCGTTAAATGAGTGATCGCCCACAGCGACGTGGTGAGTTAACCGCAATAATCCAATCAAATAAAAATGACGATCCTCGGTCACTTGGCGGATCACAGCAGGCCTGCAGGTAGAAATGATGTGCAGAGGGTAATCAGAGGCGCTTCAAATTCCTTTCCGCCATGTTTTTATGATCACTTCACTGGGTTATGATTATAACTTCACATCGTCTGTCTGTTGCACGAAAGTCGCCGTCGTCGCCTACTCGTAATGTCAATACAGCGGCACAGTGTGGTGTCTTCAAATGATTTAATTACGTCACTGCACAGGAATCTGCAGCTACCTGGATCATATTTTATTTATTTTGGTGTCTGTATATATTGATGTGTCAGCCAGGTAAGAAAATATCTGAAATACTTTCACCAAACTCATTGCAAAAAATTTCCTGTGCGAGAAATTTGTTTTAGTTAAACAGGATCTTAAAGAACGGAAGAAATTGTCATAGGAGATGATTTATATAGGTACATAAAAGGAAGGTTTTGTGATAGCTGGGCTGTCCTTTGATGGCGTGTTTGAATCCAATTGATTTATAATATATAATTGATAACTTCAATCGGAAAAATGGTTTCCTATTCAAGATATCCTAGAAATTCTGAGTCTGTTTGTATCATATTAAAGTGAATTTTTCTTTAACGAATCTTCTATGAAGCAAATCTTTCCATTATGAAAAATCATCTTTAGATAAATCTTATTAGTTTGAAATCGATGCTTAGTAGAGCAAAACATTCTACATCGAATAATTGGAGACTTAGGCGAGGAAGGACAAACCATAGAGAAACGAATTGAGTGTATAAACTTTTAAGCTGCTTATGGAAGCAGTTGAATAGGTGAAAATTCATTGCCTCAATTTCTTAATTCTTAGTTGATGACAGGGCTACCAAGTCGTACAGAAGCAATACCCGCCTTCTAAAAAAAGTAGTTTTTGACTCAAATGGTAAAAAATAAAATTGTTTTTTGGGAAAAAATTGATGATATTTTTTTTATTTATGATCTGGGATGTATGAATTCATATACTGTTAAAAACTTAAATTTTTATATGGAAAACTTGATGATCTTTTTTTCTTTTTAATGGTCGTCAAATAAAAATTCAAAGTTCATTTCACAAAATTCGTCCAATTTCCCCTGATTTCGACATAAAAATTAAATTCCAAGCTTAACCGTGTTAATACCGGTCATTTGGTAACCCTGGTTGAAGATCTCCCGTTCACAACCTTCTGATTTGCGAAAAATAGCGGATCGAACTTTATTTTTAGAGACACACATCAACGTATATCGGAATTTTTTCCATCAATGGCTTGCTGCTTAATAAACATTATAAGAGATTGTGTATGACCTCCAAAGAACACTTCGCCAGGATACAGAGTTCACTGTCTGTTACTATTTTTAGCTATAACTTTGAAGTAATCCACCTTATAGTAATCGTCATACTATCGTCTATAGCAGTTACCCTATTAAAAAATTTTCGTCTTGATCGTACAAGGTTGGCTCTATTAGAGATCCGGTATGGACTTGGGCAATCAGATCTGGTCCGGAATGGTTTAGTACCGCATGCAGCCAGTATAAACGGACCGGGCAGACTTTGCATGGTATGTTTCTTACAGAATTGATGACATTTCGGGAATTTTCGAGCATTGAGGCGGGCTTTGGCAAGGCAGCCCTATTTGTTTATCTTCACCAAAATACATCACTACCTTTCCTGTACTTCTCATCCTGTAATCTTATACTCTTGACTTTTCTACGGCGGACTATTGGGCTTTAAGCGATCGCATAGTAACAAACAAACAACGTGCTTAAAGAAATGGTCATTAAGATTAGCGTTGCTTTTAGAAACTTTTCGAGACATGTTCAGTGGTGATGTAAACTGATATAAAAAGGATATCTCATAAAGAGACACGTGATTTTTAGTTTCAACGTGTTTATTAATGTGTGAGAATATTTCCGAGAAGATCCCAAAAAACATTAAACTTGGTGAAAGGTTGGAGCTTATGTGGTTCTCCAGTCCTTTTCTCCAATCTCCAGCGTTGGAGCTCCACTTTACATCCACTTGAGATCAATACCATTCTCCAAGAAAATGGACGTAAGTTCTCCAGTGGAGATTTAGCTGGATCTCCACTTGACTTCTGAGGCGATTCTCCAAGCGAACTCCAACACTTATTTTTGCTTTTTTATAATAAATCCTCATAACCTCAGAGAACTTTATATGTAACCGACGAGATTCGAACCCATGTCTCCAATGTTCAGAGATGAGCACATCGTAACCAACTGAGCTACTCTTAGTATTATATTGTTTTAACTAAAATTATATTACTACTGCGCATGTGACAACACGGAATGCACAGGTTCGAGCCCCGTCGGATGCAAGAAAATTTTTTTTTTTTAAATTAAATAGAATTCAAACTGATTTCCAGTTCAAGTCCAAGGTGTTGGAGTTGACTTGGATAAACAGGTTGGAGATCAAGTGCAGGTTGAATCATATTTCTCACACGTTGGAGAATAAACTTTCTCGTGCTTGTTGGGAGAGTGAATAAAGCATTTTTTTATAACTTCAAAAGTGTGTGTTTAATTGCTACAAAAGCCATCGGTCGAAGTTACATTAAAAAAAAACTTACACCAAAAAAAAAAAATGTATGGGAATTGATGGTAGAGAGCAACGTCTAACCTTTTCGGTAAATTAATTTTTGAGGTTGGAAGATGGTAACGCTTTTTAATTTTTGGGCAATTTTACCTATAGGGGCGTCTCGTACATAAATGGTGAATAGTACGAAGTAAAAATCCTACAATCTTTCTACACAAAGCAATCTGGCAATCGTACTAAATATCATAAGCCTTAGCTTTTAATATATTTTCAGGTTAATATTGGTAAAAATTTCTGAAACTTTGTGGAAAATATTTTTCTATAATGACACATTTTCCATTAAAGTTTTTCACATTTTTAATTACATACATATTTCCGATAGCAACACGCCTAAGAACGACACGCGCCAGCAGATCATTTTTCAATTACGAGGACGGCCAACAAACGAAACCAGCTGCCGCCTGCCTGCCAGTAAATATTTTGAGATGAGCAACAATTTCGCTGCCATACAACCCTTTCTTTTCAACAGTTGCAGCAATCCAAATATAAATTTAATTGAAAGCACCTCAAAATCCTCTTGAAATCCATTAAATATTTGTTAAAATCAATAAAAATTATTTCGAAAAAAAATGAACACTTCTTATGTGTTGCGAGTGAAGAGAAAAGAACAAAAAAAAAATCACTTCAACGCAAACAGCCGAGTGTGCAGCCATTTGTGGTACTTTAGAATCTTCATACGAATAAAATTTTTGATCGAACGGAACAATCTGGTTTGCACACACAGCTTGCGTTAAAGGATAACACGCGTCAGAAGCGCCAACCAACCCCGTATTTTTTTTTTTTTTTCATTAAAATGCCATTTTATTTATGATTTTGAAAATCAAGAGTGTGGAAATTGTGGTGTAGTATTTAAGTAGGTAGTGGCGAAAGATTCCTAGCCCAAAACAGCTGAGTACAACAAGGAATAGAATTGTTTGGTCTTCATTGAAGTTGCCTGACCGTGCATGTGCTATAAATATACACTTAGGCGGCCACTTGAGCTTCTTTTATGAATCCTTGTTTTTGTCAGCAGAGATCCTTTGGTGATCTTTTTTTTCCTAGCAAACCTTGTTGACCACATGATTGATAACGACGAATGTACCAAATTTAATGGGTTTCACATTTCATAACGTTTTACAACTCGTGGGTGTAACAACTGGCGTTTCTGTTTTTTTTTTTTTGTTTTGTTTTTGGTACCTTAACTGATTGTGAAATTTGAAATTGATTGTTCTGTCAATTGTCGCCTATTTGAAGTATCTTCTGTATTTACTGATGTTGTCTGTTGAAATATGATGCAGAAATAAATCCTTCGAGATTCCATATGTTGAAGCATCTACACCGAAAAAAAAACTTACTCCGTTTAAGGGAAAATGCCTAAATGTAAAGAAAAAATGTCCTTCAATACGAGCTAAAGCCATGGGTTCCTCAAAATAAGTAAGTTGGATTCCTTAGTACAAGTAAATGTTGCTGCTTTGAAATAAGGAATAGTTTACTCAATGTGAGGACAAGGTTATAAAACTGAGGAAAATTTTACTTTTTCTAAGGATGAAGGTATCCTTAAATGAAAGAAATTTACTTAAAATAAATTCGTTGATTTCAAAAAAAATTTGTTAATTTTCTATTTCCTTATTTGTTGGTTACTTATTGTCAGTCATTCTTATTTTAATTGTAATACGTTTTTAAAACTTCAAAGAAGAACTTACATTTTTTTTTACCTGTCACCCGATCAGAGAATTGAACCTGTGTTCTGCGCCATGCCACTGTTCAAAGATGCTCATCTTACCCAACTCAGCCACCGACAGCATTTTTAAGACATACTAAAATGATGTTGTTAAACTGCACATGTAACAACCATTGTCTGATCAGGATAGCTTCGGTTCAAATCCCGGCGACGACATAATTTTTTTTTTTTAATTTTATTATTTTTTTGTTTAAAAAACAAGTAGAGAGCTATAAATATATAGGCAAAAACAGAATACTTACGAGAAGAATAGATATTAATTTCAGTGAGTACAGCAGCGAGTGTTGCCACTCCTTTATTAAGGAAAATTTTCCTACTTTATAGTAAATTTTTTGAAGAAACTAACTAAAACTGAGTACGATTTTCCTTAAACAAAACATTCCATTAGATTGAGGAAGTTTTTACTCAAATGAGGAACAAGTTGTCCTCAAAAATTCTTCCCAAAGAAAAATTTACTATTTCAAAGGAAAGTTTTACTAAAACCACAAGCTCTATATTTGAGGAAGAGCGTTGACTTGCTTTAATGAAACATGAACTCATTTCAAAGGACTCAATTACTAAATGAGACGATATTTTCATCGATATGAGCAAAAATAACTTAGATTAAGGAAAATTTTTACACTAAATCGGAGGAAGGCAGTTCTTCAAATTTAGTACGGTCATTTTTTTCGGTGTACATACTGAAAGAAAGACTCAAATAGGATCGTGTTTAACTAATTTGCCACAAGCATTATTTCAGCTTTTCTTGAGAATCTCATAAATTACAAAATGAATATGAAAACTTTGGCAAAAAATATGCATATAAGTATTCCCGATATGATCATATGATCATGAAGTCATTTATGAACATAGAGTGAGAATGCATACCAAACTTAATTTTTATGAGTTATGCTTCTACAAAATTTGCATAAAGTGGTTTTCGGAAAGTGTTGCATTAACTCGTAGCACCACATACGTGACCCGCAAAAACTAGTAAAAAGGATTGTCAAAAAAAGCGAGAGGCGATTAAAACTATATCCAGTTAGTCCTATTTAGGTAGCCAAGTAGCGATCTGATGTCATTTTTGGTCAATTCGCTGAGGTTGTTGAAGAAGGATTGTCCTAGTTATCTGAGCCTGGTTCTTTCAAGGGCCGGACAGTTAAAGATCTGTTACAGAATATTCGACAGATTCTTTCTACTTTAATTCAGACAACTGCGGCAAAAAGGGTTGAATGGAAAACTGATAGTCCAGTGCCCAGTGCAAGTTGCGGTGATTCTTGCAATGTCATTTCGGATTTTGGATAGTAGGTCAGTGTTTTTTGAATTGTTATAGGATGTCCAAATTGCTCTGGATGTTTCGCATATTTTTAGGGTCCTCCAGTTCTTTGCTGCCTCGGAGAGAAAAAACGAGAAGACTTTTCTCTTGACTATACCGAGCGGATACGCATGCGCTCGCAAGCTTTAGTTTTATCAAGAGAGGAACCGCGTCTTGCTAGTTCGTCCGCCTTTTCATTACCATCCATGTTCCTGTGGGCTGGAATCCATATGAGAGTTACATCGATCTGACGCCCCAGCTTAGTTAGCTTCTTCCTGCATTGTTCTACTAATTTAGATTTTATCGTGTCCGAGTTCCGAGCCTTGACGGTGGCCTGGCTGTCATAGAAGATTGCTGGCTTTCGCATATTAGAATTGCCCACCAGTGATGGCATTTTCGGTACATTTGTACTTTTTTCGGTACATTTGCGTCCAGAAAAGTCGTCGTCAGTACATTTAACAAGTTTTCAGTACATTCAGTACATTTGCTGCATTTTTAGTATTTATGGCGAATTTTCAGGACATTTTCAGTTCATTTTCGGTACTTTTGGACAATTTATAATAAATACCTTTTTTTTATTTTTTTTAGTAAATGAAAATAATCGCAATGTGTTGATTTATAATAAGTACCATTTGTTTTCAATCTAAAAATTGTAGATATTGAAATATAATGTAAAATATGTCTCATTTTGCTAAGGCTTTTGAGATGGAAAAAGTGAGAACCTTTTTTTTTCTTTTAAGTAATTTTTGGAAAAATTCCGTATATTTTAGTAAAACTGGGTGTTCAAGACAAAAAAGTACATTTCAAGTCTCGATTCAGTACATTTTCACAAAACCCAAATGCCATCACTGTTGTTGTTGCCCACTAACCTACAGGCTTCTAAAATAGCAAAGACTTCTGCTAGAAAGACGCTGGCTGAGTTAGGTAAGCGAAAAGGTTGAGCAATTTATCTGTCTTTAGATACCCGCGTGGTTTTGATAGTACCCTCCTCCCATTGAGACCTCTCCGGAAACTTCACTTGAAAGTTTTTCTCGAAGTTGAGTGAGGAGGACGAAAGAAATACTGATTTTTTTTTTCCCACTTTCTTATCGGTGTAACGGGAAAATGAATTAAATTTAAAAAAAAATTATTTTAAAAAAGTCAAATTTTTTCATTTTTGACTCAAACTTCGAAAAGTGAAAAATTTGTAACCGTTAGCAACCCCAGAAGATTTTTTTATTTTTACTCTAGAATATTCTCAAGTGTGAAAATTTCCGGATTTTAAGCGGACCACAAGAATTACAGAATATGATTTTTTTAACAGGTCTAATGACCTCATAGACAGTTCCCATGAAGCCTACGAGTTTAGAGCAAAGTTCATATCACGCAGGTTGCTAACTGTTTCATGAACGGTCGAAATAATGATTATAAAGCTTAGAAAGGTGAAGTTTTAGCGGACATTTTTCATATAAAAAATTATATCGGGGAGAGAGGGAAACAAACCTTAATCCTTTAAGTCAAAAAAATTTATAATAAAACAAAACAGCACAAAAATGACTACGCGTAGCACCTAAATTACACCATAACAAACAGGTTTCCCAAGTTGAAAGGAAGGAATTATCTCCTTCTTCAAATATAATAATTTTTTCTTAAAATGCTACAAAATTAATCTTTTTTTTTTGGAAAAATGTTATGACCTTTTTTTCATAAGAGACCCTTCCAGTTATCTTGAAACGAATTAAACAAAATTGCTATTCTTTACCAAAGTCTGCATACGTAGTTAGTATACATAAATAAATAGTTTAAGTGTTATTAAAAATAAAAAGTATCAAAACAAAAGCCATAAGACATATTATAACAGCTAGTTTCAATAAATAAGAAACTTAACATCTAAATGTAAATGCAAAAAGTCACTACATACCCAGCCACAACATGGGGGTTGTTTAAATTCATAAAATCAGCATTAAATAACAGTAGGGTTTATTTATACTAAAATTCGTGTAGTTATCCATATGTACTATGTAACAGCTCATATGCCTTTTTTTTCCAGACTATTACAGCAACTAAGACCAAATACTACTTTGGTTAAGTATCGTCATCATCAGCAGTAACAACAACAACGACAACGACGACAAAACAGTAATCACTAAATAGCGACCATATGGCACAACAGCAAAAACTTCAAAGGCCAGATATTTACGCAAAAGAGGGCTTCTCTTTTAATGTTGCTGCGGCTGTATATCCTGTATCTGTAGCATTTGCTGCCATAGAAGTTGGTCAGTTTTTGCTCGCAGCACCGTTGTTGCGTTTGTTTTTATGTCGTTGCCGTTGTCCTCGTCGTCGTCGTCATCGTCTTGTTTTTGTAGAGCCAATAATTTATTCATATGCGATTACATGCTGTAATGCTGTTACCACAGACAATTTATGACTTTGGACTTTTCCGAATGTCTCAGTGTTTTTTTTCTTTCTTGTTTTGCATCCACAGCTGAGTTTGTTAAGAGTTGCTTAAATGCTTACTTTACTCGCACATTCGAGGGGTTGAAGTTAAAGTGTAGTAATAGTTTTACAATAATTATTTATGTCAAAAAAAAAAAATCTTTGCTCAGTTTGAGAAAAAGTTCATTGTCGGGTATGAAAAGTTCTTATAAAAAATTAAACGTTTTAAGAAAAATTTCTAGAGATAGCACTTACATATAAGTAAAGGTACTAGAATCTCAAACAAACCTAACCTTAAATGTTGATTAAAAATACAACAATTTAAGAATTGACCCAAAATAAATAACTAACCTTAAATGGTTGAGGTACATTGGTAGTAATGTTAATTCTCTGAAAAGATAATAATTCGCACATTCCATAAAATCACTATATGATGATACCTCCTATATTGTTTTCACGTTCGACTCCACCTCCTCCGGAGACGCGGTATTTCCTCTGTCATATACTCAGGTTGAAGATATAATGAATATTGTTGAAGTCAAGTGTCCGTACTAGCTAGTTCTATAATAAAAATCTTATATTGGAATTCATTTTCCAAGAAAATCTTTCGAAATCAATGCGTCAACCCAATGGGGGTCAATACGGTGAGCCCGAAACAACTCCGATGACATATGTCTCTAATAGCAGATGGCTCAGCACTACAACGAAAAAAAAACTTACTCCGTTTTAAGAAAAATGCCTAAATATAAGGAAAAAATGTCCTTCAATACGAGCCATCGGTTCCTCAAAATAAGTAAGTTGGATTCCTTAGTACAAGTAAATGTTGCTGCTTTGAAATAAGGAATAGTTTACTCAATGTGAGGACAAGGTTATAAAACTGAAAGAATATATCTACTTTGTTTGAGGAAAATTTTACTTTTTCTAAGGATGAAGGTATTCTTAAATGAAAGAAATTTACTTAAAAAAAAAATTGTTAATTTTCCTAATGTTTTTTTTCCCTCTATTTCCTCTATTTTCTTATTTGTTGGTACTTATTGTCAGTCATTCTTATTTTAATTGTAATACGTGTTTAAAACTTCAAAGGAAAACTTAATTTTTTTTTTACCTGTCACCCGATCAGAGAATTGAACCTGTGCTCTGCGCCATGCCACTGTTCAAAGATGCTCATCTTACCCAACTCAGCTACCGACATCATTTTTAAGACATACTAAAATGATGTCGTTAAACTGCGTAACAACCATTGTCTAATCAGGGAAGCTCATGGTTCAAACCCCAGCGACGACATAATTTTTTTTTTTAATTTTTCTATTTTTTAATTTAAAAGTATTTAAAAAACATTTTATTTTTGGTAAGCAACGAGATAGACAAAGACAAAAACAGAATATTTACGAAAAGAACAGATATTAATTTCAGCGAGTAAAGCAGCGAGTGTTGCCACTCATTTATTAAGGAAAATTCTCCTACGTTATAGTAAATTTTTTGAAGAAACTAACTAAAACTGAGTGCGATTTTCCTTAAACAAAACATTCCATTAGATTGAGGAAATTTTTACTCAAATGAGGAATAAGTTGTCCTCAAAAATTCTTCCCAAAGAAAAATTTACTATTTCAAAGGAAAGTTTTACTAAAACCACAAACTCTACATTTGAGGAAGAGCTTTGACTTGCTTTAATGAAACATGAACTCATTTCAAAGGTCTCAATTACTAAATGAATAAAAATAACTTAGATTAAGGAACATTTTTACACTAAATCGGAGGAAGGCAGTTCTGCAAATTTAATACGGTCTTTTTTTTTTGGTGTAGATCACCAGGCATCTGAACACAATTCAGCGACCTATTTAGAGACATCATCTCTTCTGCAGATTTCCAACGGTTCTCGTACTTTACAATCTCAACGTATTTGATAGGACACAGTTTCTGCAGCTTTATTTCTGGCCATCTGCTTTGAAATATTGAGACTTTGAAAGTGCGGCAGAGGACCTAGACTTTCTTTTTGTTATATCAAAGTTACTTTCGGGGATCGATATGAATAAGAGGTGATAACGAGTGCTGTGTCTTGAATTAGCGGAGTTGAAGAATTCGCCTCGCAGAAATTGTAAAAAGGCGAACGGGATGTAACCTTCTTCAGTACCCATATTTCTAGAAATAAGTTATAATACATTCCTGAATATTTTTCTTAAATGCAATACAACAAAGTGCTTTTATCAATATTTCACTTTGCCAATTTCAATTTTTCATTCCCACGTTTGAAAATTCCCACAAAACAATCTACATGATTTTAATAGCTTTGTATACAATTTCAATTGATATAAATAAAAAAAAATTAACTTTTCTAATCTACGCACCGCATAAAATTATCACAGCGACATCCATCCGTTCCCCTCATCAAGGCAATCATACAAGTGCACCGCATGCGGCGCGGCACCGTGTGCACCAAGACACCCTTTCGATGACTCGCGAACAACATAATTTTAATGCATTAAAAAAAAACTGACAACCGTAGGAAATATTAGCCACAAAATGACACACACTACTCGTACTAACACTATATGCCACGCCCTCTACGTTTGTAGAAACGAAAACACCGCAGGTCATCAACGCTGCCATTGCTGTGGCGTAAAAAACGATTTCCTTAAATCAAACCGAAAAATGTGAGTGAGAAATAAAAAGTGTTGAGTTGGTGGTTTCCTGGATTCACATGCCATGAAGCAAAGTCAAAGGATAAACAGAGTCGACACTTAAAAAAATTGACAACAACACTGAGTTGGACACGTGTCGCCGAGCGTCCAAGTGGCGCAATAATGAAAACATTGAATTATTGAAAGAAAGCAAACGGCGGGGATAATAAAGCCTGAATTGAAGCGAACTGAATCGAGCAGCTGAACGGTAGCAGTAACTGTGGCAGTAGTCACGTGTTCAACGCCAATATGTGCGGTAGTCACGTGGCCTAAAACAATTGCAACAATTTGGATAGCTTCCTTAAATGTTTGGCACGTTTTAATGTTGTTGACTGTTTTGCAGCTTTTGTTGCTGCTGCTAATGCCACTGCTACTGCGACTACAGGATGCACAATCAAGCATAAGCGCGGTCATAATTTCTTGTTTGCATTTTAGAAAAATAACGAGGCACAGTGGTACCAAGAGACCAAGAGATCATTTTAGACTTTTATTCAGTTAGATAAAATATTATTTACAGTTATTTATCAATTTTATTTATTCCTATAAAATACCGTCATTATAACTTTTATTTTTACGATAAAAAATTAACGTTATTTTGAAATTCTAAGTCTTAGATCAAATATAATCATTACTACGGACTTTCACGAATTTGTCGATTAATTAAGATTCAAAATAGACCCGTTTTATGTATTTATTTGAATCAAAAATAACAATAATTTTTTGTTTAATATTTTATTATAATTAATTTTCGATTAAAAATTCTCTTTATTTTGAAGTTTTCTTTTTTAGATCACAAATAGCCGTCATTATTGATCCCTACCTTTTTTCGGTTAAGTATACTGTTCTCAGGTTCGTTTTCCTCTAATCGATGAGTAACGGTAGAAAACTATATATAATATATATATATACCCATTTTTTGTTTAAATCATTGTGGAAGTGTAGAAAACTAATTTTAAATATTGCTAGCGGAGTTTCTGGCATTATTTTTCCTCCAGTTAACGAAATTTTTCTTGGTCGTTTCGATTGAAGAATGTCGAAAATCAATTTCCGACATCACCAAATGTCACAAGGATGTCTTTTTCGATATAGATGATGGGATTAATGTCATCGAAATGAATCAGGTCACTAAAAATTGTGCCACATAAAAGCTACACATTTAGAGTTACGACCTACTGCATGAAATGGCAGGCTTCTTCTTGACTATATTGATCTAAAAGTCTATTAGTTTTGCCATATTGGTTAAGCCACCTGCTTCCATCGTAGTAGAAAATGAAACAAAACTCATCATCGAAATGCGAAGCGATAGCAGAAACCTCAAGCACGTTATGGAATGACATGACATCGGTACTAACTCTGATGCGGTGACTTAAGCCATATGATACAAGATACATTGTTTCAGTATTGAACATGACAATACTTATTCATCTTTTTACCGGCCTGAAAAACCAGATAGACCATTTTTATTTCAAGAGACTTTAGAAGAATAGCCTTCACGAGGTTCAAGTCAGTAGAAGCACCGATATCAGCTTTGATCACCATCTTTTTTGTGGCTTCTATGCGATACTGGAACGACCCACAACCAAAGCCAAACAAGACCTTTGCGATACTCATAAAATACGATTAATACGTAAGATGAAAGGCACGATCGGACGGAATCAGATATGAACTTATTAACCCTTGCCGATGACCAATTAATTCATTGCAGACAAACTTTGCGGAAACCATCATCCCTCCATTTCCACCCGTTAAAATGACAAAGTAGTGGGCCATTGCGAAATTTGGACAGCATCCCCGTTGTTCACCACTGAGCTTATGTATTCTCTCTATGTCCAAATTTCGGAAGAAGACCGAATATTTGAAGTATCACTCAAAGGCGACATCTGAAAAGATGCCTTATGGCTATGCCAGAGCTACGGGGTATCATGTTACAGTCAATCCCATCGAAGGTCCCGATAAAAATATTCATCATCAGAGAAAGAGAGAAACTGGAGTCGCTTCTCCGGAAACATCTGGCCGAGCTTCCACCTGAATAGATCGTGTAGTGATCATTTGTATTATCATGGAGCAGATTTACGAGTATCAGGCTTCATCGACTACTTTTGATACTTTTGAGATTCATTTACCAAACAAGATGTCGTTCCCAAAATCAATTACCTCTTCAAGGCTTTAAACACAGATTTCAGATGAAGTCACCGTATCAGGTGTGTACCAAGATTGTCTGCGGTCATCAATTTTCTTTTGATAGTGTCCTCAGCAAAGCTTTTGACTTCACTAATTATGGAATTCAGGACCTTTAGCAAGCATATAGAAAACCTCGCTTTGTGAAAACTAATAGATTTTTATCGGGCGTCTATAGTGATGATCCTCAATATATTTCCTAGCTGTTTATAAAAATTGGCGTTTTTTTAGTGCTTAAGGTCCATTAATTACGTGAGTTAAAATAGGCGGGAGGGAGTCCATCAAAATCTCACCAAAGGGGGGGAGGGGGTCAAGGAAAACCTCACGTCAACTTTTTAGTGCATAGAATTTACATTAAAAATTATAATTTAAATCTCACGGGAGAGTGGGGAGGGGTCCCGCCAGATCTCACCAACGTGAGAGGGGGAGGGTCCGAATTTTCAAAAAAACACCTCACGTAATTAATAGACGTCCCCTAATGGGTGTGAAGACGTTTCGGATGTTCTTTAGAATTACTTATCGCTTCCCTCCTAACGATTGGTGTGTAACGGAGTAATAGTTTGGAGCACTAAAATCTAAATTTTTAAAAATGCAAATGAAATCATTCCTCGTTTTCGATATTTCAGTGAGATTTTCTCATTCAGTCCCACTTGCTTTTAAAAGATGGTATGCAGGATTTTCTACAACAAATATGTATATTATGTGGTTTGAAATGGAGACCTTTTCTTCCAGAAAACTGCCTTATATTTTCTGAAACACCAGGACTAAATCGCATACCTTGATGGTAACAGGTTCACTGATTTCATATTTTCAGTATTTCTCTCCTACTACTTATTCAATAAATATTCAAGGCATTATCTTTAAAATTATATTGTGAACAAGATAATGCTTTTGATCTAAGACCTCCTCATAATCACTTATGGTTTTATAAAAAAAATTATTTTTTTTTTTCTAATTAATTGCTAAACTTACCCACCGTGCAACGTGTCTAAATAATGAACATTAGCAATCAATGGATCGACTCGTACGGTTAACCGTCCAGTCGAGTGTTGCGCAGGAAGGCAGTTCATACGGTTCATCACAGTCGTCTGATATGATGATTTTCTCTCGGGAACGCAATAACGGAACGGAAAGAATGACAGAAATAGTTTTTTTTTCTTTTTTTCTTGGTGTACAAAAACTGTTGGCCCAACTAATAAATAGCGAATTGATGGCGTGGAGAGGGAAGAGCTGCAGCTGCCGTACATACGTTGGCACAAATTGTTGGGATAAACAACAATTGTGCCAACACGTGGCAAGGAATCGCCTTGGCATCTAGATTGTGGATTATGGAAGAAACAAGTGCAAATCCTTAAGACATAAAAATGTAATATTTCTGGTAAACTCTGATGAGAAACAACAACCGAACTTAGAGGGCGGGAATCTGCACGTTTTCTAGAGCAACAATCGTTGGTCCTGCGGCTGTATATCAATTTGACATTGCAAAACCAAATGACAGTCGGTTATTTATCAACAAAATGTATAATCGCATTTAGAGTTTAGATACGAGTACTATGCGTTCGTCCTTATTGTGGTGGGGGAGTGCTTGGGTCGACTCCTTTGGGCGTCTCTCTTTCAATTCAGTTGGCTGTTGTTATTTCATATTAACGAGTATACATAAGTGCGTATTTGTTTCAAATTCGTAATTATCATTATTTCACTATTTATTAGCATTAACCCTTAGGTGCATAAGTGACCTACATACATAGCCATTATTATTGTAATGTGCAGTATGACTGTTTATATCTCAAGAGCTCAAATCTTAAGGAAGTTGCAAATGATTTCGTTGATGATTGGCACGTGTTGTCAATGCAATTTTAATTGTTGTCTTGCGTTCATTTTAATCGATGTTACATATCGATTGTATTAATCGCTGTAATTCGTTTGCAATTAAATGCTTATGCGATTGGAATCAGGATGTCATTGTTGATTGGGGTATGGACTTAGTTATTGAAAACGGCAATGAGAAATTTGAAGGTTGATGTTGTTGGAGTAGCGAAATATATAGCAAACGCAGCGAGGATTTATGGTTTTTTAAAAATTCAAAACTAAAATTTATTTATGTGATTTGCGTTCAGCACTGACAACCTCGCGGGGGTGTACGTAAGACTTTCTCCAATAAAATCATTCTGTCTTTACATTAGTCTCCTATTAATGTCTGCTAATGAATCACGGCAAGTTGTAACCGGACTAAATGAAGGTGGGAAGTTTGTACGTTAATTAGTCAATTCACATTCAATGTGAATGCCTGTGAAGCTCACTCACATGCAGTCAGCATTCATGAAGCAGTGAATGGCTTGATCCACTTAAGTTGAACTGTGTCAAGAAAAAAAATTTTTTTTTGCTCCAATCGATAATGAAAGTTCGAAAATGGCCTTTGGAGGCTCGGGACCCTGGAAAGAACAGTTTTCGACGTTTTTTTAATGGGGGTACCATGGCCCAGGGACACATTTTTGGGTCAGAAACGGTTCTTTCCAGGATCCCGAGCCTTCCTTAGTACCGTCCAAAAATATTTTTGAGCTATCTTTCGTTTGAAAAAACTAATTTTTTTCAATAAATGGGTCAAAAACGGTTCTTTCCAGGATCCGGAGGTACTCCAAGTGATGTTCAAAATCCATTTTCCACCTTTCCCCTTCGATTGGAGCAAAAAAAAAAAATTTCTGAAAATGGGCCAAATTTTAACATTCCCTATCAATTGAAGCAAAAAAAAAAAAATTCCAAAAATGGGTAGAGGAGGGTCCTTCCAGAGTCCGGAGCCACCCTAAGTGATGTCCAAAGTCCTTTTCGATCTTTTCCCATATTTTAAAAAACATCCACAAATTTTTTTATACAATCGCGTTTCATGAGTAGCTCACGCAACACTCATATATTCATACGAAAGGAAACAAAATGAAACGGCATTCACTAGAAGTGATTGTGAATCACACTCGCATTCACAGACTTCGCCATGAGACTGAATAACATTCAGTTTCACAAAATTTTCTGTGAGCGTGAATCTATGTGAATCAGCTGAAAGTTTCAACAGATTCATGAATGCCAAAATGATGAAGTTCTCTGGTTCCCATGTTGGAGTCCCTCCAGGTCTTTAGATATCTGTACAATTTTTTGCCAGAGTTTTAACAGCCGCCCAAAACGAAATTTTTTATAAGATATTAATTCAAAACCATTGCAAAAATACTCACTCGTTATATATACATAAGTTCATATATGATGTTCACTCAAATATGAACTTAGTTTATCAAAACAAAAGCGAACTAGTGTGTTGAACAAGGGAAGCATTGACGTCGCTACTAAACAAAAACCAACGAGTAAAATTGTAAACTTTATTCAAAAGCCTTAAAGGCTAACCATATGCGAATAATTCAGTTAAAAAAAATAAAGGAAATGAAGATAAACTATTTCACCGCTCTAATTGCTACAGTTGCAGCGTGTGCGCTTCTTATCAAAAGCGTTACAAATAACATGACAATAATTCAAACACTTTACGAGCATTGCGAGGCCGGCAATTAACGCGTAATTTAGCTGATCAAGTGGCATGATGAGGCAAAGGTGGGCAACCTGTAATAAATTCACAAATTTATGACGAATTATGAATGAATTAAATTAAGATAAAACGGGCTTGCGACCATAAAACAAGTGCAAATTAGCCAAAGCAGAAGCCAACTTATCAGTAGTGGCCCGAAAGGTGGAGGTGCCGCCAATGTAAAAGCGTAGGTACAACAAAGTAAACTGAATAATAAAATGCAGAGTTCATGAGCGATTTTCATGCATAAATGGTGTATGCAAGCGTCTGATGAGACTTTTGGGAAAATAAATTACTACAATATCTACAAGAAATTATTTTAAGAAGTTAAGAACATTTAACCATTATGAAGTTTATCATTTAATTTAAATCTCTTAACCTTTATCCTGTATACATGGGTCAAAATTGCCCAACGACGTATTTCAACTAAAATACTACCGGCCCTGTACCATGTACAAGTATAAGCTTTTATGACTTTTATTCTTTTGACTATATAAACAAAAACTTAAAAGAAAATAGTCTCTAGCATGTTTAGTTTAACGTGTATAAAAAAAGTTACGTTCACAGTCAACATGGGTCAAAATTGCCCAATACAATTTTTCTACGTCATATAGAGTCACAACACACTTGACACTGCATGTAAAGTTCCGTTTATCGAAATTTTACTTTTACCGTTGTTTGGGAATTCTTTGTAAGATTGGTCACACTGTTTACCGCTACATGCAAAAGGGGGATTTCCCGTTTTTAGAAATCTGGTTTACTTATATTGTCATTTGTATTGACTCCAGGCATACTGCACACATAATTGGTCAAAATTGGCCGGCCTATTGTATTCTATTAGCAGGGGAATATCATAGACGTGAAAAGGTTTGGAGAGCTTCGGAGATGATAAGAAATGTAAGCCCATCTTCAGATGTTATGAGCCCCCGCAGATTTGAGAATATATCACGAGCTCTGCGCTTCGTATGACAAGTGATAGAAACGAACGACGAGCTCGTGATAAATTAGTACCAATCAGAGATGTTTGGGATAAATGGGAATGCAACCTCAGAAAAATGCAAAGCCCAGCTGAGAATGATACTATTGATGAGCAAATATCAGCATATCGAGGTCGATGCCTATTCAAGCAGTGTATTTAAAACCTGGGAAGTATGGAATGAAAATTTGAATTCTTTGTGACTCAAAAAGTAGTTATGCTTGGCTGCTACTTATAGGATTATATGGTAGATCTTAAGTAATTCCTTACTCTCTTTAGCGCTGAAAATGATCGTTCTGCTGAACAGTTTGACGCTGGTGTACACAAAAGCCTTTTCCTAATAAATATTTGTACAGCTTTAGTGATGATAGCCCAATAACTTCGTCATTGGATGATAAATGAGCTCGCAGGTGCAGACACTTGTTTTCCAAAGTCATATTCAATTCCTCTGGATAAAAAGCTGTCAGGTTTGTGGATTCTTCACTGATGTGCTTAGATTTCAAGCGATTTAGTTTCGTAAGAAAGTCAAACTTTTAACTTAACTCTTTATAAACAGGTCCGCTTCTCTGTAGTTCTACAATAAGCCTGTCTATAATGACATTATAAATGATAACTCTGAATCTGCCCTTGCCAGAAGTTTCAGTCTCGTTTTCCTTGACTTTGTCGAACTGGACTTTACGCTTATGTTTCCTTTTCATGTCATATGCATAGTTATCTTCACCTGATTTTTCAACAGCTTCTGACTCATAAAGATCAAAGGTACTGGGTTCTCTTAAGCTTCTATATACGTTACCAAAGATTGATGCAGTTCAGCGATAGTACCTAGGTAAATGTTGATAGATTGAGAGACTTGTTCACTTTATGAACCTTTCCAATATGTCATTCCAGAGAATTGTCAAAAAGCTAGTTTCCATCTCATCCAAACAAGAACATAGACTTCAGTAAGCGAAAGCTCGAGCAGACGATCTTGTCTGAGAAAGCAGGGACCGTAAATAATCGTAATTTTCTATAATTAAAGTCAAAAAAATCACAATGAAGGAAAAGTCGATATGTGAGTCTGAGTATACAGATGAATTTCTTTTGACGAGAAGCCTATATATAAGACATGATTTTTAATAATGCTATTTTTATTTTTTCGATCAAAAATAATTGTTATATCGGATTTCTATTTTATTCGATCGAAAATAATCGTTATTTTGGATTTTTATTTTTTCTAACAAAAATAATCGCTATTTTTGATTTAAATTTTTTTCGATCAAAAATAATCCTTATTTTGGATTTTTATTTTTTCGATCATAAATAATCATTATTTTTAATTTCTATTTTGGATTTTTATTTTTTCTATCAAAAATAATCGCTACTTTTGATTTCAATTTTTTTCGATCAAAAATAATCGTTATTTTGGATTTTTATTTTTTCGATCAAAAATAATCGTTATTTTAATTTCTATTTTTTTCGATCAAAACTAATCGTTATTTTGAATTTTTATTTTTTCGATCAAAACTAATAGTTATTTTAGATTTTTATTTTATCGATCAAAAATAATCGTTATTTCTAATTTCTATTTTTTTCGATCAATCACAAATGCTCTTTGTGTTTGTGTGATGGCATTTGGGTTTTGTGAAAATGTACTGAATCGAGACTTGAAATGTACTTTTTGACTTAAACACCTGATTTTTTTTGATCGAAAAAAATTTAAATCCAGAATAACGATTATTTTTGATCGAAAAAAATAGAAATTAAAAATAACGATTATTTTTGATCGAAAAAATAAAAATTCAAAATAACGAATATTTTTGATCGAAAAAATATAAATTAAAAAAAAACGATTATTTTTGATCGAAAAATTATAAATTCAAAATAATGATTATTTTTGATCGAAAAAATAAAAATCTAAAATAACGATTATTTATGATCGAAACAAATAGAAATCTAAAATAACGATTATTTTGATCGAAAAAAATTTAAATCCAGAATAACGATTATGCAGTGATTTCTATCGTAAAATTCATAATTGTTACGGTCCCTGTGAGAAAGACTCTTAAAGACTGTTGAATTGGGTTTCAGTTTCGATAGAAAAATTTCTAATCTGTGTGTTGATGCCGAAAAAAGATTGTACAATGATTGCAAAATTGACTGCGACAGGGGTCACTAGGCTGGTTGGGCCCCTATGCCTAGGCGGTGTGATCAGGATCTAAAAGGTGAAAACATTGTATGGAATTCCGGATCAGGTATGGAAAAGACTAGCCACTCTATAGTCCTACCAGTCCTGACCAATTTTGCCAAATCATTAACGAATCCGGCTAGCCTCATATATCCGTTTTATGGAAAGCACTATAAAAACTTATACAGCCCTGATCAGCTTAGCCAAATAGAGAACAATTCGGGCTCATCAGATCAGGTAAAAGTGTGGTTCAAACTATTTTCGTCTTAAAGAGGTAAACCCTGTAAAAACCCATAAGTCCCTGGTCATCTTATCTTATATTAGGATCTATGGATTTTTTTCTCTAACATGCATCAAGTAACATTAATCTGATAAATTATTCTATGGAACTCTATTTAGTTTAAACAAAAAAAAATCTAGTCGTAATTATGAAACAAACTAACAACTGATAAAACAGTCTCATTAAGGTTTTTTTTCAGTTTGGCGAGTTACTCAGCTTTGCAAAGTCTTTTGTAGAATGTCACGCTTCGTTCTTTTTCAGTAAGTCATCTAAAAATCAACACAAAGTAGTGGCGAAGAGCAAATTTAGGCCAGGACCCCATATAACGATTTTGTGGTTCAAGCTTAGATTAGTTTGATATTTGAACTAAGGCACACGAAGCAAGAAAATATAACTTCTCTGCAAGTGGAGCTTTAAAATGAACAAAACTTACAATTATTTTTTTAATATGGTGTTTATAGAGGTGATTTAAAGACTGAGGAAACCAAAATTTAAGAAAACTATTTGTTTTACAAAAACTTTTCAGAAAAAAATTAATGATTTGCAACTCACACGCAATGTTCAAAGTAAAATGAAAAGAAACCGCTTTCACGAAATATGTCGTCTTATTGTCACAGGACTAAAGAAAGGAAGGACTAAAAGAAAAACTAACAAAGGCATAAGAATAGTGAAAAATGCCAACATTTATAAAAGAAATTCATGGATACCATTGTGACGATGACGACGGCACCCATTTTGTGCCAAAAAGGATACAAATGCAAAAAAAAAGTGGAAAATAATAAACAAAACAACAACAACAACAATCAAAAAATGGGAAACACAAAGAAAAAATACTGCAACAGAAAATGGCGCACGAAACACTAAAGTCAGCCATATAGTTCGCTCCTTCGTTCATCTTGTAAAAACAGCGACAGGAAATCATAAAAAGCGCTCAAGCGTCCTTTGGGAACACAATAGCAATAGCAACAAAAACAACAATAACAACAAAAACAAAGGAAAATGCCCCAATCCCAAGAAAATCTCACTGGCACAGTCCACATGGGTACATAAACAACATGGAGCATAACATGGCGACAGCCCATTGCCATTCGCCTCAAGTGTGGAAGTGTGAATTGGATATGAACTTCGGTGTGTGCGTTTATGCGAATACAAAGCAAAGCTGTTGCTGCGCTATGTTAGATGATGATGCACCACCCCACCCATACTCCAACTCCTGTAATGCTTGATATTTTTGTAGCACCTTGAAAAATGTTTGAAGTTTGGCGCAGATTCGGTGCTGACGCTTTTGTTGTTACGGCATTTCTTGTGCAAATCCTTAGCATTCATATTTGTATTTCTAACTTGCGGTACTGTGGTGTAGAAAGACAAAAACTTTAACAAAAAAATTTATATTCAAAAATAGATTCCTTGCTCTATGGAATATGAGTGCAGTATTAACATAGAAATGTGCCAATTCTAATCCAATAACGGAAAGCCATACTGTGACACTACTCGACCAACTTTGGCCTATTTGAGAACATATCATGATTTTATTTCTTATATTACTTTTTTACACTTTTTTGCAAATTCATCCCATTGTGCCCGTTGCAAAGCAGTAGATTTACTTCAAAGTTGTCAAAGGCAAATCTCTTTGTATAGTTGTTGTTGGTTTGTTATTTCGTTATCCCCAGCAGCAGAGGGATATTCAAACAGCATAAAGGCGAACGGTTTCATGGCTTTGCAACGCTTGGTTGCGATTTCAGTTTACGATATTTTTCTTGTTCTTCGTACCTTAACTTTGGCTCAACTCCTATCAACGCCTCTCCTACCACTTCCATTTAAACATTGCGTGACTCTTCACAATGAATAGAGCGAAAAAAACTAAAAGAAAAAAGAAAATCCTAAAATTACTTAAAAGAAATGAAATCACTACCATAAAAAATGTGAATGACTTCTCAGACGCAGGATTTACACTTGGCATGGGGTATTAAGGACTGTTGTGGAAGAAATATTTAACACTTCCTTAAGGAATGTGAAAATTAAGTAAAAATTAAGTCGAACTTAAACAGATCAAAAGTTATTACATACTATTGATAATTCCAATATAATTAGGCGTAATTTTTTGAAAAAATGCTGCGGAATCATATAGTTAAAAACCTTCAGCGCCAAACCCACTCAACTCATCCAAATTTGCAAGGAATATTGGTGTTAATTTCAGAAATTTATGAATTATGGCTATGAAAAAACTAAACGTCAACATGGCATCATCAATCCCATACAAGGTATTGGCTTAAATTCTTCTTACCAGAATCTGTATAAAATTGGAGCCACTCTTATTTTTTAATGAAAAAGTTTTTAGGAAACTTTTACTTTTATTTCCATAAAATAAAAGTTAAAAGTAAACTTTTACCTTAAAAAAAATTTTTTTTAAAGTTTATTACAAGCTCTGCTTAAAAGTATATCCTTTAAAATTATATAAAATTTGGTTCGCAATTTTTCGCCGTTTCTAGTAGAAAGCCAAAAAGCTTCTATTAAAATTTAACTTAAAGTTAAAAACCTATTTGTATGAAGCCTTAAGGCTCTTAGTCCAGTAGTCCTTCAGTGGGTATTGGGCATTTGGGCATTGTGAAATTGTAGGATGTGAAAAGGCAGATTTACTAGCAAGGCAAGGCGCTCAGTCAAATTCACAACTCTTGAAATTCTCTATACATTTTCAGCACTACTACCTACTAAAAGACAGAGAACTATTCTTAGAAGCTGAAAAGAGGTGGGCTTGCACTTCCACTAGCAATATTACCAAAATCTTTGGCTCCGTTTCCATAAAAGGGACACAAGATAGCTATTATCCTAACTCGGAGTGAATACAGGCTATTGACCAGGGTTGTGACCGGCCACTGCCTTATTGGGCATCACGCTTTTAGGTTGGGCATCGTATCCAACGACTGCTGTAGAAATTGCAATGAACCCGAGGAAGAGGAAACCATGGAACATCTTTTGTGCTCTTGCCTTGCATTAGCAAGCAATAGACTAAAATATTTCGGGCAGCCATTCTTTATATCCCTGAATAAACTAAATAAAGTCCACCTGAGTGAAATCAAAAAATTCGCTGTTACAACAGGCACCTTCATGTTGAACGTGCACCACAATGAAAGGACCAGAATTTACTAATAAGACTGTAGCAGAGAGTTTGTGATAACACTATGGACCCCTGTGGTCTATGTGAGGCTATGGTCGCCACCAAAAACCTAACATAACCTTTAAGGCCCTTAGAAAAATTATTTAAAATGCTCATGCCTGTTCTGCTCAACACTGGCTTAAAAAACACAGTTTTTGGTCAGACCCGGTAAAAAAGCCTCATTTTGAATGTTACCCCTAAATATCAGGAGTTTGAGTTATTCTTCCTATAAAATGCGCAAAATGCTATTGTGTTTTGAAAATATAGGATATCGGTACATAGGGTGAAGAAGGGTGTAGTAAGCCGAGAGGGGGGCGGGGGCGGAAAATGGTCTTTGGATTTTAGCAGATTGTATTAATATTGTGACCCTTGTTTTTTTTAATAAATGGAGTTAGTTAAGTGATTGGAACATGCAGAACTCCTTGATGCTGTGTAATTTTTACTTAATAAAAATTTATTGAAAATTTTGTTAGTTAGGGGGGTGGCAAATGCCTCTTCTCCCCTGGCTCCGAATGTAAACGGTACGCTTCTGTGTCCGATGGGAAGGTTTATTACTTTGTTTGATTATAAAAATGTTGGTTAAGCGAAATAGCTTGGATAATGTTAAGTTGGCAATTGTATATGAAATAAAATTTCAGATAAATGTCAACCTCTGCTAGCCTCGCCTTTTGACACATTTTACCCGGTATTTCATTAAGTTCATCACGAATATTTTGTATGAGATGTTCCAGGGTGTCTGGTTAGTTTGCTAAGACCTGGTTTTTTAGATAACCCTACAAAAAAGTCCGATGCTTGTTGAGGTCTCACAGTAATTTCATTGTTATTTTAGCTGTATGCGATGTGGCACCGTCTTATTGAAATCATATGTTAATCAAACCCTAAGGATGCACTTCTGGCTTCGAAAAGTTTCGACAACGATATTACCATATTGTACACCAGACTGTTACTTTAAATGGATGTAAAGTTTACTCATGAATAATATGCGGGTTTTCTACTATGCAAAACCGACTATTCTGTTTATTCACATATCCATTCAAATGAAAATGCGTCAATTAAGAACTTAAAGATTTGTCGAATATCTTCATTATTCCTTTCAACAAATCACTCAGTCTTGCAGATGGGATCTCCTTGAGGTCACATTTCGTAGCTATAGTCCTGTCTAGCACCTTCCTCAATCCGACGCTGGCTGTAGGACCCCGCTTATTCGTCAAACAAGCAGATCCAATTTGTAGCTGAAAACAAATCCAATATTTCTCTTGAGTTCTCTTCTGAAGATGACGTAATTAGTAGTAGTAGTAGTAGTAGTTTAACTGACTTAAATCAAGTAAACACTTCCTCATTAGCGCCATGAAGTTCTGAAATTCATTATATGTAAGAAGCAATTTCAAAATGACTATTTCTTATAACATTGTCCTTTGCTTGCGCTTTATGTAACTCACATGTGCAGGGCCGTATTAAGGCTATATGCCGCCCGTACGCCAAGAAAATTTTGCCGCCCCCAAAGTTAAAAAAAAAATTATAAGTAAATTTTTAGTAGTACAAACGCCTGACAACAAAAGCAACCTTAGGAATTTATTAGTTATATGCCATTCAAGCAGTGGCGTCAATTTGGTAGGGCTGGGGAGGGCATTGGCCCCCCCCAAGGTTTTTGTGAAGTGACGCTCCTGCATTCAATTGAACCCCAAGTAACTTTAAGTAACCCCAGTAACCTCAGTAACCTTAAGCTATTTTTTTAAACTTTGAAACTGCAAACGAAAGTAACCAAATCGACCCAACTGGTACAATTTTTCAGAGTGAACCGTCGCTTTCAACTTTGAATAAGCAAATTGGATGTTGAAAAATCAATAAAAACTGCACCAGCTAGGTCGATACGGTTGAAGGTAAAAAATCGTCAGTTTGGCGATAAATCGCGGCGACAAGCAACGCTGTATTTTTACACCTTATCATAAATAAAACGTATATTCTGATCAATTTACGAAATGCATACACAATTTATTAAAAAAAAAAGGAGAGAATATTCATTTTTTTATAATCAGTTCGCACGTTTTGCAAATTCAAATTTGAATGTCCAGAATTTTTGTGCCAACCGATGGCTGATGTGCACTGCCGCCAATTATCAAACCAAAACACAAAATTTTCGCGGGTTACCGCTCTACAGATTCGCGATATGCAATTGTCTGCTAACTTTGTGACAGGAGTTGCATATACGCTTCACAAGCGATCGAAAGTTTTATCAACCTGAGAACTGAAACTTTTTTATCGGGACCTGAGCTTTTATCTGTTGCATCTGTTTTTATCCATTGCTTCTGCATTATGAACCATCTAAAAATTCTAAAGATTATATTCATATAGACTTTTATTTTTTTCTACCACTTCATATGTACTTGGTGTTAATTTTTGGATTTAAAAAAAAAAAAAAAAACTTTTTTCAAAATTTTGCCGTCCCCGTGGCGTATGCGGTAATACGGCCCTGCACATATGAGTTGCTGGAGCCAAAGTTCTTTCTGTTTTTACCATTTGATTCAATTATGCTTATCTTGTATTTTCGATCTAAAAATTGAAAACTGTGGCATATCGATCAACAATATTGAATTATGTATAAAATGCAACGTTCTATGCAGATGTAAGCTGTTCAAAATATTCTCACGCATTGCTGACTTCCGCTGGAAGTTCTCTGCTTTAACAAGAAGGCTTTCTATTTATCGTAGTGAAAATTGAAATAGAGGATTTATTTTTTTTCTATCTAAAACCATTAGTTTATGAAATCTTTAAAAATAATCTAGAAACTTTTTTCTTCAGTAACATTTAATAAACTTGTAACTTTATAGATTGTTTTTGTGCTCGCACTCGCGGCATTAGTCAGCTAAAATGTTAAGAGGCTGAAAAAAAGTGCAGGAAAAAAAATATAGAGAGCGCCGACTAAAAGTGGAGCCACTTAAGTTTTTATACGACTCTCAAGTGCATAATTTATATGAGCACACACAAGCACACTCAGAAAACAAATGTTGTTGGATGTTTCATTCTTTATTTTTAAATGCATTTCAAAGATTTTTTTTAAGAAGATGCCGACACAATGATTTTTCATAAAACAAAAAGCGACAAGGAAAAATTGTTGCATCTGGATGTACAAATTTCTTTTTTTTTTTGAGCAAACCTAGCGTGGGTAATTTTTTTTTTTTTTTTTGAACAACTGTCAACTTGAATAGACTAATGTGCAAGAGATTTTTACTTTTTAAGGTCGAAATTTCATGTACAAAATTTGGCAAATATAGTTTGACATTTTAAAATTTTATGTGTGGGATAACTGTACAGTGGGATAATATTTTATGATATGTCTTGGATACAAAATATATTAAAAATAATTTTTTTTTTTTTGTTTCTCATAAATTTAAAAAAAATCGTCGCGCAACGAAATTATGATGAAATGATTTATGTAGTAGTAGTAAGTAGTAAAAAACTATACGCGTAGTAAATTAGCAAAGTTGGAAATCTCAAATTCGTACTCCCATCATTTTGACTTGCAAAGCCCCATATTCATTAAGTCCATGTGTGGCTTTTAGCATTACACGCAATAACAATCAATGCTTATGACTTTCAATTTTTATTGACAGTCGCCGCCATAACCAAAAATAATTTAAATAAATCACACGTATTCGTACAAATTACAAACATCAAACTAATGGATCGCAGCAACCGAACACGCGCCTACCACATAACTTTACTCACAACAATCCGTAAAACTGAAATGATCTGAATCCGTAGCTGTTTTACTGTGAAGGAAAGTCAACCTCCATAGATATCAAACAGATTTTACATTCGCTGTTATTGGGCATCAACCCCCAATATAATACGCGTCACTTCCCTTGCCAGATTTGATCTGATCCGCTCAGTGATCAAATCAGCTAATGGATCGTTGTTGCTTTTCTTTTACCTTTTTGGTGTGCAGCAGCAGCAGCAACTCAGTCTATGTTTTATTTGTTGATTTTAGTACGGAATGCCATAGAATGGATCAGTGCTTGACGCGTTGCTTCGTCGTCGTTGCTGATGACAATGATTAGCTTAACGCATTCTATACCAGTAATGCCTTAAAGCAAACATGCCCACGGGAGCTGACTTAAAGTCATTAAGTTTGAATTGCATCTGAAAATTTACATTTACATTTCATTTATTTACATTAGAGCAATGTCTAGATTTATAATATACTTAATAACCTGAAAAATGAAGATAATCCGAATGTGATTTTGTAATTCAATGCGAAAGAAATATACATATCTCATTTTGCTAGGGAACCATTATTAATAAGTTACATATTTTTAAAAAAAATTTCGTAGAGTTAAGTAAAATTGGATGTTCAAGAATAAGTACATTTCAAGTCTCGATTTTGACATTTTCACAAAACCCAAATGCCATCACTACGCTATATGTAAAAAAAGTATCCGTATTGAAGTGACAGTGTCTTCAATTACCGTGGTGCCGGTGTACTCTGAATTCCTTCAAGAAGGTGCTTTCAAAAGAAAATGGCGAGATTTGTTGATAAAAAATGCATGAATTTGACACTACGACAATGCACCATTGCATGATACCATTATTGTTGAAGAATTTTTAGCCAAAAATTCAACAAATATCATTATTCATATGATATGGTAACATTTGACTTATTCTTGTTCCCGAAGTTAAAATTACCACTTCGAGAAAGGCGCTTTTTGTCGATTAAAGCCTTAAAGCGAAATTCGCTGAAATGCTATTCCTCAATCGAATATGGAGGACTGGATCAAGTGCGGACGTAGTAAACTAGGAAAACTTTTCATCATTCATATCATATAATTTTTTAAAAAGCAAGTAGTGCTAATCCAAAAGTGAGCTCCGGTCAAAATAAAGATTTAGCAGTCGTTACAACATTCCATCCTAGACAGCATGGCGAAAATTAACGTGGCTTCCAAGTCCCTCCGGCTCAAGACTGTCCACTCTAAAAAATTATTTCATTTTTACATCGTATTCCTTATCAATTTTTATACAAATTTAGCTGTCACGGCAGACGTTGCTCTGCCCTTTCCGACAGATGGCGTGATTCTTTGAACTCATGCGATGCAATGTAAAAGCGAAACAGCTAACAGTGAAACTTACTTTTGTCCCTACTCTTCTACATACATTAATTAGACCATGTTATGCCCTTACTGGTAGGTGGGGGTAGTGGTGGCAAACTATCGATAGCATTATCGATAGTCTCAAATTTTTTGCCACTATCGATAGTTTTCTAAGACTATCGAATATTTTCACTATCGAGCATTTGCCACTATTGCAATTGCAATTGGGTTTTCTACATTCCAGCTACATTCAAAGCAACAAAATTTTAATGGTTTTATTATTTAATAACAATAATTGAACGATAAATTTGCAAATTTCGACGAAAAATAAAATTTTTCGATTTTTTAAATTTTTCGGTCATTTTCCCATTGCAGTATACTATTTTTTTCACCATTTATCGAAAGTAGACGTAGCAACGAGTAAGTGAGCTAAAACAGAACTCCGTAAGAGGTGTAGTTTTCAGAGAAATCGCAGTTAAAAATTTTGGTTGTTTTTTTTTTAAATTAAATTTAACAACAACCTCTAAATATTTCCGTTTAAGAAAATTACTAAATACTTTTGTCCAACACTAAGAAGTATCTTTTGCGCAAGTTTCAGCTTCTATCTATCTATTTTTTGTCAAAGAAAAAAGTTAAAAATCGAATAAACCGGTTTTCCATAATTTTTTCTTTAAGGTTACGTTGAAAATGGTAAACCAAAAAATGTAGATCTTTTTATTTCCTACAACTTTTATATTAAACTTTTTTCATTAGGATGCTCGTTCGACAATATTCCGCTGTCAGAGTGCTGTAACTATAATTATTTTTTTTCTCATTTTTACGACTAATTCTACTGGACTAAAAATGTCGATGCAATATGTTTTTTAAATAAAAATAATTGGTAGTAGTTGAAAAAAAATCTAGACCGTTTCTAATGTCACTACTGCAGTGACAATATTAAATTTTTTTTTGATTTTTAAAGTAATCTTACTATCGATAGTCTGTCGATAGTTTCCAGAAACTATCGGCCACTATCGATGGTCAGGACTATCGACAGTTTGCCACCACTAGGTGAGGGCGATGAGTTTAATTGGTTATAGTCTTTGCCTTTTATACTTATCATGTCTCATTCATATGCATTAAATAGTGGCGGATATATACAAAATGTTGTTTTATGCGGATCTGGGAGGCGTAGTTTCGCCCATTTTTTTTCCTTTTAAACTTACTTTCGCCCGTACCTTTTATATCAAGTCCCATTCCTCTGCGTACAGCATTTGATGAGATATGATGAATTTGAGAGCCCATTTTTCTAAAACAAACTTTGCAAAAATCTTCCTTAGACTATCAGAAACATTTAAAAAACAATTATATCTTCGTGAAAATTCTATTTAAAAATTACTTTTGTATGAGGGCCATCATAAGGGGACGTCCATTAATTACGTGAGGTGTAAAAATTCGGACCCCCTCCCCTTGGTGAGATCTGGCGGGACCCCCTCCCTCCCGTGAAATTTAACTTATAATTTTTAATGTAAATTCTATGCATTAAAAAGTTGACATGAGGTTTTCCTTGACTCCCTCCCCCCCTTGGTTAGATTTTGCCGGACCCCCTCCCCCTATTTTAGCTTACGTAATTAATGGACGTCCCCTAAGTATGCACCCTAAAAAAATGTTTTCGGCCTAAGCTGTGCTTCTTAAAATAAAACCCACGTGGTGTAAATTCCATGAGAATCAATTAAACGGTCTTCGAGAAAATGATACTTAAAAAATATGTTTGCTTGAGGGCCATCCTAAGATAAATGTTTCTAGCTTAAGCTATGCCTCTTAATATAAAAGAAACGTGGCGTAAATTCGGTGTGAATCGATTAACCGGCCTTCATGAAATAATATTTTTAAAATATTTTTGTATAATGGCCACCCTAAATATGCACCCTAAATTAAAAGTTTTATAGCCTATGATACCCGCCCGATTGAAACTAACTTTCTGTAAAAATTTCATCAAAATCGGCCGTATAGTTTTCGAGTCCATAAAAGACAGACAGACAAAAACTGAATTTTATATAGAAGATATCGCACACATTCTACTAAAGAGGCACAACTCAAAATTTCAAAATTTTCAGAAAACGCAAAAAACTTTTTTGGAGCTCGTGAAATATTTTTCAGAAATAAAGTGTGGATTTTTTAGAAGAAGGTACTAACAGAATATTGTTTTATCGTAGCGATCACAGCAGCTTTAACTCTCTGACACAACTAAAAATAGGACACTTTTGGGTCTTGCAGCCTAATTTCCATTGCAACATGAAGAGAGACATAACTCTTTTTTGACAGCAAAGTACAGCAAAAAATTAACTCATCTCTTTTGTGATAGTAGATGTATACACAGTTTCAGTTTCAGTGTATGATCAGTTTTAACAAGAAAGCTCGAAAATTATAAATTTTGAGTTGTGCCTCTTTAGTAGAGTGTGTGCGATATGCTCTATTCCTATCAATATCTTTTTATATTCAAAAATGATATGATTATTATTAGGATATTTTCGAAAAGCATGTTGCTTTCTATTTTACTACCATGCCATGGTGCATCTGTTACCAAAACAAAAGTATTTTCACCTTGAAGATTTAAAGATTGTGTTCTCTAATGACTGTGAGCTCAATTAAATATATAATGCTCAATAGTAATTAAAACCAATTAGTCAGTTAACCCTTTGACGTCCGCTCCTGAACTACGGGGAAATTTTAAAATCCGACACCGGATTCGTGTTCAGTGACCCCAAATTACTAAGCAAAAGTGTTGCGAAAAAAAAATTATTTACCTGCAAAGGTGTAAAAAATCGTGGGACCTATATGTCCCAATGGTCGTCAACGGTAAAAATGTATGCGGCTGTTTTCAGAACTGAAAAGTATTATATTACGCATAAACTTTTATTTATTTACTTAAATTCATGAAAAGGGCCGTCTATTAATTACGTGAGTCAAAACAGGGGGGAGGTGGTTCGGCAAAATCTCACCAAGGGGGAGGAGGGGGTTAAGAAAAACCTCACGTAAACTTTTTAATGCACAGAATTTACATTATTATAGCATATAAAAGATTATATCATATTAATTCGGTTTGTTTGGCATGTCGACAAATAGTGTTGAACATGATAACATCGATTTAGAAGATGAACACAACTGGGAAGTGCGATTTCGCTTCTGTGTCATATCGGACCAAAAAATAGATTATGTTCTATTTCTCTGTGATAAATTTTGTAGTGTCAATTTTGTACTAACTATTAACGTATAGGAAATATCTGGACGATATCACACGTCCCAGTTGTGTTTAGCTTCTTATGGGTTGCAGATATCACGACTGACTGAACGCGCAAGGATGAAACTCCCCGAATGATATTTGGAAATAGGAAATATATGATATTTAATATGCCTGCGCGTCAGTCAGAATTAGTGACAAAAAAATTGATTATATAATCCAGGATATATTTTAAAATTTATAATAATCTGAAAGAATATTAAAAAAGCTTTGAAATCCACTATTTTTTTTAGTTCAAAATTACATTGACATCTCACCAAAGGGAGAGGGGGGGTCCGAATTTACACTAAAAAAATACTTCACGTAATTAATGGACGGCCCCTAACTGAAGGTTCAATGTAAAGATCAAAATGGTAAACAACTTTACCTTTGTTCTTAATAAATAACTTCGAATTTGATTTTTACCGTTGACGACCATTGGGACATAGAGGTCCCAACAGATTGGGTGTTCGCGTGGGTGGCCATAGTGAACTATATTTTTTATTTTGTTTTTGTTGGAAAGAAGAAGGTTGCCCGCAACGTGTCCAAAAATTTTAGAGCTTTAGCTCCACCCACCTTTAAAATATTCCAGCATGAAAATGGGGAAGAAAAAGTTAAGATATTTCGACTTTCGAGTGGTCTGGTAAGTAAGTGGACGAATATACCTTTAAAAATTATATTCTTTCTGAAAGCCACATTCATTCTCTATTGAATGGTACCTTTTTGACGAAAATCGATCCAATAGTTTTTCCAGGAAAAATACGAACGTAAAAGGGTCACCGGTGTCCCAATGGTCGTCAAAGGGTTAAAACAAATATATATAATAATTAATTTTAAAAATATTTTTTATCTCCATATGAATCAATTATAGGGTGATTCCATTCTCGCGGGTGCAACATTTAGACTTACTCAAAGCTTCCTACTAATAAATTAAAAAAAAATTTTAAAGAAATTATTGTTTGAATGGTAACATTTTAATCTGTTTTGTAAAAATTTCCATATAAGAATTTTAATGAAATGTATGAATAGGTACAAGAGAGGTTTGAAGTGCTATCGCGGGTGCAACGAAATCGGCCCATTATAAAAGACCATGAAACATAGAAGAAAGTAATAAACACTGTAATTTAAAAAGTTATGTTGAAAAAATATAGAAGTCGAAACATTATGTAAATAATGTTAGTTAGTTTGTATTTTGAAAAATTTTTTTCAATTTTCTGTCTTCCATAGTGACATTTTGTCATTCATTTAATGTATCACATGTTGTGAATTAATATTGTCAATTCTTCCAAAAAATCATATGACACAGCAAATAAAAATACAGGTTTTTTTTCCAAATACTGTCACCTTTACTCTATATAAGCCCGCCATGAACCCATATAATATTTTTAATCCGAATGAATCCAAAAGTCAAGTTTCATCAATACGCTCAGAATCGGATTACCCTGTATAAATTAATTTTTAAACACTGAATATGTTTAAAATTAAGTGTTATTTAATCACTTTTTTGATGGATTAAATGCCTAAAAACCTAAATAATTGCTCTTCTGTTTTTAATATTTAACTATAAATACATATTGTTAACCAAAAAAAAACATCATTTGTATTTTAACGCATTAAAGATAACAACAATGATCTTAAAATTATTTGAAAGTGTAAAATTATTTTTCATAGTTTTATTATTTTTAAATCTGCAGAATATAGTGTCCTTAAATAAAATACGTTTGACCAATATTAAATGTGAAGCATTTGATAAATCATTTGGCGAATTTAAGAAATGTAGACTATCAGTGATACGGCGTAATACGATAAGTCTAAACATTCATGTCAGTCTGTATAAACTTCCAATAAATAATGGAATTGATGTAAGTGGAAATTATTTGTTATTTTAAATTTAATACAATATATATTTTTTACGAACTTTCAGATTAATATAGCACTCTTTAAGAAGAACAACGTCTTTCATCCTTTTCTTTACAATGAAACAATGAATTTTTGCAATTTTATGGAACATCCATATCGCAAGCCCATAAACAAAATATTTTTTGATGCGGTCGCAAAGTACTCCAATATAAACCATACATGTCCAGTAACAGTAAGTATATAGTTAGTAACACTGATATCTTCTGTTTTTGTGAAAATGAGCTTCGAAGATTATTTTTCGGTTAAATGTTCATCTTCTTTCAAGTCTGTGAGTTATAAAGTTATACAGCATTATCTCGTTTTGTAGATTACATCTGATTGGATATAAAAATTAATCATTTTCTAACGGTATATATGGTATATTGTAGAATAAGATTTCATCTACCATTTTCATGAACTTTAAGATTTGTTCAGGCTTAGTGTCTGCACATAAGATATACATAATTATTTTATATTTTTGCAGGAAGACATTATATTAAAAGATTATGTTGCGCATGAAGATATGTTTAAATCATTGCCAGTTCCAGCCGCTGAGTATTTGCTTGTTCAAAAATATTTCTTTCACAAAGTTCTAATAGCGGAGATCAAATACTATATGGCTGTCCTTCGTGACTTATAGTGGATAAGGTACTCACATTGTGTGTATTATGCGTTTTCTCAACGATTTTTATTTAAATAAATAATTCAAAAAAAGTATTGTAGTAATGAAATAGAGTCATGTGGCTTATATCGATTTAATGTTGAGCTCAAATAAATATTTTTGATTTATATGTATATGAAATGTTTCACGTCAAGCGGATCACCTAAATGGCCAAGAATTGGCTTGACCAATCAAGACGTATGAGGTCTTAAAATGTTCGTCTAGTTAAGGGCTTCTAAAAGCCCGTTGAGAAATTCAAAATGGCGGATCCAATATGGCGGCCGAAAGCCGGAAAAAAAAGCTTGAAAAAATAAAAATTCGCAACCGATCGGGTCGTTTCCTAGCTCTAATTGTAGCTCCTAAAATGCTGGACTAGAAGGTTGACAGCATCCAACATAACGGATCCAATATGGCAGTCAAAAATCCAATATGGTGGCCAAATTTTTGAAAGTCAACCGATTGCACCAAATTTGGTATACGGGAATGTTGGGGGCACTGATCACGAATCTGAAGTCAGATTTGACAAAGTCGAAAAGGCGGATCCAAGATGATGGACATGTTTTTTAAAAATCAACTGATTTGTACCAAATTTGTTGTGCAGGGGTTTTTAAGATTGCCGATTACGAATCTGGAGCTATATTGCCCAAAATAGCAAACTTGTTAAAATTTCCTTTCTTTTTATTAACCCGGTAAATCTAACCGGGTTTTCTCTCAAAAACACAATTTTGATTAAGTACACTGATCAAACCACGATTGAATAGTAAACGTTGCTGCGAAGAGAAAATGCTGCGTCTTTCAAAAGTAGGTTTAAACTTTTAAGCGATAATGAATCAGCTGATCGACAAAAACACCTTTTTCTACAGCGATCATTTGTCAAAGTGTATTAGTTTTTTTGTTTTGTTTTGTTTTGTTTTGGCTATGACACCTGACACTCAAGGTAGATGAGTTTGACAGCTTGCGAGAACCTTAATAGTTAAATCATAGATCGAACGAATCGAGAGATGCTGTCCTCAATGCAAAGGCGTACCGTGCACATTGGGCGCCCGGGGCATAGAACTTATTTGCTGCCCCTACCGAAAGAAATTTTCGTATTTTTGTAATACGTTTCATTTACCTTCCCAAAAAAAAGGGCCTCACTTTTGATTCTAAAAAACCCTTCCAAGATATCATACTATATAGCACGACCATTTTGCCGCCCACCAAGCCTTACGCCCGTGGCGATCGCCCTCTCTCCCGCTCCCCCCTAGATACATAACTGCTTCAATGCGCGCATTGTTGTTTCCTTGTTCGCTCGCTTCCGCTTTTTTGTTTTTTTTTTTCTGAATGATGCAACAATAATAATACAAATCCCGTGCACACGGCCCGCTTCAAGCAAGATCAAGATCGATAAAATTGTTTAATCAAATCTGACAATGCACAATTATTACTTAGTGTTCGGAGAATCAAAAAACATAATGTACATAGCGCGTATAAAAAAACAACAACGCTGGTGGTGGTGAGTGCATGTGCTTGTTGGTTTAATTATTTTACTTAAGAAAACGACGTGCTCGTTGAAATGAGCCAAAAATTACTCATTTTTCGTATTTTGCCCATCGCTGTTACAAAGGACATAGCTTTTGAATAGTTATGCCTAAAATGCATAAAAAATAGAGTTGTTAGATAAATATTAAGCAATAGCTCGGAACAATCAATAAATGTAAAAGGAGGCAAGATAACATTTAATGCGTAAAAGAATATGAAACTCCGGCTTGAGTCGAATTTATGACATCAGCAATTTTCATAAACTCTTGTACGAAAAATGATGGTTGATGCAAGTTTTTACTGAGTAAAAATACGATGGACGACTTGCAAACGTTGGTTTTAATTAACTATTGTAGCAGTCGATATGAAATTTGGCTCGAGTGTCTTTGTAGAAATAAAAACTTCATAGGATCTAGCTGGGTGGAATCGCATTGGTGGGCGTGGAAGTTTCAATGAAAGTAAATAGCCTTAAGTGTGATACCGGATGAAATATGTTAGCATTCATAGCAAGCTACGAAGATTTATTTTTCTATAATCTTTCATTTGATCAAAACTACATAAGTTCAAACCATTTCAGGTACTTTTAGTGTAGCAACCAAGGTTAAAATAAAATTTCACTAGAACAATACGTTATGGGATGGTAAAATTTAAACAAAAATTATTTCCAACTTTAATAATGCAATCGTAACGAAAAATCGAATAACAACAGATAACCCGGTACTGCTTGAGGAGGAAAAAACATCAAAATCAGAAATAATAACATTTTTTAAGTGCGATTCCCAAAATTCCTAGCGGGTAAGTTAGGAGAGTTCGTGACGTAAAAATTAATGGCAGCAAATTCCACAAATGTCATTTTCATCAATGATTTTCTGACATTTGGACGATTTGCGCAAAAAATTATAATTTTTAAAATATATCAAACACGGCAACAGGGATTTCAAAGTTTCGAATACCATAATTGCCGTCACTATGATTAACTATAATAGGGTTGACCATTTGGCCTCCCGCGGGCGCGAGCAATGAAACGTGCCATTATTCGTCCCGCCGTGCAGTTGCTGATCTCTATGCGCTGGTTCGTTTGTCAAATAAATATGCAAGAGACCCAGTCGGAATCAGACGTCCAAAAACAAAACAAATGAGCGTAAATGAATTGCGCAATGCCAGTTGAGAAAATTCAGATCAAAAACATTATTTCCGCCAAAGGCATATATTATTGACTGGTAAAAAAAATTAAAGACTAAAAAAACTACTCTTGTGTGCATCAATGTTGTAAAAAAAATTTGTTCTTCACGGAAAAATAGTTTTAGTTCTCGGAAAATTAATTTTTATTTTTGTTGATGAATTTTGAGTTTCAAAATTTTTTGGGTAGTTGTTAAATAAAAGTACAATTATTTTATATACCAACATTTATATTTATTTATTTGCATGAGTGATGCTCGAATTTCTACTGGGTAATGTTTTCTCTACTTTTGAAGTTCTTTACACATTTATACACATGTTTTTGTTTTCGTTGGATTTTCTATACACATTTATACACACGCTAGCACGAAATTTGTGTTAGTTATAAGTAAACGTCAGCGTCTGAGCATATCTAATCTATACTATGAAGTCATCATTTTCAAAACCCAAGCAGCCGATACAGAATTATGGCCATATATATATAAACGTGGATGTGACCCTTCCATTCCTTTCCTTTTATATTCCTCTTCCTGGGGGATTAGGAGGGATGCATTTTGCATGCGTTTTTACCTACTTTATCTAATTATCGATATACATAGATATAGCGGGGGGCTATCGATTTATGGACAAAATGGTGAAAAAATGTGTTTCTATTTGAGAACGACAATATATAAGTGGAGGCTTATAAATATATTGAGTTCCATAATTTGTGTAGTTGAATATAGTGATTGTTACCTAAAAATTTTTATGTATTGTTGAAATCGGCCTTCTTAAGCTAGAACTTTTTTGTGAAAATTGAGCTATGCCGTAGTACAATTATACGTTGGCACGACAAAATCAAAACTAAAAACCAGAATATCGTCGCACAAATCCGATTTGAAATCAAAAAGCGAGAACAAAACAGCGCTTGCAGCACATTGCATTCAACAGGGACACTCTCCAACTTTCGAAGAAACGAATATTCTGCAACAAGAGAAAAATTACGTGAGATACACGATCGAAATTTTGCATATGGCACATTATTTTTCAAATCGATCAAGGCAGACCAAAAAAATTTATAGATTTGCTTAAAACTTACAGATATTAATCTGCGTTCAATTCTACGGGACCCATATTTTTTTATTCCGCTGAAAGGACCCAACTTTCAAAGTAATGGTTATTTGAACTTTGTCCTTTAAAGTTATAAAAAAAAAATTCTGAAAGGACTTTTTTCAAATTGTCGATATTTCTTTAATTAATAACGGAATATCATAATTTTTTCTTTCAAACTTTTTATAATTTAATGGATCTTATGAAAAGATAACATTTAGTACAAAGTAAACTGTTTTGTGGAAAATACTGCAAATATCGTAAACCAGAGGCATTTTTTTTTTCAAATCAAAAAATTTTTAAGTGCATAAGTTTTTTTTTTCTTTGAAATTTTTTTTATCGATACAGAAAGGCTTAAACTACATTTAGTAAAAGTCCCAACTGTCGAAAACGGCTTATTTTTAATTGAGAGCATTTTTCTTTAAGCTCAACTATTTTAACATTTTAATTGAGTAGTTGTGTGGAATAAGGGCACTTTTGAGGGAGTACCTTTTATCCGCAAATTACCTCTATATATACGAGAGACCGTTCTCTACCTCCCACCAAAATATCGCATCGATATACGCAGTACTAGCGTTACAGTAGAACAAAACATATCACTTACATATTAAAGTAGGAACGAAACAAGAAACAATATTTCAATGCTTGGCTAGACGATGCCGTAGAAATGTTCACAAGCTTAATTCATGAAGCTGCAATTCTATCTACTCCAGTTACAAATAATTTGCAGAGTTCTAGAGCGCATAGTAGAGTTTTTGTATCTGCTGAAATAAAACATTTAATACGTAATAAACGCAGGCTCAGGCGTATATGGAAATTAAGCAGAAGTCCCTTAGACAAACGAATCTTCAATCAAGCAGTTAACCAACTCAAAAAACGCTTATGTGAGTTAAAAAATGAAGAAACTGGCAAGTATTTGAGGGACTTAGACGTAACAAAAAATGATGAACATTGCCTTTGGAATGCCACAAAATACTTAAAACGACCAGTCAAGCGGAATTTTCCAATTAAATACACAAATAACACTTGGTGCATATCATCAAAAAGCAAGGCTGACGCATTTTCGTCCTACTTGGAAAAACAATTTCGACCATTTTCTGCAAACGATACGAGAAGCGATTCAAGTATAATTGAATTTCTTGACGTTTCCTGTCAAATGGATATACCAATAAAGCACATTGTGCCATTTGAAGTCAAAAATGAAATATTAAATCTTGGGACAGGAAAGTCTCCAGGTTATGTTAAAATTGACGCCTACATTGCCAAAAACTTGCCAGAAAAAAGTATAATATTTCTCACGCGTATATTTAATTGCATACTCAGACTTTATCATTTTCCAACTCAATGGAAATGTGCAGAAGTTATTATGATTCTGAAGCCAAATAAACCCGAAGGTGCATTAACATCTTATCGACCAATAAGTTTGCTAGCCACATTCTCAAAATTATTCGAGAGGATATTTTTAGGACGAATGAAACCAGTGCTAGAAATGTATAACATTATTCCTGAGTATCAATTTGGGTTTCGAAATCAACATGGTACACCTGAACAATGCCATCGCATCATAAAGGAAGTAACAGATACCTTAGAAAAAAAAAATATTGTTCAGCAGTGTTTTTGGATATAAAACAGGCATTTGACAGAGTCTGGCACCCCGGGTTATTATTTAAATTGAAGTCTTTGCTTCCGGCTCCATTTTACTTTGTTTTAAAATCATATTTAAGTAACAGATACTTCTATGTGAACGTAAACCGAGAATGGTCTAGAATTCATCCTATACAGGCTGGAGTACCGCAGGGAAGTGTTCTTGGCCCTACGTTGTATACCGTTTATACTTCTGATATGCCACTTACGGATAATGTTACTGTTGCCACATATGCTGATGACACGGCCTTATTAGCTTCTATGGACACACCAACTGATGCTTCTTACCACATACAAGCAGAATTGGACAAACTACAAAATTGGTTACAGAAATGGAAAATACATATAAATGCAGAAAAATCAGCGCATATTACATTTCGATGAGAAGAGGAGAATGTCCTGATGTATTCATAAATGGCACACAAATTCCAAAATGCACTAAAGTTAAATATCTTGGTTTGCATTTAGACAGAAGATTAACATGGAAGGATCATATTAGAGCGAAACGGGAACACTTGAACAAGAAAACAAAAAAAATGTATTGGCTTCTTGGCCCAAAATCTGAATTGAACTTGAACAACAAATTGCTGCTTTATAAGACAATTCTCAAACCTGTGTGGACGTATGGAATACAGTTATGGGGTACTGCGAAAAGTTCTAATGTAGTAATCCTACAGCGATTCCAATCTAAAATATTAAGACTTATTACTAATGCTCCTTGGTTTGTTACGAATAATGCACTACATAGAGACCTTAATATGCCAACTATCCCAGAAGAAATTAAAAAGTTTAGCACTCGGTACCTTGAAAGGCTTAGTAACCATCCTAATATTTTAGCTATTTGCCTATTAGACGAAAGTGAGGAAGGAAGAAGGTTAAAAAGATTACATATTCTAGATTTGCCATTTATATAATAAAGTAGTGTAATTTTAATCTATAATTGAATGTAAGTTAAGGATTTCATGTACTATTTTATACGTAGTATTATTGTGCACACTTGGGCACAATAAAATATGTTAAACTTATTTATTATTAAATTTGCTTATTGTTTATATTAACAGATTGCAAATAAAGAAATTACAACAAAAAAAAAAAAATTTTTTTTTATAATTTTAAAGGACAAAGTTCAAATGACCATAACTTTGAAAGTTGGATCCTTTCAGTAAAATAAAAAATATATGTCCCCCAGAATTGAACGCAGATTAATATCTGCAAATTTCAAGCAAATCGATGACACTAAATTGACTTATTGTTCGATTTGAAAAATAATTGGCCATATTCATTTTTTAAAGATAATTTGTAACTAGTGTTATTAATTTTATTAGTGTTAATTAAGTGTTGTTTTATTTTCCATTCAGATTCTGATGATGGCTTAAAATTTAAGCCGAAATATTGATAGTTACAATAAAAAAATCTAAAACAAAAACATTAAACATTTTTGTTTTATTACTACGGGCATAGCTCAATTTTCACAAAAAAATTTTTATAGTAAATGCAAAGATTTAAAAAAGACATCCTGTGACAAACTTTCTTTTTCTATGCCACTGAATTGTTTCGGAATGCAGAGCTGTCTCTGAAGTCCTAAGCAAATGGTCCTCCCCACTACGTTTATTATTAAATAAATTTGTTTTTATAGTCCAATATGGTTAGAGAGTCACATAAGATCACCTTTGGTCTATTAACAATATCTAAAGCATTACTCTCCTTTTTAAATAAATCTTAAGAAACTGCTCTCTTTCATCTACTGCACGAAATAAGTGAATTGCTATTAATTGAAAGCACACGTTCTCTCGCTCAACAACAGCTAATTAATGGTCATATTTATGCTCCCCGCTAGTTACTTAGCACAATCGGTGAGAGTCTTCCCTTCCAACATCAACAGCACCTGGCATCGATATTAAAGTAAAATGACGGCAGTGCCTCGTACTTGTCGCATTCAATAGTGGATGCTTCGTTTGAAGTTTTCGCTATGCGACTCATTTGTCATTTGTGCGGTCTGAAGAAGCATCAACTGCGTATTTCGGGCCCCTTCAAAATCGGATGCTCTTCACGGAGCTAAATGCAGTCCCCCGTGCGACATGTTAATTGCATCAATGTCTCATAAACTTAACTACATGTTAACTGTTCTTTCTTCTTCTTTTTTTCTCTCCACTGTTGCTGCTGCGCTCCCAATTAAGTGGTTCTGCTTGTTTAACAGCATAGGCGCCGACGGTGCCGCCGCTCTTTAGCGGTACATCAAGGCCGTAAGAGACCGTGAAACAGGCTGACATCATCCGAAGTAGCAGCGTCAGCAGCTAATAGTGTTGACATTCAACTGTGTCAACTAAATTGTCTGCAAAAGTGGTTAATTGCCAGCAATTAATTGGGGTGCTTGCTCGTGTTTAAATGAATGAGTTGCTGCAGATCAGGTTAAATGAGATCAGCAGCGTGTAGCTCATCATTTAAAATGATATTTATCATATTTAAAAATGTACGGCATAGGGAGAATATGTATGTAGTCCCATTGCAAGTATTGCTGATTTTAACGAGAGTATTTGGCTCATATTAGCATGGATATATCTTTCAAGCCCGTGCTGAAATTTTTTTCCATGTTAACCTACTTACCTGAAATCAATTTCGAATCGGCTCAAAACAGTATATATTTTATTATGCTTCAAAGAAAAGTTGATATGGTATAGAGTTCTGTCTTTAGCTTACAACATTTCATGTCATTTTTATGTTTACTCCACTTGTAGGCTCAAAACAGAGTTTTGAATTTTATATAAAACTTTATTTTGAGCTTGTAAGTCAAGTTAATTTTCATTTTGCTTAAAGCGCGCCATGTCAACGATAACCGCATTACCATTACTTGATGAAATTTAGATTCTCCTTACTAAAATATAAGCAAGGTGGTTTCGAGGACTATCTTGAGTTGAGAAGTCGGCAACACCCGTATGTATATTGTTTTTGGAGTCACCTATAACGTAGCCATGACGCAATTATTTGACGGAGACAATATTAAAGTTGAAATCAACATTGCCGCTGGACAATGCCTTAGTCAATGTCGACAGACCTAGATTTAGTGGTGATGTTAACTGAGCAAAAACAAAAGCACAACCTGGCTTAAATAATCCAAATTCAACACCATCCGCCTAATTTGAACACATCCTGCTTAGGCAGACGGAGTTTGTGGCAAGATGGCATCGATTCAAGTTTTTTGATTTCAAGTTTTTGAGTACTAATCGGCAATTAAGAACCGTTAAAATCAACAAAAAAAAAGTTTTACCCTTAGCGTTAACTTTCTTACTTTCGAACTTATATTACATTCCTTGAACCAGCTCATATTTCTGAAGCCTTCCAACATGCTATCTACGTGTCAGCCAAAGATTGGAATGAATGTAATATAGGATAGCAATAATCTTCCTAATGTAGAAGAAGATTTTTGTTTTTTTTTTTACTTCATCGTATAAGATTCGCTATATCGTGGGTCACACGATATTAATCATGCTGATTAATACCAATGTGAAATCCAACAAGGTGTGTTCACATTTCGGATTGCAATTTGTGTATTTGACTTTTTCAAAAAGTCTTCTGTGATTTTTTCTCTTGTGGGATATTCTTTACATTTAAAGGATTCTACTTACTATCATGAACAATATCTATGGCATAAATAAAAAGTGATGACAATTATATACATACATATAATAAACTTATGACAATTTCATTAAATTTTGAACAATAAAACATTTACAAAGCTTGGCATAGGTCTGTTGGTGCCAATATATTATTCATCTATATCTATAGTATTTATTTAATGCTTATGTGGAAATAGTTTGTAACGCTTTGGCGCAAAATATACTGAATAGATTTAAATAATTTCTTTTTTGAAACAATACATTTGTGTTAAAGAAGATTGTTGCATACTTTTTTAAAATTAAATATCCTTTATTTTAGAATTAACTTTTTGCAAAATATCACACGCTTTGATTTTTCGTTGCTTAGGCTGCTTCTTAAATTCAGTGTTGTTTTTTCTTTCTTCTTTTCACTTGTACCGTTTGTGTTGCTTCGAAGTTCAAAGAAGTGTATAAGATTACAGCTTGAAATGTATATCAAATGATAGAGCTCAAAGTGCCTAAATATAATATATAGGGTTGCCTTATAGGGTAAACCTTATCCCAAACATGGGTTGCCACCTATTTTTTGGACCAACATTTTTTAGAAAAAAATTTATGGTTTAAGATTCCAGCTTAAAACATATGTCGAATTATAGAGGTTGAAGAGCCTAAATATAAATGGAAAATGTTAATGGCTTAAGACTTCACCTTGATATACATTTCAAAATGATAGACCTTGATGAGCCTTAGTAAAATATATAGGATTGTCTTGTTCGATCCTGCCCTAAACATGGGTTGCCACCTGTTTTTTTGGCTCAACATTTTTTAAAAAGAGCAGGTGGAAACCCATGTTTTAGACGGGATTCGGCAAGGCAACCCTATATATTTTATTAGAGATCATCAAGGTCTATCATTTGACATACATTTCAAGTTGCGGTCTTAAGCCATAAGCTCTTTTCTAAAAAAAGTTTGCCCAAAAAACAGATGGCAACCCACATTTGGGACGGGAATCGACAAGATTACTCGAAATAATTTTTTTTAAGGTTCATTAAGATCTATCATTTGACATGCATATCAAGATGAAATCTTAAACCATAAAATTTTTTTGCAAAATCTTGGACCAAAAAACAGGTGGCAACCCATGTTTGGGACGGGATTCGACACAGCAACCCTATATATTATGTTTAGGCTCTTCAAGCTCTATCATTTCAAATATATTTTATGCTGGAATCTTAAACCATAAGCTTTTTTCTAAAAAATGTTGGCCCAAAAAATAGGTGGCAACCCATGTTTGGGGCAGGATTCGGCAATGCAACCCTATTTGACAAACTGTAATCTTATCAACTTTTTATGAAAAAAAAAATCGGTCAAAAGTCGGTTTTATTCGGCCATTGGAACAGACTTTCGCAAAGCAACCCTGGTAGGCTAGTTTCACTTAAGTACATTACTATCTTTCCTGTACATCCCATCCTGTAATCTTATACATTGGAATTTTCTTACAGCCGGCTCTCCGCCTACTAATTTGTGATAAAATATTGATTCTATCATTTTTGGGTTATTAAGTTCGATTTGTCCTTAAATTTTTTTACGATTTATTCCTCATACACTAATTCTTAACTATACAATATTTTTTATCCATAATGGTTATTTTGGGGATAACGGAATTACAGTTGTAATTTACTTGTGCGAAATCCTATTAAAGGTCTCTCAGCCAACAGTAATACGAAAACGTATTTGACGAGCTCCCGACAAAAACTACCGTTTCAACTATTGGTGTCAAGTCCAATTTAAGGTCTCTCAACCACTAATATTGTGAAATGGTTTTCGCGAGCTGTCAAAATGACTGTCGAAGAGTAAGCCACACAGTACCAACTGAAAGGAATCAACCTTTTCACAAAGCAATGAAGCTGTACTTATGTTATGTTTCACAAAAACCAGTTGCGAATTATGACCACGTTGGATCTCTCTTCCGCAGTGTTGACACCCAACTGTTATTTATTTTATTCCGAAATATTTTTGTTAAAATTTAAAATTTTATTTAAAGAGATAATTAATATTTTAAAGAAGAAATTATGTAAAATAAGCAGCGATTTATGTCAAATAATACTTAGAATTTTTTATGTACTTTGCTCTGCTCAAAATCGACGCCATAACATATTCTCTGTAAAATGAAAAACTACATAAGGAGTAACCAGTGATTAGTAGAAATGATTACGATATGATTCGAAAAGAGAAGGCCCGTATTATATGAAATGAAAGAAGTATACCGAGTAAACACACCTAATAAGAGAATTATCTTTCAGGTTTTAGAAGAGGGGAAAAATCGCCATTAAGTTTAATTATTCAATGACACAAAATCAATTGATCTAGAAAACTAGTAATATACGAATGTAAATTACGGAAATGGAATGAAATGTTTTGGAAATATGTATGATTTTTTCTCATTATTATCAGGTAGCAATTTTTTAAGTTTTCAATGAAATCATAGCAATCTCATTACAAAACCTTGATTGTCATTATAGTTGAGTCGTCCATTAATTTTCATACCTATTTTGCAGAATGATATTTATTTGAAGTAAAAAAACATAAAAAGATAAAAATAAAATTGAAGTAAATTCACAAAATAGTCAAGGATTATTTTATGCAAATAACATACGCTGGATGCTGACGAGTTGAGTGCTGTCAAAGTAAAACGTAATGCGTACCTAAAACAAAATTGCATTAAAATTCTATTTTCTTAACATTATGAATTCTTGAGAGTAATTTTAAGTGCTGCTCTTGCTGATGTTTCTACTTAATTTTTCTTTCTATTTTCTTTCTCTCTATCTGTCTCGGTATTTTTATAGGCAAATGTATACCATCTCGCTCTTCAAACACTTGGCTGGCTCTTGCATTCATATAGAAACATTTGTATCTACGTTCATAAATTTTATTCGCCTAAAAGGCTGCAGCGACAAAAAGCGTTATGTGTTAAAATATAATTTCATGCTTGTCCTTGTTGCTGTTGTTACTGGCACTGCTGTGGCTGTTGTTATTTTCATTGTTATTACTGTTGTTGCTAGTGCTATTGTGGGAAATGCAACATGTAAGGGGTTAAGCTACCCCATTCACAAGCCATAAATCGTAAATCCTACCACTGACTCAACCAACCCACAAAGCTGAATGCTTTGACTTCCTTTTCCATATCCTGTAATAATTTTGTTGAAAATACGTTTGTGAATTTCATTTAAATTTATTAAAACCCTAAAAATGGCGATATAAGTAAGCAAAAATAAAAGCGTCAGCAAACAAAAAGTCCATAAGGCGACATCTATGAAATTGACATTTTTTTAAAACTCAGAAAGTATCTACACATAGCAACTTTTCTAGTTTTGGAATGTGGTGACAAGATGAGAGAAACTAAAAATGCCAATGCTACTATTGCAGTTCGGTTTGAGCCAAAATTTAGTTTGGCATACTTTCTATTTTTTTCAAACTATTTCATATTTGTTTGTTACTAAAAGGAGTTCGGTCACTAGATCCCGGCGTTTTCCGATATTGTAATCTCGATCAGTACCAGAACTTTTGTTTTCTGATCATATGAACTATTAACAATTAAATCAAATACAATAAAATGCAAACAAAAAAGTTTTCTGGATATTTCAATATTGCTTAAATATATTAATTAAGTATGTCAGCTTTCAGTATTGCTTCGAGAGAGTATAATAAATGAGCGTCGCTCGATTCACTCAGATGTGTTTTCTTGCAAGTGATAGCTAGATGGATCATATTCCGATGAAATGAACCTTTAAGATACAGTATATACGTGCGATTGAATAGTTGGCCAACAATAACAGAGTTAAGTCGACCTGCAGTTGCAAGCCGATTGGATTAATTTGATAAGTTTTCATCTTTAAATTAGTATTCGATAATGAATGTCAGGAAATTCAATGGTAGACTTCATACTCTTTAAACTCAGCTGATGACATTTTGATATGAATGATGAATATTGAAATGAAACACTGTTCTAAAACTTACACAATTTAAAAAAAAACCTATGAAAATTGACAAAAATGTATGTTTGGTAGTAGCCACGATTTTTACCCTTGAAATAGAATTGTTAACAAATGGCCCCATTGCTATCGCAATTTCAAGGATTTCTTGTAAGTTGCGCTAGCAAAACGAGGTATGTTATGACCAATGACGTATATCATTGTTTTAATTCCAGGTCCCGCAATGTTGTGATCATGATGCGAATACATATTCGAAAACTATGAGGACCGCCTTAGTAATCTCAATGAAATCCCTAGCATTGATCTAGATTCTAGAACATAAGTCAGGAATATCTCTATTCATATTTTTTTCTGATAGTTGGGTGCCACTCGAATTACTCAGTACCTTTCAGATTATATTTAGAATGACTCTCTTAATGCTTCGACAAATTTCAACAATCTGGTAAATAGGGTACCTGGATATGAAGATATTGAGAAATATAAGATTACAGGCGAGTTTCCCTAGGCTTCGTTCATCGCTATATCCACAATTGCTTGGTGAAAAACTTGAGCATCTCTCAATGGAACAATCCTTATCCGCTTTAAAATAAGATAAGAACTAAATAATACTTTTAAAATTAATGTATTTTGGCTAAACTAATCCACGGAACCCGGCACAAGCTCTCTCTGGTCACTACACGTTGAGGTACCACGTCTGCAAAATAAGCGCTTTTAACAAAACTGAGTGTAGACTTTGTTAAGACTACAATGAAACTAAAGAGCACATTGCTCTATTGTTGTAAGGATAGCAGAATTCCAAGCAATTTTCATTGAATGAAATTAGCATTTTCTATAAGGAAATGAAACCTAATTTACTTTGACTTCATTCGGGCACAATTTTAGGACTTTTTCGCCATAATTATCTGATCTTAAGAACATTTAACTCTTATAGGAAGAACCAGGCCCGTGCGCAGAAATCATCCAAGGGGGGATTTTAACCCAGAAGTTCCCAAAAAAAAAATTTTTTCATGCGATTTTGGAAAATTCACTAAAAAACAATGCAGTTTGCTAAAAAAAAAAATTAAAAACAAATTTGGTTTTGTTTATTGAAAATACTTACACCAAAAAATTCAAAAATGTCATCACCGACTACCTTGTTTGTTGGTAAAAAATAGCGATCTGCAGAGTTCAAACATTGTATGAAATTTCATACGCTGGGTATTGCTTGGCTTAACTCGGATATTTCATGTTAGGTTATAAAGTTCGTAAAAAAAGTACTACAAAGCATACAAAAAAAAAGACAAAAATTGTTTTATGAATATACATATATGTTTGTATATATGGTTATGTGCGTATAGTATATACATACATATGTAAATATCGGCCATTTTTTTAATAACTGCACACTTTGTTTTTTATTACCTTTTTGAACATTTTCTGAAACGAAATATCTCAAAAACTATAGGAGATAGGATAAAAATTACAGAATCTTTTTTGTTAAGAAATACTATAACTTTATAAAAAAAAATAAAAAGATTTACAGCCAGATTATGTAAAACTCAGTGACACTTTTCGTGCGAGGCACTTTCAGCGTCATAAGTTCGTATTATATAATTTTCTACGTTATTTCGTTCGTCCAGTTTGGTTGACACTGGAGTTGTCAGCTATAAACGTAACATTTTACGTTTTAATGATGCCACTTTTTTTTACAAAAACTCAAAATTTTGCAGTAATAAAATTTTTGTATTCCTATATTTTTACGTGATAACACTACAAAAGTGTCAATATAAATTAAAGAAAAATATAAATAAATTCTGCAAAGAAAAAGTTGATTTCATATAATTTGTGCAAAAGAAAGGTATTTAAAATTATAACAAATTATGCCGAAGATTTTTCTAATGTTCATGTTCTTAGAATGTTTTCCTTAGTTGGATTTTGGGACGACAGCGATGATATTGATGAAAAGAATCCTGATTACATGCGGTTAAGAAAACGCAAACTTAGGGACAACTCAAATTTACTCGATATTCCAGAAAACGAGTAAGTTTGCTGGTAAATTGTTTATAAAATTTGGCTATGGTAAAGAAAATTTTAAAATTTTTTTAGTTAATTCAAAATAATAAACAAAAATATGAATGAAATATCAAATTATTATAAAAAGGCGACGCAAACATAAATTCAAGTGACGACTTTGAAAGCTGAAGTGCGTTTTTGTGCCTCTTTGCGTGTTGTATAATACCAAAAAAACGTAAGGCACACGATAAGCGTCATATTTTGACGCTAATGTGAGTGAGCGAGCTTATAAAATACGAAATTGGCTGTTCACACGAAAATGTGACTCGTCGCGTCGCGTTGAGTTTTACATAATCTGGCTGTTAAATAAATTTGTTGAAACATTAATTTTTTTATGTAAAAAAAATTTTCTCGAAACAACTTTAATATAACATCTTGTTATTTTTTATGACTTTTTTATGAGTTATTCCTCAATCAAACCTAAGAATGCATGTACTTTCATTTCGAAATTCCCGACACAGCTTTGGAAAATATCTTAAACTTCATACCTTTTTCTATACATATGTAAGTGTTTTTTATTTTCATAAAATTTTTAAGTTTTCGTAAGAGGCGCAAGTCTTTTTCGTTTTTCATTTGAGTAAGAACATATTGTCAATAAAAGTCTATATAAAAAAAAGTTCCAATGGTGGGGGTTAGAACCCCCAACCCTCCCCCCCTTGCGCACGGGCCTGGAAAGAGCTAGATAGACGATTCCAAGTTCAATGCCCTATTTCTTACCAACTAATGAGGAGCACATATGTAGCTAGATTGCTAATACCTCAAGATAATGTTCAAAAATTAATATCATGATTTCCTTGCTTGCTTAAGAAAAATTATAATATTGAGTTGAGTTTTTTATGAAAAGACAATTTATGCAGCACCTTCATAAGTTAATAAATTAATAATTTATTATAAAATAAGAAAAAAAATTATTTATACATCACAACTTCTTTCTCTCCAGATCGCAATATAAGGATTTTTTTTTCTCAGTGTATAAAACATTATATCGCATTGGTTTCTTGTATAAAATTTCTTAAATGTAGTACATTTATAAAAGTGGGCATGTATTGTTGACGCTATTGTTGTTGTTGTTGTTTTGGCAACACTGTAATGTTACTATGCTGTTGATATTGCTATTGCTGTGGTTGTTAACATTGTTGTTGTTGCTACTGCTGTATTTTCTTGTTGCTTTATGGGAGCAATTTTATTTTTAATGGTTAATGCAAAATTTTGTTGTTGTTGTTGTTGTTGCTGTTATATGTAATATTTTATTATTATTTTGCTGTTGCTGTCGCATGGCTTAGCTATATCAGCTTTTGTTACTTTTGCTATTATGAGTGTTATGTTGTTATTATTGTTGTAATAACATGTAAACAAAATGCCATAATCATATTTTAATATATATAACTCAAAAGCTTTCACAACAACACCCAGCTGCATTAGTCCCAGTCAACATTTTCGAAGATTCTGGAATCTTCTAGGTAATGAGTTTTTTTACACTTCTGGAAGATTTCAATTCATAATTTAAGCATTTTTAAAGTTCTATATTTCCAATGCCTTATGATTGGATATTATTTTTTTATTATTTGCATTGGACATACGACATCATATACAAAAATATGGCTAGATCACTTGAAAGCCTTACTCAAGATACATACACATATTGTTTTGACGAAACGCTACCTCCAGACAGTTTTTCCAGAACAAAAAAACTCTTGGAAGCAGAATATCAGCTCGCAAGCGATCGCTTCGTCGAAGAGATTTCCATGTTTGCTGGGTTAAAATCTATGTACGTGAAAGTGCATGTGGTTGTTAATGTACTCATATGTAGCTTGTAATTACAGCAATAGCAATAACAATAGCAACAACTAGAGGCTCAAAACATGCACATTTCCTACACATTCTCATAAACTAAGCCATAAAAAATCGAATGGTGCCAACCTTTCAGTTTAAATTTGCGTGTTTTCAGTATGTTATTGTTGTTAGTCAACAGTAGCAATAAAAATGGCGTCCGATATACATATTTTAGTTTGAACTTATGTATATACGAATAAATTTCTTATCGTATGTCATGCCCTTAGCTTAATAACGAAATAGTGTAGCCAAAAATGGGCTCATATGTGCACTTTCCTAATATGCGTATGTAATAAGTTCATGATCGTCTGAACGCAGTACTACCGATTTGCCGCTCAGTTGAGTATCCTTGAATACAATTCGTTTCGTAGCTCTAGCTGAAACTTGATACTTCAAACATTTTTTGATCGGCGAACAGAAATCTGCTGGAATTTTTTGACTAAAATAACGATTTCTTCAATATGGCAGCTTGAGAAATGTGTCAATAATTAGATAGATATACAGATATCCTCGTCCAATTTTCTGTAGTTATAGATCTTCATTAAAGTATATAAAACTTTTAAGTTTTCATTACCAAGTGTAAATTAAAATACCAATTTATTCGGCACCGAATTTTCATAAACTTACAATTTGTTACAATTTGAAAATTTTGCAATTTAATTTGGGTATTCTTCTACTTGTTTAAGCAACTCGATAAGTGACAGATCATCATACGAGGTGATTTTGGGTCGGTCCCTTTGAGTAAAGTCACTGTGTCGAAAGCCTTACCTCTGAAGCAAAACATGCTATTAGGAGCCAATTTAACAAATGGCCAGTTTAATCGTCATCTTTAAGACTATATTTCCGATATTTAGTGGATCTTCTTATTTTTGATGTTATACTCACTAGAAGCATTTAAAACAACATTCGAATTTAGTAAAAACGAAGAAGAGTCTTTAAAGCAAACTTATAGTAAATTATTAAATTTCAAGCTCGATGCTCGAGATAAAGATGTAATCAGAATGAAAAATATTTTCACATGGTAAGCCGATCGGCCTACTTATCACAAGAAAGTGGCTGTTAATTGTTTTAAACACCAAAACTCGTATAAATCGTAAGATATAGAATATAAATTTTATGTCTCAGAATGCTATATGCCCTTGCAATTTAAGATACCCATAACTCCATTTACCAAGAAGTTTGGGATAGTAAGTCCTCATTGAATAAGGATGATGTTACCTTTGAACAATATGTTGAAAGTCTTTTAGGAACATGTGTGTAATTTTAAAGCACAAACCAAACAAAGTCAAGCTGCGTTGGACTAAACAAAGTTTGCCATAACTTGCAAAATAATTAAAAACTTTACTAGGCGTACAGACTATGCTCACAAAAAAAATTCAACAAAATCGAAGAAGTTGAATACAAAATGAAATGAATTTTGCAATATAGAAATGAACCGCACAATACTCTTATTATTTATTTGATTTAAAATGGCAGAAAATTTGCATTTAATTGAATTATTGTGAAACATTTTTTAAGTTACCAGTGAAACTGCAATGTTTTTACATTTTATGTATAAAGTCATGTAGCTGTAATATTTATGTGTTTATTTTGGTTTTTAAAAAATGTATATATGGGACAGTCTTAGTCAAAAAGACTACCCCATTTGTCCATCTGAAAAATCCTTGAAAATTACGAAAAACTTATACACGGCCGTTAACTGTCAAATAATATAAAAGCCATGTTAAAATTTGTCAAGGTTTTAGCAAATTTATAATTATATCACTATTCTAAAAATATAAAACTAAACTTATTTGAAAAAATTTGGTGTGGTCCAATTTGGGCCATAATACTAGCTTGCCCTGTTGATTTTTCAGAATGGTCTCGGCTCAATAAAATGTTAACATGTAAAACTTCAAAATGAGCCAATGGAGAATTTCCTAGGTTACTTCGACTTTTGAACAGAGGGTGTGGTATTTTTGACAGCGACTGTCCCCTACATACATACATATTTTAATTTATTGTGTCAACATAAAATGCTAAAATAAACACAGAACCACGAACTTATTATTACATATTAGTGATGCCAGATTGTTGAAATTTACGTGTGTAGAAAGCAAAAAATTACGCTAGAGCTTAAATTATGAACGTAGGTGATAAGAATTTATATAAAAAATTCCATTAGCTCTCATAAAATCTTTGAGAGAATCTCTTCTTAATTGCAAACAACTTCCCAAACAGAGTTTAATATGTATATGTATGATATCTCTGAAACTATTACAGTGTATCAATATATAGTGATTTATACCCAACCTTTTTGAAAAATAAAAATACCGTTTTTTGACAACATCTCAAAAACGACATGTTACAAATTTCCACGACATCGACTTTCGCAATTAGCTATGTATTTTGGACCAGCTTAAATAATTTGCTGTCAAGTAGTGTAATCAACACTTTTGTTGCAAAGAAAAAAAAAATTGTTTGATCTTTAAATTTTTTTTTGGATAATCAAATTTGAGATCTGGCAACGCTGTCAATTAAAAACCCCAATATACAAAGTACAGCAGCAACAATAAAACGCAACAATAGCAATGCAAAATGGAAAACATAAAAATATCAAAATATAAAAAATTTGCAATAAAAAAAAAACAGAACAATCCAACACATTGAAATATTTATGCATTTGGCCACGAACTGTACTCAACGAGTACCGGATTCACTGTATTACAATGCAGTGTTGCAACAGCCAGCAGCAACATGCAAAACGCCACTCAACACAAAGCACAACCAACCAACCAAACAAAAGATCGACCGGGGCTTCAGCCCACAACCCCGTTGGCCGATTATAAAAAATCGAAATAATATCTAAACCTTAATGGATTTCCGTTCGTTGTTCACAATGTGCGAACAGAACAAAATGTTCGAAAAAGAACAAAAATAAATTGTGCAGAACAAAAAAATAAATGCATTTTCTCTTGAAAAACGAAAAAAACAAAAATGCAATAAATTTGATTTTTCATGTTTTATGTTGTTATTGTTATTGTAGTGGTTGTCACTTGTGCATTTTCAAAAGTGACGTTGTTGTTATAAAAACAATGTCATTTGCTTTTTTACTGCTGCTGCCATTTTGATTGATATCCTGTTGACAATGTTAATGTTTTTATTTACATCCTGTTTTATTGATCCTTAAAACAATTTAACATAACTTTTTGTGTGTGTTTTAGCCTTTATTTACAAAAAAAAAAAAAATGCGAAAAAAATTCGCTGTAATTGAATTCAATATTAAAAAAAAAAACAAATGTTATAGCGCATATAGCTTATAGTTATTTTTCGAACTGACTTAAAGGAACAGCTATCAGCTATCAGCTAACAGCTATGCTTCATTGTCAAAAGTTGTTGCTAACTTTAGAAGTCTAAAACTGACTACTAAAAAGTATATATGTATAGGTTTGCGAAGTCAGTCATAACTCGTAAGTTTCCATAAAAGAATTACTGCATCCTTATTCCTATCTCTTTCATAGTTTAAGTTTTATATATTTTATCTATATTACATATATATATATATATATTACACATTTTATTTTTCAGTTCCTGTGATATATCAGAAAATCAATTTTAAGACTGAAAACCGTTAATTTTTCCACAACTAAATGAAAATTATCATATATTATAAATTTTTTCCGGTTCCAAGGAACATTTCAATGCTACCTAGAGCACAGAAAAGGTAGGTCGCTTGAAGAAATTTATTTAAAAAATCTACAATACTGTAGTTCAGCTTCGACTATGCTACTTCAAATTATTGTTGAGGGGTTCTTCGATGTAATGCTCAATCAAAAATCAAGGTTTGGCATCACAAAACTATATGAGTAACCTTAAAATTATTCTAAAAACTGAATATAGCGCAAACAATATAATTACAGTGACCTCAAGGGATAATAAAAACAATGCACAGTTTATACATCTAACATCTGCGTATATGGTTCATGGTGACGGTGCTTCACCTGCTGATCTTCGGATTCTAATTCGTGTAGCGAACACACCAAAATCAACCTCATCATCATCATATCGATCATATCGTGAGGCCAGAAAGGTTTTTAAAAGGTGAAGTTGAAAATCATATCACGGTAAAACGAAAGGCTATAGGTCTATCAACCTAACTATCTTCCTTCTCAAAACTTTTTTATGAATACAGTAGAATCCGGTTATAGCCACTCCGCATGTAACGACAATCCGCTTATCGCGACGTAATCGCACCCATAAGTTTGGTCTCCATACAAGCTTCTATGCAGTTCAGTTCGCTTATTGCGGCTCCGCTTATCGCGACGTAATCGCACCCATAAGTTTGATCTCCATACAAGCTTCTATGCAGTTCAGTTCGCTTATTGCGGCTCCGCTTATAACGACAATCCGGTCATAACAACATACTTTCAAAAGTCTTATCTCCTCATAACGAAATGTTGAAAACACATTGTTACAAATTGGATTAGTTAATAATGTTTGGCCAAACTTACGAAGAGCATTTTCTGAGGACCAATTTTTAACGCCGATGAAAAGGGGCTCTTTTTCTAAACTGATGCCGAATAAAACTTTCAAATTCAAAGGTGAAACATGCAAGGGTGGTGGTAATTAAGAAAAAACTATTGGCTATCGGAAATTTTAAGCGACCCAGATGCTTCCGTAGTGTTAAATTATTGCCTGTGGATTATGAGAGTAACCGTAGAGATTGGATGATTTCAACTTTATTTGAATAGTGGCTTCGTGCCTGGAATCGCGATTTAATCAAATAAAATATAAAGATTTTCTCATAGGTAAGATATCTGCCCTGCTCACCCACGAATTGTTGACTCAAAGTCAATACCTAATACAATTATAGTCTTTAAGGCTCTAGATCAGAAAATCACTTACATTAGTCGAATTTCCGCAAAAACATTGTATTGAAAATTATTAGTCAAGAAGTCGATTGCTCTGCTGGATTAAATCTATATGGTATTGATGAATAGTATATAATCTGCATAGCACGTCGTCCGCTTATAACGACGAAATTTTTCGAAAATGTCGCTATAACCGGATTCTACTGTATTTGATTCTAACATCAGGTCGTAACGCATCCAAACATTTTGTTGAAAGCACAGCATGCATACGAAAAAGCAAATTTTGTAGATAAAACTGTTTTTTCACTCAGTTTTTAACATTATAAGAAGCAATCTTCATTACAGATACACTGTTAAGTAACCATTTATTTGGAGTAGTAAGGGAATACATACTCCCAAGTTTTCAAAATATTCACGAAATGGCCCTCCACAAGAAGCGATTTGTTATCGTTACTGTGGTTACTTGCAAGCTAGGGTTAGCTGCATGATCTTTATAAGATCTGTGTAAAAGTGGAAATCTACAGTGAGGATGACGTAACTTTAGTGAATGGTAAACTTTTAAAAGAATTAGATGAAAATAGGGTAAGTCCATAAGAGAATAAAAATTATTATCATTCACTGGAAAGTTCAAACTTCCTTAGTTCAGAGCTATAACCCTTTGCGGCACTATCAAAGGAGGACGGAAAATTTATGGGCATTATTTTAAGCAAAAAATTAAATTTGAAATTAAATATGGACAATTGTTTTATGAAGGCGCATAATGCTTTCTATAGTAGTTAAAAAATTATTATTATTATTATCACTTAGAATCTTGAGGCAAAATTAAATTTCTGAACTTAATTTGCAATATTTATGCCAATCTTACTATGTCTATGGAGTACATGTTTGATGGACATAGAGACAAGACAAAAACCACTGGAAAGCAGACCCGCACCTAGCCGACTTTGCGTGGGATATAATTTGACTTTACAATTTTTCCGAGTTTGAGTTTGAATCATTGATCTTTCACAGGAATGTTTTATGAGATCAATAGTTTTTGAATACAGACACTCTGGCCGTTATCAAATTCCTTAACTGTGGAGATTATTGCTTTTCCCGAAAAACGATTCCAGAACAATATGACTTATCGGAATCACGGAAAACCTTAACTCGTCATCATTTTATTGGGCCAACGATATTTTTTCTTAACTTTTAATATGCCATAATGTTTAATGTTATTCTGATAATAGCACAACTCATAAGGTACAATTAATATCTGAAGAGAGATAGCTCTTACAGCTAAATTTTGATTTCCTCGCAATTAAAATTTTTATTATACTACATTATATATACGTACTACTTACTTGCGATAGAAATCTTTAGCGATTTTTTAAGCTTTTGGAGAATGACTGCTGACGACGAGTTCTTTTCCCCCTGTTTCATATGGCATTTAATTGTTGTCAACGATGTTTATGTCTTTTTTTTTGTTGATTGTAGTTATTGCTGTTGATTTTGTTAAATTTACATATTTACCCATCAAAATGAAGGTGTAAAAAGATATATTTACAACGATACGACAACAGCAACAACAGCAATAACAAAGTGTTAATAAAATGGTTTAACGACTTTTTAATTTGCTTGTTTAAGTTTTTAGTGCGGGCAGCCAAAAAGTCAACAACTTTGTAATGTACGATTGCGGCAATGATACCTGAAGTAATGCAAGCAATCAAATTAAAAATAAGTAAATGTTGCAAAAAAAAAACATGAATGTTTTCTGTTTAGTGAACAATGGTCAAGTCAGTATAAAGCAGATGACAAAGTTGCACTTACTTTTGAAGTGAAGAAAAAAACACTTACCGCAAAGTTCACTGAAGCGTCATAATAGCGACAACGCCACGATCAGTGCAGGTTCACTGGTAAATACAGGTGACTGTCATTAGCTGCGGTCAAGTGACTTTGCACGATCACATAATGCAATAATCATTAAAAGATGATAAACTGTTTACATATGCGATACAAAATACTGCAGCAACTTGGAACAAACCCAAAAAAAAAAATTAATTAAATTTTCGGCAAAAGATTAAACAAAGTTTTGCAGCTAATTTACGCTGCTTCAATAACAACAACACTTATGAAATTAACAACACAAAATATTTGGAGCAAATTGAACTGATGCTTATCTGTCTGTAGTCTATTGAAAGTCCATATTTCAAATCAGGTGCAGTGGATGAATTGCCCGTACCAAGACGCAATGTTAAAGAAGTAGAAATGTACAAGTCATGTTGTCGGTCATACTGCTGTCGTTCCACACCATCCTAATGTCAGTTACACGCCCATCATTTGTCTGTCATTAAAAACAATTTTCACTTTACTTTCAAATTATGATTTGTAAGCGAAGACGGACCAAAGGTGGTGCGCGCATGATCACTTAATATTTTCGTTTTTTTTTTCTCTCTCTCAGATTAGCGTGATAATTTAAGAGATGTATGTTTGAGCAAGGAACAATTTCGCAGCTTTAATGATTCAGCTATTTTGTGGATTAACTTCAATTTGTTCAAAAGAGCGTATTGATCAGATCGTATGTCGATCTCACAATCAAATCTGATCGACACACCGGCAGACAAACAGCAGCAGCAGCAATAGCATAGCTGTTGTGGGTTACGACAACTCAATTTGTAGCGTTAATCTTCAATAATTCGTCATATCTATAGCAGGAATCTTTACAGTCGCCTTTGGCCCAAGATATTTGATTGAAGTTGCCTTCTGGTCGATAGCGTGGCGTCAAAGTTGTGACGTTGAATAAAGCTTGAACTTAAGAGAAATTCCTTAAGGTAGTCCTACATAAGAAGTCACATAAAAAGTGTATTTAAAGAGCCATAGTTTAAGCCATTTTTGTTAACGTTCATAAATTACTCAGCTACCCAAATAATACTAACTGGCATATAGAGAGATCAGGCTAGGAAGGATCAAAAGACTTGTGTGCCTTAAACACGACCTCATTTTAATTTTTTTCAATACAGATGTGTTAGATTTAGATTCAGGATCAAGAATCTGTAGGTTATATAGGTGCTATATTTTTGTTAGTTAATTCCGGTCCCTTCAGTGTGGTATGGTACGCCATGAGTATTTCTCTCATTATTGCAAATCAGTTGATTTCACTTAAGTTTCTTCAAGGATGGGAAAAATATCAGACTGAAATATTTTAATCTGCTTCTTGCTTAGGCAGGGCATAAGCAAATTAGATTTTCTATTGTCTTTCATCGTCAGACTCTTGACAGTTTCTTCACCCATCGTTGAATATTATCCTTATCCTCGGAGAATGATCTTCAGCAAGACAGTTGGCAGTTATGATTCGAAATCTTTTCATTAAAACAGCTCCAAAATAATTTATTATGTTGCAAGAGTTTGCCGGCTCGAAGAGGGTTCAAACCGTTCAAACAGGGCACCCTTTCCCGAGGGGCATATTGTCGGGAAAATACTTAATATTTATCAATCCATGAATGACAATCCTTTTGATCAGAATGTAATAGAAGGTTTGAGAGTTTCTGTAGCGAAGTCTTAAAAATAAAAGTTTAAACAAAACTTGAAAGTAGATAATTGCAAGAGATGACTCATAATTTGAGAGCAGTATTGACATAGGGAAAGTTTATTAAGAAGAATCTACGAGTTCACAATACAATCGAACCAAGATCCAAGTTTCAAAATTTTAATGCAAGTTCCAAAGTCTGATGATGAAATAAATAAATTAAGGAAAAAAAAAGGTATTGTCGCGAGAAGTTTAAAAATTATAACCTAGACATCGCAGATCCTACTTCTTGACCTCATATTCGGTAGTTAAAACAATTGATTATTTAGTTTCCTTTGATCCTAAACAGCTTAAATAGGAAATGTTTCCCCAATACAAAAGTGGTCGTCATGTTTCAAATTCACTGTTCCATCGCACTTTACGTAATGGTTTTGATTCGAATGTAAGAACCTCCTAAGCCAATTCTGGATTTAATAATTGGCATCGTCTGACGGAAATGCTTAAGCCACATAAGCAATGACCAAATAACATCAAATCTTATTAAACTTAAAGTAAGTACGAATCAACAGTCGAGAACCAGAGTCAAATAGGAACTTATCCAAACAAATAGCATCGCTGGAAAACGTATTGACGATACTATTGAACATTATTTCGTTTCTCGCCGGGAACAATATGATACTCCGAGGGTCTTCTTTTTTGTACACTAAAAACAACGAAAAGGTTTTGAGTGTTATACAATGGCCGAATCGTCTCTAGTGGGTATTTTGAAGTTCATCAGTAAGATGATTTTTATCCTAACGTTTGAATATCTCTAAGGATTCTACTAACGGCTCCAGTTTCGAGAGCGAGGAAAGAAGCTTTTCTGAGCTGAAATTAATAAAAACGTTTTAAAAATTTTTGGTTTGTTTGTTGGCTTTTTAATAACAATAATAATTAAATAACTGAACTGCAGCCAATTTAGCAGTTTTAGCGATCTACGATGACCCAAGACCATCTGAATTCCCTAACAATTGAATATCGATCGAGACTACAATCGCTCAGAATATTAATTTTTCAGAAGTTATAGAACATTTCGTTTATCATAAAGTAAGAAAAAGACTACCCAACTGTTGCAGCGTTTTTTAAGCTGAAATCTATGCCATAGACCAAGCCGCACAAGTGAGACGGAACAGGGAGCTTACTTCCTCCATCATTATCATATGTGTGGACAGTCAGGCAGCGATCAAAGCTCAGAACGCCAAAATCGTGAAGTCTAGGTGTGTAGAACATTGCAGGGAATTACTACGTTCAATCCGACAGCATGCTATAGAGCTCTGCTGGGTGCCCGGTTATAAGGGTATTTCCAGAAATGAGAAAGCTGACGAATGTGCCAGAATAGGATCCGAACAACCGGAGAATCAACAAGTAGTAGACCCCTTAAGATACCATTGGCGGAACTACACTATCAAATAGAGGACATAATCAAGAAACAAACGAACAGAAGGTGGAATCTTTCCGCCGAATGCAGAACGTCTCGAACCAAGGGGCCTAAACTGAATCTGGGAAGGACGCAATCTCTCTAAAGATTCAGAAGAGGAGAGCTTAGGACTGTTGTAGGAGCACTGACGGGGCACTGTGCTATTGGCCCTATGGCCGCCGTTACTGTGCTCCTTTCAGAGAATTCTGCAGGAGCTGCGGAGATGAAGAAGAGGATGAGACGGTTAAACACCTGCTCTGCGAATGCCCCGGGCTAATGAGGAGACGAATCAAATATTTTGGTTCTGTGTTCCGTGTTGGTATTGAAGAACTAGCTGAGTTGGAACTCACCAGTATCCTCAGCTCACGAAGGCTTCTAGGTGCTTCGCCCCCATTCAATAGGACTTTTTAAAGGAGAAGGAGGTTATGAAAGATAGGTCTAGAAAAACATTTCTCAAAAACTTTCTGAACAGGGCGCTTATTACCGTCGAGTCGGCGGTGATACTAGCAAAAGAACTCTAGCTGCGAGTTTCAGGGAATAGTAGGCAGTTTGATTTTTAATGAGGACACTTTCTGTAGAATAACGCCTAATTGCCAAAGCCTTTTAAGAAGGTCTAAAAGCCCTTCTAATTTTATTTTGGTTAGATAGAGGACCAACATGTATGGCTTGTTGCTCCTAAATATTATTATTATTATTTATTTTCAATTCTTAAAAATTTAATTTCAATACGGATCGGTATTTCAAAAGCAAGCCAAACTAATTTTTATGTTTAAAGTAAGATGACAGTTTAATTAACTTCAAAAAAAAAAGAAGAAAAATCCCTCACCCACTTCGTGTCCTGCTACGATACATAGAAACACATGTGCGCCAAGTGAACCTTTTAAAATTCTTCATATTTTCACAATTCCATTTACGTTTTGTTTATTTTTACTGGAAAATTGAAATGAAATGTTGAAAGCCGAAAGCCTCCAAATAGTAAATATGAGGCTAAATAAAATAACAACACAAAAACAACAGCATTAGCAACAACAAAAGGTGGCATAAAACAACAAAAATCTAATAACTTACGAATGCATCCATTAGTGGCAGGAACAGCAACAGCAACAGCAGCCAATGAATTCACAGTCAGTTCGTCTGTGCAACATCGTTAAATCGTTGAGTCCCCATTGAATGCATTCGATCTAAATTTAGTAGATATATGGAAAGTAAAAAAAGTTGGCAGCATTGGCATGCGGCGTTTGATAAATCATTGGTCTCGTTATTTTAGTTGTTATTGCAGCACATCGTTTAGTCTTGTCTCGGAGCAATAATTGCTAGAGTTGCCAAGTAGCTATATGATTGCTTAAGAAAAATATTATTTTAATCTCTGAAATCAATACAATTTCTGTCGTAAGTATAAAATCTCTCCGATATTTTTATATTTAAAGTATTCAGATATATTGGTTACTAACTAGCTGTACCCACGCCTATATTTCTTGGTGCTTAGTACAGATAATATAGATGCATGAATCAAATTATATAATTATAGCTGATATTTTGTAAGGGCTGAGATGAGATGAACAGTAGACGGGATCGAAATTTAGATACAACCCGACTGGTTTAAAAAGTTAAAAGGACTCTTGAAAACAACTTCTGCATATAACTTTTTTCGCTCGTAGAAGCTTAAAATAGTAGTTTTAAGTGTTTTTTTTTTGTATGGTAGGTACCTCAGTTATTGCCTTAGAAAAAAAACTATGAATTTTCCTTTGTAGTTACCTATAGGCTAATTCAAGGCATATTTTATTTATTCACTAAATTTCATCCAAATAATTTCAGGCGTTACGGCGTGACTAAGTAACAAACATTCAATCTTTCGGAATTATAATATAATTGGATAGCATTTGAATTGTTTCCTTTTTCGTTCTATTTGGCAAAGTGAAAAGAATAAAATTTTTTGTGGTATTTTAAATATTTTTGTAAGGAGGTGACACAATATTTTCCTAAGAAACTGAGCATTTCTTAGGATAGAAACCTATGTTTAATCCAAGACATATATTATCAATCCATTAAGTTTCATCCAAAGTCGCTTAGCCGTAGAGGCATGATTGAATAGCAGGCATCTTAATACTCAAACTTGCGCGTATATATATCAATGGAATAGAATGGAATGGCATAAAATCGGTGGCTTACGGTTGTCTTCTAAAATCGTTCCGAATTTTTTTAAAAAATTTCTTGCCATTAACGTACAATTCAACATCTAACAACTTTATCCTGGTAACCCTACTTGCAGACTCGTGTCTGTTGCTGTGCGTCATCTTTATCTACTGCTGCTGCTGCTGCTGTTGGCCTTTAGCCTCCTGGCATCGAATCGGTGACGCGCGTTTTTGGCGCACTTTAGCTGTTATATATCGTATATATATTTCTTGTTAGTTTTTATTATGAGTGAAATATTTGGTTGTTGAACGTTTTAACGCATCTTCGCGTTAGCTGTCACTTTTGTAATTATCGCATATGTTTTGGAAATGTTTTTGTAGTCCATAAAAAAAACCATCACGCACACTCCAAACTAATGGAAAATGTGTTCTTCCTTATGGTAAATAAAAAATTATGATTTTTAATGCGCTTCTCTTTATATTTACGTGAGATTTATAAAGATTTCTTGTATTGAACTTAATTGATCTGGTGAAAATCTCATAAATTCTACTGTGATGTCTAGATGGATTTTTATACCTACATCTACGCATTGAGTTCTGTAGAATTTTTAGACACAGAATTGGCATTAAAAAGACGCTCCACTGAAATAATTCGCACATTACAAGCGATATCTTAAATGCTTGATTTGTATCTGCTTAGCATAATAAAGATCTAGAAAAAACGATTATTATGTCACACAACTTAAGGAAGTAGGAAGGAATTATTTTTAAGCTGATATATGGTAGATTACACAAATTTGAATTTTAAAAGAAAGCTTAAATTTCGTCCTATAGGTAAGGTTAGGTTAAAAGCCTTGCTTGCATATACATAGTAAGTTTCACTCAGTGGCAGTGTGCCCATTGCGATACCCTACGTATATAATATAGTCCCCTTCTTTCTACTTAAATTATCCTATTGAATGGACGCGAACAACCCGGAAGCATTGGCGTAGTTGAATATGGTGCTGAGCTCCAACTCATAAAGATCAACAAAGAACGCGGAACTGAAATATTTAGTTCGCTTCCTCATTAGCCCAGGGCATTCGCAGAGTAGATTTTTAACCACATCATCCTCTTCTTCAACTCCACAACTCCTGCAAAAATCTCTGAAAGAGGCACAATATCTGGCGGCCATAGTGCCCCGTCAACACTCCTACAACAGATCTTAAAACTTTTGCTGCTGGAACTTAAGAAGTTTGTGTCCTTCCCATGTTCAGTTCAGGCCACATGATTCGAGACGTTCTGCATCTGGCGGTGAAGTTCCACCTTTTGTTCGTTTGTTTCTTGGCTAGACCTTCTATCCAAAAATGTAGTTCCACAAGCGGTATCCAAAGCTTTACCACTTGTTGATTCTCTGGTTGTTCTGATCCTATTTTGGCACATTCGTCAACTTTCTCATTTCCGGAAATATCCTTTTCGCCCAGCAAAGCTCTTTAGTATGCTGACGGATTGATTGATTGATTGCTACATCTTCAAGCAAGCTTCTCGAGCGAAATCTGTTCACAGATACGCCTACCGCCCACACAAGTAAAACATTTAAAACGCAATATTGATCGAGTTATTTGATGTAGTGTAAGAAAATTTCTCAAAAATACTAGGAAAATATTAAACTAAAGTTGGCAAATCTTAGCGAGAAGGCGTAGCAATTCCTATGTTAGCGAAAACTTCGAAACGCTAACTGAGAGATTTATTTAAGGTAATGGAACCAAACTTCACACAAATAGTAAGAATGATTCGAAAAACTCTGGACCAGAATAAGGTGAATTTTTACAGGTAGGCGTGGCGCCCTCCATAGAAATATTAAAATTTAAAACGCTATACTGAGAGAGTTATTTAAGGTAATAAAGCAAAATTTCTCCCAAATACATGGAATGGTTTAGTCTATCATCAGACTAAACGTTGGTGAGCTTCGATACGAGGGCGTGGCAACTCGCACACAAGCATAAGCTTTAAAACGCTATATAGAGCGCTATTTAAGTAAATGTTGCCAAAGTCAATGTGTGTACGTTAAGTAAATCCAGTCATTACATTGCGAGGTGGAAGAGAAAATCTTTCAATAAAAATTTAAGAATTAAGTTCACTTTTTTTTATAACCGCATTATATTTTTTTGAAAATTAAATCGTAACTATTTTACTTTGAAAAAGTGAAATCCTTAAAGTTTGGTCCTGCATACGATTATGTTACGCAACGGCAAAAAAAAAAATAAGTGAAAATAATTTTATGCGATGGCTCCTTCGTAAACCTACAACATAGTCCTAAAATGTTATTAACAACATTCCATCTTGAAGGGTTTCAAAATGTCTTTGTCGGCTTTTACACGCGCTTTCAAGTGTACCGCCGAAAAATGTCAAAAGTGTCAACTACAACGAATGAGTGTTGTCAGTTGCATAGACATAGGACAACATTTACTGTGATGAGCATAGACGTTTTTTAAGAAGTGTAAAGTCTTCAGAGGAATTTGATGGTTGAAAAATTCTTGTTGAACAACACTGACTGCAATATACCCTTCATCCACGATAAAAATCAATATTTTATGATAAAAAATTTTAATACAAAATATTTTTAGAGAAAATTATCAATCAGGCAGAATTATAAATGATATTAGTTATTATAAAGCCTTTAAGCTTAAGACTTTAATTAAATTATTAATAAATAAATTCAAAGAAAGAATCAATTGATGTGCGTGGACCTGTCATAGGACAATGTTGAACAATATCTTTGGCAATATATAATAAGAACTTAAGTCAAGATAGGACATAATTGGCTTGAGGACACCACTTGAATAGCCTAAGCTCAAACTACATCCATACAAAATTTGGTTCAAATCGAACAATTTTTCAAGAAATTATAGCGCAGAGTTTTTTCACCTGTCTCCCTTTGAATTATAATTTTATTTGAAAACTTTGTCGAGGACTAAATGGTTAAAGGATCATAAGTTTTTTTACAAAATAGAAATAATTTGTTCTTATTTGTAGCGCTGTACGTTTTACAACGTCATAATATCTTAAACTGATATACCTATGCGATTTTTCCGATGATATCAATGTCCAAGAAAAATTCTCCAGAAACCGATGCTTCCTCAAAGGGTTACTGCTTGGTGTGGTTTTTGCGCTGAAGGAATTATTAGACCATTATTTATTCTGAAAATAGTGCCTTCAATGCTGTTATTGCGAATGTTGAACGTATTTTTACCATGATAACTATATTTTTATGGCCCATATTGAATGATGTAGATTATATCTAGATCTAACAAGACGATGCCACATAGCCAATGTAACTATAACATAAATGCACGTGAAATTTCAAGAACGCATTATCTACGAAATAGCAATGTTATTTGACCACCGAGATCAATCTATTTGACACCCTTAGACTGGGGATATCTCAAAAGTTAGTTATGTGCCAATAAGCTAGCAACAATTCAGGAGCTAAGAAACGTGATATTGAGGTTTATTGGTGGAATAAACGAGCGGAGTAGGTTTGTCCTCCTCAATTTGGACAAACATATTGATACATCCGGCCGAAGCCGTGGTGAACATTTTTCGGATATTATCTTCCATACATCATTATTGTTATCGATTATCGAACATTAGTCAATAAAAAAATCAAAATCATTCTGACGAAATGATTTTTTCTTTACTATTCTCATGATGAAAGAAAACTCACACTCTCATTCGTGTAAAAGGCGATTTCAAAACTTAAGTTGAGGGTTCCTGTTGAAATCTTTTGGGTACTTAATAAAAGCATCCCATAACAGGTTTACAGAGCGTCCGTGGGTCAGTATTACAATGCCTGTTGTTTTTGGCTAACTTTGACTGCCTGGTCACCAAACTAATGAATTAGAAGTCAGGATTGGACTAACTACAGCAGTGTTGATACAAAGTCCCATTCTTGAATGTACAGTGATATCAATTGGCCGTAAGCTTCATTCCTTTCCATGAATTATATGCATCGATACAGATGCAAGTAACCTCGGTTGAAGTTGAAAATGGTTGCCAGAAATCTTATGCGTTGGTACAGTAACTGCCTCTGTTGATAGCTCCTGTTACATTTGAGTAATATAGGTATGCTGATATGTACCTAAATTTTTCGATATATTTTTTATTGAGAAATATAATTTCCGAACAATCTTATATATTTTTAATTCCACTGTCATATTTTCGCGTACTTTCATGCCAAATTTTGCACTTATTAACAACCGGTACGATTGTCTTTTAATGAGATCCTCCCTATTCCGCTACGCTAATGGAATTTAGGTACAAAACTTTCTTTAAATTTAATATTGCGGATCTAACTAACAAACTTAAGGACAACGAAATAAGTACTTAAAGAAAAATCAAAAAGTTCTCCTAACATTTGAAGTACCTATCCCTAAACTACCAACAAAAACCTAATTATGTAAAATTCATAGATACACCAAATAAAAAAGGTTACAGTACAAACATAAAAAAAAGAAAACCCGAACACCAGAAAAAAGGTAGAAAAATAACGTATTGCTGAGCGTCAACAATTTGACATAATGTGGCGTTTAACAAATTCCAAACACAATAGCAGCAAAAAATACAACAACAATAAACATCCATCAAATGGCCAAAGGGTCACATGTCACGAGCAAAGTAAGCAACAACAAGACGCAGGCTCTAAGCCCACAAAAGGTAAATGTGGACAGTGAAAAATTTTAAAGGAGAGTGTGTGCGAGAGAGAGAGTGAGCAAAAATAATATACCATAAGACAGAGATAAAACAACAACAGGGCTCTAACAAACCTGGCCAATACATTAAGCAAACATACGGTTTCTCGTTGCGACGACTACAGTCAAGTTGACGAAGAAGAAGAAAGCAGCCGCCTTAAGTCTCAACAATACGGATTATAAAAAGATGTTCAGTAGAAGGCAGCGTTTCGTGGCCAAGGCTAAAGGTATAAAAATGAAAAACCTCAAAGATGCGCGATGAGATCGCAGATAAAAGAGATAAGACACTTTAAAGTGCAGAGTAATAGAAAGAAGACAAAAAGTAGGTGGCTGCCAAAATGACATAATGTGGCTTAAATACTCTGATGTGGAAAGATGACACCGCAGGAAATAGTGGCATAAGTGACTTAATTATCTTGGCATGGCGTAGCCACGCTTATAAAAATGGACAAGATACAGTATTTGATCACATTGAAAACCGTACTCCATTTCATGGCAATTAAGTGCACTTTTTGCAAGATAATGATACCAAACAATCCTCCAAAGTAGTAAAGAATTGTGTGAAAAAATCGACGTTTTGGATTGGCCAGCCCAGAGCCCTGACTTTTATTCAATGGAGAATGAAGTCAAGGTTGTAATCGTAAGAAAAATTATAGAAATATGGACGATCTTTGGTCTGCCGCACAGAAGTATTGGTATGCCGTATCCAAAACAAAATGCGAAAAAAAGTGGAGGGTATGGGTCACAGGTGAGAAGTTGTCTTCAAAAACAAAGCCTTGACCACAAGATATTAATGATTTAAATATTTGTAGATACTTAAAAATCAACAAATACAATTCTAATTTACTTTTTGTTATAAGATACCTTAAGACAAGTATGTCCCGTATTAAATTTCATAAGGATTGCATTGTAAGTTCTATTATTATAGAGACTATGCCCCACCCATCAACGAGCTTTGCCAGTAAACTGACTGAGGTTGTATTGCTGATTGTTTTGGTATCATCTCTAAAATTTTTGTGAAAATCGTAAATGAAAATTCGAGGAACATTTTTCAATAGTTGAAAAGTGCCACGCCTGCTTTTCCGATTCCGCTCACTTTTGGTACAATTTAAGATACATATGTTCTGCATCTGTTTAACAAATTTCATCACAAAAACTTGCATGGTTTGCGAGATATGGCGTTAGAAACATTGAAATTTAGGGCTCTACCACGCCCCTGAAAGAGCATTTGAAAACTTGAGACCTAGCCCAATTTTAATTTTGTTCACATGTGCACCAAATCACTAAGTTTCATCAAAATCATTGCAACTTCTTTGAACTAGGCTTAGGCAAATATACATAGAGTGTGGGCGGTAGGCGTATGCGTGAACCTATTTCGCCCATTTTCAATTCCAAGAAGCTGGTTAGAACGTGATTTCGACAGACAACCATAGCTAAATCGACTCAAGTGGTGACGTCGATCCAGAATATATATATACTCTTCTATACCTGCCCTAGGCATTACAAATGGAAGAACAAAGTGAATTACTCCTGTGTAGGTTATAAAAACAAAATATGTATAAAAATAGTTTCATTCACCATCGCCGTATTTCCTATGCGGTCAACAAGAATTTTTTTCTTTTTTTTTTTTCTTTCTTCATATGTCATGTCTCGGTGAAGCTGCAAACGAGGTATTAGCCATCTAATCGGATCGCATATCTTTGAGGCAGTCATGACAATGCATTCCGTCGTCATTGCCGGTAACAATGTCCATAGAAGACACAAAAGTGACAGCGGAGTTGAAGCGCAACAAAGATGAAGAGATCAAACGCCATAGCAGCATTGATAGATATGGGCCCTTAATACTAATAGAGGGGCGTTTAAGCGGCTAAGCGACTGTTAAGGTGTCGGTAAACATAAAACTAAAAAATTTATACAAATAATAATAAAAAAAGGTAACAGAATATGAAAATTCAATATGTACACTGAAAAAAAAAGTTCTTTTTATTCACATAAGCCTTAAACTTCTTAATGCTTTAATTCCTTCAAGTCGATTCGAATCGAGCCGTAAATCGAATCGTTGAACATTTCAAAATCTTTTAGTGAAAATTAAATCAAGTTAGGTTTGCATGACTTTTGATAATGTTTCATTTCAAATTAAATTTTTTTTGTTAACTTTGAATATTGTTGTGTTTACTCACATTTCGTTCACATAATTTAAAACAAAATTTAGTTATTATTTCTGACTTGAATTTCCTTGAGTGTATTCTCCTTCTACAGTAACTGCCTTGTATTTTACAATAGGTCGCGCGCAGAAAATGACACCAAATGTTGTTTAATCCGCTTTTGATGTTGACATTTTCTTTGTTACTGCACACCTCTCCGTGTATCTTCCATATTATTCTTTGAGACGATTACCTAAGCCTTAAAATTATTTTAAATATCTAAGGATTTAATGCAGCTGTAAAGAGAATTTATGAGTATTATGAGTTGCTCTATTAAATAGGATATGATTTGTATTAGAGCAAAAAAAAAAAAACCGAGGGCTTAATTATTTAGGACTTTATTCAAAATAATCGTATTAGTTTACATGAACTATTGTTTTATTTAAATAACCCGCAATATACCTTCAAAAGGATTGCAAGGGATGCTAAAGTTAGTATAAAATCTGTATCCCGGGTAATAAAAAATTGTAGAGCAGACGTTACCTTGAATTAATAGTAGGGAACTCACTGGAAAAAAGGTTGTGGTGACCGTAATAACGCAAAGAAGGTCGTAACCATGCTGAAGAAAAGTCCCAACCTTTCAGGAAGAAAAACTGCTCAGCTAGCAGATTCCTTCGAATCATTTGTACAAAGAGTAAAATTAAATACTAGGGTGAAGACCTACAATGATCAGAAAGTGCCGGATTGGAATGCTGCAAAGAATTGCGAACCAAAAATACGCGCTCAAAAACTGAGTAAAGATTTTGTGTTCAAATTCGAATGTTGCATTATGGATGACGAAACGTACGTCCTTTCCGATATTTCTCAGCTTCCAGGCCAAGAACTTTTTATTGCAAACGTTAGGGGACACGTCCCGAAAAATTAAAATACAAAAACAATTAAAAAATTTCTCAGAAAATTTCTTTTTTGGCGGGTAATTTTCAATTGTGGTAAAAGAAGCCAAAGGATCGTGACCCCAGGCACAATCAACATCGAAATCAACATCATGGAATGTTTCAAAATAGGTTTCGTCAATTTGTAAGATATCATTAGATATCTTCCTCTTATTAACCTGATCCTGCTTCATGTCACTACTGTAAAGCCGCTCTTGAGTGGTACCAGTAAAATAACACTACTTTCGATCCTAGAGAAGCGAACTCACCCAATTGCCCTTAACTCCTGTCAATCGAGAGATATTGGGTTCTAGTGAAGAGGCAATTAAAGGCAACAAAAAGGACATGCAAGGACATAACTCATCTTATGCGAAAGTGCTGCGCGTCAAGCCATAAAATCCAAAAAAATACCATCAAAGGACTAATAAGAGGAGTTCCAGAGAAAGTAAAAAATTTTACGCTTCAAAATTAATATATTTGTTTTACTATTATTTTCTGCATTTGAATTAAATTTGCGATAAAAAAATATAATTTTTTTGAAAATTGAATCTGTGGTTATTGAGTTATATTTATTTTTCAATGCACTAATTTCTTATGACGCACTCCGTAGTAACAAAATGGCCAAACATAGTTCAATATACAGGGTGTCCCATTTTAACTTACACAGCTGAATAAGTCAAAAGTCAAGTTAGAGGTCAGAGTGACCCCTGAAGGTCATTTTGAGCGCAAAGCTGGAATTCGACCTTGAAATGACCTTCAGGGGTCACTTTAACCTCTAACATGAATACCTATCTGAACGTAGAATTTTGTGCTCTTCCGGAATCCGAAGTCAAAAATAGGGGTTTCCATTTGAAAAACTAAAGTTGACCTTCAAATAACCTTGAAAATGTAGGTCAAGGTCATGGTTAAGGTCATGGCTGGATCAGCCTTTTGATACCCACCAACTTTTATTTGAAATACTTTTTTAATGACTTGCAATTGTTTGACTTATTCAGTTAAAATGGGACAAAATGGCAATAAATTATTCGAATATATACCTACATATGTAATCTCTGTGTCTGATCTATATAATCGTATTCGTATCAGTTGCATCCCTACACAGAAAAAATAATCCAGGAAATTTAGGAAAATTAACAAATGTTTTTTGAAATCAACTAATTTATTTTAAGTTTCAACAAATCATCTTTTGTTACATCAGCGAAACTGATTCGCTGACTGAAAATCATACCCACATTTGTTGAAATCGGTTCCGAAATTATTTGATTTTAGGGTTTTTTTTTTCTGTGTAGTTTATTTATCGATAAAGTTGTCATTTTCTTATTCATTTTCCAAGACGTCTTTGGAATCGTTTTCATTTTTCTTCTTTTTTAATGCACAATTTATTTTCATCGCCTAGCTATGGACACTAGCAATTAAAAAATTAAAAACTATCGAAAATGTATTGAATCGATCATAGCTAGCGTATTTCCAACGTTATAAGCGAAAATTGACGACGTTTTGTTACGACAAAATTTCATATTGTGCTTAGAAAAAAAGGCACGAAAATTGTAAGAATCGTTGTTTCTGACACATTTGTGCTCATTTATTTCAAAACAAGACGTGAAAAAAATAAATTGTCACCATACTTGGATTCTGCGTAAGAGATATTCATAAAAAATGATGAAGAAAAGTTGATAAGGGTTTTTTTAAGAAGTGAAAATTATGTATTCTAAATTTTACTGATCCTCGACATGAACATGGTTCAAAATGGATATGGACTGTTTCCAAAAAATAGCATGTTCCTGCTCTAATTTAAATGGTCCATTTAAACAAAAACGAAACAATGCCAGTTTTTAAAAACACGATTTGAAAACGAAATAAATGATAATCGGGCATTTTTTGATGTCAGTGTGCCTTATAAATTTTTTCGCCATATTATAAAATCAAATGCAAGTTGTCCTCTGAACAATTCATCTAAGAACATTAAAACTGATTATTATCCATATGATCAACCAAACTAAGAAATGAAGATCGTTTTCAAGTACTGTGAGATTTTTTCCTATTGCTGTAATTATTTGTAAGCCTTATGAACCATATAATTGTTGCACATAAAATATCGCCTAGGATCTGCTAAAAATAATTGTCGATACTTATTCTTAAGTGCATTAGATTATACAGATCTAATGCATTGGTTAAACAAGTCTGAAGGGGAAAAACTTTTTGGAATAGTTTCATTCAACTTGTCTTCGTAATCCGCATCCATCCCTTGTGTCAATTTGACACAATTTTTTAAATTCATTTTGAAACAGCGCTCTCAGTTTTGAAGCGAATCGGAAAAAAAAATGGCTCTATAGGTCTTTTTCTGCGAAATTTCATATTACGCTATGCTCGACGCAAAAATATACACAGTGCTTCCAACATGGAAAGTTACAAAAGAGTCCCTCAAGTGTCAAATTGACACATACTGGGTAGTAGGGTGGGTCGATTGTGGACATTTTTCGATTTGAGATTTCTAATAGTGCGGAAAAGTTGCCTTAGTACTTCCAGATCCCAATGTAATTTTTCGTTTTGAGATCGGACTGCATCTTCAACCCCAACTTCGGCCTTGGAATTTCGGAAATTTGCCTAAAATCGTGAAATTTCCTAGCTAGCGCCTGAAATACGCCTCTCATGGCAAAATGTTTGAAACAAAAGTTATTTATCGCGTCATTAGCTACTGATATGGTACATTTGATCATGGCCGTAAGACGAACTGTTCCCGAGATACGAGCGAAAAGGCGGCGCGCCGCAACGCAAGGTGAAAATCGGCTTGCGGCCACACTTCTCCCTGAATGCGCCAACAATGACGTCTGTAGTGTCTTAATACCAACACGCATAAGCAACAACAAATAAGAAACACTATACACAAAAACAAAATAGCATACATAATGGTAATTGTTGAATAACATAGGTCATATACTTACATGCTTCATGATTATAAGGCTACTGACTGTAATAAAATAAAATATTTGCTCTCAGAAAAGTGCATTTTATTGATTGAAAAGCTTTTCGTACCAAACTTATTCCACCATTGAAGAAGTTTTGAAGGGGGAGGGGGGGTGGCGTTAATTTTAGAAACTGCCTAGGGCGGCAAGTTTCTAAATCCGGGCTTAGATTTGGGTTCGTTATCATTATGACAAAACATTCAATTAAATTTTTTAACTTTAGTGGAATACAATATAGACGAATTTCCAACTGATATGTATCTCACAGGTAAATGAACAGCAATAATAAAATATGTACATTAAGAGGGTAATAACGGTATTATTCCAACTATCATTCGATTTCGAAAAATTTAATAAGGGGACCCCTATAGGGGTATACGTATACGTTCGGTAAAAAACTTTAAAAACATTTTTAAAAATAGTTGTAATGGAGTAATCGAAATATGTACTTCAGTTGGAAAAATTTAATGATTTTTTGCAAGCAAGATATGGTGGGTAATTCAAAAACGGGGCATTTGTTGTCAAGGATCATTAGATCAAAAAGTTGGTCTACGCAAGACAAAAACATTGATATATCATACTTCAAGATCGGACTGTAAATGCCGAAAATATGATGTTTTTCTCAAATGTGCGACCTCTATTTTCGTCAAAAAAAAAAAAATTTCGAAATTACCTTGCAAAAATGCTTCGGATTTGCTGATGTACCGATAAATTTTTTTTTTGAGGTACGGTCTAGTGTACATTAGGGTGGTTCAAAATGCAATACATGTTCCGATTTTTGGTGCTCAGGCCCAAAAATATATCTTTAGCCCATGGAGCTATTGTACCAAAATTTCAACCGAATCGGACCATGGGAAGGCGTGTCAGTGGGCCGATTTGTATGATTTTTGTGCATTTTCGAGATGATTTTTTAGTATTATTTCTTTTAATTGAAAAAAATATCAACTTCGAGGTACATTCGTGGTAATCATTTTTTATGGACTCAGTATGATGTGAAATATATGTAAAAATTGTAAATCAGAAAATCGTCACAAATTTGAGTATTGATTCAATGACACGAATGTTAAAAATGCTAAAAATTCTGACATACTTCCACTTTGCCCGTTCGAAACCATACCTATTTTATAATTTTCGGCCACGGCACTATGCGCAATCGATTGGGAATCTTTTTTTACACAGAAAATGATATGTCAAACAGTTTTTGTGCCAACGATGCGATCTGGAGAAATATTTGATTAATAAAAGCAAGCATTTTCGTCATAGGAAAATAAAGATTTTTAGTTTATTTTTGTTCAAGAAACGCTAATATTTCACATTTGTCCATTTTTTAGATTTTTTTCAGAGCACGGCATTTAATTTTTCCATACGATTTTGAACCAGCCTAGTGTACATTTATGAAAAAATACAGAAAAATAAGTTGATCAGAGTGAATTTTTTTAATTGTTTACACTATAAATAAATAAAATAAATGAATCAAAATGATATTTGGTCGTTGAAATCATTTATCATGAGCCCGTAGTGGTCAAAAATTCATTGTGTCAAATTGACACAAAAGGGACACTTTTGTGTATGGAACTAAGGGATGGATGAGGGTTAAAGCTCTATCGGATTTAGTGAGCATAAGCCATTTTTGCACTTTGACTCTATAAAATCAATACCAATTTATAAAATTTTTTTCTGTTTTTTTTTTTTTTTTTTTGTATAAAAATGTTTATTTAATTACATGAGATTTTTTCCATCATGATTGACGTGCTTTTTAATTTAAATGAAAGTTTGTAAAAAATATTTACTTTATTGTTTCAATAAAAGGTTTTTTCCAAACTTTTCTATGCAACGGTATAAATATAAATATGCATGGGGGGGTTCCTTTTTTATGTATTTCTATAATTTTTTATGATTTTTTATCTATTTGTGTTATATTTTTATTTTGACCAACAATGAATGACTTTAGCTGTTTGTTTTTGTAAAATTCATATTTGTATTTGTTTCTGCATTTGCTTTGTTATTGTTGTTGTTTTTCATTTATTTTTAATGGCCTAACGAACGACGGAAGTTGAAAGGACATTACGGTGAGAATAATAATACAAATAATACGTTGTAACGGGTTGATGTGACGCACAGTGATTTCCTTCAATAAAGTAAATTGACAAATTTTATTTCTAAAATCAGAAATTTAGTACGCTCGAACTTTAATGATCAAAAATCAACTGGTATGATCTTACTTGATATTAAAGCTGCATTTGACACTGTATGGCATAACGGCCTTGTCTTCAAAATGATTCAATTTAACTTCCCACAAGAACTTGTAAAGATATTACAAAATTTCCTTTCTCATCGAACTTTTAAGGTATATATTGGTTCATATAGCTCCAACTTAACTCCCATTACAGCTGGCTGCCCTCAAGGGTCATGTTTGTCTCCAGTCCTATATAATATATACACTGCTGATGACACAGCAGTAATCTGTTAAGATATTTTGGCTTCTAATATAATTACTAAATTGCAAACAACACTTTCAAAATTAACGGTGTATTTGAATAGATGGAAAATAATGCTTAATAATGAAAAAACGCAATCGACTTAGATCACTAGAAAACAGAAACCCGAATTTGTACCACAAAATAATATTAATATCAATAGCGTCTCTGTTTCATGGGAACAGAAAGTTAAATATTTAGGTTTTGTTCTTGACCCAAAAATGAAGTTTAAAGACAATATACCATATATAATAAATAAGGTCAATTTATTAACTAGAAAATCAAGCCTTACCATTAGCAACAAAAAATTAATTTTGACGTCTATTTTTCACGCAGTCATGTTCTATGCAGCCCCAGTCTGGTCTACGAGCGCTAGGTGTCACTTAAAAAAACTTCAAGTTTCACAAAATAAAATATTGAAACGAATGTTTAATCTGCCTTGGTTCTATTCCACTAATAAACTACATGCTCTAGCAGATGTAGAGAAAATTACTAATAGGATCGAAACACTTACACAAAATTTTAATATCAGATGCTTAGGTTCTGATTTTAGTTATATTAATGAGCTAGTATCATCTAATTAGAATAAGTAGGTTTAGTTGTTTTTTTTATAAAAATTCAAATAGGTTTTTTTAAATTTTTGCCTCCATTTTGTAATTTTTGTACTTTGTAACATTTTTAAACCAAATGTAATAATTAAGTAGAGTAAGAAATATTCTTGAACTCTTTCAACTATAATTATACATATATTTAAATTATTATGTATATTATATATGAAAATAAATTGCATTGAATTGAATAAGAAAAGTCGGAGAAATGTTAAGTGAAAATTTATTCTTTCTTCATATTCTCTCAAATTTTCTTAATAATTTAAGTTCATTCAAATGGTGCAAGTCGGCGGAAAATGGAATAGTGTTGTTGGATAGTACTACAAACCCTTACAGAACGCTCATTCATGATTTTTTAAAATAATTTATGTATAAAATTATCATATAAAACATATAAATATATTACATTGCAGATCTGCAAATCTTGTGCTTTGACCGTGGAATCAAAGTCAGTGACCTCTTTTAACTCATCCCACATTGCTTTTGTGGTATTCCTTTGACCATGGAAACAACCGCGATATCCTTTTTTTTCTAGCTCACGTGAGATGAAACAACATTAATAGCTTCATAACTGTAAAAGATTCCAAAATTTTTTGATTGAAAAGAAAAATTTTAAAAATGTTAAGTTTTTGAATCATTATAAACTTGCTACAAACAATATTTTTAAGGTTTTTTTTAGCTTCTACCTGAAACTGGGATAGGGGAAATTATCTTACAGTGCATTCGCATCTCTTTTGGTTTTTCTCTGTTGCTACTGTGAATGGACTTTTCAAAAGAGATTTTCTTAAACTCTGTCAAGAGTCCAATTGTAATGTTCAGAATAAAACACTGTGCAACGGATGGGATATTATTACCGGTGTTAGTGGTGATGGTGGTGGTAATGGTGTTGGTCTTAATAAACCATTGTTTTTATTGTTGCTATTGTAACGTATGCATGCAATTATTGAAAGTGATTTTTTCATATCTACGCTATTATTATTCATATTAACTTTTTTGTTCGCTTTTTTTTAATAATTTTCATTCTTTGTTCCTTTATGTTTTTATTTCTTCTTTTGTTGTTTGTGGTGTTAAAATATACCTATTATTAAAAACTCATAAAAATGTATATAATTTACATACAAATACGATACGAGAATTGCAACTGTAGTTAAATAATTAATAAGGAAATTGATATAAATGAATAAATATTTTACATTGACTTCAGTACGCGGTGGTGATAAAGAATTTCAGTATATCTGATTTTATATTCAAATAATTGGCTTGACCAAGGCAGTGGCGTAGCTCGGAGGGAAGGGTTACCAAGTTACCGAGATTGCCTCGGCCAAGCTGATTATTTCATGTCAAAGCCGGAGTCCTCCAAATTCAAAAATTTATCAGCATATAGGCGGGAATTGGACGATTTGTGTGACTTGGAGGTTAACAAAATTTTTCCCATGCCAAAGTTGAAAACTTTACCATTTCTGAATTTTAGACATTTTACAATTTGGGAGAAAAATTACAGTGAATTTATTTTATCCTTCTGCAGTCCTTTTGTGGTGACAAAAAATTTATCAAATTTTATCGTATATATTGAGAATGAATTCGATTTCTTTTATGACTTTATATACTGCATACTTTTCAATTTAAGCTTAAATACCACTTACCACATTTGATTGAAATTAAAACTAGTTTTTCGTTATGATTTAGTTAAATAACGAATTTTATTTAAGTGCTGACGTGGTATCAATCAAAAATATACTGATAACTGTTAAAGAATCGAAACATATGTATGTCCCTGTTCCAGAGTATTGTTAACTGTTCCTATAGATTGAGCTAAAATTTGGTACTATTTTCTAGATCTAGAAAAAAATTTTGATGTCTATTCGACAAAAAAAAAAACAAATTTTACTTCACCCTAAGATATCTTCATATGTAATATAAAACTTAAAAGAGAATGATAAAATATTCATTCCTTTTTGTTGCATTTTTATCAATGATTTCGTTTTCTCATTATTACAGTCATTTTATCCCATGTGACATTAATCGCTGTAAATCTCCCTGTCGTTATCCAACACAACAGACCAGCAAACATTTTACCAATTATATCTTGGCTCTTGATCCTCAACAACTTTCCTTGTAGTCATAGTTTGTCAAAACCCACCGAAATCCTTACAAACTGCGATATTCTAATCCCGTCTGACACTTGCGCTTGACCAAAGCCGCAGCAAAAGCAACAACGACAACATAAACGACACACAACATAAACATTGGCTTGTGTTCATCGCACCCATAACTGCATACAGCTTGGTCTCTGAGCTCCCTTTATTGTTCCCTCAGTTTCATTTGCTTACGCTCCGCTCCGTTACTCATATGAGCTTTGAGGTGGACCTTATTTCAAAAAAATAAAATACTGAGTGATTAGAAATCTTCGATCATGAATATTGTCCTTAAAGTGCATTGTGATTGAATTATCGATAGTTTTAAAGTCATTAACGCGAATTGAGAATGAGATGACTAGTAAGGATGTGTGGTATTGGTCAAACCAAAAAATTAACAGTAAAAATGTACGTACCAATATTTTCATTAGGGTAATGATATTTTTTTCGGTTTTATTGAATGCTAATCTTAACACAATTTTCGAAAATTTTTACGAACAGATTGCTTGTAAATCGTTCACAATACATATAGCGTTTTCAGCTGGTATTGGATGTGCCACGATCACTAGCTCAAATCCGTACAATAACAATACAATCCAAGTACAAATTTATTAAATTATTTAAATTTATTAAATTATTTTTACCAAAAAAATTACACAAAATAATGTAACAACAAACAAAAAAACGGCTACAGCTGGTCGTACTAGTTTCATTCATTGCTAAATGAATACGATCAGTGAGAATTTCTATGTCTGATTTTTTCTTTTTCGCATAGTTTTGTTGATTATTATAAATAATTATTTCACAACTTTTATTGAGTATTATTTAATATCCTTTCCACCAGGGGCGCCATTACGTTCTAAAGGCGGGTGTGGAATTCGGTGAGTCGCGGGCGCGTTCAAAAATTATGAAATTTTTAAATTGACCATTGAAAATCTTACAGAATCATGATTATGAAGAAGTAATGAAGGATATCTTGTATATTGTGTAAATTTAAAAAAAAGTCCAGGAGGTAGCGTTGCATTTTTCGAAGCAATTTCCTCCCACTTAATTTTTTTTTTTGCAAATGAAAGCTTTAGTATAGCTGATAATCGAATTAAATGTCAGTCACCAGAATCGTGGTGGGCTTGGTTGTGAGAGGCGGACAAAACTATAAAAAGTGGGTCAAATATTGTTTGGGGATTTTTCGGACATGAAATCGTTGGGTTTTTTCTGCTCTACAATATTGGTCTGAACATAATTTTCTACTTGTGGCTTACTTTCCGAGTTGTTGCGCAAAATTTTTTTGTCAGCCTCTCATAACCAGGCCCACCACGATTTTGGCGACTGGTGTTTATTTTGAGTATCAGCTATACTTCTACTTTCATTTGCAAAAAAAAATTAAGTGGGAGGAAATTGCTTCGAAAAATGTAACCCTACCTCCCGTACTAAAAATTTATTTCATCATCGTTTAAACGGTTTTGACCCATCGTTGAACGCACATACAGTCTCTTAAGAGTCGAACAAATTCTCTTATTATTGCAAAAGGATGCAGAAATAGTCATTAACAATTTCAAGCATCAAACGAATTCTGGAATGAGGTCCTTATACTGTGAATATTTCTGTAAAAAATCTACTACATCTCCTAAACTTTTCAATTCAGTTTCTCATTTCTGCTCGCCAAATCAAGAAACATGTTTCGATCACTACGTAAATTTTCTTGTTCGAAATCATTTTTATAAAAATTTAATATTTAATCAACATAACAATCTTTGCAAAGTACAAAAGCTTCAAGTGATCTGAAAACTTTTCTGAATCTGTCCCAAATCAGATTCTCAGCGACGAAAGAACATGGTCGTACACATCATAAAAAATTTTTCTAGCAAATCTTCTGAAGTCTGAAATATGTGATGTTCTACTTTTGAATTTGAATCAATACGCTTGGGAATTCGCGTATTGAATTAAAATTTCCCTTGTTGAATTCCACATGGGGAAGTCTCATATACGGAAAATACTAGAAAATATTTGAATTTTTTTGGAATTAAAACTATGAGTAGCAACGGGTTGCATATGAAGGACGAAATTAGCAATATTAAAATTCAATTTAACAATAGTTCAAGCAGAATGTAGAACTTTCGAGCCAAATGAATTATGCAATGGTATGGTATACCAAACATCAATTTTTCGGGTGTTATTAGCTTGGTATAAACAAATAGAACTTCCATCTATACTTACTAACTCAACAAACAAATAATCTTTGCTGATCAGTTAAAAAAAGTTTTTTTAGTTTATTTAAGAAAATACAACTTTCATTTAATAAACTCGTTGTTATTTTAAGTATGATCCACCCCAATGATTTTGCTCATTTTCAACCATTCAGCCATGCGGCAAGCGTCATAATTTGTAATCCTTTCGGCGCAATGTTTAATTTTCACACCTTTTGTATGCAACGTGTCGAGGTTTAAGTGGGATTTGCACCTTTTGCTGCTGTCGCTGTCGTTGTTGCTTGTTGCTGTTGCTGCTGCTGGTCAAAACTTGCGCAGCAATATTTTGCAATTGCGGAGACAGATATACATATATATATTGCTGCATATGAATCGTATGTTTTCATTTTCAAAGTTTGTGTACGTGTGGTCGTTTTGCCCAGTTTATGAGAGCATATGCTGTAAGCTTCATCTTGACCAATGACCAATGGGATTTCATGTAATTATTTAATGCATAAATTTCGCATGCTTTGATCATTAAGATTAGAAATTATGGAAAAATTATAAACTCAAAATTTTCAGGGGATATTATTCAATACTTAAAACAACGTTAATTAAAGAACTTGCAAAAGAAGCGAGCTAATATAAAATTTAGAAAACAAATTATTAAATGCATCTTATTAAACATTAATTATGAAGACTTTCCTTAATATTCTGATTGACTAGAAGAAGTGCCCAATCTCGAGGCCAATCTTAAAACACGATAACTCAGATTTGGTAATTGTTGGGAAATGAAACTTAAGCATAAGGTTACGCAATGTGGATCCTAATTTTTTGAACAGAAGATTTCCGACCGAAATATGGTATGGTATGGTTAAGGGTAACAGCTCTTACACTCACAAACTTATCAAAAGAAGACAGCGCTATATCACTGTTTGTAGATAATAATAATAGAGTTTAGCTACTACAGCTATTAGCTTTCTTAGCAATTTAGCTTGAAGCATTAAAACCGTGTATAAAGCTTATATATTAAAGGAAATGATAAAATTATACATGCAATTAATTTGTTATATATTTATAATGTTTTCTTAGCTTCATAGCACTTTCTAAACATACCCACCGAGATCATATGTATATACACCTATCCCTCGATTTACGCGGTACTTCTTTTGCGTGGTTTCCAAATAAACCGGTTTCAAAATTTTAACTAATTAAATTTTTTTTTGCAGTTAAAAACACGTATAAGACATGTTTTCAGTTAAAAACACGTGAACATACATAATATGACGAAGTTTCGTATATATGTATGTATGTAGTAAACATCAAGTTATACACAGTTAGAAATCTTGGAATATTTTTTAATATGTACAAGCGAAGTATTGCAAAGACTTTTAATACAATTTTGATTACATTTAATACTTTTGAATAGATTACAAAATTTTGTAATTAATTTTATATTAAATTTTAATACATACATATGTATTATATTTGATTTTTAAACCATACTGTATTATATTTAATATTTATTATATCTTAATACTTCAATATTGAACTTTAATTTTACGTTGTCAATATAAATAAACTTTTAGCCAACCGGAAAATAATACTACATTGGCTGTTTCGCTAAACTACGCATGCAACCATTGTATTAAAAGGGAACCTGGTTCGAATCCCATTCGAAATGAAAATATCGTAAAATTTATTTTTTTTAAATCCTAATAGAAAAGAATATTAAATTATACTTAATACAAAATAGTATTTAAAATGAATTTTAATATTTAGGCAGCATTAAATTTTAATTCAATTCTGGTGTGGTCATATATGTATGTAAGCCCAAACGTATTAAAATTTATTACAAAATTTCAAGCCGTGTATAAAGGTGGAATGATTAAAGCTCTTCTCTCTTGTCGTCATGGGTATTTGATATAACTACACTGGACATTGACATTTACTAACAATTCGACTTTATTGTGGTTTGTTTATTTTTGACATATCGTTATTTTTCATTATTGGTCCCGTTCATCAACTCCCACATTTTTGAAGCGCTTTAAGCAACTTTTTACTGAGTGGAATTTGTGTTATTTAATTATTATTTTTTATATAACCTCCAATTTTTCATTAGGTAGATATGTACATAAGTACATTATGGGTTCAGTTTACGCGGATTTGTTTTTACCAATTATGCTATTTTCTTTAAGTTCTATTGCTCGATATACGCGATTTTTAAATTTTGAAAACATCTCAACTTACGCGGTTTTTTCAAAAACCTATCTACCGCGTAAATCGAGGGATAGGTGTAAACATACAAATGCATGAATGTAATTGTATGGATTTGATCATAAGATCTAAGCCATTAATGTTAGAAATAATATAGATAAGATCTCAATCTTGCTTCGAGTTAAATCTTTTTTCACAAGGTGTTGTCATAATTGATCTATTTTTCATCACTTGGAAGTAGACATTTGAAAACTCAATTGGTTTTATCCCCTTTCAACATTAACTTGCATATACAAATGTTATTCACTGTTATTTAAACAACATATTGGCCGAAGTTGAGATATTTCATGAGACCATCAAATGCAATTACAATAAAAAGTTATGGCTAATTCTAATGAGGTGAAACTCAATTATAATTATCATTGGATGTGCAATTTCAATTACAATTTCACTTTCGCTTACAAGTTCAATCGCAATTGCAAAAGAGAAAGTAAATGCTGTGAAGGCTCTACCTGCAAAGTTTTGATTAGTATCGGTATTTGGCCGAAAGTGGGATGCCCAAGGACAACAGGTGTTTAGGGAGGCCACTTAGCACTTAACCCGACCACTAAAGCACAACTTTTTACCTCATGAAAATTATTTGATGCACAAAAGTTGATTGGGTTTCCTTGAGTAAAATTAATTGGAAAATGAGAGGAAACTGTAATTGAAATTGCTAATTTAATTTCAATTAAAATGGCTCCGCGAAAAGAAATTTCAAGTAATGGGAGAAATTTTGTTGTTAAATTTGAAAAAACAAATAACTCCTGTGGTGAAATATCAAAAGTATTGGTCTTGAGTCGATCGACAGTTCAGAAGATCACTACGATGTACTAACATCCTTATGTACATTCTGTGTATAAAGAACCTGGAATTGTTACTTAAATTATTTATTCATTAAAATTTAATTTGTTGACTTCAAAGTAGGCAGACTTAGAGGAGCAGGGCACTTGGCATTTGGAGCCCCCTCTCTCATCTCGAAATCATTCCATTTTGGTTTAGAAAATTAAAGGCACTCGTAAACTCGTAAACATCAGCATTACGCAGTCTATGGCACTACACGTATAATTATGTTAATCTATTTTATTGAATCATACGGCGAGCTTTCTTCTGAGCAAAAGAACAAATGACGTCATCATAGTCAATTCACTGCATTATTTCTGACTTTATATACATTACAAAAATGAATTTAGCCTGTCCTATGGTAGCTTTTAAGTGCGATGTCACACGGCGGGCATTTGACAGCGCTCAAACAATAATTTTTTACTCTCTTTTACTTTTTGAGTGGAGGCCAGTCACAAAGAAGTAAAATGAGTGCTGGTCAACTTCTGACGCTTATAGTTTTTCTTGTTAATTTATTGATTTTTCTACTCCGTTTCTAAATGCATTTTTGAAAAAGGTGTTGTGTTTCACTCTTTTTTTGATGCTAATTAAAATATGTATTTTTTAAGGTTTTTTTCGTTCCTTAATACAGTTTTTTTATTTAATCCTCTGGATAAAAAGCTATAAGGTTTCTGGCTCCTTCACTGATGTGTTTAGATAGCAAGCGATTTAGTTTCGTAACAAAGTCAAACTTTTTATAACCAGAATCGTGCAATAAGTCTATCTATAATGACATTATAAATGTTTGACTTCGTCGAACTGAACTTTACGCTTACCTTTCCTCTGCATGTCATATGCATTAGGGCGGGTTGATTTAAATGGGTGAAAAAAACCAAAAATGGTATAGCAAAATCGTAATCTACAGGAAATTCTAAGAAAATTTCCCTTAGAGACCATGGTCCCAAAATCAATCAATGTTCCGCGAAAATCGACGTCAAAGTTTGTTTATGATTTTTCTTTAAAAACCAACAGCTTTCAACTCATAATGATCAAAGGCACTGGATGCTCTTAAGTCTTCTATATATATTACCAAAGATTGATACAGCTCAGCGATAGTACCCAAGTCAATGTTGACATATTGATGAGACTTGTTCACTTTGTTGAACCTTTCTAAGATGCCATTCCAGAGAAGTGTCAAAAAGCAAGTTTCCATCGAATCTAATGAATTCAGAAGACTTGAAGCTTCAGAGCGCGCAGATGGTTTTTCATTGGAATCATTGGCAATTATCTGAAGAGCTGCTATGATCTCATCTCAGCAAGAAAATAGACTCAAGCAGGTGTCAGAATTTCCCATCTGTGTGTTGAGGCCGAAAAAACATTGTACAATGATTGCAAAATTGACTGGGACTGGGGCCCCTAGGTCGGTGCTCTGTAGGCCTAGGCGGAAATCCGGCACTGAAAGTAGGTACCACTGTTTGATTTCATCCTTCATACATTTCTCGTAGGCTGACCGTTTTCTCTTTTATGGAAGAAATTCATTGCGCACCACTCTGCATCAATCGAAGAACTATCAATTCACCATAATTGTCAAAACCGCAGGATATGAAACGAATAAGAAAATTTCAATTGAAGAAGTACACGACAACCAAGTTGATTCGTAATCTAACCTATAAACGAAATTATCTCAAATGTTTTGGAAGGTCTACTGATCGATCCAGAAGTTGTTGAAAATTCTGTTTGTCGCGCCAGAGTTTTTATTAAAAAAGTAAAAATTGGCGTTTGATCCAAAAATGCATAGTCGATTGATTGTTTCTTACTTTATGCTCTAACTTTTCATTGTAATTACGAAAATTTACTGTACCATACATAACTTTCCTTGAAATCCTCCGCTAATCCTTAGCACGAAAATGTTCGTCCTTACTATTTACTTAACGGTTACAGTATATTTCATGAAATTTTGGGCTTAAATTTAAAGTACCAATAAGGACAACAACACAGCATTATATGCTTACCTACATATACATATACATAGCATACAATAATAAATAACCATTATTTAAGTGAAATGTATGATCTCCTTGCATGCTTGCCTTCATTCGACATTGTCGAACGTTCAACGTTGGTCATTTTGTTGACTTAATCCGATTCAAATTGTTCATTTGCACGAAAGGATATTCAACGCCTCAGTGATTTTTGGGATTTTAATGCGATGTGATGATGTGATGCCATGCGATGCAATGCAAGGCAATGTGTATTCGTTGTGCATGAGTGCTTGCAGTTCTGTAGTAGCATTTAAACCTCATTAATATACTTAGCTATATAGCGCATGTACGATATATACAGAGGATATTTATTCGACAATATTTAATTTTTGTTGGTAAATAGATATTATCTATCGTATTTAAGCTCAAAATTATGATATTTATTGTAATTTATTAACATTATAAAATTAAGTAAAATAATTGTATCAATATTAGTAATTTGCGTAATAAATCTCATGCAAATTTATGGATAAATATTGCCGTAACAAATTAAAAGAGTAAAATTTAAGTGAACATTATAAATAACAAATAAATTATTATAAATCAATATCATGAGAATAAAATGAGTGTGGCCGTAAACCTCCTAGAAAATAACAACAAAATTTATGTTATATTTTATTTCTGTATTAATTAATCAAACAGTAAAAAAAATCCGAATTAAACAAATTTCCTCCACCAATATCGCGTATAATTTTAATGCATACGCGTAGATAAACATCGCAACTATTTAAGATACGCAATGTGCGATAAATAAAAAACAAACAACTACGATTACAACAACAACAACAAAAACAACAGATTGTAATAAAAAAATTCCAACATATTTATCATTTTGTTGGCGTTACCGTAAATGTTGTCCCCTTTCAGAGTTAAGTTGGATGGATGTTGTTGTTACGATAAATTAATACCATGTAAAACTCTAATTAAACGAATATTCGCTTCTACACAACAGCACCGTCTATTTCAGCCAAAGTTTTTGTTTAGTTTTTTTGTTTTTTTTTCACATTTTCTGTCGTATTTTATCACACCTCAAAGTAATACATCATTTTGCATTGAATCTATGCATATAGAAATGAAAAAAATTAAGCTTTTAGCATATGTTCAGAAGCACAAACATGCCTTCCGATACTTCACATCGTACGGATGAGACCCTAGGTGGCAAAACTAAATATTACGAAACTTTTTCTAAAAGCGTTTTAGTTTTAATTATTTGTGGATTAGCTATGGAATAGTGAAGGATTTTTTGATTTCGACACGCTGGGACCATTTATTTTGTGAGGATTGATAAAAAAATGCGTGAGCCAAAAAATTAAGGGGATGGGAGGGGGGTAAGTGGCGTCTCATCAAGGTCAAAGTTTAAAAATTTGGAGATTTTCATACAAATTAGCCCACAGCTGCTAAGGAGTAGCCCATAGAGCGATAGATTGTATGACCGACCTTCAATAGTATTGTATGCTCAACATTTTTTTCAAAAACACTTATCCCCTCGCTCCACCCCTTTAGGGGGTTTCCATACAAAAGTGGTGTTTTTATGAAATGTACTCCCAACGTTCCCAATGCTACCAGGGTGGCCCTAGAAGGTTCAAGTTTATGCCAAACTCCCCTTAATTTATTCTTCCCAACATTTCTTGAGAATATACTAACTGCCTATCTCAACCCCTTAAGGGGTTCCCAATACAAAATTTAATTTCTTAAGGAATTTTGCTATTTCCAACCCACCAAGGCGCTACTAAATGTTGGATTTAATTATCAATCCCGATTAATTTTACACCCCTATAGTTTTTTTGTCAATCTACCCATTTCTTCTCCCCCTTAAAGGTTTCCTAAACAATTAAACGTAAAAACCACTTTGAAAGAAATTAACCTAATAAATACTTCGAATGTCGAATTCAACATGTGGAATTCAACATATTTCAGACTCAGAAGATTTGTATAGAAAAATTTATTATGATGTGTACGACCAAGTTCTTTCATCGCTGAGAATCTGATTTGGGGCAGATTCAGAAAGCTTTTGTACTTGGCAAAGATTGTGATGTTGATAAAATATTCAATTTTTATAAAGATGATTTCAAAAAAGAAAATTTACTTAGGGATCGAAACATGTTTCTTGATTTGGCGAGCAGATATGAAACTAAATTGAAAAGTTTAAGAGATGTAGTAGATTTTTTATAGAAACATCTATGGTATAAGGACCTCATTCCAGAATTCGTTTGATTCGTGAAATTGTTAATGACTATTACTGCATCCGTTTGCACTAATGAAAAAATTTTTGCGACTCTAAAGAGGCTGAAATTGTATCTGCGTTCAACGATGGGTCAAAAACGAGTTGGCTGATAAGTAGAATAAACAATGAAAGAATAAAAAATTTCTGACGAAACAAACTTTGACGTAGAACTTTCTGGAAAAAAGTTTAAGTTAACAAAGTGCCCAAAACTCATATAATATATTGGTTGATAAAACGTGCTAAAAAAACGTGATGGTATCCTCTCCAACAAAATTTTGAATTAGAAAAGTCCTAATCTTCGTTCCGACTTTCAAGTAACAAAATATTCAACTACAAAGAGAAGTATCAACCTGATCTTTTTACGTATCACTATGACGTATACTGTCATCAATCAAGTTTAATCGTAACAATTTTGGCATACGACAATAAATCTCTTGTCCTTCAGTTATAATGCTCAGTTAATATTGGCGCAACATTTTGGCACCAACTGTTGATAGTTGAAGTGTTTACAACAATAAGAGTTCTTATCAACACAAAAACTTTATCAACACGTGGTGGAGTCACAATCTTAATGAGATAGCAAACATCACGCTGATTAAATGTGACAGTGACATTCAATACGAAGTTGCATCTCCAACCAATTTGCTTTATTTTACCTTGAGTTGATTTGATTTTGTTATTACAGTAGATAATCACAATTTTAATAAAACCATGCATGAAATTAAATCAGTAATTTTGACAAAAACATGACCAGTAAATGACAATTAAACGATTTAATTAGAAATCTGAATACTAGTTGGACTAGAGTTGCAGCGAAAATGTGATAAGATATAGCACATACAAGTGACATAAATAGCTATTACAATGAGTTGTCTAAAAAATGGTACACTGTGTTGAAATATAATATCTAGAGCTTATGGTGTTCGATTTTGATTTTATATTGAATTTTTTTTGGGAAGCATTTATAGTAGTTTTTTTAAAAACCAATTGGGCTTCGAAAAAAAATAATTAAAATAAAATTTTTCGGAAATTCAGAGCAAATACGAGTAGAAGGTGTAGATTTCCCGTTTTGGTTTTGATATATGTATTTTTACTCTATTTTTTACAAATATAAAAAAATAATACAAAAAATATCGAAATTTGAGTTATGACTAGTTCTCAAGTAAAACTCTAAATATCTACTAATCGACCAACTGATGTTTTACGTCGTCACAATTTTTGCAAAGTTAATTGTTTTATTTTTAATAATTTTTGAAAAATTGTAGCGCAACAATGTTACGACTTATGATGAAATTATATATCCATACTATTTATACTAATTTGCTTATCTGAATATGGTTTGTAACGCTTTGTCGCAAAATATACTGAACTGATTTAATAATTTTTTTTTTTAGAATAGGTAACATATTTGTGCATACTTATGTATAGTTTTTATTTTTTAATTCCCTAGAAAGCTGTGGGATCAATTGTAGTGATATGGAAAAGTGAACTTTCAGTTCCCTTGCTGTCTATAGCTGACCCACTTAATACCTAATACTCGTAACCTCTCTCTTTTTGCGATCTGCAAATATTCAAAATCACTAGCTTCATGGTTTATTACATGGTGGCCGTTGATTCTTTTCAATGAAAAACCAACCTAAGATTCCAATCTGCGCCACATGACGTAGATTGTAGTGAGACGGGTGACCTACATCTTGGGACGAGTAAGCTAGCTAGCTTAGATCACACTCTATACAGAGTTGTTAACATAACGCACCACAAACATTTTCATTTCTCCTCTATTTTTTTGAAGGTTTGTGGTTTCGCTTCCTCCATTCTCTTGCCTAAAGCCGAAATACTAAAAAAGCCATTCGGACGAGCTCGGAAAAAGTTTGGATAAATTTTGATATGAAAGCGTAGCACCTTCCAGTAATGGCAATACAAATTTAAGAAATAGTTCGGTCTAGCAAGCTGGAAATTTGGCGCATCTTGATGAGAGGGTAGCCCACTTCCTATGCTGAGAGCCATTTAAGTAAATATTGTTAAATTCAGTATGAGAACGTTTGGTCAACGTTGTAGCCGTGAATATAAAAATTCTTATTTTTTATTTATACTTACATACATACACTCAGAAAAAAAAAACATTGTTATCCGAAGAATTTTTGTATTCTTGAAAAATTGTGAGCTAAAAATTGTTGACTTAACAAAAAATTTTTAAAACAAAAACTCGTTTTTGATTTTTTAAGAATCAAACTATCAATTTAAAAATAAAGTTCTTATAAAAACTATTTTTATTTTCTTAAACATTTTCAAAAACGGAAAATTGTTGGCCCAATAATAAAATTTAAAAATGCAATTGTTAATTCAACAATAAGTTCTTCAGTTTACAATTATTATCAAGAATAAAAACAGTTTCTTTCAACAGTTTTGATTTCAAAAACTAATTCTCGGACTAAGAAATAAAATTCTTGCCACAACAATTTATTCTTAAAGTTGTGAAAAACTGACTGTAAATCTGTCACTTCAGAAAAAATTTATGACTTAATACTTAATAACTTCGAAAAAACAATAAACAAACATTTTTTCCCATCTACAATGGAAAAAGTAAGTGTTTTTAGCGATATATAAGAAAATAATATCTCCCGAAATTTGTCCCGATAATTATAACTTTTTTATTATATCATGATAAGCTCACTGATAACATTCTTTTTTAGATTCAAGACCCTTTTTCGTCTTCAGTTTATATACCGCCAAGGATAAGCAAAAAATGTAGACCGTTCATTTCCGATGAAGATAAACTCAAACTCCAAGCTGTCTCTGAAAAGCTAAAGTTGCAGCCAAAAACTTTTGTGGCTGGAGAGTCTTTAGAAAGTTTTAAAGAATTTTTAAATCAACAACTTGTTATTGAGACAACAATTTATTTTTTCGAAGTGTTGACAATTTTTATATTTAAGCCAACAATAAAAATTTTTACTTTACAGCTAACATTTTTTATTGTTAAAATAAGAATTTAAGTTATTGAGTTAATTTTAACCTAGGGAAATTGTTGGGCCAAAATATAGAATTGTTGGAATTACAATTTTTTTTTCTGAGTGTAACGAAATAATAGCATTTTATAGCAAAAATAGGCATAGGTTGTCAAAGTCTCTACATCAAAAAGTGAAATTCTTTAATTTCAGTATAAACACCGCTAATGTAACATAAAAAATTTCATAAAGGGGTTTTTAGTGCTCTAGAAGGCTTTGATCCCCTATTCCAGTGTACAAGCAAACACTTTGTTATGAAAAATGTTCAGATATTGTCGAACTTCAACTCTTCTAAAACTGAATCCTAAGACAGCCACTATCTAGTATATATCGTAGATAAGGTTAGGTTTGGGTGGCGGCCGCAAAAGCCTTACATAGACCACAGTGGTCCATAGTATTACCACAAACTCTCTGCTATAGTCTTATTAGTAAATTCTGGTCCTTTCATTGTGGCGCTCGTGTAACATGAAGGTGCCTGTTGTTACAGCAAATCTTTTGATTTCACTCAGATGGACTTTGGAAAGTTCCTTCAGGGAAACGAAGAGCGGCTGCCAGAAGTATTTTAATCTATTTCTTGTCAAAGCGAGGCAAGAGCAAAAAAGGTTTTCCGTGGTTATCTCTTCATCGAGCTTATGACAATTTCTACACAAATCGTTGGGCATAGTACCCAAACTGAAAGAATGACTTCCATTGAGACAGTGGACAGCCACAACCATAATCTGCATTTATTCCAAGTTAAGGATAATAAATACTGTTGTTTCGCCTTGTCATCAAATATCGAGTTTAGCTGTCATTCCTTGTGACCACAGAATATTTTGTATCCATTTTATGGAAGCGGGGCCAAAAATGTTTAGTAATATTGCTAGTGGAAGAGCACTCCCACCTCTTTTTCGTTGCTGCAAGTAGTTATCTATCTTTTAATAGGTAAACGTGTTAAAGAGGTGATGAGACTTTCATGAATTGTGCATCTGGCAGAGCACCTTGCATTAAAACATTTTAAGACTGTTCTTTATTTAAAGTAATTCAAATTTAGGGCTTTTAAAGCGGTCTCACTGTCTAAGAAGAAGTAGAATTTTTTATTATGTGCACATTTTTTAAAGTAGACTGCACATTAATAAATCACATGAATTTAAGCCTGAAAAATTCTGCACTTTGTCTGCGTCATTCATTTTGGAGCTATCTGTATAGAATTTCAGAAAATTAAAGCTTAAAATGTTCAAACCATCGAAACTTCAAAGAAGTATTCAACACATACCTAATACCGATTGCAACGTTAAGAAGAACACGCCCACGTCGTATATTACTCTAAAAGGAATTTTCAAGTGCGGAATCATATAACATTCTTTAAACTTAACATAAATAGCCCTTGCCAAATATCGTCATGGGTGTGTCTAATCGTACGCTAGTTTTAATACACATACCTACACGATACTTATCTTTATGCAAATCTTAACAAGACAGTGAGTTTTATTTTATATTCATACATTCATGTGGGTTGCTTTTTAAGGGCCACAAGCAAGCACTGTTGAATGCAACTGAAATGTAGGGATATTCATCTGCAGCCTTCAAAGCAAACAAGTCATTTTTCAACAAAATCTTATTATGTAGACAAAAACAAAAATATCAAAAAATAAAAAGATAAATATTGAAGATAAAACTCAACTCAAAAATAACAAATATTGAAGAAAGTTAACAAACCGAATTTGTACGAATTCTCTTACTTCTGTTGATCCTACGATGAGGATGTGAGGATGTATCTTTCCAGCCAAGATTGGCAAATTCGTTCACTTTCCTTCTGTTCTGTTTATGTATGTATGTATGTATGTAAAATGAAGATATTTTGTATGCTTATTCGTATGAAATTTATCAATTATTCATACAATTCAACTCATACTTTTATTCGGAGGTACTCGTATGCTTCCAATGTTGTGTACTTTTAATCATCGCAAATGTATTGTTTATCTTTCTTGGTTGGTTTTCATTTTATCTGTCTGTCTGTCTATTCGTTCGCCTGTTCACATTCCTGTCTGTCAGCCAGTCAGCAGAGCGCTTCCGTTATTTGTTTTAATAATTTTATTACAATTTCATTTCATTTTTATATTGCAAAATATTTGCCTTCCTTAATGGGAACCAATTTTTTTTTATTATTTTTGCATTCCATTTTGTGAGTTTTAATGCGTTTTCAATTTAATGCATCGAAAAAAAGCGACTTGAATCCTTAAATTTGTATCTTTTTTTCCAATTGCTGACTTTGATTTTAAATTTGCTTAAAAAGTTTAAATTTTTTACTTTTCCAATAACTAGCGGAGCCTTAGGGGGCCAACTCATTATGAAATGGATATAAGTATTTATGTTAAAGAGCTGCCATTAATCGATTACGTTTTCAATTCCCAGTGGTTGGTATAACTCCACCGGACTCCAGTAAAATCTAACCAGGCTTATGCAAATGTCGACTTTCTCTGGACTACGGGTTGTATGCTCAGCTCTAGATGATGAATTTGTTGAGGCAGTAAAGGCAATAATGCTCTTTTTATTAAGTTTTGGGTTTTCTGAATCAAAATTTTATTTTAACTTTAATGATTTAAATACACCTAGAGAAAACCCTAACTTAAAAACGTAATAAGAATTACGATGACAATTTGAAATTGCTCTCCATTTCTCAAAAGTAAGGAACTTTGCTTGTATTACCTATCTGGTTTATAGTAAAGTCGTCAATCAATAAAAACCATGTAATGAGTTTCGACTATAATTCAGTTATATTCGAAACAAACTCGAGAGATCCCTCCGCAGAATGACAGAAAAGCCAACTTTCATATAAATCGATCATCATGTCCGGACATGAGCGGGATTAGACTTCCGTATTTACAAGACCTCCATTCAGTGGCGTCGATTCGGTAGGGTCGGGCAGGGCATTGCCCCCCCCCCCTAAGAATCTGATACTAGTTATTATTCAATACATCAATTCAGTAAAACTAACTTATAGTGGTGGAATTACATATAATTCTCGTCCCCCCCCCAAGGTTTTGGTTTTTGCCTCCATTTGAAAAAAAAATACAAAAGGTTGCCGTGAATATTTTCAGTTTTTACGAAAATCTTTAACATTTTCAGTTGAAGTGAACTCAGCTTATGAAAATAAAATTCTTCTGAAATACAATAAATTCGAATATAATATTCATCGGTCGTTTTATTTGATTTTTTCAAACTACATGTATTTTTATTTAGCCATGATATTGAGACATTGGCATTAAATACGGAAAATTATCTCGGCCAAATGTTCCCCACGAGCAGAATTGTAGACATCTCCTTTTTGATGAAATTTTCCATTCCTTTTCGGCGTAAGCGGTAATCCTTTAATAATGCAAAGAATCTTGTTCTTCAACTCTGAAATCGTTTCGGATCATTAACATATACCTTTTGCTTTACATAAACCTAACGAAAAAAGTCGGCGGAGAAGAGGGAGACATGACATGAGAAAACCATAATAGTAGGGGAGCCCAACAGGGGATTTCGGGACTTACTAGAGCGCAGCAGATTAAGATATGGGGGATACCTTGCACCTTGTTGAGTACCTCTACTAAATCTTAGCCCTCTATATAGTGCCGCGAGTGTCGATAGCTGAATTTACTCGAGCGCGTCAGATTAAGGCATGGTGGGTTAATTACCTGCTGAAGAGTGTGCATTTCACTAATCTGACGATTTTACCATGACGTAAGGGAGTGGCAGGGTCACAAACTTGCAAAAAAAAAAACGTCACCTGGATTTTCTCGAGCGCGTGCAATTTTTTTTCGATTGTATTTTGAAGGAAATAATTCAAGAATAACGGAATGTTTTCCGGTAGCTATGTTTATAATCTGCCGATTTCCACAAGCCGAAGTAATAAAAATCGTCATTAAAGTTTAGCACGTGCAGCTGAACTTTTTTTTTAGGAACTTAGTATACAAATAATTTATTGTAGCTGTTTCTTATTTAATAAAAATCTGACGCGCTCGAGTAACTACAAATAGCTTTTTTTTTTTTCATTTACGAAAAGTGGCCATGCGCTTGCGTCATATCCGAATCGTCCGTCTAATGAATGGGAGCTTCGTTTGGGATCACTTAACATCCCCTATGAATATCTGACGCACTCGAGTAAATGTTTTTTTTTTCATTTTTAACTCATCCGTACGGCCACCCCCACCATCCAAATCGGCAGATTAATATACCTCCGTCATCAGAGGCATGCCCCAACATATACACTATCAATATCTGACGCGCTCGAGTAACTCCATGTGAATGTTTTTTTTTACATTATTGAAAGCCTATAGTGACTTCCCCCACCGGTGAAGGGTTAAACATTATATAAACTTTTTTTTTTCCCCACCATCTTATCTTCAAAATCAAAGTTATTGTATATAAAGTCATATTTGCCTAAATTTTAATTTTAATATTTACAACCTCTAAAAAAAGGTTAAAACCTAACCTAAAAAAATTGAAAATATCACTGTCGTATTTTACGAAAAAAAAAATGCTGTAATTTTACCAACCACTCCAGTCTTTCACTTATAGCATTGTCAAACATATAAGGTAACTTACTTGCATTTTAGTTTAATAAGATACCTTATCCGTGTTTGCGTTGAAAAATGTACCTTATTTATTTTAAGGTATCAATTTCGCGTGTATCACAGGATTCAATCAAATGCGCAATTGCATAAATTATAGTTTTATTCGCCATCAACCGCTAGCTATCTATGTATAAGCTACCAGGTTGAGTGCACTTATAGAAAATCTGTTCGCCAAAATGGAAATCATTGGTGAGTTGCTCGTAAAATTCTGAATAAGCTGAACAGTGGAAAAAGAGTAATTTTTATGAAGAACACGAACCTCTTAGTGTTCGGTTGACGATACTTTGGACTAATGAGTCGATGATCAGACTTAAATATTCACACGGCATGGTATGGTGTGGTATGTATGGTGTATGGCGCAACCCTAGTGTACAGATTTCCTATAAACACACTCAACCTACTGTTACATTTGTTACATTACTGTCTACCATTGAAAATCAATAAGGCGACCTTAAAATGGACATTGCTCCGGAAAAGCCCAAAAATTTACAGATTTGAAAGAGTGCATCATTCGACATTGGAAACATTTTTCGCTGGACGAAAGTTTGGAACTAGTCAACTGGATGCCATACAAATTTTGCAATTTAAATGCTCGAAACTATGAAAATTGATGGTGTTGAGTGGTTGACAACTTACAATTGCAACACGATTTTGTAAAGTAGTAATACGTTCCATTCCCAAAAATGGAATTTTGATTAATGTTTTTGTGAAATACATTTTTGTATAATACAGTGAATTATTTACTATCGTTTAATACATAGATCACTTAAATAACACAGAAAAGCCGAATTCTATGCGTCTTATTATTAATATTGCCTTTGACAACTTAATTTTTCCACCTACTGTATATGATATCGGCAGAACTAGTTTTTAGGCCAAACTAGTTACGTTAAGCCTAAAGATGTGCAATGAAATTTTAATGCAAAAGCACTGAGGTTAGTGAAGTCTACGACAGTAGCAAAGTCAGACAACAAAACTTGTCAATTTCATTTTATGCTGGGCAAGTGGTAAGTGAGGATAATTGGGCAGCCTACGACCGCGGTTCAGCATTTACATCCTCAATATGTGCAACACTGCCTTCGCTATTCACAGTGCTTTTACATTAAAATTCAATTGCATACTTTCAGGTCCTTAAATTAACTAGTTTGGCCTAGGGAAAACTAGTTTATCCTAAGAACTAGTTTGGCCGGTGACATATACATATATTAGAAATGGTTCGGACAAATTGGATGCACTGTGGCGGGAAGGCATGGTACCTTCCATACAAACATGTAATGGAGGGAAAAATAAGCTTTTAATAAAAATATTAGACTCACACCTGCACTTTTACTGTTATTGCGGTGTGCGTAATTTGATTTCTTGGCAAGGCCATAGGTAACATGCGTATGCATATTCTCTAGTCATGCAATACTCTTCAGCGCACTTGACCAGGTACCTCTAGCTCTTTTTTTTAAGCATATACTACATACCATTATATTTTATCCTTTGGTAGACTGTGTTGTTCATTAGGTTTTCACTTAATTATATACAATACATATAAGTTGTTAAAAGAATTATGGTTCCTAATAGATGGCAATGTAACATGAAATTCAATTCATTTAAATTTTTGATTTCCATAATGATCCAATGGCTATAACATTTTTTGCGTTTCCGCCAAATTTCATATATCACCGAACATAAACAAAGGAAAAAGAATTTAAAAAAAAAATGATTTCAAATAAAAATGAACAAATTTTATCTTTTGTGTCATCGAAAGGCCATCCTTGCACGCAACACCAACACCAGAAATTAAGAGTCACACATGCAGCAGCAAAAGAACAATACAACACAAAATAGGATGTTGAACGGTGCGGCGCTCCCCCATTGCCCAGCATAGACAACGCAAATTAACTTCCTGTTCCGGCGTATCCTGTCGTGTTTAAAATCATGTAGTTTCTGCTGCTGCGCTGTCGTTTTCATTGCTGTTGCCGCTGTTGTTACCGTTAATATTATTGCCGACCATCTGCTTATCATTTGGTCGCATCATCTTCATGTGTTGGTTAGTGAATGCAGAAGTGTGTGTTTGTGTGCTCTACTTTGCCTTTTGCCTTTGCCTCTAATGTGTTTGTGACACGAAACAAGCGTCTGTCCGTCGTTATGTTTAGAACAATACAGCTCAGGTTGACCAGAACAGCAAACAGCAAACAGCCAACGTAACGGCGGCCAACATAAAAGACGGACAAAGCGACAGACAGCGGTAAACAAATTACGCGCATATCCTGAAAATTGACTAACTGACTGACAAACTGCACACAGGAAGAATATCAACGATGAAGAAGAAGAAAAAAGAACTTGTGCTTGTAAGCGGAAAGCACGTTTTTTATTATATTAAGCAGGCCGTTGTTTTCTGTCTTGTGGATACCGGAAAAGGGCGCAAAGCATAACCGTTTCTCATAGTGTGGCCTCACCTTTAAAACATCACTTTAGCGGAAGAATCAAAGCAAGAAGAATGTATGAGACTTTGTTGTTTGGAAAAATGGCAAAAGCAGCCCCTTAGTAAAAGTATCGTTACCGCAATGACTTCGTTCTTCACAGTTTCAGTAATTCAGTTCCTTACATAAATGTTCTATTGACCTTAAGGCATTGACTGCACTTATGTATGTATGGTTTATTCAAAACTTTCTGATTTGCAATAGATTTTGTAAATTGCAGACAAATTGATCAACAATAATTCAACGGCTGCCGAATGACTAGAGACCAATTAATGTAGCGCACCAATCAAGTAACAAGGATTTTTAAGAAGTCCTTAAAAGACACATCTCAGACATAAGAGCCCTCAATAGATGCGTTTTCCAAAATTACAAGAAATACCGAAATTTTGAAGTCTCAAAATTTCTCATGGAGCTTGAGGCTCCCTTAAGAAACTCCCATAAGGAACACTCGCATGGCACAAATTTTGCTAAAAAATAAATATCAATTTTCGCTTATGACGACGGAATTACAATAGCTTTGATCGTTTTAATCCTAAACTTTCAATAAATTCATTCAAGTTCATTAGCTGTTTTCTTCTTAAATTAATAAACAAACTTTGAGCTCGAGATTCGTTCAAGGACCACGACTTTTCAAGACTTGAGAGCCATCATAAAACTAATATATAGCATGAGTGCGCCAAAAATCATAGAACATTGCATGAGAATTTCGGAAAAAGCTATGTGACTCAGAAGTCTTTGATTGCTTGACTCTTTTTCCGAAATTCTCAAAGTCCATGATTTGTGTGGCCCTTTGCAAGACATGAGAGTTTTGAAAATTACAACTGCAGATGCTGAAAACTTAAAGGGTTTTAGGTTAGGTTTTTTATACCCAATTTATATATAGTCATTCAACCTAATTGAACCGTTTCAATATTATTATAAATTTCAATATGGATTCAAGACCTTTTGATTCTAGTTCACTTAGGTGAGCTAATGAGTTAAACAAATAACTGCTGAACGCCTTAACCCGTCATTGCGCTAACGAAGGGCATTCGCAGAGAAAATAAAAAAAACAGTTTCTTCAACATCAGGATATCTGCAGTCCCTGCAAACGTCTCCGATGTTGGGTAGACCGAGCTTGGCGGAGCGTTTTTCAATAAAATAATGTCTAGTTATTACACCAGTCAGGACTCTCAGATGAGTTCTATCTAGTGAAATCGCAATATCGTTTGGCATCATAAGACGGACCTCAGCTGGAAGAACACTACAAAAATCTGTTAGTCTATATGATTCACTCCGGTGTAACGTTTCGGAGTAAAATCGGAGTCGTTTTCCATTTTTGACTCATCATAGATCTTGATGGCCTTTAGAAATATAGGTATAAAATAATTTCAAAGACCTAAGAGAAATAAAAAAGAAGAAAGAAACTCAATGCAGTAAAAATTTATCATTAAGTTTGGTTTCCCTAAAAGAATCCGCCTGAGTTGGCGATTAAGTTTAAGTTCGGAAATCGTAGTTTTATATGTATATATCATGGAATACCGGAGGACTATACAGGTTGCACTCTTTTTATATTGAGCACTACTATCACTTTCAAGATTTCTTACAATGAGGACCTATTGGGGCTATTTTCCTAGGAGAAGGTTAATCTTTCTGATACCGAATTCTCAAGAGACCGATAAAAATTTTTAAATAACAAAAAAGTGGTTTAACTAGAATCTGTCTATGCTACCCTCACGCGGTCACAATCTATGAAACGTGCCATCATTCGTCACGCCGTGCAGTTTCTGATTTCTATGCGCTGGTGCGTTTGAAAAATGAATATGCAAGAGACCCAGTCGGAATCAAACGTACAAAAACAAAACCAATCTGCGCAAATTATTTGCGCAATGTCAGTTGTGAAAATTTCAGTTCAAAGACATTATTTCTGCGAAAAGCAATTTTTTACACATGTATTATTGACTTGTAAAAAAACTGAGAGACTAAAAAACTGCTCTTGTGTGCATCATTGTTCTATAAAAAACTCATATGTATTCATGGAAAAATAGTTTTAATTCTCGGAAAAGTACTTTTCGTTTTTATTGATGAATTTTGAGTTTAATAATTTTATGTGTAGCCATGCGATGCTTTCGCAGTTTATTTATTTCTTACCATCAGTTATGCACGAATTTCTACTGGGTAATGTTTTCTTTACGTGGAAAAGACCAAACACATTTATACTCATGTTTTTTTTCGTTGGAATTCCTACACACATTTATACACATACTATCGCGAAATTTGTGTTGTAAACGTCAGCGCGCTGTAGACTTTTGGGCACCTCAGTTGGTCATCCCTACTTTAGGGGAACACAAATATCTCCATACAGATTCTAATTACAATTTCACAATCGATACTATTTGCCTTTTGTTGTGCAATCGATACTTTTCGACAGACAATACTTTCCATACACTTTTTGTTACTACAGTAGGTAACGGATATAAGAAAGTCAAAAAATCCCGGAAATTCCTTTCTTATATCAGTTTTTTCTTATAAAAGTACCACGTTTATAAAAAAAAAATCTTTATATACGTACTACTGATATAAGAAACTTTATTTCTTATATCTGTGTCGCACAAAAATCAGCTGTGAGTAATAAGTGCTCTCAGCAACTGCAATCGTGACACTTGTTCGTTCAATTTTGATCGAAGAATGATGACATAAGGAATGCGCGTTTACATCTGTCACTTATCAAGTATGTTCAATTTTGACCAAAGAACGAAAATTACGATTTCAAAAAAATTCTTATAAGCGTTATGTTTTTCTTGAGATTTTTCATATTGGTGCTTGGAAAAAGCTTTCTTTTATGCGTTTTTTTCTTATAAGAAGTTTCTTATATAGATTGTTTTTTACCTCAAAACTATTGGGAAAAAACGCGGTGCTTTCGAAAATGTTTCTTATAAGCGTTCCTTTCTTATAAGAATTGTGCTTATATCCGTTACCTACTGTATCTAGTAATTTCTACATTTAATTTAATTGATGTTTCAATTTTTCGATTCTTTAAGCTTTCGTTGGATTTATTCAGATATTTTGATGCTGTTGAAATATCCGATACTTTTCAATATAATATACATACATACATACATATATAATTTTTTATACTGCTTGAACCGTAGCCTTTTGCATCTAAATCCAAAATGCTTCAACTTTCTAGATACTATCCAGTCTATACTTTACATCAGTGATGGCATTTTCGGTACATTTGTACTTTTTTCGGTACATTTGTGTCCTGAAAAGTCGTATTCAGTACATTTAACAAGTTTTCAGTACATTCGGTACATTTGTCACATTTTTAGTACATTCGGCGAATTTTCAGCACATTTTCAGTACATTTTCGGTACATTTGAACAATTTATAATAATTACCTGTTTTCGGTTTAATTAAATGAAAAAATAATTGCAATGTGAAGATATATAATAATTACCTTTTTTTGTATAAATAATTGCAAGGTGTAGTTTTTGTAATTTAATTTCATATATGTATATCTCATTTTCCTAGGGTTTTTGAGATGCCAAAAGTGAGGACCTTTTTTTTTTTTTTTTTGGTTATTGAGAAAATTTTACAAAAATTTCGTACATTTTAATAAAATTGGATGTTCACGCCAAAAAAGTACATTCGGCCTCTAAAAAGTACATTTCAAGTCTCGATTCAGTACATTTTCACAAAACCCAAATGCCATCACTGCTTTACATCACTTCTTCGATATTTTTAATGCTCCCCTGATACCATAATGAACATACATACTCGATAATTTTCTATATTAAGTATGTATATACACTGAGATAGTTTTTAGTTTTTTAACAGTATATTCTATTTGAAGCTTTTCGGAACATTTTGATTTATCAATATATTTATACTACTTAATTCTTTTCGATACTAAATTATACTACTCAAATTAATTGAGATTTCTTATGATATTTGCGTGATGTATAAAACTATTAGACACTATAGTTTACCAGCAAAGCAGCTACGCATGCAACTTTCTAACTTTAACATAAAATCAATTGACCAAACGCATCCTGCCATTTTTACAAAGTTAATGACAAGAAAAAGGGTCAGTTTATTGCTTCAATGCAAAGTTTGTTAAAAAAAAAGGGAAAAAATTTACCATAAACCATAATAAACGAGGCCAATGCACGCAGTAGCCAAAGTGGGATGGGTTCGCTTCTAACACACATTGATGACTGCTGCATAGTTATCGGTGATAATTACAACGATGTCCGAAGTAGTGCAATGAATTGTGAGTGGTAAGATAATGCTGTTCTTTCTCTATTTTGTTTTGTCATAATTTTGATTGAACACGCGTCAAAATTAAAATTAGTCAAACTAAGAGGGGTTCTTCCATAGGTTAAAAAGTCATTTCGCCATATGATGTTTTGAAATTCTTTTCATATGCGTGAGGTGGTCAAATGTATAACTACAAGGTATTGTAAATGTGGAGTGGAGAAAACTTGTACATTGTTAAGGTTTTATTGTTATTTTTTTTTTTTTTTTTAATTTTACTGATTGTCATGTATTTTTATTACTTTATCTTTTGTTTTACATCGTACATTGACGTACGTCCAATTTTGCTGTCAATTAACAATAACTGCTGCTTGTCGTTTCTCCACCTTAGGAAATTATTGATAATACATACAAATCTGAATAAAATGTTTTATATGACAGTGCTTTTAACGCATTTTTTACGTCGTGATATATGAATGTATTCATGAAATTAGTAAAAAAAATCATGGCATTTTTTTTTTTGTAAAACTTTATTTTTTTTCTTTTAAATTCACATTCACAACTTCTTAGTAATTTACAGGAGGAAATACAAGCCCAAAAAAATTTTAGAATTTGAATATTTATAGGTCGCCTGAGGTCGTTGACGCTTTTTCATATATAAATGTAAAATAGCGATACATATCATTTTCGTAAAAAATAAGGAAAAAAATCAACCATAAATTCAGTAAGTTTTTTGAATTGTAAAACAAAATTATATCCCCGTATGGCAACAATTTTAATATGTGGTGTTGGTAGAGACAAATTTCAACTTACTTACGAACTTCATTAAGAATTTTTGATATCATATGCCAACATTCTAAAAATCACACTCAGCGAAAGTCTTTGTGACGTATTTACATAGATTGTTTATACATACGTAATATTACTTTTACTTGCAATAAAATAAAAAAAAAACTATTTTTGTATTAAGAAATGAAAAATATGGACAGATAGGTTTAAAAATTTGAAACCAGAAAAGATCCCCATTTATAAATGTGAGGTTAGTTTCTAAGATTGGAATACAAGTGCTCGAAATGTCCCATACTTGAGTTATATTATTTATTTTGATCCATTGAAAAAGTTATATGGGGAAAAAAAACTCTTTTCAAATTCTGCACAATGAAGTTACCTTTTTTTGTTAATCTTCATTTCAACAAAGGTCAAAATTGTCAAAATTAATTAAATGGGACTTATAAAACTCAATGGGCTGATAACAATTTTGAATAAACAGTTTTTGTATTTCGCTTGGGGCTCAAAATTTTCGATTATCAACAAATTGTAATGTTATTCAATAAAAGCAGTAAGCCAAAATTAGACCAGTATATCTGATAGATCTTATAACAAAAAAGTTGAATCATATAATAATATCCACCTAATTCTTTGAAATGTTTAGCCTTGAATTCCTAAAAAATAGAAGTTAGTAGTAATTTCTTAGACCATTTTGTTAAACTCTTTTCTTTAGTACATCATTGTCTATAATTGTTAAATATAAGCTTATCGCTTTTATTCACTTGGCAATATTTCGAAAGTTTAAACAATATATTGAAAACCAAACGAGATACAAAAATTTTTCTATAAGTATATTTTCATCCGATTAAATTCTATTAATTCCAGTGAACTCACTTGATAATTAGAAAGGGGTTGAAACTAATATTTTCATGAGGAAAAAAGTGAAACAAAAGGGGGGTGCTAGGTGGTGATGGGAAGGTCAAATTTACTTTTCGTTGTCATTTTCGGTTCCAGTGGCCCCAAAAAACATAGAAAAAATACACATCCATCTCAATTTTGCATGAAAATTTAAGTTTGACCCCCTTTCTAGGGGCGTTAGGGGGTGATGAAAGAATTGAACTTATTTTTTGTTATAATTTTCGGTTTTAGCATGCGAAGAAACGTAGAAATGCACATCCGTTTCAACTTTGTAGGCCAATTTGAATTTTGACCCCCAAGGGGGTGGTAAAGGGGTGGTAGCGGGAAAACTGGCAATTGAAACCACTTTTCAATGTCATATTCGGATTCAGCGACCTCGAAAATATAGAAATAGAGGGGTCCACTCTCTGGGTCACGAGACTGTTTTTTTGTGTGCCGGTGTTATTGACAATAACTACACTGAGAAAAGAGCATGACGCTTCCTTCAAATAAATGTATTTGGTTGATCCCATTCTTATTCGATTTCACTTCTTACTAATATGGAGACTATATAATTTTCAAGATATTTAAGTAAAACACTATATGAGTATATTCTTTTGGGTACGAAATTTAGGTATTTATTATTGTGTAAATACCAATGGCATCCAATATGAGGATGTGACGATATTTATGCGTAAGTTTCCTAAAAAAATATTTCTTCCGTCAAATACATGATTGGGTAATTATTAACAATTAAAAGTTTGTAAAAAAGAAATATTGGTTTCAATCAAAATATTATTTGGTTATTATTACCAAATATATGTATAATATATCCAGTAACACTATTCCATTCAGCGGAATGTGTGCCATTTTAACTTAAATATTTATTTCGCCTATATCAAATATATAATTAGTTAAATATTATCAAATCTCGATGTATACAAACAAATCGTATTCTCTATGTAACTACACAGAGCTTTTTTTCAAAGATCTGTCCGCGGTGTACAGCACTCGAAACGCAAAAATTTTGAGTGTGTCGAATTTCCCACCCGAACTTTAGAAAAGGCACTATCAATATTTCTGTAAGCCATTTAGTTTGTTTAAAAATATAACAGTATTTACTGTAATATGAAGTTGAATATCAAGCAGGGCTTCTCTAGAAAACGCCATTAGTTTTTCATGTTGAATTGTGAATACGTCAAAACAGTACCTTCCTCCTTCCCTAGATTACCATCGTCACTCTGGCAAGACCTCACCAATGCATCAAAGTTGTTCAGATAAAAAGTCGTAAGCGGGCTTAACATTTAAGATAAATAAATTAGGGGAAGGTGGGGAAAAGTGGTATGCCTAGCGGGAAAACGAAGTTTTCACAAAAAAAAAAAAAATTTTCACACAATTAAACATGTAAGTTATTAGTTCAATCTATATTGAATCTATTAAGGTAATTAGGCTCATTATTTTCTCAACAGAAGATGTTTATTATTACGATGCAAAAAAAAAGTACTTTATACCGCTTTGCCTCTCGGGTGGGGTAAAACGGTATACGAATGCAATGCATAAAAAATGTTTTACTTTTTTTTAAAAGATTCGTATGAAATGATTTCACTTACGACGAAAATTCTCGAATCTTACATCGACTGCACTCATTTTGATGAACCTCGTGGTTCTCGAAAGCGGAAGGTCGAAATGTCGCTATAACCTGGGAGTTACATGAGCACTACTCAAACACAAACTCCTTATAATTAAATAAGATGTCGTTGTAATGCAAGGATAAATATACCTTTTGTACCGCATTGCCCCGCCTTCCCTATTCGTACTTTACAATGTCACGTGGCGTTTTTCCTCATTTCAAAATGAGGGCTCAAGATAGCGTTCAGAACGGAAAATATGAATTAAGTTCTTGTAAAATAATTTAAAAATTTCTAGTACTTGCGTTAGTTATAAAAACAGTTTTATCAATCAATTTTAAGTAAAAACCGCACTAAGAAAAAAATTCTTAAAATTGGTCACAATATTAAGAAAAATATATTTTTTATTATAATTTTCTTTTCCTATGTTGTTTTTCGACTTTCTAAAGATCATTTCTCTCATAAATTTATAGATATGGTTTTAGCACCAGCGATTATCTTTAAAATGAGGTACCTATTTAAGTCATAGTTTGCTACTTGAAATTATCAAAACCTTAGTATAAGCCAGTTTTCGTGTCTTCGATCACGTTTTTGAAAAAGTTTGTCTTGTTCAATTAAGTGATCGCTTGGTTCTTATCTTATAAAGGATCGCTAAGAACTCTGCATTAACTACCACTTGACCTTTTATGGGCCGAGCAACATATCATTTGAGCTTGAGGTCACAAAGGCGAAATAAGCGGAGAGCAAAGTAACAAGTTCGGTGAAAGTAGGTTGCCTTTAATTTTGCTTTGTTGCTTTAGTCAGTTGACCCCAATGTCTAAGAAAAATATCGCAATTCCAGATTTAGCTAGCATTTCAGATCGTGGCAGACTTGCAGCTAAATTTTTAGATGCCACACTTTCGCTTTTTATCTTAATTTCTTGAATTAGAGAAAGCAGTTTTTAACTTTATTAGAAGATTGGTAGATGAATCGGACATTAATCCTGCCTGCTCGAAAGTTTTCTCAACGATAACTGTGATACATTTTCAAAGCAATAACTTATAAAATGGGTTAACAACAGCGACTCCAACATTTCTCAGCAAATAACATAAAATATAAATCTTATACTGAATAGCATGTTGAAGCTATTGTTCTCATATCGCTTGTACGATTATATTGTACGAAGTTTACTGAAGATGATAATTACAAGCGACAAATGTCTTCCTCATTATTGTCAACGTCAGTTACAACCCTTCGCTTAAGTCAAAAATTAAGCTCAAGATTGTGGCTGTTTAACGCTTTGGCACATCAAAATTAAAAGGAGCTGGCAGGCAGGCAGGCAGGCTAGCAAACAGGTTGATGACACAAAAGTCTCGTGGCATAACAATAGGGTTTCTTTTGAGCCAGTGTTTCGCTCACATTATTTTTTCCTTGTCGACTTAAGTAGGAGTGGGTGATACTGTATGTATTTCCTGAATGACAGTGAGGAAGAAAGGCATAAATGACAAAGACAATAAAGCACAATAGGTATAGAAAGGTAGTCGAAATGAAGACTAATTTTGATATTCCGAAGAAGATAATTTTATAGCATAAAATAGAATTCTTTCTTAATATGAAAAATTTAGTGTTAATATTGCAACAAGTTGGATGCATATGTAGAAGTCCATATTCTTTCTAGAAAATGTATAACAGCCCAGTGATGTTATTGCCACTCGGAAAACAGCAATTATCATAATTTCCAATCACATCCCGCTTAAAAAAAGAAATTTTAGGACAAAAAAAAAATCCCAGAATAGTCCACAGAAGGACGGGCTCAACAATCCGATATTTCCATGAACCCCATGAATCATTTAGTCATAAGTAATTGCGCACGCGATAATTCTGAATACTCCAATGTCTAGCGACAACAATGCGAAAGAAAAACGCACCAAACGCAAGGAAAGCACTTGGCTTTTGACAGTAATAAATACAAAACAGGGGCAGGACCTGCGACAGTAAAAAAAATTAATTTTTTTTATTTTGAATTAAAAATCTTAAATGTCTGATTTATTGTTTAGATGATGATTCTTTTTTTTTTTAATTTCCTTCAACTCAGCACTTGGTGACTATACGCGTAGAAGACGCATATCATTTTTCGCTTCAAGATTTGCAATTTGGCAATATGACAACATTATGTTTTATTTTTTATGTTGGTGTGGAAAAGTTGGACAGTATAAAAACGTGGTTAAAAATCTGGCAAATAAAAAATTAAATCTAAAGGGTGATTTTTAAGAGCTTTCGGATTTGATTTAAAAAAAAAAACACATAAAATTTAGAGAAACGTATGAAATCTTTATTTGAATCGATAGAACGATCTATATAATTCAATGTTTAAAGATAATTTCATGTAAATGTTGATCGCGGCTACGCCTCAAATGATTCATATGCTGGGTCCAATCTTGGCATACTCTCTCCAACATATCGGCCGGTATCTCACGAATAAATTCTTCAATATTGGCTTCCAGTGCGTCAAACGTTGCGGGCTTGTCCCTATAGACATGAGCCTTAACATAGCCCCACAAATAATAGTACAAAGGCGTTAAATCGCACGATCTAGGCGGCCAATGGACCAGCGCCAAACGTGAAATAAATTGTTCACCGAACTCGCCTTTCAATTAGGCCATTCTTTCGCGTGCTGTGTGGCATGTGGCACCGTCTTGTTGAAACCACATGTCAGACAAGTCCAGCTCTTCCATTCTGGGCAAAAAAAAAAATTGTAATCATCGCGCGGTAGCGCCCACGTAGAGGCCCAATTGCTGCGAACGGCGCCGAATCGATAATTCATGGTCAGCAACACTGGCGGATACAGCTGCGATATTTTCCTCTGTCCGCACTCTACGTGTGCGTGTTGGTGATTTAATGTCCAATAATGTAAATTTGGTGCGAAATTTAGTCACAAGATTCCGAATAGCCGCCTCAGAAGGTCGACCAAACTGATCATAAAGTAGAATAAGTGCACGATGCACTCTCTTAACCGAGCATGAATTTTGATAATAAAATTCAATAATCTGCAAACGTTGTTCGTTTGTAAGTCGATTCATGGTTAAATTATAGACCAAACTGAACAAGTTTGACAGTTGACATATTATAGGAAAACAGCTGAGCTGCCAAAAAAACAGTGTTGACAAAAAGAAAATTGCTAAAAATCGCCCTTTATAAGGCTATAGAGAATTTAAGCTTTGACAGAGAATGCCCTTTCACTACCAAGTTTTGTCCATATGCACCATGAGGTGATAAAGGACTCAATAGAGAGTGTCGTCTCCATTTAGGCAGATGACGTGATTGGATCCCAAGAAATTAGTGCAACAGAACAAGTGCCATAAGTTTAGTTGTCTTGATAGCCTCGGTACAAAGGATGCTTGACCGGGATTACCGAAAAAACTTAACATTTCTCTAAAATTTAAAAAAAAATGTTTGCTTTTCTGTCCCCAAAACCGTAGCATTATGAAATAAAGGATGGATGATTCAGTTGCAAGTTAGAATTTATATCTGGCAATATTTTTTTCCCGTGGGTAACCGTCCACAATCAGTTCTGACCACTGTACATTTCTGCCATCATCGTTGTCGTCCGCGTTTTAATTTCTGTCGCATTTCATTCGAGTTGAGTGATTTCAATCTGTCACAGGTTCTTTATTTTTATTATTTTTTTTTTTTTCAACAATGCTTACTTTTTCTTCGTGAACGTCTATTGTTGTTTTTGTTGGTTGATTCCACCCCTAAGAGTGAGGACCCAAATTAATGTCCATATGGCAGGATTAAAACTAAATCGCAAGCAAAATAAAAAGTGGGAAAGAAGTAGGAGAAGAATAAAACCAACTTAAAAGTTCCAATTCGTGTGGCACAATTCTTTTCTGCTTCTTTGACTTGGAACACGTCCACAAGAGCAGCAACAACAATAACATCCATACAATCTCAACACCGTGTTGCTGTTTGTTTTTGTTTCTATGTTTTACAAAAACTCTATGAATAGAAATAAATTTTTCTGTCCGACACATTTTCTTTTTTTCTGCTCCGTTTCCACTCCGAGCTCTTGGTGATTTTTTCATCCTTCCTTTACCTTTTCAATTTGCAGTGAAACACCATACGCCCCCAATTTTCAGTTCAGTCGCGTTGAATGGTGCATTGAATACTCCAACATTCTGGGCACCCATTGTTCAGGTGACTTCAAACGGAACAAACAACAATGCAACCAACGACAACAAGCAAAATATTTTGGGCTAACAATAAACTAAAGAGTGCACATTAATTTGATGACAGTGGGCTGGATGGTATTTTTTGCCATAATGAAAAATTTTGCAAAAAAATTTAATTTCAAATGTATTATTTTCGCGTATATCTTAAACTCAGTCAAATTTACTGTAATCGAGCATTTTTTTTAATTATTTAGTATATAACAAGACATTATAAAATAGCTTAATATGTTGCTTAGTTGTTGAGATCGGAGCTGTCCAGTACCAAAACCTGTTATTTACTTCAGTTCTGAGCAAAACCTGCTATTTATAAAATTGAAATGCACACAACAGGATAACGAAACATTTTTAAAAATCGAGGATGTGGCTAAGGATTAGTTTTTCTATTTGACGTCCTTTTTTATTTAATTTGTGTCCTTGGAGGGTGAAGTTTTTGTTAATTCTTTAGAAAGAGCTTATGACATAAAAGGCTGTCGCGGGAGAGTCAGATTTCAATTTCCGAGACTATGGTTTTGTTTGCGCCCGTGCTTATATTCTGGCGATAGTTTGTTCGGGAGGAGCTGTCCGGGGCTAGCGGCCAATCGATTCGCGTATGAAACGAAAGGAAATGGTTCAAGTGGTTTTTGTTATAGGGGAAAAAGTGGTATTTACGTCATCCTACTCCGAATTATGTCAGAAACACAATTAAGGCTGCAGGGAAAAAATCGTGATATAGCACACAATTGGGGCAGCAGAACTAGGGGAAGCCATAGGAGGCCGTCGCCCCAGGCGAAAAAGTTTGGGACCGCAATCATGGTCGTAGATATTCCTTGAGATTTGCAAATAATATGAAAATAAGAACTCATATTGATCAGAAACAGTTTTAAATATTATTATTTTTTGTAAAGGGTGTTCAAATTTGAGGTATGTTCTGAAATTTTAAATAAAAGACGCAAATTTTCTGAAGTTTCAGGTCAAGGGGATCACCTTCGGGGCCAAAAATTTGGTGGACCGATCAAGACGTTCTAGGTCTTAAAATGTCTCAATAAAATCTTCTAAAAGCCGTGTGGTCCATTCAAAAATTCAAAATGGCGGTTCCAATATCCAAAAATCGAGTGTACAGAAAAAAAGCTTGTAAAAATAAAAACCGATCGCGTCGTTTTTTGGCTCAAATTGTTTCTCCTAAAATGCTTTCGTGGTAGGTTGACAGAATCCAAGGTGGCGGATTCAATATTCAATATGGTGGCCAAAATTTTGAAAGTCTTCCGATTTGCACCAAATTTGGTACACGGGGGTCTTTGGGGTCACTAATAACGAATCCTAGGTCAGATTTAACAAAATCAAGATGGCCGATCCAAGATGGCGGACGTATTTTTTAAAAATCAACCGATTTGTACCAAACGAATCTGAGGCTATATATCAAAAATTTTCAAATTCAAAATGGTGGATTCAATATGGCGGACGTATTGTTTAAAAATCAACCGATTAGCACAAACTTTAGTATACGGGGGTTTCTGGGGTAGCTGAATACGAATCTAAGAACAGAAATTTTAAATTCAAGACGGCGGACCCAATATGGTGGATTAGGTTACTGAGTTTCCGCGATATTGGGTCCGCCATCTTGAGTTTTAAATTTCTGACCTTGGATTCGTAATGTTCAAGCTACGCCATTGATAACTTCTGGAACTCTGCATGTATCTTTAGGGTGATTAAAATTTTTTTTTTTGCTCCAAACAGGTTTAATAGTAGCAGGTACACGATAGAAGAATTCTGGTGCAATTTGAGCTCAAAATATTAATATTTACTGGTGGCTCATCGAGCTTTTTAGTTTCCATACGATTTGTTTGGGCACACAAGCTTTACGAGAAATTTGTGTCTATATCTCGTGAAAGAAATATCTTACACAAACAAAACCAACCCAATTTTCAAAATTTTCTATAAAACAGTATGTATTTTGTTATTTTTTCGTCGAGGTAATATTTCGAAAATTAAAAAAAAAAATTTTTTTTGTTTTTTGTAAAAATTTTGTGTTCTTTCCAATGGAGTTAGTCCCGTTCGTGTGAGATTTTTTTTACGAGATTTACTCGAAACTGCCTCGAAAAGCCACCAGTAAATAATAATATTATGAGCTCTCCTAGTAAGTTATTTGTAGAAATTTTTATTTTTTACGAGATATAGTGGCAAATGTCTAGTAAACCATTTCTTCCCATACAAATCGTATGGAAAACTAAAAGCTCGATGAGCCACCAGTAAATATTTATATTATGAGCTCAAATTGCACCAGGATTCTTCTTTCGTGTACCTGCTACTATTAAACCTGTTTGGAGCAAAAAAAAAAACTTGAATCACCCTAATGTACCATATTTTTTATCTTTTAAGCGTTCTTTGCTTGAAACCATATATCCGCATTTGATGTCGTTTATACCATATACAATTAAATGTAAATAACAAGAAAGTAATACCGAATCATAAAACACTGAAATTCATAAAATTTTAAAAATATGTCACTAAAAAGCAAATTTAACTCTGCTAGAATAGTTATGAATATATTCATCGCCTGGAAAAAGGCATCACATAATCTAATAGAAGAGTCCCCATATAATCGCTTGGATAATTCAAAATCAATAATTTTTCATTTTTGTTATTTAATTTTCAGAAGAATGAGACTCTCGCTGAAATTTAATCGCGTAAAACCCTTCTAAAAAGGTTATAAAACTCATTGACATTACTGTGGAATATTTAAAAATGTTTGCGGGTCTAATTTTAAGATTCAAGGAAGAGTGCTTTTTCTAGAGAAATCAATAAATTTAAAAAGAGTCGTACCAATTTTACGAATGTTCCCCAAAATTTCTCAGATGGCAACTTCTCAAATCATAAATAAATTACACTTTATTCTACTGAAATTTCTCATTCTCTTGGCCTAAAGTTTAGAAAAATAAAACGCATTTTGATAATGATTTGTATATTAAAAGGTTAAAAATATATTTAAATTTTTAAATAAACACAATAAATAAGGAAAAGTCAAACTAAGTATATATGTATTATTTTTTGTTTAAATTATTTAAATATACAGCATAAATATTGAGATATTTTAAGGAAATGTTAATTTCATTCTTAGCAAAAAATAAAGTGAGCAATGTTTTGATTAAAAGTAAAAGAAGATAAATAATACAAAAATAAATACGATATGGGTAACTAAATAATTAAAAAAAATAGTTCAAAAATATACATAATTATGTACGTAAAAAGTACAAGTTAAATTAAGAGAGTTTTAATGCTACGAATTGCTAAAAATATAGCGGAAAATAGTAAATAATTCAATGATATAACTTTTTTTTCTTTTAAATATTAAAACACAAAATTACATACATAGGTATTATATAGAATATAAAGATTTTCCGAATGTTTCCGTTTCGTACAAAATTAATTTTCAATTTATTGGTGTTAAAATTAATATCACTTCATGGTTATGCAAGAGATTATTTATTTATTTATTTTGAAATATATATGTATAAGTATATAGTTCAATTGCTGCAAGAACTGAGAACCGTGCATAGAAATTTACGATATTATTCAGAGAATGGTCGAAAATTTCGACAGAACGTTGTGGAAAAAATTTTGTTTTTGCAGCAAACGAGCGTTATATACAATGTAACTAAGATTAGTATTGAATTTTTTTTTTTCATTTCTTCATTTATTTATACAAAAAATCGAGCAATTTCAATAATTTAAATTCAATTATTATTGTAATGTTAGTATGTAATATTCACTTCATGCAATAATAAGATTTTAAAAAGTGCAAAATTTCGAGTTTTCATTTAATTTTTTTTTTTTTTTATATTTTAAAATATGGACAATCATATAAATTGAGAATTAAGGCAGTGATGATATATTAGTCATGTGAAATTATTGAAGGATTAGAAATACATAAGTGTAATGGAGTGATATTGCAGCAAATTATGTTTTCTCCTTTAATAAAGCGACCAAATGATTTTTCTTTGCCTTCTCCGATTTACTATATTCATCTAAAAACTGTAAAGATATAAAGAATATAAAAAAGGAGCAAATAAAATTATATTAATTCTAATAAAAACTTACGTCTAAATTAAAGTCACGTGATATCACATTGCGTGCCTCTTGATTTTGGAACGTTATGGTGACTAGGCATGGATAAACGACAATATTAAAATGTTCAGGTAGTTTTGTTAAGCTCTTCACAATAATTGAGCATTGCTCAGAAGTTAAAAGATCCTTAAAATAAAGAAAAACATATCAAGTCATATCAATTTGTTCAACTAAACATTTGAGCCTTATGCCATACCTGATTTTTACGATTATTCGCACAGAAGAAACCAATTGTTGCTATCAAATCAATAATCACAGCCTGTGTTTCAGTATTTTTAGCAGCCGCACTGCTACTGCCACAGTATTTAAGCAGTATAGTAACAACATCAAGGAATTTCAAAGAAAGCGCTTCTCCAGACATCACATCCTGAAATGTTAATTTATATATAGATACATAAAATAACAAAATAAGGAAAAATGCTATTATCAAAGGATGTCACATATTTCAATGAACTTTTTATTTGATTTATTTTTTCACATGCATTCAGCATAGCAATAACAATCGAAAAGTCACATTTTGATTTTTACCTCTTACTTTTTATTTCACCCTTTTCTTCTAGAACCCAAAATTATAGAAATGAAAAAATAAATCGGAACAACTTTAAGATAAATGTGTCAATGTGTTCTTGAAATTTAATTTCAAAAATTGAGTAAATAATTTGAGCCTAATTGGCAAACAATAGTAGAACAGAAACCAATTCCGCAAATATATACATAACGTTCATCAAAAAGAAAAAATAGAACTCGCCAAAAAAAAATCATAATTAAGTTAAAACAAACAAAGAGGGTCGCTTTATGCAACCCGCTTGAGATTCTTATACATAAAAATACAGCAACCCTTTAGTCTCAAACAAAAAAAAAAATACAGAACACACAGCATGGGCAAACTAATTTTATTTAATATTTTTTTTGTAAGATGTTGATACAAGTAAACCAAATGTACATATATTTTTTTTCAACAAAAAATTTGTTTTGAAATTTAAAAAGCTTAGAAAATAACATAGTCTGAGCTTCAAAATCGTTATGGTAACTTAGTCCTAACCTTTACATCCAAAGGCCTATGAAGATGGTTTTTTTATTTTCACATTAATATACAGTGGCAAACAGTGAAAACCGGACAAACAAAAAAATTAAAAAAAAAAAATTTTTACGATCCCGTCAACCTCTTTGTTTTATAGGAATGGTTTTTTCTAACGGGTATGGCGTAGCCTACCTACTTTTAGAGGTAAGACAATATCTTAGTATAAATAGATGTTATACTTTTAGTTTTAATCATTCTTGTGTTGTTGTGTTGGAAAAGATGTCAAATCTTAAAAAAACGAACGAAGCGGATAAGCGCGAGATTTGGGCGTTTCGAAGCGATAGATTAACGATACGGGAAATTTCTGCTAGAGTAGGCTTCAGTAAGTCCTCAGTAGCCGAATTTTTGAAAAAGTATTCTAAGACTGGGTCGACAAGTCGAAAGGAAGGGTCAGAAGCGCGAAAAAAGACTACAGAAGCTGATGATCGACTTTTAAAAAAGAATAGTCTTAAAAATCGCTTCAAAACGGCTGTAGAAATTAGAAAATAGTTTGTTGAGTGTGGAGTAATAAAAATTTCTCTAATGACTGTGTGACGAAGGCTCTATGATGCTGGTTTATCTGCACATCGTCCCGCTAAAAAGCCTTTTTTGACCAATCAAATGCGTCGGAAACGCTTGGATTGGGCCAACCAGCACAAAATGTGGACTGTATCCGATTGGCAAAATTTGATCTTCTCAGATGAATCAAAGTTCAACACATCCGGCTCCGATGGAATGCTGGACGTGCGCCGAAAAACTGGAGAGCGCTATAGCGACGAGTGCACCCAAAGAACATGTAGGCAACCGATTAGTTGAATGGTCTGAGGATGCTTTTCTGATTACCAAGTTGGACAACTGGCTTTGATTGAAGGAACTGTCAAAGCAGCCAACTATAAAAATATCCTGATAGGAAACCTGGAACCTTCTATTAAAAAGCATTTTTCGCGTGTGGACAACGTGATTTTTCGAGATGATTCTGCGCCTTGTCATCGAGCGCAATTGGTAAGCATTAGAATTTTGTAAATCCTTATTTTGTACATAATAATAATCCACAACTTTCATCCTTTTTTTTCTTCTTCTTCTTTTACAGGTAAAGAATTACTTGAATGAACTTGACATTTCAACTTTATGGTGGCCAGGCAATAGTCCCGATCTAAAACCCATTGAGAATCTTTGGCACATAATTAAGATGCAGGTAGCCAGCCTCAAGCCCATTTATTTACGCGAGTTAGACAGAATAATTCAAAATGGTTGGTACGAAGGCATTTCGTAAGATCTTTTGAAAAATTTGATCTCTTCCATGCCGCAGCGAGTTATGGCGGTCATAAAACCGAAAGGAGGAACAACAACATATTGATACCTGTTTCTTTTCAATCCTAAATATTAGTTCTTAAAATACCTGTTGAAAATATTTTAGAATTAGTTCCTTAAAAATAAAATTTTACAACATTTTACCAAAAACTTTTTATCAATAAAGGACATATTTCACTTTTTTTTTTTGCAAAAAATAGATATTTATGGTATGGTTTTTTGAACTACAGCAAAATATTTTCAATAAAAATGATTTGTTTTTCTAATCTTTGCATCAGTTTTTTGAATCAATAAAAAATTTTGATCCTAAAGGATTTTATTCAATTTTTTTTGTTTGCCCGGATTTCACTGTCCGCCACTGTACTTTCTAGACATGTCTGCAAATACCAAAATATCGTGCCGCGAAATTCCCGTTATTTTCTCAACACACCTCGTATGCTAGTGTAGTGTTCAGAAATGCACAGACCAAAGATCTGAATGATAAAAAAATTTTGATAAAAGGCAAAAAATAGAGAACACACATTTAAAGTTTTTTCGACATTTCAAAAAAATCTTTATAATTTCATGTTAATAAAGTTTATCTAATTGTAAATATAATAACTATAATGGCCTTAATAAAAGTCTACCAAAAATAATGAAAAATATACAAAAATTGACAAAAGGAACAAGAGATTTTTGCATTAATTGCTAAGAAAAGCAATTGAAAATTAATGGATAAATTTCTCAAAACAATATTTAGACAAAACAGCTAGCTTAAGGCTTTATAGGGCCTCGACCAAATTCTCATTATAATTTTTCCAGAATTGTGAGGATTTATAATTTCATGTTCCTATTTTCAATTTGCAACTTTCTTGAGGAATAATTTTGTACTCTTGGGATTTTTTCATACCTCTGAACGCTTTCGAGAATAACTTGATTTATTGATATTTTCAAATTTAAAACGGATTTTTTCAAAAAAAAGGTCTTGGCAAAGATTTTGGTTTTAATCGAAAAATACTTGGGAGACATCCAAGAAATAAAATTTAGAAAAATATTTGCAGCGTTCGCACCTTTGGGTTGATGTCATTTTAAAATACCAAAAAATCAAACCGAAAGGGCAGGGACTATCACAATTCTATCTAATAAAAGAAATGAGTTAAGCCATTTCCAGTAACTTCAAACGTGCATTCAAATAAGCATATACGCACTAGAAAGCAAGGATATCAGAGTCCTAACGTGAAAGAAAAAAATAATAACAATGATAGCTCTTCCTTAGACCAATCGAAATGGAATACGAGTACATATTATGAAAAACAAGGAAAATACATCCAATTGCGTCAAGCCTATTTAAAACTGGATAGCTAGTATGTTTTATGATATTTCTCGCCCACCTGATGACGGTTTTAATGACATATCATCTAGTTAGCGCTTAATTTGTAAGAGATGGAATAAGGGTTTTCGCTCAATTACTCAAAAAACATGTCACATATAATAAAAATTATATAACGATACATCAATTTGCTGCCCAAAAGATTTCCATATGATTATTAGTTTTTCTTGCCTAAAATCAATTTTTATTTTATCAATGACATAATAAGGCCAAATTTAACATATACATTTCTTTTGTTTTTTGAACGAAACATGCAGTTTTTGTTGGAAATTTGCCAATTATTTAAAAATTTTTAAATTCAAATAAATAATAAAAAAACACTCGAACAGACACGTACGAGCAGAAAGCTAATCAAAACTTTAATCTAACCAAAACTGGAGTGTAGATAAAACTTTTGCAAAGTTTGCTTATTGTTAGCAACGCTGAAACTGAAGCTGAATCTCATTTCAAAACATCAATATTTGCGATTCAACTGAAATTGAGTTGAGTCGAGTTGAGTTGAGTTGAGTTGCTTGTGATTAAAACCTAATAAAATTATTTACTTTAAGAAATGTGCGATGTTGCAGCAAACACGTACAATAACAACAAAAAAACAGCAAAGCTACCATCAGCAGCATCACCAGCAGCAACAACTAGACAGATATAGCGAAAATAATTCCCAACACGCAAAAAGGCAAATATTGTTGAGCTGTTTGAGTTGAAACACAAAAAGGGGGAAAGCGGTTTTTGTAACCCACACCCGCCCAAAAGATATGAAGAACTCTCTTCTAGCTATCTGCGTTAATTTAAAACAAATAATTCAAGGAATATTATAATTTTTGATAAGTACATATGCCGAGAAAAAAAGTACCGCCGCACTATAAATCCAAATATTTCAAAATAATTTTTGAAACGAATTTATTGGCACGTTGCACGTTTCGATCATTACGGCCAACTAAAATAGTTGGACCACAAAAATAAAATCTGAAAAAAAAAATGTGAACCTCAACCTCAATTTTGGTCCCAGTAAATAAATCAATCATCAATGCAGAGCAGAGCAGCAGCCAAAACTCCGTTCTCCCCCACCGCTCGCCCCACAAACAAAATTGGTTTTTACGCTTCAGTGAATATTGCCATTATTGTTTTTGTTTGTAGCTGATGTTGATGTTATGGTGGTTACTAGCTGCCTGTATCCAGTATTGTGTACGCTCTAAATTAGTTTACACAATCGCCACCAGATAGCGTATCAAAAAGATAGACAAACAAACATTTGGCATAACAAGCAAATACCACCATGAGTATGTTACGAAAGTACAGCGTGGGCCTGTACATACAGGCAAATCGACGAAAGGACGAATATACCGACAACGGACGCACGGTCGAAAGGATGACGCTTACGTTGTTGTGCGTAAATATTGACATTTGACAGGAGGAGCAGCGAACCAACCAACCAACCAACAGTCAATCATCCTTTAGTTGAGTTTTGTGCGCTCACATATTTAATTCGATAAAACAAATACTCGTACGTGTAACAGGAGTTAATTTGAGCAAAACACAACAATTGAAATTACAATAAAAATAGAAACAAGAGGATTTTTGCTTTTAATTGGTTTCAAGTGGTGCAATTCAATTGATATAGTGCACCGCTTTATTGAGGCAAAATTAAATGAGTGGATGGTATTAATTCATAAAAAACAAACTATTTTTTATAAAGCGTTTTTGCAATATTCTACTGTGAGCAAGAGGAGGTGGCACAAGTTACACCCTTCCGATTTTAATGAAACTTAGCACACTACTAAAGGATATATAGAGCAACATTTAGTATTTTTTCAAAAGTGGTAACTCAAAAGCAAATTACAGAAAATATTAAATAAAATTTTTATTGATTATTTTAATGGTCATACATATATAACGGATAACTAACTATCAAAAAAAATATATTTTTATAAACTCTGGAATGTCTTCTTACGCCTCGATTTGAGTTAATTTCCCTAGCTTTAGTGGTTTCGAAAATACACAGTATTTTTATGAATTTCAAAAAAGCGCCATCATTAGCACGAAATATATACTTATACACTCAAAAAAAGGAGTGTTTAGAAAGCGTTTGTGGCAAATTATCGAATGTTTAAAATAAGCCTTAAACTATAAGTATTTCTGGACAATATTAGAAAAAGCAATGTATTTGACACAAGTAAAAAATAAGTAGTGGCAAGTGATTCAATTACTTCTATGGAAAATTTTAAAAACATTTCATGAAATGTTACTTCCAAAAGTTATAATTATTTATGAAAAGTCATTAAAATATTTCAGTTAAACAATTCAATTTATGGAAGTATTTCGACAAATACTTGTCTTTTGTCTGATACACTTCTTCTTTTCAACAAACGTTTTGTCACTTATTTAAAAACAAAAAACAGTTTTTGTTTGCATCCAGCGATGCTCGAACCTGGGCATTCTGTGTTGTAGTAATATAATTTAAGTTAAACGCAATACACTTTGTAATATGAGTAGCTCAGTTGGGTAAGATGTGCGTATCTCTGAACAGTGGCATAACGTAGGACATCTGGGTTCAAATCTCGTCGGTGACATGAAAAAATTTATTTAACGACAAATAAATTCGACATTTTTGTGAGTAAAATAAAAAGTGTTTGTTACAAAAATATTATTAATTACCACAAAAATTTTTTTGAAGTAGTTCCGTCTATATCATTTGTGGTAAACAATATTTGTTTTTGAATGTATAGACTACCAGTCACATGACCTGCATGTTGGTTCCTATTGGGGGCACATTCATCATACAAACACGGCTAGACCCTTTATTGTGTCGCCTTCAAAATTGGTCCCATAGTCTTTGGCTCCTTCAGCGAAGTGCCTTTTATAGCTTTAACCGACTCAAAACGCCTATCTGGAAGTGATCAGGAAAAAGTTACATCAGGTGAACACGGTCGATGGCATTAGTTGAATGTTTGGATAAAAACCCTTTCACAGTGATGGCTTTATGTGTTGATGCATTGCCGTGATGCAAAATTCATGAGTTGTTTTTCCACAAATTAGGCCGTTTTTGGTGAATATTCTCACGCAAGTGCTTCATGGTGCTTAAATAATATTTCTTATATACCAGTTGAGGTAAATATAAAGAGCTCTTGAAATCAAGCAGTAGCACCCCCCCATTCACCGTATTAGTGGGTCAATTTTGTCCAATGCAGTTTTCTCATTTATTTATTTATTCATTGAAAGGATATTTTTACATTTGAATGGACTGTGCAAACGAAATGATCACATTAGCATTGATGAGTATATGGAGCTTTTTGTCTGAATTGGGCACATGTAGCAACGACCTCTCTTGGAGCTTCCCGTCGGAGATGGACTTTCATAGACGCGTTTCCTCTGAGCTTTTTGCCGCACTTATTTTGCTGCTGGACCTCTAAGTAGGATTGATTGGTGAGATACTGCTGTCTGGATAAGAGACATACGAAGTTCCTCCAATAATATACGTCGCTTGAAATGTTTAACTTTGTTCCACTCAGTGTTTATATATGTGTATGAAATAAAGGCAATTTAGAGTGATATATCCAAGACATTGGAGAACAAAGTTTGCGACCATGTGTTAACGCTTCTTTTGCATCTGCTAGAATGGTGCCAACGAAAGCGAGTTTTCTTTTCCGAAATTCAATTCCCAATTCATGTGTAGTAAAAATGTTATCTGAGGTGATATTTCAACCCTTCTAGTCTTCCACTAAGTTCAGTACTTACTACCCGGTTACCCTTTTCACTTCTCTTTGACAGTTTTGATCTCTTCCTGTATAAACCTGTAGTGACCAAGCATAACTGCTTTTTGAGTCCCAAGGAGTCCAGATTCTCATTCCATTCTTGGCTTTGAATGTACTGCTTGAATAGGCATCGAGTTCGATATGTTAATATTTGCTGATCAATAGTAACGTTCTCACCTGGGTTGTAAATTACATGAGATTGCATTCCCATTTATCCCAAACAACTCTGATTGGTGCTTGCTTATTTATCACTAGCTCGTCGTCGTAGGTTTCTGTCACTCCTTATATTGAAGCTTAGAACTCGTGACATATTCTCAAATCTGCGGAGGCTCACAATAGCTCTAAAGATGGGTCTGCATTTCTTACGTCCCATAAGTTGAAATACGTCGTTGGGCAATGTTGACCCAGGCATACAGAATAAGGGTTAATAAACCAAAGAGACCTCCTTAGATAACAGTGTGGTGCACCATTTGGGCCAGCAGCATCATTGGCCGATATTTGCTTGAAAATTCTAGAAGGAATGCTGTAATAGTTACGGGTGACCGCTATCGGGACATGTTGGAAAATTAAATCATGCACAAATCAGATCAATTAAGTTTATAGAATTAGTGATTCCAACTATACGGTGCCACATCACACACAGCTCTTCCTAACTTGCAAATTTTGAAAGAAATTTTTTCCGTAAGAACAATGTCAATGCCCCTCGTTTGACCCCTCTCGATTAATTCCACTTCTTGTAAGTACTTATAAAACACTTTCTAAAAACCATGAAAGAGTAATACATTACCCGCAATGACATGCCGATATTAAAATGATGCGCTATGTAACCTAGAAAGTAATCGATGCAAACAAATTTTTTCAATTATTCTATCAATTATGTACATGTAAGCGTGGTTCTAGCTGGGATGTTTTGAAATTTTGTTTTATTTGCATGTGCCGCACACAAAGCAGCTCAATATTTACAAAATCTAAATGAAATTTATGCCAATACCAACTAAGTCGTGGCAATGTAACCAAACTTAGAGGTACACTAAACCCCATGACTATGTAAAATTCCTTGAAACGTTAAGTATGCAAAGCTCTGCGCTACAAAACGCGAAATAGTAAATTAAAAATTTAAAATCGAAATATGTTGCTTGTGTTGTTTAAATTTGCATTTTGTTACCGACGCGGTGATGTTGGTGTGATGCTATAGTTGACGATTATATTTGACATTTGCATTATGGGGCAAACTTAAATAGAGCGGTGTGAGGGGGCGCGATTTCGCGCGATTCCGAAAGAGAATGTAAATTGTACGAGGGAGGGGAAAATGGAGCAGCCGGGAGACAGCGAATGACGCGTCACTGACATTTTAGTTTGCCAAAGTAAACATTTTGACATTTTACTTAAGAATGTGTCGCGGAATGAATTTACATTGCTGTCATCATTGCAATGTAACGCAACACAGCGACAGAACACAACATCGCTGACATTTGATGTTGACGTGTCTAAGTAGTTTAAAACAAAAAACGGTTACATGTATCAAAAATTAACTATACATACATATAATATTAAGATTTACACAGTAAAAAAAAAAGTAGAAATTCAACAAAATATATCAAAATTTAGAGTGTGAACGGTGTTGATCAAAAATATTGTGAAGAAGGTTATGGCAGATGAAGAAAATCCAAAGTCCGCAGTATTTTATCATAAGAGAACAATACACTTCGACATTTTCTTTGCCTTAATATACAGTTTGAAAGGAAACGATTGCTCCCTATTGATCTACGCTCAATGAATTAAGAATTCATTTCTTAAAATTTTATGTCACTGATGTGGTATATCTTATATTGTTCCAATAGAGTATTCTCTATGTAAAATATGATTTGCTAGGAAATGTCTTAAATATTTCAACAATTGGAACTCGATGTTTCTTTTTCATTTACAATTTTGAACTTGGTACAATATTTTGAAAATAAAGGCATATTCTATGAGTAAATTCATAATAACTCTAAGCGGTAGGGAATTTTAAACCAAAAATAATTAAAATTAAAAAATTGAAATTTGTGTACGAAACAAGAACAATTTTCAAAGTTTAAATGAAATCAGTCAATAATTTGATCAGCAAAAATTAAATTTTTACTTAATTTTAAAGTAAACCGATCCGGCATAGTTGTAAGTAAAACTGAAATTTTTTTTACAAAAAATATATTAAACGTCCAACATAGTCAAAGTATAGCCCATAGGCAATATGAACATTTTCGGAGTTATATATAAAACTGTTAGAGTCCGGGCACATTTTCTTATTTATATGATTGACGTTAAACTGACACTATAAATTAAGTTGAATAACTTTAACTTTGATGTGCATTAGTTTTTTTTTTAAATTTAACACTATATTTTTTCTGAGTGTATTGTAGTTTTAGTGCAGTACAATTAGTCATTAAAAATTAAAAACTACGGATCCAACATCGAATGAATTACAATTATTCTTGCTTTTTGGTTGTAAGAAATGACTCACTCACACGTAACAAAAATTGTACTCTTTCCTTAAGCTATTGTGTACGCTCTAAATTAGTTTACACAATCGCCACCAGATAGCGTATCAAAAAGATAGACAAACAAACATTTGGCATAACAAGCAAATACCACCATGAGTATGTTACGAAAGTACAGCGTGGGCCTGTACATACAGGCAAATCGACGAAAGGACGAATAAACCGACAACGGACGCACGGTCGAAAGGATGACGCTTACGTTGTTGTGCGTAAATATTGACATTTGACAAAAAACGGTTACATGTATCAAAAATTAACTATACATACATATAATATTAAGATTTACACAGTAAAAAAAAAAGTAGAAATTCAACAAAATATATCAAAATTTAGAGTGTGAACGGTGTTGATCAAAAATATTGTGAAGAAGGTTATGGCAGATGAAGAAAATCCAAAGTCCGCAGTATTTTATCATAAGAGAACAATACACTTCGACATTTTCTTTGCCTTAATATACAGTTTGAAAGGAAACGATTGCTCCCTATTGATCTACGCTCAATGAATTAAGAATTCATTTCTTAAAATTTTATGTCACTGATGTGGTATATCTTATATTGTTCCAATAGAGTATTCTCTATGTAAAATATGATTTGCTAGGAAATGTCTTAAATATTTCAACAATTGGAACTCGATGTTTCTTTTTCATTTACAATTTTGAACTTGGTACAATATTTTGAAAATAAAGGCATATTCTATGAGTAAATTCATAATAACTCTAAGCGGTAGGGAATTTTAAACCAAAAATAATTAAAATTAAAAAATTGAAATTTGTGTACGAAACAAGAACAATTTTCAAAGTTTAAATGAAATCAGTCAATAATTTGATCAGCAAAAATTAAATTTTTACTTAATTTTAAAGTAAACCGATCCGGCATAGTTGTAAGTAAAACTGAAATTTTTTTTACAAAAAATATATTAAACGTCCAACATAGTCAAAGTATAGCCCATAGGCAATATGAACATTTTCGGAGTTATATATAAAACTGTTAGAGTCCGGGCACATTTTCTTATTTATATGATTGACGTTAAACTGACACTATAAATTAAGTTGAATAACTTTAACTTTGATGTGCATTAGTTTTTTTTTTAAATTTAACACTATATTTTTTCTGAGTGTATTGTAGTTTTAGTGCAGTACAATTAGTCATTAAAAATTAAAAACTACGGATCCAACATCGAATGAATTACAATTATTCTTGCTTTTTGGTTGTAAGAAATGACTCACTCACACGTAACAAAAATTGTACTCTTTCCTTAAGCTACTTTCGTTTGATAAGGAGTTTAAAGTATAATTTATCTATTTTCCCAACTTATAAACTTATAGTCATTTGCTCGAAAAGTATGCATCAAAGGATACGTAAGAAGAGTAAGATCTGTCAAGCCTATCGGACATTACACATAAACTTTTTACTTAAGGTAATGATAGCAATATTTGGCCTCTTTGTTCGTGAAATTTAGTATTGCTACTGTAAGTTCACAATGTAATAATGATGTGTAACATTTTGTTTTTGTAAAAATTCACCCTCACTCATAAAATTTTAGGAATCTCAATACACTTATAACTCGCTATACGGCCGCTCTTTATACGGCTTTTCGCTATAGGTAGGTAACGGTCTTTTCCAAATATAACTCAGATTCGCCTTACGGCCTAAAATGATTCAATATACGGCGAAAGTATTTTACTCATTTTATTTTTACCATAACCGGAAAAATTAAACAGGTTTGACGTTAAATTTCTACCTATGGAAGAAGGAATGATTTCGTCTTCATTTTGACTCTAATTCGAAATAAATGAAAACCTTGCTGATTTCGATATCAGTGTGAAAGGCCTATTGGTTTTGAAGGTTTTAAAGAAAGTGAGAAAAAAAAATTGCTGATACTTTTACTGAACCTCTTTTACATGAAGCACTGGCACAATTAGATGGCCTCCGAGAACTTGACGAAAAACAAGAGTAAATTGTAACTCAACAGCAAAGCACTTGTCCACAGCGCTTCTCACTAGACGCAAGCGATAAATATCCTCCTTTACACAGAAAAAAAAAATTCTATGATATCAAACAATTTCGTGTGCGATTTCAATGAATTTTTTGTATGATTTTCAGTCATAGAAACAGTTTCTCTGATATAACAAAACATGATTTGTTGTTATTCATCCTACAGTTTTGTTGAAACTTAAAATAAATTCGTTGATTTCAAAAAACATTTGTAAATTTTCCTAATATTTAATTTAAAAAACTATGTATATATTAAGTTTATTATGTGAACATATTATGAATTATTAAAAGCTGGTTAAAAATTTTAAAGTTTGAATTGATTTTACTAAAATCAGATAATTTGAATTTGAAAATCCAAAGAACAAAGGGTTTCGATTTTGGAAATTTTTTCTTTGATTCCAAGAAATGAATAGATGAATTCTAGAAATTTTATTCATAGAATTGCAATTCTTTGATTTTACCAATTCTGTTTTTTCTGTGTAAAATGATCCCAACCAACAGAATAGAGTGCTCATGTTCAATTCCCTGCATCTATTACCTACTACAAATAGGTCCTAAAAGAAGCAAAAAAACAACGCACTACAGCAAGCCATATCCATATTTTTCAAACCTGATCCATTCGTAACAGCGCTCAGTGGTCAGGAAGACCGAACAGGTTTGACAAAAATGACGACACCAGCAACCGCCTGGAAACTGTTCTTTGGCTTCACTAGTGACCGAAATCACTTTACTTGAAATCGGTACAGCTCTCCTTTTGTAAAAATTCTTAAATTTCTCAAGTGGGACGCGGTGGAGAGTGTTTAGAGAGAGTTTATGCTCGTCTTTTTTTAATTTTTGCTTGTAACACATAGTTGAAAATACATTTTAAGCTACAAACTCAGTTATTTTCTAAAAAAAATTGGAATGGACCCTATAGAATTTGTATGGGCTTGTACCAAAATTATAGATTCGTTATACGGCTTTTCGCTATACGGCCAAATTTCAGGAATGTATGTATAGCAAATTATGAGTGTATTAAACTTTTAGATCTTTTTGCAATTTTATTTCGGGAAGGCGTTTTACAAGTCCTTAGCAATTAGTACTAGATCTTTAGAAAAGATTGGGTTTCCAGAATTGGAGGTAGTGTTTTAATAGCTATTAGGAATTATTTATAATCTTATGAAGTGATTTTCGTGTGTATCGATGATCTGGAATATTAAGCGGCATCAGTTAATTTTGATTACCTTTTGTGCTACTTATTTCATGCTTTTATCTATTACCTTGTTCAGATTAATTAACGTACCTCAATTACTTGAATACAATCAAAACTATAAGTGAAATGCAAAAGGCAAATTATTTAGTTGAGATAAGTGATTTTATTCTTCTTCTGATATTCGAATTTCTACACTAAGAATTTTAAGACTAGAACTCGGGAGACCAAGATTAACATCTAATAGATACAACACACTCATCAGAACAATCAGCATGCGGAAGATAAGAAAAACAGTGATGGAAAGCCGCTCAGAAACCAATATGAACCGGTTCAAAAATATTTCGGTTGATAGATGTTTGAGAGAAACTGGACTTTTTGGTCGTGTAGCAGTGCGTAAAACGTTGCTTCGACCGACCAATAAATAAAAACCTTTAGAATGGACTAAAAGGCATCAATCATGAACTGAAGAAGACTCCAGAAGAGATCTTTGAATTGAACAATCGATTTTTGCACTTCTCTCGTAAATGAAATAAAGTTAATTTAAATATTGCTGCTATAAGATAATACCTGATTTTAGAAAAATTATAAAAAAAATCTTTTTGTAAAAAAAGCCTAAAAGAGTCAGGTAAGATCTCGACCAGACTTCATTAGCAAAACAAATGCCATTATGACTTAGAGCAGTTTTTTTGTTTATTTGTATTATTGGTTGGTAGGCTCACAATGCATGTAATTAACAATATTTTATTTTTTTAACGCAACACATACAAATAAATAAAAATTCTTAAGGAAAGTATGATTAATCCATTTTATTACCGCATAATGCGAAACATTTGTGGCTAAGACAAAGTAATTTTTAGCGCGTTACTGTTTAAGAAGTCAACTTAGATACATTTTTTTTATCTTTTTACAAAATATCTGAAATAGCGACCGATTAGAGAACTTTATAAATTTATGTTAAAATAATAGCGATAGAATACTTCCAAGTTAACATTTTTCAAAAAATAATTCAACAAACTCAACTGTTTTTATTTTAAGTAGCCTCGCAAAATGAAGACATTAAGAAAATAAGTTCACCCCACCCTGCCCATCGTCCGTGTGGCAAATGCAAACAAACAAATCATCATCAACTTTAACAGCGGCAACAAAAAACCAAAGTTCAACGACAATCTTTGCATTGCTCTTTAAAAGTTTTTCGAACGTGAAATCGCTACAAAATTAAAAACAACAACATCAACAAGAGTTCAGTCAATTCAGAAATCCTAGCAGCATCGTACGCTTTCAAAAAAATAGACGAAGAGGATTGAACAGGGCAAAAATAAAACCATCCAGTCAACAGTGGAAAAAGTTAAAATTTGTGAAGTTTTTATTTTTATTCCTTTGGATTTTGTTTTCTAGAACGATTTTCAAGCCGTTATTTCCGCCAATGCAAATGTCAGCAGAAGAACATGGCACGACGAGGAGGGGAGGTTACTTTCAGAAACAAAAAGGACAACGCACACTACGTCATTGCTTGAAAATTGTTTGGTTAAAATAAATTGGCTACTCCCGTGGTAAAACTCAGGCAAAAATTTATTCTTTTTTGATCACAAGTGTAGGAAGGGGGAACGAAAAAAAACGGCAATCGAACTGCCATCAAAACACTTGAGGCTGTCGAAAGTTCAATGCAAATTTAACTCGTACTTTCTTGAGAAAAATAGACAAAAGAATACAATATCACAACGAATTTAGTTGTTAAAATGATTTTTTTTTGTAGTGACAGAAAAAAAATATATAGCCATTAATTACACTAAGAAATATTTTCAAAATTTTATATGTTTTAATTGTTAGAAGAACAATGGCTGTGAAAATTAACAAATTCTCATAAGAAAATCATTTAAATTAAAGCATTTTAAGACAGTATTCAGTATTTTTTTTTACAGCGACAAAAATTACTATTTTTAATTAAAAAGTTTTTCATTTATAAATATGTATTAAATGTTTTTTTTTCTGATTTGTGTTAAACTTGGTGATATGAAACTATACACTATTGCAGAGCAAATGAAAATGGTCTCAATAATTTTGAAATACAAAGCGTTATGTTACGTTGTTGAAATAAATAAATTATGTAGGTCACACTTATGCGAATTAGGAAAGTCCAGAGTGAAGTTAAGATGAAATGATAAATTAAAAAAATTAAATTATTTTTCGCGTCTGCCTCTGATATGTTGCGTAAAGGTCTTGGTATAGATAACAGAAATATAAAAGGCATACGTTCACACTGCAGACTTTAAATAACAGCAATTGTTAATATTTAATAATAAAAAAACTGTATTAAATAATCCGTTTTTTTTTTTTTGAGAATTCCTTTGTCTTTAGTATTGCCCTCTGGAAACTGAATATACAAGTGGCAGACGTGTAAATCTAAATTTATTTTCGGGGGACTCAAATTTTCAGAGTATATTTAATTAAGGAGTGCGTCATTATTAGTGCATTGAAAAATAAATATATTCAACTGATTTAATTTTCAAAAAGATTATATTTTTTTAACGCAAATTTTATTCAAATGAAGAAAATATGTAATATTATTAGTATTAATTTTGAAACGTAACATTTTTTTCAAAAGTCTGTTATGTCCTTGCATGTCCCTTTTATTGCCTCTTCACTAGAACTTAATATCTTTCGGTTGGCAGGAGTTCAGGGCAAATGGCCACTCATTTTCTTCTTCTTTTAACACAACTGCAAATTTCCCGCCAAATTAAAAATTTTCTGGAAAATTTTTTATGTTTTTGTGTCTTAAATTTTGCGGGACATGTCCCGCAACACAAGTTCTTAGATATCAAATAAAACTGTCGATACGTGTGGAAATTGTATTAGAATAGATAACCCAACCAAACCAAATCATTTCAACATACCTGAAAAGTGGCCAAGTCCAGCACAGCCATAGAAACAAGTAAATTAAAGGTAGCAGCCGCCAGCGAAGTTGTTTTCGGTGGAATGCATTCACCTGTAAAATACAAAACAAAAATTTTAATCAAAAGTGATGTATAAGAAAAAAAAACTGCCCGGATATTGCGCAATAAAATTTTCTTTAACTAATTTCCGCTCATGCACAAAGTCCATGGAAAAGCAAAAAATCAGAAACGTATAGAAAATGCAGACTTCGACGACTGCACGCAATTAGAACCTTCATAGAACCATCATAAAATCCCACAATAAAATGCAATCCCGGTAATTGACTTTGCATGCTGTGAGTCACTCACCTATTGGCACTACGCTCGCGTACAGCATTGATATCGAACCAAAAAGTTCGGTTGACTTGGCAGCGTTTAGGAAACGCGTTGTATCTGCGGGTCCTGCGTAAAAGAAAAGTGGATGAAAAAAAAAAAAATTGACATAAGAACTATGTATTTATGACACTGGCGAAAGGTGTGAAGTTGCATAAATGCATTAGTCACCTTAGGCACACACGCACGCATGCATGCAACTTACCAGACGGACACACATCGATGAATCTGGTGAGGAAACCAAGCGTAGCCAACAGTGAAAGTACTACGCTTTGATGATTTTCTATTGATTCGCGTATTTTCATGCAGCGCCGCGAAAGGATTTCAATAAGTCCAGTTGTCACCGCGTAGCTGGAAGGAAATTGAAAAAATTGTCAAAAGTTAAATGGGTTTAGCATATGATCAGTTTGCACTTAAGAATTTTTTTAAAGAAAAATATAATTCATATCTACACTGAGAAAACAATTTGTTTGAATATAACAAACGCATATTTTATATAGAGCAATCAAATATTTATTTGAGCCAAACATATTGTATTTGGATCAAATAGTGATAAGTGGTGGTTGAAGCATTTTATGTTTGACTCAATCAAATATTTAATTGATCTATATGAAATATGCGTTTATTATATTCAAACATATTGTTTTCTCAGTGTAGGAAACATAGGAGAATCACAATCGCATTTATGACTTGAGAGATTTACTTGGGACCAATTCCTTAATTTCGACTGATACATGCAACCGCGTGAATACATTACGATGCTAACCGTGATCAATTGCATGATGTTGAGGCAGTTTTGTTGTCAAGACGTCACTGCGTCACTGAATACTTCAGTATTCGCAAAGATCAGAAACTATTAACTGATTTTTACTAATTTGACGTTGCTGATTCTGAATATGCCCTCATATTTTATCTACTTAGTAGCTCGACGTTTTGAGATTCCCATAGTTTTACTTCTTAGTCGATAAATTGTCAAGATCAGAGAAGTTTGTAACCAAATTTTATAAATTTATTGCGATGTCGTCATCAAAAAGAACTTGTGTAAATAATCCAAATAGTTTAAGTTTCCTTTGTGGCGAGTACATGTTTAAAGATTGTTTGACTTTGTAAAACAACCCTACATGGACAACTTTGGGAAACCATTAGAAACAAATATCATACCCTGGATCGGTATGTGAAAGCTGTGTTGAGTCTTTGCGTTTATGGGCAAATAAGTGGAGTTACGCTTAGTTAAAAGCTGCTTTAGAACTGTTTTGAGTTATAGTAATGAATAAGTACCACTGTTCCAACCCAGTACTTCATCCAATCTAACATCTCAAGAACGTTCAAAAGACAGTGATGATGATAAGAATAGTGACTATTATTGCTATTGATTTAGATGACTTGATCAGAGACTTACTTATGGGACAGCAGAGCTAAAGTTGAGCACTGGACTAAGAAATATTGGTCTTTGAGGAAGGCTATGGTCTTCCGAAGAAGGTAATAAATGATCCACTCGTGTCAAGAGACCGTATAATTTTGCTTCCCTTGCGCTATTAATTTAGGGCTAATAAAACAGTATGTAAAAGCTCTTACAAGAATGTTTCCAAAATAGAGTACTAAAAAACGAAGACTGGCAATTTTTATGGTTCTCAGATTAGAAAATTAATAAATAATTCAAATTTCACCAATTCTATGACAGTTGTTGAAAAATCTGCATGAAATAAATTCGTTTAGGTAGTAAAAAATTTCTGAAGAATAAAATGTCGGCCGACTATTCTCAAATCAACAGCGACTTGGATGCAACATGGGTACTAAGCTAAATTTCCTATTCAGCCATTCAGAACGATTTCCTGAAAATTTTGGTTCAGTTCAGTGAAGAGCAAGATGAATGCTTCTACCAGGATATTCGTACTATGGAAGAGCGATACCAGGGTTACTGGAATGCAAATATGATTGATGATTACTGCTGCAGCATTCAGAATAGTACTTTCATTCAAATCAGTTTTGTGTAATAAAGATATTTGCTTGAAAACTGGTATTCTTTTTGTAAAAATTCCACCCTAACCCATTGCATTTCTCGATGCCTAGAGCTGCTCCAGCAAAAAACAATCCACATATTTAAAAAAAAAATTGGGCTGCTAAACTCAAAAATATTCTTTAGAGCACTCATTTTAACATCTTTTTTCATTAAAACTTTTCATATTTTTAAGAAAAAAAAAAAAAACACTTGTTGTCCACTCAAACACTTCATTCTATAATGATGAATCCTTTATCCATTCAATTAGTGATGTTGATTTAGAACACTTAAAATATCAAAAATATTTATTTATGATTTATCACAATAAATGATCTACAAATCATCATCAATTATGACAAAATCACATACACAAACAGAAAATCATCAACATCACAGAAATGTTAGATTGCAGGAGGAGAGGCTGTGGGGTGTGGTCAAGTTGAAAGAAAGAGGAGACCAAATGATGATGAATTCTAAACCGATTGTCAGTTCAACGTTGCTGAGTAAAGTAGAATAATTGTTGGTAAATATTATTTTGGCCAAAATAACTGTTGTTCAAGTTTATACAAATATATGTTAAGTATGTGTGTGTATATGTATGTTAGCGTGTGTAAGCATTTGTTTATGTATGCATTGTGCACTAATCCATTAGTAGCTCAAACCTGTGAGCTTCATTTGCTATTTGTGATTGTCATTGAGTATGAATGACCAAATATGAGTGATTGATTCACAATGAATGACACACAAAAAAAAGAACGAGCAAGAATAGGAGCCATAGTCCTTAAAACGCTTGGCAATCACTACTTTACTCTAACTTAGCTAATGACATTCGAATAAGGAATCCATATTTCGACCCTTTTGTGAATAAATGAAAGCAAGAACAGTGGCGGACTTGTAACATTTCAGTTAAGGCCAGGATTTTAATGGGGCCAAGCTGTTAACGATATTTTTCAAAATAATATTATAAAACTAAGTATTTACAAGGAAACAGACTGATACTAGCAAAGTCTGGAAAAAAAACTAGCATTTGGACAAGAGCTTCTTCTTCTTCTTCTTGGCTTCTCTAATAGAAGTAAAGTCTTTAAGTAACCACAATTAGCTTTTCAAGGCAAGGACATTAGGTGACACTAGCATCATTGGAAATGAAAATATGAGAAATGAAATCTAAATCTTTTGTAATCAATTTCGAAGAAATTGGGTTAATTAAGAAATTCTTTTCTTGACATTTTTTGTAATTGCGGAGGTCGGCATTTCGTGACCCAGCGTAAAATGGATGGATCTTAAAAGTGAGAAAATCGCGTAATGTAATATTTAAACGACACCTTAAGTAATTTTGTTTTCATATATGTAAGCAGTAAAACTTTTACGCCTACCGGCCCGCTAGTCCGCTACTAAAAATAACCCACTGAAATACAGAAAGGATAAAGAAGCATTAAAAAAAAGCAACTAAAATGTTGAAACCTTAAATAAAAACGTCCATTACTCACACAATCAAAAAGAATATGTTGCTCAGCAGGACTTGCTTTTGGTCCTTTGGCTGAAGTTGTCATTTGTAAACAGTCCCATACTCTAACAAGTTTTCTAGGATGCTTTCCTTTTCATATGTTGCTGAGCTCACAATAAAACAAATTCATCATTTTCACAACATTTCTTGTTGTTTTTGTTATTGTCCTTTTGGTTATTTCTTGCCACATCCTGTGCCATGTGAAAAAGCTCTGAAGTTTTAAGCAAACTCATCAGCACCACAAAAATATCCTTAATAATTTTCTTAAACCAACAAATGTGGATGTGAATGTCAAACAGCAGGAACAGAGAGGCGATTGGTCAGTAGATTATTAATGGTTGCCAGCATTGCAAAAATTCAATAAAATGTTCTGTAAGAGTTTCACATTGAACGTCAAAAAGAGAGATTCATTCTTATGTTTCTGCAGATGCACTATCGACGGAATCTTAAAACGTAAATATTTTCTTCATTTCAGAGACAATGTGTTTATTGTTATCAAATCATTTAATTCACTATGCTTAAAATATTATTTATGAAACTTGTCGATGGATGATGGAAGAACGCATTATATAGTGACTTTTAATAAAAAAAGTCCGCTTAAAAATCATAGTATCTAGCTACTTTCCTCAAATAACTGCAAGATTTTTTAGATAAAAAAAAAACACCTGGCAACTCTCGTGATTTTCTCTTGTATTTGGGTATCATCTAACTGTCTGCCTCTTTGTGGGATTTTGTCAAGTGTCAGCGCAGTGGCAAACATACAAATCTATACTTTCTTGTATAAATACATGCTCTGGCCGAATAATGTAATCGTCCTGCTGTCAAGCGTTTATCATGTCCTGTGCAAAGTAGTTCATGGCATCAATCCAAATATAAAAACTTCATACTTCACAAAGACAAAATAGGAAGTATAAAATGGATATGCAGCAGGGGTTTCCTTAAATAATGCTGCTGCTCTCTTTTCAGACTGGCTGCCATTTTTCGTTAAACATATTTACCAACAAAACATGGGCAAATCCACGACGAAAAATTTTAAACGAAAAAACTTTTTACTCTTGGGGCAATGGCAATTGCGATGGTAATGGCAAAAGCAATGACAACGACAACTTCAATGGCAATGACAGTGACAGTGACAATAATAATGACAATGACAATCACAATCACAATGTCAATGGCAATGACAATGACAATGACAATGACAATGACAATGACAATGACAATGACAATGACAATGACAATGACAGTGACAATGACAATGACAATGACAATGACAATGACAATGACAATGACAATGACAATGACAATGACAATGACAATGACAATGACAATGACAATGACAATGTGACAATGACAATGACAATGTGACAATGACAATGTGACAATGACAATGTGACAATGACAATAACAATGGTAATGATAATGATAATGATAATGGCAATGACAATGACATCAATATCAGGCAGTGGCAATGAAAAAGTTTTTTTAAAAAACTGTAAATAAAAGAATTTGTAATAATTTAATCGTAGTAACCTTCCAGATTCACTATTTCGATCTGAGACAGACTCAGATGGCAGTCCTGTGTCATAGTTACGGTAAACTTTGTATAAAGCTTATGCCATTAATATATTGCTGAAAATAAGACTAAAGTTAAAGCTTTATAGCTAAAGCTAGCTTCAATGCTAAAACGGGATGTGTGACGTTACACATTGAATTGCCCAGTGTCGATGCGAAAACAAACATTTGCTAAGAAAAGCGCTTGAAAAATACTCTGCTTATTGGCAAAGCAAAAAAAAAAAATTAACATCCTTGTTAGCTGAAAAAACACGTTCGTTAAATATCCTTGTTGATGTGTCACTGTTTTTGTTTATGTTTAGTTTACGTCTATGTGTTTATGTTTTGAATGCGCTTCAAGTTGTGTTGTGTTTCGATTTTTTTTTTCTGTTTGGTGCTTGTCACTTACTTTGGTCGAAAAAAAAGGATAACAAGGATGCCTTAAGGACAAATATTTTAACAAGTGTCAAATACACACGCTACTTATAACAACACTACATCATGTGCATGAGTAGTTGTGTGAAGCTGTGCATTACGCACTGACTGTTATGCGGTTTTTTGTATTTATCCTTTTGATCACATTTCGTCAATTAGTTGAGAAAAAATTCGATTGTTTAGAATTCGTAAGGCTTAAAGTGTTTATTTGGCAAACCATGTTAGGTTTTAAATTAATAATTGAGACGACCTTAAATACCGTGGACAAAATTTTTGGATCAGTCAAACCAAATTGATCTTTTGCAAGAGATAGAATGAATGAGTTGGCACATGCAATTCTCTCCTTTTGTTGTGAATTTACAACTAATTTTCCGATAACTCAGAGTTTCCGAAATTTTTATTTCCATTAAAAGTTTCTCATTCAATTTTTTTATTTTACAATAATATTAATAATTCTAAAATTCACATATTCGTTTATGTACAAACGTACAAGACATAGACAATCACAAGCGAAATATTAATACAAACAATCTCAAAGATAAATTAAATCAAATTTTGTTTTTTCGTTTTTGTTGTTTGCACTACGCATCATCTGTCAGTTGCAAACGTTCCATTTCGTTGCATCTGTATTTACAAAATACTTCAAATGCGGATTTCAGAACAAAAGTACAAACTTAAAAGATGAGCAACAAACACTTATCGGCAACAGCAATGGTAACAACAAAAGCGATAGCAGGGCATATCTCATACAGGACAACACTACAAAACACAACAGCATTTCCAACCATAACTGATTTTTCCTTTTGGATTTTTATGCACAAAGTTGTTTAAATATTTAATCAGTATTGTAGAATAGAAAACTAACTTAATAGTTATGGGAAAACAAGATATGGTAGATATAGCAAAAAAAAAAAAAAAAGAAACAAGGAAAAACTGCCAGTTGAAAGATGTTGTTGATATTTTCATATTCCAATGTGATTTTATAAACATCTACAGGATGTTTAAATTTACTTTACCATGCAATACTACGTTTTTTAATTCAATTAAATTTTTTTATTTTATTTAAGAAATCTCGTATTTTATATATATCGGACATTTTTTCCACAACTTCAAACTTGGCTTTTTTTTAATGAGCATTTTTCAAAACAAAATATATCAAAAGTTATAGGGGAAATAATATTGGAAAATATTTGGAAAAAATTGTAACAAGCACTGGGGAAGTACGAAAATGAACCCATTGGGTATTTACAAACCCATGAGCAGAGGAATTTTTGAAAATTTCTAGTGCAGCCCAGAGTTGAGACATCTGGTAATTTATTTTTTTTTTTTTCATTAGAAGGAGAAAAGATATGTTAACGATCTAGTCCCTGGGTTTACGTAAAAATTTTGAGGACTAAATTACGTTTTCATGGTTTGAAAATCACCAATTTTTTTTTTATGGAAGTCTCCGGAAGTTAGCGTCGACTTCATTATTATTTCACCAGACACCAAGAAGAGTTGGAAGACAATGTAAAAACAATAAATCGTGATAACGAGATGCCTCGGGCGATTGTTGGCCAAATTTATACCGAATAATTGCACGAGGACGACAATGCACATCATTAGAATCCAGATGGTACGGATCAAAAACTAGATTTTGAGGCCGAAGAAAACAACTGTTTTCAATTTTTCAAAATTGAACTCAAAATAAAGAAAAAATATTTTTCATTTCATGTCCCGAAAAACAATCATTTTTAGAAACTCTTTCTGCCTGTTGGGTATTTAAATACCCATACCATATATCAGGTGATCGGCAAGGTAACAAACTAATAATTTTACCTAATAGCTTCTATGGCTTAATATAAGCTCTCCAAGAAATTTTATCAAAATCGTATGGGCCCTTATATGAGCAGTCCGGAATGGGTTAAGACATCATCGGCCTTGGAAAATATTTATTTGTATTCATTTTTTTTTTTTTAATTTAATGTTGAATGGCGATTGGTGATGTCGAAAGTCCATTTTTGAACTTTTCTCATTGGTTCTCTGGGTTCGGAACAAAATGCTTTGTCCAAAAAGTGCTTTTGTAGTATAGGTATAGTAATACTAATTTAGATTTTATCGTCTCCGAGTTTAGAGCCTTGATGGGAGCCTGGCTATCGGAGAAGATTGTTAGCTTTCCCACATTTGTGTCGCCCAATAGCATACAAGCTAATAAAATAGCAAAGACTTCTGCTTGAAAATCACTAGCTGAGTTGGGTAAGCAGAAAGATTGAGAAATTACGGGGTCTTTTGAGTAGACCCCGCACCTACACCCCAGTCCATCTTTGACCCATCAATGTGTATGGCGGTTTCAAAATTTAAGCCGATAGTGTCCTTCTCCCATTGAACTCTCTCCGTAAACTTCATCTGAAAGTTTTTCTCGAAGTTGAGTGTAGGGCAGGTGTAATCTGTTGGAAGGTTAATCAGTTCTTTTGGCAGTTTTTGACGATAGAGCAATGCCTGTATTGCTTCGCTACCCAACTACCAGCTTCTCTAAGTCGGATCGCTCTACAGGACGCTGTTGCTTTGATGAAGGTATTAGGACATATTAGGTGTAGGAGGACGTTTAGGGCTTCCGTGGGGCAAGATCTCATTGCCCCCGTCACGCTTACGCAAGCAGTCCTTTGATCTCTCACAAACTTTTTTTGGTTGTAGCTCTTGCTAAAACTGGCCACCATACTAAGCAGCCATAGCTGAGAATCGGGCGCACTACGGCTGTGTACATCCAAAGTACCATTCTTGGTTGAAGTCCCCATTTTTTACTAAAGGTTTTTTTGCAGGCATAAAAAGCTATGCACGCTTTTTTTGCTCGATGTTATCTTTTCAATAGAGTTTTGGATCTAGTATGACTCCTAGGTACTTAGCTTTTTTAGATAGTGCAAGCGTCTGTACTTCAAGCCGGGGTAGGTTGAAAGGTGGTATTTTGACTTTAAGGAGTGAACCTCTGAATGCCGCATTTTCAACTTTTTATCAATATCTTTAACACTTGATATACTTAACATCTCAAAAGAACTTTTTTTTGACGAAACAGTTTTCATTTTACGAAGCATTACTGTAGTATATGCAGAAAAAATTCAGTTGCCATAAGTCGTTACAATTTTACTTATGGCAAATTGTGTGTGGAGAAAACGCAACAACAAAAATAAAAATTTATCTCGGGATTAACAAACGCACAAAAATTATTTTGAAAATATTTAACAAAAATTCCTCATACCGTAGGATTAGCAACGTTTTCCTGTATTTTTGCTTGTTTTCACTTCACTCCCTTTTAAAAAAATTGGTACATAACTAAGAAGTTTTTACTTTTTCCCCTTTCTAGACGAAGTTCAACCCTGCTGGAATTTTTTTTTATTTTTTTTGTGCAAATGCAAATTGTTGGCACGTTCCGTGCATTAAATCTTCATTAACATATTTTGACTTTATCTGATGTTTTCAAACAATTTGTGTCTGCGCATTTATTATTAGGTAGAGAGTGTGTACGTATTTATTTCTATATTTTGGTTGCATATTGTCCGCTACTTCGGTATACAGGTAATAAAACTTTTAAGCCTATTAAGTTGGTAAATAAATAAAAAGCCGCATAAATTAGTTGCTACTTTAATAAAGGAAACTTTTGTAAGGAAATGAAAAAATAACAGTATTGTCGAGTTTTAAGGAAAATCGCAAATCGCTAGATGCCTATGAGCGTAGCTTAAACTTCACCATAGTAAAAACCATGATCTTTTATCGATTTATGAAAAATTTGATTTTATAGAAATTTTCCACATTAAATTTATGATGGATATCAAGGCACATTTTCAGCGTGACCACAACCACAACACAAGTGCTACCAATGAACAAGGAAAATAACCCACACTGACCCGTGTCATGATGTATGAAATTGGAATCATTGTTTTTTTTCATAGTGCAGTGCGGCACAATTTTAAAATCGTTTGCGAAACAATGAGTTTATGGCAAACCCACATCATTTTGCAATGCCACGCGTTTCAAATTATTATCGTTATTGTTCTGCTACTCAAAATGAATGCGAAATCTCTGTATGTTTTCTTTCAAGCTGATTCGTTTCATTGCAGATTAAATTTTTATTTTTAATCATTAAATATAATTTTAGATTTTCAATTGTTATGAAACGCGCACAATGGGGTAGCAACAATAATGATTTGATATTTTATTAAAATGACCGTTGAAAAAAATTAATTGCCCACAGCATCGATTGTATTGTGGGCTAAAATAAAATTTATATTGTTCCAAGGTGTCCAACTGTGTTTATCAATAAAAACAAGGGAAATTCATTTGTATGTGATTTGATTGCAATGCTTCATTGTAAATATCTTGAAAATTTAATGGATCAATATTTCGATATTGAAAATGATTTTATTTCGGTTCTTTCAAAAGGATTGGATTTTTGCAAGGACTGTTGAAAAATATCATCAGCGTGATCAATCTTTTGTTCCACCAATAAAGCAAAGAGCCTCTTTGTATAATTTGATGCTCGGATATTATAGTTTTCCCCGACTACAGGAGACCACATACAATTTTGAATCATTTGACTATCAATCGCAGTTGTACCTCAACTAATATCTTATGATGCAGGCAATGGTTATGTTATATGAAACGGACCGATGCTGATTAGCGCTTTAATGGAACCCCCCGGGTGACCGATGTAGAAGAAGACGCAGCATGTCGTGACGACAAGTGATTAAACATATTATTTTTAGTGGCTTCAGCGCCACATTTCGATTATGTTAGGCAGCTTGTCGATAAAACGGCAAGAACACTCGAGTATATTAAAGGCCCAATGAGCGCCCGAAAGCATGATAAATCGCCTCATCACGTTTGTTATTAGGATGATCGAAACCATCCCGAGATATGAATATGGCAAGCTTATCTAATGCATACTACATTTGCGTTTTGTCACAGGGGTGGCGGTATGTCCCGACACTATTCGATACTTTTTGATTTTTTATTTCGACACCAAGTTTTGAAATTTTTCAATGTTAAACTCTAGTCTTCGACCTGGACGATGCCTTAAAACTTTTATCGAATTTTTTACTTTTTAATATAAATCGATTTTTTTATACCATTTTATTATTCTTTAGTTTTTCATACTACTCGATACTTTTGAGCTTATCGATACTTTTCAACTTATTTGTCGTCAAGTCTTAACTTACCATTCGATACTTTTTTACACAACTTGATAATTTTCTGTACTAAAAGTTCATGCCCCACTGTACGAGTGCTCTTACTCACCCACTTTTTCCAGATTCAAGTCTGTTCTTCTTATTTTCCAAAATTTTATGATACTCGTATATAAAAATTTAAATGATTTTATCGTCAAGCAGATTGACATTATTATAAAGATTACTTATGACATAAGAAATGAGTGAAACAACCTCTGTCACTTAGTTATTGCCACATTTAAAAATTGTAATATGTATTACAAACATGTAAAACCAAATTAAATCATTTTTTCGCGTCTGCCTCTTGACTGACTGGTTCCTATAACTTATAAAAAACCTAAATATAGAGGAGGCAGATGATTCCAGCGTCACTTTTTCGAAGCAGACGTTTTTGAGCACTTTGGGTTCATATTATTAAGGATATGCATATATATCTAAATAAAACAAATACCGTGCAAATTTTCATAACTATCTAAAACTCACTATTCTATTTTTTCGGTCACTTATATTATTTTTTTATTTTTCTGGCTGTGGACAAGGCCATTTCACGCCAAATCGGACACCATTTTGCTTTTGCATCTATGATTTTTGTGAAAATTTTTCTTTCTTTTAGTATTGGTTGAAGCTCGCCTCCATAACTTTTTTAAAATATTGTTTTCTCCGAAATATCGTTAATGCACAGGTCTTCTACATGAAGATCTACATAAGTTCCAGAACGGCACGATAGCTGGAAAATTTAAATTTACGATATCTCGAAAAAAACAATATGTATGATATTGACATAATTCAAAGTGGGTTTTGAAGGGAAAAGGTTAAGTTTTTCAACTATATGATAAAATATAATCGGAAAAATATGGTGACCCTAAAATTAATATACAAACGTGACCAAAATTGACGATTTTGACATTAATAACTCCATACATTTAAAAAAAAAAAAAGTAGAAACCTAAACGTCTGCCTCATGTATTTTCAGCTTCAAGGAGCAATACTGAGGACAACGGAATTGTGAATGAATACAATAAAATTATTTAAGAGGTTTTTTTTTACACATTAACAATTGCCGTTATTAAAAATGCGGCAGTGAGGACGTTTGTTTTTTATATTTTCGTTGTTTGTACTATGCCCTTAACACAATATCTCAGAGGCAGACGCGAAAAAATAATTTAATTTAGTTTTTTTCCAATTACAAATTTAATTTTTTAAAAAAGCGGCGCTATCTTCACTTAACTTTTAGTTTTTCTAATTCACATAAATGTGAACTACATAGCATATCAATACCAACGACAATAAAGTCATACGCCTAGCTATTATCACTAGCTTATTTTGGAGAAATTTAGTGTCATTACATGAAAATTTGTGATCTTTTGATTTTTCGAAAACGGCTTCAACGATTTTCATAGACGTCCATTTGAAAAACCGGCCAAGTCCAATAAAATAAAATTTTGAGATATTCTCATATATCAAAATCTGGACCATGCTTTATCGTTCTACTATGTTTTTAGCGTGAAAAAAATTTTTTGACAGATATATAAAAATTTTTAAATTTATTTTGATGCATACATATCAAAACCGGCCAAGTCCAAGAACTTGATTTCAAAACCGTCCAAGTCCATGAACTTGGTTTCAAAACCGGCCAAGCCCATGAAATTGCTCCAATTTTTTTGTAAATTCTGTTCAATTGAGTTAAAATTTTGTCACAATTGGAATTAAGTTTCGAACCAATATATGGGTATTTCCACAGAAAGGTCCACTGTGCGTATTATTTCAATTGAATTGTATTCAAAACCAGTCAAGTCCAATGCCTTGAAATCAAAACCGGCCAAGTCCACTTTTTTTCAACCAAAATTTGTTGAATACTATGTCAAAACCGGCCAAGTGGTTCCATGGATCAAAACCCGCTAAGTCCAAAATTGTTTCCTCAAAAACATCGGCAGATGAAATTCGAAAAGTCTGATTTATAAGCTATAATGTGGGAAATACATTTTATTTTTTCGTTGTTTTTCCAAAAGTATGAAAAAGGCACTTGGCCGGTTTTGCAACTGGACGCCTCGTTTAGAGAAATAAAGTGTTAGCCATTTTAAATTTAAGGGAAGGGGCATGACAATTCCAGTTTCGAGAATATTTTTTTTGTCAGCAGGTATATAGATCTCATAATCTATTTTTTTTTTTTTGTGAAAAGAAATAGGAAAAATAATATGAAGGAGACAAAATTGTTAAATATTTCAGTATTTACCTTGGGAGTTAATGTTTAGAGGTAATTTTTAATTTGTGAAAGTCGAAGAATTCTGTTGAACAAGGGTTACATAGCTAGAACTATTCAATTTTATTTAGAACGGAGGACTTACTAAATGTTAATACTTATCTATAAAAACTGGGCAGAAAACATTGATCTGCTTAAAAAATTGTTGTTTGCATAACATAAGTTTTTCACGGTGTCGAAAGGAAATAAAAGGATTAAAAAAGTCATAATTTTTGTATGATCCTAAAGATCAAAACCAAATTTATAGAGCCTATATAGTAGAAACATTTCTCAGATTTAAGTATATTGCCTTAAACGAAAATATGACACTATTATATATATAATAATCATCGATTTGTACAGCAATTTTAAATCGAGTTGATAACAAATATCGATTATTGTGCCAAAAAGTGCACATTTTCAAGTCAATCATTCACGTGTATTTTTAATACTTGCGCTTTATTGATTAATTTGTTGTGCTTTAAATTCGCATATTCCATGGTGTCCTGTGGTCATAATTCACCTAATGGAACAATAACAATAAACGCCTTCTTCTTGTGGATTAAAGTACAAAGGACGATTTCTTGGTGTTTTTTTTTCTCTTATTTCTTTTTGTATGATTGAACGAATGTCTTGTGTCCTATGTTTACATTCGAAAGAAAAATAAAAATTATGATGATAATGAAGCCGCACACCGGAACCAATGGACAAATTCTACTGGACTTGATAATCACAAGGAAGGCAGCCAGGCAATAACAATGGGGGGTGCCGCATTGAGTGAATGAATGAATGCGCATGCAACGTTCGTATCCTGCTGTGTTAATACATCACTTACTTATAGTTATCCTTGCGCACGCAGTGCATAGACCAGAGGGTGGCAAAAGGACTTCTTTATGTGCTTTATAATGATGGTAGTATAGTACAGTAGTTTTATATGACTGCATGCGAATGTGTGTGTGTGTGTGTGTTGTTGTTTGCAAATATATGTCAAGCATTATGTGATTAAGCGTAAATATAGAATACAATATCACATAGAGAGAGACGCCGTTGTCGTATATCCTTGATAGGACAATAAGAAGCGGCAGCAATAGAAGAAGCAAAAAAAAAAACATCTAAATTCAATTACGCTTGTAAAATAAAATTTATAACTTAATCATGCGATGAAGGAAAAAATCCTACGTTAAATTGTATAGGGAAAATCCGTGAATGAGCGCTGCTATTTTTCTTTTTATAGCTAAGGACATATACATTTATGTTGTGTTCCTTATGCGTTGGCTACATTTTATGTTGCTGCTTTAACATAAAAAGGATCATGTATGTAAGTGGACCATTTTTATTTTTTTTTTATGTTTATTATCATTTTTGTGGCGTTACTGTCAAAATGACGGCTAATTTTGATCTATTTTGCACTCATTTTAGCGCTCATCTGTTGACCATTAACTTGGTCATTATGTCAACATTTTTCTTATGATATACTATGTATATTAGGGTGGCCTCAATTTAATTGCATAAGAACTTTAAATAAGTTATTAAATGTCAGTATGGATCACAAACTAAAAAACTATATTACGAAAAATGCGCACAATTTTTAAAGAAAAAATTTTTTTCTTAGTTTTAACTTTCCTTTATTTTTGAATTACACCTTATGTACATAATATTTGCACTCTTATATACAGATTTACGAGAAGTATTTTAACTCAAAACAACATTTAACAACATCATTAAATTTTATTCTACCAAACGCAACAAAGGGTGCGGTGCGTTCCTCTTCTATCCATAACCATGAAAATAGTCATAATAATGTTGCATAGTACCCTTATGGGGTATGGGTATTATCCTTTTTAAAGTACCCTATGCAAAACCAAAGTAAATTTTAGTACGCGTATTTCTTTTAGTACTTATGTAGCTTTCACGGTAGTACATTATTTTTTGGCATTTGTGGCCCTACACCGGCTGATGTCCTCCTTCTTTTACGTTTAGTGTTGTGTGTTGTCGCATCATCAGGTGCTCCTTTCGCCTGGTAAATGCAACATTCGACCATAAAATTTATTTTGTCACATGGAGTATGCGAAACTTTATGACTATTAAGGGGACCAGTGGGTATAGAATTATTACACTATTAGAATTTCGGAACAACGCGATACAACAGCAACAAGCAAAATATTGTACGTTGCGTAATAACCGTATCAAAATTTATGATAACGTTTTTTTTTCTAATTCCATTGGGTTAAAGTAAAGACGGTAGGAAATTTTACTTTTTATTTCGGAAAAAGTGAAAGATGTAAAAAGAATTGTTTCAAAAAATATATCCAGCTGCATGTCCAGATCCTAAGCAATCTCTCTAATATATGAATAACGACATTTGGCAGATTGTTTTCAGATTTCAACAAATCGGAAAAACTTAAATCAGTTCTGAAAAAGAATTTTTCTTCACAAAACTTTCTAAACTCAAGAGTTTTTTTAACGAAAATGTTTAGAATTTCAGCAAAAATTAAAGCTTCACTCTTTTGGACTCCGATGAAACTTGGTACAAGTCTTCATATGCAGCAAACTTATTAATTGAAGTGCAGGTCTGACCGGAAAGACGCCACAACAACGCCAGAGACAGTGTCGGTGATGCTCATGACGTGCATGTCAAGAGCGCTGCTCTTTCACGGTTTCTTAAGGATGGTCTATCTGGGTTTCTGTCTGGTGATCAGGTGAATCCCATGTATTTTTGTAGACTTGTTTGTGCTGAAACAATGTTCAATCAATCAGATGAATCGTATCGACAAAAAACTAAGTTGAAACTATGTACGTCGTTTTCATTTCTAAAATGTCTAGTTTTTTTCTACATTAACATTGAAGTCGATAAGGCGTTGTGAGGAGTTTGCCGTAGCTATTTTACAATGATCATGTCAGCAGCTTCAGTTCGAGACTTCTTATTATCGTTACGTTCTTATGTAAATCTGCTTCGAAAGCGACCCTACATTGATCTTTCAATAACACTTTGGAGAGCTTCATGCTGTTGTCGCCAAGATCATTTTCCGGTTGGACTGAGTATAAAAATTTTTCATCAGATCTGATTGTGAGTTCGCTTTAACTTTTTCATCTACATTCGATGTTGAGTAATAATTTAAAATTTTCGAATGATATTAAGTGTTCAACATTTCCTCTCAAATTATTTCTCAGCCACACAATATGAGACAGGCGCATCACTGTGTTAGACGCGTCTTGAGTTCACTAAGGTCAGTAGTAACGGTTAGGAATAGTCTTACATTTCTGGAAAGTATTGGACTGTATCGGATAACTTTCGATTTTTTGGCGGGCCTCACGTTTGTTTGAATACTTTTGTTATTTTCCGAGTAATACATTTACGTTTAGTAATTTTAATTTGATTATATTGGAAAGCATTGATTCGACCGGATAGTATCACAAAAACAGATCAATGCTGAATTCAATAGATTGATGGATTTCAAATATTTTCTTTTATTCGTACTTAAAGTAAGAACGCAAAAAAAACTAATAAACTGATGTTATGTTTGCATCACCAACCTCGTTTAAAATGGTTTCTCTTAAAGAATAAGCAGGCACCGTAGGTTACGATTATTTCCGGGAGATGACATGTCATCATAACTTAGGCCATGGATGGGACCATTGTATACCCGATTTGTATGTAGTCATTTCAACCTAATTGAACCATTCCGATATTTTTATAAATTTCATAATGGACTTAAGATCTTTTGATGCAAGTTCACCTAATGAGTTAAAGAAATAACTGCTGAACGCCTTAAACCATCATTGCGCTAACGAAGGACATTCGCAGAGAAAATGGAAAATAGTTTCTTCAACATCTGGATCTCTGCAGCCCCTGCAAAGGTCTCCGATGTTGAGCAGACCGAGCTTGGCGGAGCGTTTGCCAGTAAAATAGTGCACAGTTATTACACCAGTCAGAACTTTCAGATGAGTTCTGTCTATGGAAATTGCAATATATGTAGGTTCGTTTAGCATCATAAAATGGCCAAATTTATCTTGACGTAATACACGTCGACAATTAGCCTCGCAAAGACACTGCAAATTTATGTTCATTTTAACTGTGTTTATTGCTCGTTTTATGGACTGATCAATAGTTCAGCAGGCACCGTAATGATTATAAATTTTATGATAGAAATCACTATCACCGTTATAAATGGATTTATTATTTTTGTTCAAAAACCGAGGGTTTCCGACAAATTGATTTTTTTGTGATGTTATTCGAAGTTTTCAACTTATATACAATCTTTTTCGATGTTTTGAAATGTTTCCACATTTTTAACATAAGTACTTCGATTTATCAAAGTTTTCCGACTTTCAGAATATTTCAAATTTTCTGCATTTTTAGACTTTTTTAAAAATATATACAAAAACAACATTAGGTACTCGGTGGTACGCTATACTAAGTAAAATATATATTGTTTTTGCTTCAAACTTTTCATATTTTATAACAAAATAAAGAAAAGAATCTTAAAAAAATTCGAACAAAACGATAACAGTCTAGCCTTTGAAAAAATTCGATAAAATAAGTAAGTTGAAACTTATCGCAAATCATCGGAAAAAATCGATTCATGTCAGAACTTATAAAAAAGCACCGAAAAAATATAGAATAGTCGAAAAATGAAATATGTGTATCGAAAAGTATCGAATAACTCCAAAAGTATCGTTTGTATTGAATAACATCCAGAAGTGTCAAAAAACAATCGAAAAGTCGAAAAGTATCGCAGTATTTTAGGACCTCTGCAATATACTTATTTGCGAGCTTCATAGATCGATACAAAAAAGTATAGGCCCAAGACATCACATCCCACGCTGATAGAAAATTACGTATATTTTTGATTGTTTCGACCTCAATTATTGAAAATAACTATTATTTACGGTCCCTGTTTTTTGATTATGATACCTGATCAAAACTCATTCAACAAGAGAAGACCATTCCATCGAGCTATGTATGGTTGGTTTTGAAAATATTAGGTTTGTTTGTCAATTTTTTCAGTTTCTGGGTTTGACCGCCTAGTGTAAAAGAGGTTGACCAATACTAAAAAACTAACTAAGTGCACGGATGCGATGGTCTACCCTATGAGCTTTCAAGGCAAGAAGTACTTTTTGAAAAATTAAAAAAATATTTAATTTCTGAAGTTTAGAGCCATTTTATTATTTTTGCAACTTTTCCGGTCGATATGAAGCCCTGGTTTCACCAAAAACCTGATCACCGAAACGACTGCTTAATCTTTCTTTTCGTTTTGATCATGATTATTAACCATGGCTGTACTTAAACTGTATATTAGGTCGTAATTTCTTTGATCCAACAAAACAATTCGAAAAAGGTTCCGAGTAAAAAAAGACTGGCGAATGGTAGCGAATAGTTGTGATATGTCAACAATGCTGGTTTAAAAAGTACTTTAATCACAACCATAATTCAACAAATCGTAAGCCACATCCTTGCAAACAGTTGACGAAAAATCCTTTTTTTTTAAATTTTCGCATTCGTAAATGTCTGGCTATCTGTCTAACTACTCGTATACTCCTAAGCCTTTCATTTGATGTATAATTTTCGGTAAGACTGTGTGTATGTGCTTATTATTCGCCCATTCGTGTGCATTGATTTCGGCGCTTAAGAACTTAATCGTCATCGGATTTGTGTACTCGACGACATATGTTGTTGCTACTTCCATTGCTGCTGCTCCTGCTGCTAGATGTTGATGTTCCTGATGAGATTTCAATTGCACGATATTTACGCCTGAAGGCCACAAACACGAAATGAGAGGAGGGAGAGGAAAAATATGTACAATGATACACAGAAACAATTATCTACTTTAAATAGTTTGCAAGTAGAAAACACTGCAATATCAATATGTTGCAAAGAAATTTTCTTCATGTAGTCACTCACCATGGTTTGCAAGATGTTTTTTGCTTCTGTGCTTGTCTGCCATGTGAGTTGTATGAACAAGGACGAAAGGATGTGTTGTGTGTAGTCGGTGAATAAGCAGGATTAAAATCAAAACAGATTTAAATTTGACAAGCAGGACGTGTATAAGAATGAGGATGAGTCAAATCAGGTTGAATCAATTGAATATGAACTGTAGTGTAGTGTAGTGCAGTGAAGTGGTGCAACAAACAAGCAGTAAATAACAAGCGGTATTTTGTGAATTCGAACACCTTGCAATTGAGTTTCTTCTATTGGGTTTATTTTGATTTAAATTTTTTTTCTTTTTTTATGTCGTCTGTCAAGCGAGGACCTTAGAAAAGCTGATTACAATGAGGAATCGAATAATTGTTTTCATAGGACAATTGTTTTGTTTTTTATTTGAGCACTTGGTTGTGTTGTCAAAAAACTTTGTAATGAGATTTGCCACAAGTGTGGAAGACAAAAAATATGTGTAAAATTAACAAAATTTAAACTCGTATAACCCTCGTTTACTGTGTATATCAGATAAGTTAATCTACTAGCATTTAAACTATCAAATATTGTATGAAATTATTTGTGCACAAGGCAGTTTACATTATTTCATCGCGTCTGCCTCTTATATATTTTGTTAAGGCAATAGTATAAATAACGAAAATACAAAGCCAGACAAAAAAAACTACAGAATTTCATTGTCTTCATTATTGCCCCTATTAGCTGACAATAAAAGAGGCAGACGTGTTGACCTCTGCTTTTTCAAAATATATGGGGTTATAGATATGTATATGTTACCGGCCAAACTAGTTTTTAGGATAAACTAGTTTTTCCTAGGCCAAACTAGTTTATCCGATGCGTGTTAGGATGAACTAGTTTAGCCTAGGACGAACTAGTTTGTCCTGATAAAAAAATTTACCATTTCAAGACAAACTAGTTTGGCCTAGGAATAACTAGTTTTTTTTAAATCAAATGTTTTGAGGGTAATTATGTACTTTTTGACTCATTGTCACAGGGGGTGGGGGTTGCGGGGGTAGTTCACAAGGGGTACTCTGAACTTATTTCCTTTGGATTTAGCCGTCGGTTACCCCTTCCAAAGTTTTTATGCAATATCCAACACCTAGTTTGCTAGCCACAGTAATTTTACATAAGAGTAGGGTAAGTGGGCGGCCTTTGGCCGCAGCTCAGGATTTAAAACTCCCAAAAATCCGACATCGGCTTCGCGGCGGCCTTTGGCCGCGGATCAGTCCATACAATATCCAACACCTAGTTTGCTAGTCACAGTATTTTTACATAAGAGTAGGGGTAAGTGGGCGACCTGAGTCATCGAATTTTACCAGCAATTTTAACGCCTCATAATTTTTTTAAAGGAGTTGCCGATGGTTAATTCCTAGACTGATCCACGGCCGAAGGCCGCTGCGAAGGCGGTGTTGGATTTTTGGGAGTTTTAAATCCTGAGCTGCGGCCGCTGGCCACCCACTTACCCTTACTCTTATGTAAAATTACTGTGGCTAGCAAACTATGTGTTGGACATATCATAAAAATTTTTCAAGCGGTGACCACCGGCTAAATTTAACGGAATTATGTTCAGAGTACCCCTTGTGAACTACCCCCGCAACCCCCACTCCCTGTGAAAATGGGTCAAAAAGTACATAATTACCCTCAAAACATTTGATTTAAAAAAAACTAGTTAATCCTAGACCAAACTTTTAGGGACACCAGATTTTTTCGAATACATTTAATTATAAGGTTGAAAAGCTTAACCTTATAATTTCAAAATCCAATTTGAATTAAATCGATATCTTTGATTTTTCTCTGAAATTTCGAAAATTTTAATTTTCCAGTAACCTGCCGACTGGATTTTTTGGAGAAAACAATATAAAAAAATTTAAAAAACCATGGAGGCTAGTCGCAGCCAGTACTAAAAGAAAAAAAAAATGTACATTAAAAGCAGAGATACAAAAGCAAAATGGTATCCGATATGGCGTGGAATGCCTCAAATAAACAGCCAGAAAATTAAAAAAAAAATTATCTAAATGACCGAAAAAATATAATATTATATTAATAATATAAAATATATTCAGATAGCACGTTATTAATTTTATATGCATAGACATATCCTTAATAATATGCTCAAAAACGTCTGCCTACGAAAAAGCAGCGCTGGAATCGTCTGCCTTCTCTCTTATGATTTCTATGAGTAAAAGAAACAGTCTTCCAAGAGGCAGACTAGATAAAATGATTTAGTAATAAAGTTTTTTTAACATGTTTGTAATATTGCAATTTTTAAATGCAGCAATAACTAAGTGGCAGATGTTGTTTTTCTCATTTCTTATGATAAAATCTATATAATAATTATAATCTGCCTGACGATAAAATTATTTAAGTTTGTATGTAATATAAAATTTTGAAAAAAAAAATTATACTATGCACTTTTTAACGCAACAACAAAAACGTCTGCCACTTGAACTTATATATTTTTGTGTTTAGCCACATTTTTTTATATAAAAGGCAGACGCGACTAAATTGTTTATGGAACCTTATTTTACAATTTCCAAGGGCTCTCAATTAATAACACAGCGCCATCGGAATGGCAAAGATTGTTCCAATTATTACTTTACTTAGAATTTCATGATTTTCAACATCTGCCGCACTATAGAATCATAGAGAAATTTACGTCTCCGGCTCCTTAGCAATAAGCTCTTTTATTAAAAAAAGTTAATTATTATGTTATAAGCATAGGACACTTGGATAAAAGATGGAAATTCACTTTTGCTACAATAAAAACATTTATCCCACTGTATATTCTGTCTGCTTGCAATCTTTGCTTGAATGCATCTTAGAGACAAAAAGTGGTCAGTCAGTCAGTCAGCTGGCGGCAAAGATGAAAAGTATTAAAAAAAGAGACTTTAAACACTTCAGAAGTTGGAAAAATAAACATGAAACCAATTGTCAAAGATGCCGACTTTACAAATGCAAAACAGAAAATCAATTCAAATATTTAAATCTAAATAAACATAAACAAATTAAGTAAATATTGAAGAAAGGGAAAAATCCAAGCAAAGCCAACTACAGCCGAGACCACTTGGAATTTATAATTGCAGTAAATATCGAAAATGCACGCACACTTAACAGACGTTTATTCAGTTTTGATTTGTAAACTTGGCTGGTAGTACGCTGGACAAACACGTTGGGATATTACACAATACTCTATGAGAAAACTATGCCACCGATAAATATTATGATGGATGAGTCTGTGTCATCATGTTTCATTCTGCAATCAGTTATTTTCTTATAAAAAATGCACAGCGTAAAATTATAAATAGCTGTGAAACAAGAAACAAAAATCAATCCTTTACAGAAAAAAAAAAAAAACAGAGTAAAATATTCCCCAGTAACTTCATTAACATGCAATTTCATATGTTGTCAACAGTTCATTAAATGGCACCATTGAAGCATTCATGTGTAACATGAACATGTTTCAAGGGGAACAAAGAGTAAAATTTTGTTATACAATGCGCATGCGCACATGTCCTTTAATGTCACAACAATGAAACTGTAGCCGAGTATTTGTATGAAATGTGAATAAGATCATCAAAAAGTGAAAATAAAAGAAGCAAAGCTGTGAAGGGAACAAAACGTCTCGACGACTTGTTTGAATGGTTCCACTCACTGCGCAAGCGCACAAGCACCCCACTCAAACAACATCCTTGACACTTATAGTCTGCACTGATTACTACCGAGTGGTACCAAGGTACCAAGAGCATATTGTGGCAATTTGAACGACATGAAGTGTGGACTGTGAAGTTGATCTGAATTGAATTGCATTGAATTGATTTGAATCGGACATGATATGCAGATAGAGTTGTTCTCTACTCTATTTGAACAATTGAAACAGTAAGTTATAATAGAATCAAAGGATACACGCGTACAAATGAAAAACAACAAAAAAAAAAAAAACGTCAAGGGTGTAGTGAATGAGTGGCTACTGTTGTCGTTTGTTGTATGTGGTGAAATTTAAGGGATTTCGTTTGTTAGCGGTTGTTATTTTAAAAAAGGTTTATTTTGGATTTATTGCAGCTGCACTTCAGTGCCGGACTTGGGAAAGAAATTCGCTACGAAATTGTTTAATTTGAGGAAAAGTATAACTATAAATTTTAGCAGGCAAATGTTGAGATATTAGGAGGTAAATGTAACAAGTTTTATATCAAAAAAGTTACTTTATTTTTAGTGAGAAAAATTCTGCTACGAGTAAAAACTATTTCTGAAATATGGTCTAAATTCGTAAACTTTGGAGATGGTTAGCCGCCGAGTTAAATGTCGAAAATCAATTAACACTTTTTCTTACTTTCTTACTGTAATCGATGTATTCCGACAGTTTCGCTATTATTTCAATACAATAGAAAATTCTTTTTATATTTTTTCATTTAACAAAGCATCAATTTAAAAAATATCGAATACTACATGTAAAATATTAAACTTACCAAGAAATTATGTCTAGCAAATTAATTTTACCTGAAAAGATGAAAGAAAATATTATTTTAGTATAATTGCAATTAAATGATAAAAAAACCTTAAAAAATAAAAACAAAATTCTGTTCGAAAAAACTTACAAGCGTGTAAATTATTATACAATCTACACAAATGCAGTTAATTACAGCGAAATGTAAAAAATTCAAGCGAAAAATTTATGATCATTCCGGAACCGCGTTGATGATGTTAATAACAAATTAATGCAAAACATGCGGCTGCTGATGAATGCAAATTAATTTGGTGTTGTAGTTTTTTTTTTCTTGTGATGCATTAAATTCGATTCGGCTGATGTTTAGTGAAGTGAGTCACCGTGAAAAAAAAAACAAAAAATTATGTCATTTATAGAAGCCGAACAAAAGGGGAACGTGAAATTAATTGAAGCGTTTTTTAATTGATATTCAGTAGTCCTCCGAAAAAACATGGTGCGATCTCACAAATATTTGCATCATAAATAATTCCAAAAATATCTGATAAAGGCGACACAGCTGGAGGCTGGCGAATGCTGGAATTTACGACATGACATACAGGGTAACAAATTTTTACCTTAAAAAACTTAATATTTTATTTCTTTTTCTTTAGTAAATGCAATAAATGTTATGTAAAAAGTTATTAAAAATTACAGCTCTGCAGCTTCTTCACTATAACAAAGGAGCCGGTTATTTTGAAAGCTGACGAAATCTAAGGTTGAAATTTTCTAGCCTAGTGTCTTGCGGCATATTAAAACTTTTCAAATACAATTTTTATGCATTGAAAAATTAGATGATATACATACATACATAGGAACTTTTAGTCTAACAAAAAATAATTATAGGATTTTTGTAAACCTCTAGCACAGAGGAAGTCCAGGTTCGTATGCCAATGGTGACGGAAAAAAAGTGGTGGAGGTGGATTTGAATCATTTTAACAAGTTAGACATCTATTTGACATTTTAGTTATATTTTATTTTTAAGAGATTTCACTTCAAATAAAATTAAGTATTCTAAAGAAAAAATTGAAAAAAATTTAAAAAAAAAATAAATGATCTCTGCTCAAAATGTTTGTTTGTTAGACATTTTGTTCATATCGCCGAAAAAATCAAATGGATTAATTTTACATTTTTCATGGAAATAACAAATGTTTTTGTAAACTTGATAATTTTAAAGATGTTACTCAAATCATAATCGATCGACTTTATTTAAAAAAAAAATGTAAATTATAAAGTAGAGTTTAAAAAATAAATAAACCAAAAAAGATAAAATTGTTAGTTCTACAAAAAAAATTGATTTATGTAACTGTATTTTTAAACTTTATAACAAGAGTTAGAAATGCCCAGTAAAAAACGTAGGTTCAAGCGCATAAAAAATGTATTAATAAAAAACAAACTTTTTATTGACACGGTTTTTTTTTTGCCAAAACTTTCAAACTGTCCCAAGTTGTCGACCTTTTTTATTATTTACCAATAAAACACAAAAAGCTAATTTTGTGTATCTTAAGCATTTTATTATATTTGATATGTATCTACTGTTAAGACAGAAATAAATAAAACAAAATAAAAAAACTGTGCAAAATAAAAAATTGATGTATTTCAAAAAAAAATGCTGCCATAAAACAATCAAACTTGAACCGGTTCTTATTCGATTTTTACAAAATATCCTCGTTATTTTGCTTTGCAATTTTTGTTCAAGATTAAGTATTAAAGTTTATATAAGAAATTTGGATTTTATAGGAAATATCATGAGTATGGATATCTTCAGATTTTCAAGGACAATTTGCTGCAGATGTTCAGATATATTTCCGGTTATACCAAGATAAAGACCCAAAACACAAAGCGGGCGTAGTTCAATCCTGGTAAATATACAAGTGCCCGGATTTGATGACATCGCCAGCATAGTCGCCAGGCCTTAATGTGGTTGTAAATTTATGGGCGATTTTGAGAAAAATTTCCGAGCATACAATATTTCAACTAAAAACGACCAAAAAAGGGCACTTAAAATTGAGGGGCGTAATATTCCGTCAGATACCTTTAAAACATTTGCAACTTTGATACCAAATCAGCTGTGACTTGAAATTTAGTGATATGTTTTCAAATTTCAAACACCATTTTTTAACAAAAAATAAACATTTTTTTTAACTAAAATTTGTGCTCTTTGAAATGATTTAAAATTTTGTCTGTGCTTGATTTAGTACTAGTAAAATAAGAAAATCAAAATCTGGCAGCCTTGGCGCGGTCGCGAAGATACACCCTAAAATTTTCGAAGGTACACCCTAAGACTTTCAAAATTTTGTGAACAAATATTACAGCTTATTAAATTATCTTTCAAATGACATCTATATTTTGGAAATCCCTTCAGCCGTTCTCCAGTTATAATGATTTTTTCAAATATATTTTACATTCCGAAACGTTTAGGGTGTACCTTCGCGATCGCGCCAATTCTGCCAGATATTGATTTTTTTACCTTACTAGTACTAAATTACATATACACAAAGCTTTAGTTGTGAGTGTATGTTTTTTTATGAATAGTTTGCATTTTGAAAATTTTAGGGTGTACCTTTGCGACCGCGCCAAGGCTGCCAGATTTTGATTTTCTTATTTTAATAGTACTAAATCAAGCACAGACAAAATTTTAGCTTTGTATCTAGTAGGTTGCTCAAAGTGGCTGCCAGCTCTCGTACTATTAACTTTTCCGCATATATTGCCGTAAACTTTTTTTTTTTTAAATAAAAATATTAAAATGATGTTGAAAATCTATTTTCGACCGGCCCTTCTGTATCGAATGGTCGTATTTTTTTTTTAAATGCATTCCAATTTTTTGAATGAAATCAAAAAAATGTAATTTCAGTGTTGTTCTTTTGAATAGGATCGGAAATGAAACGATTTCTTCTGACATGAAAACGAAAAATTCCGAATCTAAATCTACAGGATTGGGACTACAATATTTCAATTCCGATTCCTTGAAATGATTCCTATCCAGCTCTACATATCGTCACCTAACATCCAAAAAGCCGTAACCACCAGAAATTCCAAATCGAGTTTTTGATTGATTATGATGCATTTGACTAAACTACCATGTCCCTACAAAATTTTTAAATCATATGTCCAATAAAAAAGATTTTATTCACGAAATTCCGTAACAAGTTTTTGAGTTTCATATAGCAAATAGACATAACACACAAAAAAATTGACATTTTGATTTTGGGGAAAAAAATCTCCTGACTTCAAATGTGTTTTAACAAGCATGTCATTTCTCTCTTATATTAATACAGTAAAATTTTAAGCGTAAAAAATATTGGGGTTTTTGAGAAAATAAGCCTTGTTTTTTTCATAAAAAGCGCCAATTTTCAACTATTTTCAAAATTTCTTAAAGATTCTGACATAAAAAATCAGAAGTTCTATTAGAATCAAAAGACAAAAATTAATTATTTTGATTTTGATGAAAATGCGACTATTTTGAACCAATTTTCAGCGGTTTTTCAAGTTTTAAAACTAAAACTTTAAATGGGCATAGCTCCGAAAAAAATTATTTTCAATCAAATCGGGGGAAGAAATGTTCCCTTTGAAAAACAACATATTTAATCGGCAACCAATTCCGCAATTTGAATCAGTCAGTCCGACTGCATGGGTCCATAAAAATATGTTTCTCCAGTATATAACGTTTTTTGCTTCTCATCTATAAAACTAAAAACTGTGGTTATGGTTTTTTGGATGTTAAGTGACGATATGAATATATCACTGATGAGAAGGGCTAAAAGTATTGAATAGTTAGTAGAAAAGTTTTGAATAGCACAAAAAATTCGATAGATGTCGAACATTTTTATATGCAGCGAAAAAGTATAGAAGAATTCGATCGAAATCAAAATATATAAAATAAAGTTGCACAATAAGGGTTAGTACCGAAAAGTTTTAAATAACATAATAAAATTAGATAAATGACAAACAGTTGGCACGCACCGAACACGGTAGAGTAAACTGTGATATACCAGTTTATATCCCAGAATACCAAATTCCAAGGAATAACTTTCATGTCAATGTATAAGCAACGGATTAAAACTCGTGCTGCAGTATTATCCATGCCAGCACTCGCTGCGTTTGGATTCAATGTGACGAAATCGTGATAGTATGGCGATCGAATTTTTTTGAGCGTACGGTTTGATTCTTCATGAAGCAAAACTTTAAGCCAAAGAAAAAATTTTGCAGTAAAAAACAGAAAGTGGTTATCCTTAATAGTAGTGAATTTTTTATTTGTAGACGTACATTTTCATAAAAAAACATTATTGTTTTAAAAACTGAAATCGGGTATTGTGATATAGTGAAAGTTGGGTAATGTGATATACTATATCATATGACCCACTAAGTTTTGTATGACAAATCAAACGTTGTTTCAGGTGTACAAGGAGACCACATTACCCGCCAATTCCGTCAATCACATGTTATTGGGTTTTTTCGCTTTAGTTGATGAAGCTCCAGAATAGGTTATGCTAAAGGGAAATGCGTGTACCTTGGACCGATTTTGAGCAAATCGTTTGCTGACTCCAAACTACGGCTGCTTTTTTTTTCTCTGACGCCTAAATTTACCAAAATTTTTCTTTTCTCTGTACTAAATAGTTTTTTATGATCAATTTTGGACTGATAGATCACTATAGTGCTTCCAGGTAATTAAAGTTTAGTTAAATGGCGAATTAAATTAGCTTTTCCGATCTTGTTCTTTTTAGCAGCAGATCCACCCCTTAAACCATTTTAAATAGCCTACTTTACCTTTACCTTTACCGTCATTTTTGCTCCGAGGAATATTTCTGAATTACATTCATATTACATTTCACGACACAGAAAAACTATGTAATTAGGATAGGTTCAAGGTACATTCCATGCATTGGTCCAACGTACACGCCAAGCTCAAAATTTGGAAAATATTAGAAATAAAAATTTTACCCTAGGAGATAATAAGATTTTAAGGTAATTAACTTGAAGAGAAACGTTGGATACCGTTATTTCGTCATTGATCCCCAACACAACTAAATTACACAGCTCGTAAGTTCACCTTGAAAATTTGCACAAAATTTACAAATCACGTGAAAATTTCGTCTTCATCAGTTGACGAAAGAACGTAAATCAAAATAGCTTTTATGCAGCTTTGCTGTAATCGGTTACATAAATAGAGAAAATTGTACTTTTACAATTTTTAGCTACACACTGGCAAACATGAAATATCGCTGTTGGTCCAAGGTACAATCGACCCAAAGTACATGCTTTTCCCCTACTAACTAATGCATTAAGGAATCATAAGACATAGCAATATCTATGTTATAACAAATAACTTTAAGTTATTACGAAAACATAATTACCTATATCACAATACCCGAAGTTACTCTACTGCAGAAGAACTGAAATTGAATAAAAAAATGTTATCTAAAATGGCTCGAACTATCATCTTATGAATCCTCTAGAATCTTGAGCATAGAGCATTAATATCGATTGCAATGATATGTGATCGAATTTCGCTTAAACACTTTTCACTATAATATTATATCTTATTATTTAGAGGAAATTCAGACTCAACAAAAACTTTTAATAAATTCAAACGTTTCAATGATACTCAAGGTCAAAGTCTAACACTATTTTTTGGGTAATTAACGTAATTAATTCGCCCACTGTTTGAAATTCAACCGTTATGGTAATACAATTTTACCTGATTTAATGTCATCGCTCCCAAAAATAAAAATTATATCATGTTGCCCTATCCGTATCTCTACCATTTCCTTAGAAATTAATCATCTCCATACCGAAGAATATTATCAAAATCGGTCTTTTAGTTTAGGAGTGAAAAAATTTTTTTCTGTTAGGGGCGTTGCACCGCCCACTTAAAAACAAATATCTTTCTTTAGGGTCCAATCTATAGCCATACCAAATTTCATCAAAATCGTTCCATTAGTTAAGCTGTGGAAACACATTTTCGGGCAATGGCTGTGGTACCATCCACTTAAAAAAAAATCCTTTTTCGTGGTTAAATCATAGCCATTTCAAACTTCATCAAAATTGGTCCACTATTTTAGCTATGAAATCATATTATATTATTATGAGCGTGGTACCGCTCAGCTAAAAACAAATAACTTAAGAATCAATCTACATATCTCCATACTAAATTTCATTAAAACCAGTGTAACACCTCAGCCTTGGAAGCGTTTTTCCCGTTAGAGGCGGGTGCCACGCCCACAAAAAGAACACAGAGTTTATAATATTCTTTCTTAGCGTTCAGTCGATCTCCAAGCCAAATGTCATGACTTACTTTTCGGATTAAGCCTAATGGCAATAAGAGATGTTTAGAATTTTTGCGATTTTTGACCCCACCGCGTTATGGCCTTAGCGGTAGCCGTATGAAAAAGAAACATTCCCATATTATAGAGAATTGCTAAACCAACGTATAGCTAAAAATTGTATCAATAATTGCTAAAGATTTTTAGTGGAAATATGCATGATGATGCAAACTCACAAAAACTTCTGAGCTCAGCTCAAATCGGCTGCAATATTATTTCGTATAAGACCATTAAAATGCCTCATTACTTTCATAATCAAATTTACAACAATTGTAGCATGAATATTGGCAAAAAAAAACTAAGCCATTAAATTAAAACCCTTAAACGCAACATTAATGCAAATTAAGAGTTATTCAGTCATATGTTGCGAAAAATAACTGAATCAAACTAAAAATCCAGCAAAGGTAGGCCAACTTCCAAAACCAGCTACGCCCAGTTGCATGTCACCTTTAATCAGCGAACATAAATCAAACTGCAAATTGAAATTTTCAAACAGGAGGGTCACAAAATCGCTATATGCAGATTCCAAATAAGCTGACGAAGCGTAACGCCGCCAGTTGTGTAAAAAGTTTTGAAGACCTCAAAATAAATAAAGCACGACATAAAATAGAGTTACAACGAAAATCATCACGGCTTCTTTAACACAATAGCAGTCAAACCCGTGAAGAGAACATATGAGCATCCCTTAAATAAAGTTATTGACATGCACACCCTCTGAAAGAAAAAAAACGGAAAACAACAAAAAATTGGGTGCAAAAAACAACAATGAAAACATAACATTATCCTTTTTTTTTGAAGGGGGTATAACAGCAAATAGCATTAAAAGTTACAAGTTGAGAAATGATCATATAAACCCACCGCACCCTTTTTTCCATAAAAGGATATGGAAAAAAAAAATTATGAATAAATTAAGAACATCCTTGAAGCATACAAACAGGAAAATAATCATAGCATTTTGCCAATCTGCTGCTCATTTTGAGGTTCATTTTTTTTAATTCATTGCAGCTATTAAATTCATATTATGTGCATTAAAATTGCTGCAGGGTGTTTATGGTATTAACTGACTTAGACAACAGTACAAAGAAAAAAAAAAGGATATAGCCTGCGGACTGGCACAAAGTGATCTAGAGCGCGTTTCAAGCAAAACTTGATTGAGTTATCAATTTGTGACAGCATGCAAATGTTTAGAGAGGATGCTCTTTTTTTTCAAAAAGAAGCAAATGCTCAAATTTGGAAGTGCCTTAGGAAGGATGTTTTTCATAATTTAAAGCAGTCATTTTTGGCATTTTTTTTTAGGAACATACCAACTTGCGTAACGATTTTATTATCTACCCTCAGTCATATGGTGAACTTACGCTTACGCCAATGAGAAAATATCAAGAATTTTGCACATATTCTTCCTTCTCACAGACGCAGCTGCAAAAAACTTGGCGCCATACCAAATCAAAACACAATCATAACGACTTGACTATTTCATTGAAAAACTAAAAAAGTTGCATAAGAAAAAACCTGTGTATTCATAGCGTCATTCCCCATTCCTTTTAGTTGCAAAGAGAAGTACCAGCAAATGGCAACCATAACTCGAGAAACTGCCAACTGTCGCCAACATTTGCAACGTAAAAAAGTTATATGTTAAATAATAAAAGTCACAAGACATAAAAACAGCACACAAGTATGGGTTATGTACTCGTACATGTACATTATATGGAACATAAGGATCATTGTATAGCTGAAGTTAACGAAAATGAATACGAGTACGGGGAATGACACCATCATCTATCCGTATATTGGTTAATGGTCCTACTCCTTCGCCTTTGTGTGAATACCCATCGTTGTCTGGTAGTAGAGACTAAAGAAATCTCATTAAATGTTGAAAACCGCTAAAAGAAACCACACGCCCCATGCAACCAATGGGTGAACTCTCGATGTATGAAATACCACATAAATGTCAACACTTACGACACTTTGGTAAAACATAATCATATTAGAATTTATTAAGACATCAAAAATCACAATTTGATTTTTAAGTTTTAGGAGAGAAACTATGCAGAGAAAGGCACATCAGTGTGTTACTAGGCATGAGCACTTCGAATATGCAACCTACGCCCATTTCGCTTTTGACGGCAGTGTAGTCGTTAAGAAGCTTTAAAGTTATGCCTTATCTTAGAATATTGGATTCAGACATTAACATAATCCCATAGATTATATAATGAAAACCCATATGCTCAGAAATTGAGTTCATAAAGTTCAACAACAACTCACAAATTTTTTCCTATTTTCTTTAATTAGTGACGTGAAAATATCTAACAGTGTGTGCGAAAAATGTTTAAATGAACAAAAATGTCCACTAAAACTGACTAGGCAGTAGAGTTCTACTGACTTCAGAACCTCAGAAATCGTTGTTAGTAGACTTAAGAGAGGATCCTGATTTATACAGTGTCGATCTTTTTTTTTTGTTGCTGAAATCAATAACTAAGGCAAACAAAAATACTTGCACACAAAGTTACAGAGACCGATTTAAAGTATTTCGACCGGAGTCGAGCGTTTGTCCTGCTACAGATCTTTTACTTTGCATTGAAAAGTTTGACCGAAAACCAGGGCCGGATTTACCTTAGAGGCACACTAGGCCAGTGCCTAGGGCCGCACGATTTTAGGGGCGGCAAATATTGGGAACTTTGAAATTTTTTTTTTTTTGAATTTTTTAAATTTATTTACACAAAGGGAAAAAGTGCAAATACTGGGATTGTATGCACGAAATTACCTAAAACTGTTAACAAGCGAATAAAAAACAAAAAAAAAGGTCCTCACTTTTGATATAACAAAATTTTTTTTCTATATTTACTAGTGAAGGGGGGGGGGGGCAATTTCTGGGCGGCAGATTTCTAAATCCGGGCCTGCCGAAAACTCTGAAGCGCCTTATCTTTAGTTTCAATTTTTACGGTTTTACCAAAAAAAACTAAAGGACCTATTGACTCAATTCAACGATTTTGTTTATTTGGTATTATATTTTCTTATTTTAGAAAACGTATTTTATGGTGGGTTCAAGTGATTTTTTTTTTTTAAAAACATAATCAGGGACCTGCGAACATTGAATTTTTTATTGCTGTCGACTACAGCGAATAACCGAATCCGCACGAAGAGTTATAGCTAACGCATACATATAAAATTAAATAAACAAAGCAGAATGAAGGTTCGTTTTTCTTCTTTGGAATTTCTTGGTGCGTTTTTCCTCTACACCGAAAAAAAAACTTACTCCGTTTAAGGAAAAATGCCTAAATGTAAGGAAAAAATGTCCTTCAATACGAGCTAAATCCATGGGTTCCTCAAACTAAGTAAGTTGGATTCCTTAGTACAAGTAAATGTTGCTGCTTTGAAATAATTAAAAGTTTACTCAATGTGAGGACAAGGTTATAAAACTGAGGAAAATTTTACTTTTTCTAAGGATGAAGGTATCCTTAAATGAAAGAAATTTACTTAAAATAAATTCGTTGATTTCAAAAAAAATTTGTTAATTTTCAATTTCCTGTATTTTCTTATTTGTTGGTGTTACTTATTTTGTCAGTCATTCTTATTTTAATTGTAATACGTTTTTAAAACTTCAAAGAAGAACTTAATTTTTTTTTACCTGTCACCCGATCAGAGAATTGAACCTGTGTTCTGCGCCATGCCACTGTTCAAAGATGCTCATCTTACCCAACTCAGCCACCGACAGCATTTTTAAGACATACTAAAATGATGTTGTTAAACTGCGCGTGTAACAACCATTGTCTGATCAGGATAGCTTCGGTTCAAATCCCGGCGACGACATAATTTTTTTTTTTTTAATTTTTTTATTTTTTTATTTAAAAAACAAGTAGAGAACTATAAATATATAGGCAAAAACAGAATACTTACGAGAAGAATAGATATTAATTTCAGCGAGTAAAGCAGCGAGTGTTGCCACTCATTTATTAAGGAAAATCTTCCTACGTTATAGTAAATTTTTTGAAGAAACTAACTAAAACTGAGTACGATTTTCCTTAAACAAAACATTCCATTAGATCGAGGAAGTTTTTACTCAAATGAGGAACAAGTTGTCCTCAAAAATTCTTGCTTGATGCTTCCTCATGCAGAGTGGAAAATGCCAATTTTATAGAAATTTCAGCAGGACAACGATCAAAAACATACTTCACAGTATGTGAAAGAAAAACCATGGCTAAGGGATGTGCTTCAACAAAAAAAAAAAAAAAAATCGAAAACGAGGCCAGTTAAAATGCCGATTCCTGTGGAAATGCACATATCGACTCAAGAGGTGCCGCTTATCAAAATAAAAACATAGTTTACTATACCACCTTCTATGACAAATAGTGAATATGCCCAGTGTGTAGTATACAAATAAATCAATGGCAACAAGTACCTACTGTTGCAATTCGTAGATGATCATATGGAAAAACAGGAAAAGTCCCGATTTAAATTAAGAAACAGGTTCCTTTCAAAATATACTTGTTGCAATTTTTTGGAGTTACAAACAAATTCGAAGAATTACTCTGTTAAATCAACTGAATATTCGAGGCTGATTAGTATCGTCATAAAAAGCGGAAATTTTGATTTATTGGTGCACAGAGGTGTATGAAATTTAAAGCGCAGCTATTTTTAGTGCTAACCACAATCGGTAGATAGCAATGCGGTAGGCAACCTAAACGATCAAGCTGCTGTCCATCAATTTGGCAATGACAGGATTCATATGTTTTCTAAAAGAAAAAATAAATATGCGCCTACATGCTAAATACGCGTATAAACACCTCAACTCAACCCCAAAAATTTAAAACAGGAAAATTTGTAGAAAATTTATTTTTAGTTGTTTGTGATTATTTTGTGGTGAAACACACAAGCCAAAACTGACAATGTGTCTGGCATCAGAACGATGTCATTCTGTCTGATGGTGTCCATCAATGTGACACTGAAATCTTGGCAAGATTTCACGCGACTGTCAAAATAGTGAGAAACATGCGTGCGGGCGTTGCAGTGCGGCATCATTTTACCCCTTTTCTTCTTTTTTTTAGCAGTCTCGTGATTTTCTCAAGAAGTCGTCAACATCAAAATGGAAATGGAAAAACTCATTGGGTGGTACAAGTGACGCATTCCAAAGAAAGAGCAGCATGTTGAAATTTCATTTACTCCTTGACAGGATTTTTGATTGCCAACATCCGTATTTTTCTTTGACTCAACACAACTCAACTGAATCGTCATCATCATCATCATCATCATCATCACCAACTTTGCAATCATCATCGTCTTCATCGTTGTCATGCCGATGTGTGGAAAACCAAAGAAAATATCTGTGCGCGGTTGGTTGCTTTGAAAGGGTTGGTTTCGTTTAGTGTGGATTTTGGTTGAGGTTTATTTTGCTCGTCTCGACTTTGAATGAGAATGAAAGGCGTATTAATTTCATTTTCCACTTTTTCCACAATTTTGAAGGCAAAAGCAGAAAAATCTCATATTACATAAAGACAAACAAGGTCAATTGGAAACCAATGCAAGTTACAAAAGAAAATCGTAGCGTAGAGGCAAAAATTTGTTAAGTTGTGAAAATTATGCTATGAAATGGTTCACAGATACAAAGGTGACAGACCTCACACATGCGTTCGTATTACTTAAAGTTTCTTAAATTCTGTTTTCTAATATTTCTGGAAAATAGTTATAAAATACGTGAGTTTTTCTTGAATATTGAAAAACTGTATCAATAAAAGTTCAAATTTTAACCTGCAGAAGGAAGAAAAAGTTTTGAGGGTAATCATTAATAAATTCAAGTAAGATTTACTTAAACCAAAGAATTATTTTGATTAAACAGAATGGTTTTTAATATTAGAAAGTTTTCTCAATAGAAATAAAGTTTGTCTTAAGAAAATTTTATTATAATTAGGAAAATTTTTCTCAATTAAAAGAATCTTTATATGTATACAAATAAGCACGGGTAAATTGTGGCATTTTTCGATAATTTTTTAATGATTTTAATTTGTCATATAACATATTTTTTTTTTAATTATTTTTATAATGGGTGATTTTTTTGCTATTTGTTTTTTCAGGGTAATTTTTTTGACACCTCACGCGTGATTTGTGCCATGTGTGCCAAAAATTCTCAGTAAGGTTTGAAATTTCAGCATGAATAGACTAACAAACGAACAACACTTGCAAATCATTGAATTTTATTATCAAATTTCATGCTCATTTTTGGCTCAATGGGTACGTCAACAAACGCAATTGCCGAATTTGGTCTAAAGAGCAGCCAAAGGCAGTTCAAGAGCTGCCAATGCACCCTGAAAAATCCACTGTTTGGTGCGGTTTGTGGGCCGGCGGCATCATTGGACCGTACTTTTGCAAAAATAATGAAAATTGCAACGTTACAGTCAATGCAGCAAGGGACTGGCGATGATTACCGACTTTCTTTTTTATCAAAAATGGAAGAATTGAACTTGGTTGACACGTGGTTTCAACAAGAAGGTGCCACATGCCACACGGCACCCGATACCATGGACCTATTGAGAGGCGAGTTTGGTGAGCAATTGATCTCACATTTTGGAGCAGTCCATTGGCCACCAAGATCATGCGATTTGACCCCATTAGACTATTTTTTGTGGGACAAGCCAGCCACAATTGCAGCCCTGAAAGACAACATTACAGCTGCCAGCTGGTGCGATACCGGCCGAAATGCTAGATAAATTATATCGAAATTGGAGCTTACGGATGAATCACCTCAGGCGTAGCCGTGGGCAGCATTTGCATATTTAAAAAGTAAATAGAAGGAATTAATGTATCACTCCAAATAAATATTTCATTCATGAATGAAATTTTTTCATACGAAAAAAAATCGTTTCGCAGACACGTCTACCTCCCATATAAAGGTGGCATGTGGTTGAGGCATTTTCATCAAAATGGGTATCACTTCAACTTTCCATTAAATTAGCAATGCTGATTTCAAAAATGCTGAAAGTTTTGCGATAGCCTTGATAGTTTTCAAGTTATTGGAGAAAACCCATTGGAAGGCTAATCTTTTCTGTTTTTGAAAATCATTCAAATTTGTATCTTTTATTCGAAGGGCATAAAATTCTGAATTTAAGCACCTCCTCTCACAATGTAAGTTTTTGCAAATGACACAATTATTGTAAAGGATAACAAAATATGAAGAAATTAAAATAAATTTCCTTCTAATATTACAATATAAAAAAATAAAAAAAAAATTGGAAATAAGGCAGCTGAAACTTTGGACTTACCAATACAATCCCAAATATTATATAAAAAAATTTTCGAATTCCGGGGATATATGTATGTGAGCAGTTTCAGTACTTTTCGTGAGAACCTATCGCAGTGGGTTCACCGATTTTGTTCAAACTTTCGGATATTAAAGTACATCATATAAAACTACGATCCCCAAATTTTTGTCCCTTCATATGCCCCTGGTGATATTTTAACGTTCAAAAATTGACGTTTTTTGCCCTATATTCGAATATCTGTATCTCGGAAACTTAAGCTCCAGATTCAACTTTATAGGTCTCATTTTTTGTGGGTATTTATTCAACTTTTTGATAAAAAAAAGTCCAGAATACTCCCGCGTTTGCCAATTGGTTTGCCATCTCATTTGTCAGAATCATCGAAACAGAAAAACATCCCCTTTTGGAAGTGGCGCTAAGTAATCAAATTTTGCTTTTACTTCAGCCCTTCAAAATGCGACCTATAAAGTTCAAAAATTCGTCAAGGAACCCGAGATAAAGCAATTTTAAAATGACCATTTTTTTGAAATTCGCGTTTATTTACATTTTCAACTGGCTATATCTCCGTTATACATAAGTTTTTTGGACGCAACCCGGCTGAAAATTTGTGTTTTTTGACCCCGAAATGGGTCCAGAAGTATGGAGTTTGGGAAAGACTCTCCGGCTGCGCTATTGAGCTCCCAAAAGTGCCTGTTTTTCGGTAAGGCTGGGAACTAGTTATTATTCAATACATCGATTCAATAAAATCATTTAATAGTGATGGAATTATAATTCTCGCACTCTTCCTCCAAGGTTTTGGTGAAGTGACACCACTGATTTTACAATAAGAAAATTATTCTCCAACCAATACATATATTTTATCTACAAAATGTGGAGTATTCAAAGAGGAATAATAGCTCTTGCATTGCCACCATACAAAATGAATAGGCGCTTCTAAGCCAGACACAAAATTTATATCCTTCACATACGTAAAGGTTTCATTTGGTTGTCTTCTATCGCTTGACTTGGCAATGTGTCTTCTTGTTAAGTGCGCATGCGTGGCCTATACGGCTGCTAACATATGATTGCACTTGTATACAAACAGTTGAGTGAGTGGCTTGCCAGACACTGGACCTGTGGTTGGTTGAATTGGGACTAGAGTAGCAAACTGGTCAACTATTTAGACATGTTTTACGATTAGACAAGCAGAAATCAAGAAATCTTGTGTGCTTTTCGTGACTCTTGTTGGGGGCTGGCTGCGTTGTTCTTGGATGTTGCAGCTTTCCTGTTGCAACGGCAAAAACACAAATAGATTTGCGTTGTGGTCATTATTGCTAGTTGTTGTTGTCGATGTTTTGTGCTGTGTTGTAATCTTAGAGGCGCGTCATGTAGTCATCGTGTAGTCGGTATCTAAATGCATGTTAGGAAAACATGGTAATTATCACCGAAACGATTAATGCGTACAAATTTTGTATTTTAGTGCGAACTTCTCAAGGGATTTTTAACTTCGATTTTACTGTAGAATAGAGGAGTGTCTAATTGCTTGTCAACGTAGTAAGGAGTTTTAAATGTTTTGATATGTTTTTTTATTTTACAATGTGAAAGTAAAATCTGCTGTTCGAAGAAATTTTAAAGTTTCAGTTGAAGAAAATCATTTAATATTTGCATTAGTAAGTATGTACCTACTATTCCGTTCTGCTGCATCATTTGTCATTTCATCATCATTTATAATGACAGAATTAAACTCAATTTTACAGATGAATGGAGTTCTTAAGAAACAGAAAAATGCTATGATAAAATAAATTTACTTTCACAACATTGATAAAAATAAAGATCCGTTTTAAAGTCTCGTTTTTTTATTTCCTAAGTTTTTTTGAACTTATGAACATAACTTGCAAGTTTTAGCGTCTACATTTAATGAAATTATTTGCTTGAAATTGTATTTATTATATGCTTTTGATGTTGCGTCTTTCAACTTAAAGGACCTTGCAAAAATTAATTTACAAAATGCTTTGCCAAAGGAATATAACTTGAGCGTGGTATGGCAAAGAATATTATGAAAACTTTGGGTATGATGAAGAACAAAATTTTTCAAAGCAGAACGAAGGTACCTTTCGCTTTATCAATTGTAGCATGGATGTCCTTATTGATACCGCCAATAGGTGATATGACGCTACCCAAGCAAGTGAAGCTTACTACTTCTTCTATGCTGGATTCGTCTATTATGATGTTATTACTGGCATTGGTTGGGCAGATGGACATGCTTTTTGTCTTACATATCGCTCACTTACTTTAAGACTGGCATAACTCAAAAAACGTGGTATTGAGTTAATGATGCAGAAATATTCGCCATTCCATGTTTTATTTTGTGTGAAAAATTCAGAAAGGTATCTTATAAGCTTGCCTTGTGAGAAGAGTTTATGTAGACATACTTTTCACCATTTTCATATCAAAAGTAGGTTAGGTTAGGTTAGGTTAGAGTGATGGCTTAGCAAACAAGCTGAAGCCTTAAGTAGCACTGATTGTGCCGTTTTAATACCACATTACGTGACCAGGCGAAATAATGGATGTAAAAATAGCTATATCCAGTTAGCTTTATTAAGGTAGTAGAGCAGAGATCCGATTTTAATATCAGCAAATTCGCTGAGGTCATTGAAGAAAGGTTTGCCAAGACATCTTAGCCTGATTCTTGCTAAAGCTGGACAGCTGCAAAGAAAGTGTCCAATTGATTCAATCTCGCTTGCGTTCAAGCAGCTGCGGCAGGAAGAATTGAAAGGTATACCTAACCTTTCAGCGTGCTTGCCGACTGCCCAGTGTCCAATGCAGGTCGCGGTGATTCTTGCGATGTCAGAACGGGTCCGAGATAGTAATTAAGTGGTTCTAAGTTTATTGTAAGCGGGCCAGATTGATCTGGCTGTTTTAGAGGTGTGTAAAGACTTCCAGTGGTTTCCGGCTACAGATAGAAAATGCGAGAAAATCCTTTTCTTAACTAACCCGAGCGGAGCGAAAACATGTTCCGATGCAGTTTCATTATGAGAGGAACCACGCCTTGCTAGTTCATCGGCCCTTTCATTATCAAAAGTAACTTATTGAAAACTTTAAATGCGATGTTCTCCCACTTTATGTTTTTTGAGTTATGCCAGTCTTGAAGTAAGTGAGCGACATGTTGATTTTCAGAGCTACTTCTTTCAAAGAAGATCTGACAGCATTGAGTTTTTTTTCTATGTCATACTACTTTATGGCGAGTTAGGCCTTCCAGAGGTCTAGGGAATTGTCCATTGGCGCATCTTTAACATTTGTAACCTTCGTATTGAGCCTTGATATCCCAAGAGCCGGCTGTAGAAAAGTCAAGTATGTATATAAGATTACAGTATGTGATGTACAGGAAAGATAGTAATGTGCTTAGGTGAAACTAACCTACCAGGGTTGCCTTGCCAAAGCCTTTAGTTTCACCTTAGTACATTATTATCTTTCCTGTACATCCCATCCTGTAATCTTATACGCTCGACTTTTCTACAGCCGGCTCTCGGCCTATGATGACGTTGATGATATTAATTAATTTATTTAATCAATATACGATCTGTTCAAGCGAAAACTATCGTAATATTTTCGGATAAGTGGTTCTTTTTTCTCCCCTAACTCTGGTAAGAAGGATTTTGAATCGCAATTGGCAATATAATGATGCCCCTGCAGTTATATTTAACGATAAGTCGCATTTTTCGGGATGTGCTATTAAGTTTCCTATGAGCCAGGCTTTAGGAATTCGTTCCTCTTGCCGAATTTGGTTAAGAACAGGGAAGTTCAGCGGTGAAGCTTTCCAAATTTCAAAAATTCTACGATCTGCACCCGCTGCTTTATTGTTCTTAAGAATTTGTATAGTCTTTATTTAATGAAGACGGCGGTGCTCTTGTCTCAGGGAGAGGTGCAAGGTTGGACAAAAGTAATGTCATAATGTGAATGTTCCATAATTCTTGTAAATGGCGTCAAATGTCATTGTGCTTTGACATTTACGTTTTAGACAGATAATGAATTAGCTGACAACAAGCAATGACGTTCACACAGCTCGGGGATCGATCGATGATTTTGAAACAATAATTTCCGGGCCATGAAATCCCCCGTTTGACGATTTGAACTTACCGGCTCTATCGCCAGATCTGACGGAACCAGACTTCTTTTTTTGGGTCTTTTGGAAATCTCGCGTCTACCACAACAAACCACACATCTGGCAGTCAGAAATCAATAATTTGAAGTCAGATGTTTTGTGATTAACAATTCAAAATTACGTTAAACTAGCACAAATGTGCAACACCTTAGAAGTTGATCATTTGACAACTTAATGTCATCAATTACACCTTCAAATAAACTTTCCGTGGAAACCGTGCATAATTTATTTCATTTCTAACAAAATTGCAGCACATTATGACATGACATTACTTTTGCCCCCAGCTTGTATATGGCGTATTTAGGTAAACGGTTGGTGGTTTCCCTATACACAGAAAAAACAAATCCAGTCAACCAATTTATTTTAAGTTTCAACAAAAACTTTAGGAAAATTAACAAATGTTTTTTGAAATCAACTAATTTATTTTAAGTTTCAACAAATCTTTTATCTTATATCAGCGAAACTCTTTCGCTGACTGAAAATCACCGGACCCGGAATTGTTTGATTTGAGCGAATCTTTTTTTCTGTGTAGTAGCTAGAATTGTTTGTTTTCGAAAAATGAACTTTGAGTCAATTAGTAAAATTGACTCAACTTGTAAAATTAATGCAGATTTTCTACTCTACGTCTGTTTCTACTTCACAGTAATTAATGTAAGATTTTCATCACAAAAATTAAATAACTTTCTTTCGGTGTAAAGAAGATTCAAAAATTTAAAAAAAAGCTTTCTACAGACCAAATAATTTCTAACATTCCAGAGATAAAAATATTTTCAAAATGGGTTTTTTTATTTTTTAAGATATTGACAAATGTAGCGCAACTTCGACCTATACTGAAATGATTTATGGTTCTTACAAGTTAAAGTAATTTTTATTAGTTTCTCTATTCTTTTTCACAAAAAACAGTGAGACTTATTCTGCGTAAGGGACTCTAAAGAACAGAATAATAACATGGTTATAAAACCATAACTTCTTCAGAAAAAATATTAAAAATTCCAACATATTTATGAGTAGCGCAGTTCAGTCAAATATGCTGGAAATAGCGATATTTTATTAAAACGTCACTGCTACACCCGACAACCCGGGTTTCGTCGTTACTAGATGTAATCAAATTAAAATAGTTTTTTCAGGTTCCCCCCTTCCTTTGCCACACAATGCTTAGCAAATACAAATGAAAACTAAATGAACGCACGCACTTTCTGATTTCCAAATTTTAAACAAAAATTAAAAACAGCCAGGCTATAGAAGCAAAAAGGCTAATGAAAACTGCGAATTAGTCAGACAAGACTGTGGATTTTTGCAGTAGGTTAGTTAGGTGAAAGGTTACCTTTACCTAAACTTATACATAATATATTTCATTTGGGAGGCGAACATAACCGCTGCAACACTTTACCGAATACTGAAAACAAACAGACAAAATAAAAGTCAATAACAAAAAAAAGGACATTAAAAAATCGGCAAACTGCAACGATATCCGAAGCGGTAGCGAACGTCAAGTTCGTTAGTTTCTCCTCAAGTCAATATTATTATTTGGTAAAATCCAATTGGCAGCGACTGCAGTAACAGAGGCAGCTTTTAGTAGCTACTACCAACGTTGGCATCATTGTTACCACTGATGATGTTTTGTGGATCTGGTATTGCGTAAAAAAGTACTGGTATTGCGTAAAAAAGTATCGATACTCTTAAGAAACTATCCAAATAGAATAAGAGTTAATTCAATTAAACTCAGTAGAACTTAAGAATGCAAGAAATTAAGAAAAACATAATTAGCAAGAAAAAAATAATTTAAAAAATTTAATATTTAAAATTTACACAAAATAATTTATATCAAATAGTATAATAAAATATCGAACAAAAAAATTGCAATCATAAAAACAGCATCGGGAAAAGTTTGTTGTCACATAAAACTATGCCACAACATAAATAGATCCTTGTTCTATGGAAAATAGCAGCGAAAAAGGATATACTACAGGGGTTTTCGAAAGAAAAGGCACGAATTTTTTTTTTTTTTTGTTTTGTATTTCTAACATTTATGTATTTTTCAAAAAATCAACAAAACTGAAATTGGATATAGACAACGTGCAACAGCAAAAATAACAAAGGAATAATAATACTACGATAGTAATAATAATCACAATAACAAAAACAACATCACATCAGCTATGACAACAACGTTGACAAACACACGTCCCTATGCTGTGCTGTGCTGTGTGCCAATACAAACATACAATATATTGGCAGGATAACAACAACATTAAAATGGGACAAAAGGGAATTAAATGATACCTTTTACAAAATTTTTACTTCTTTTGTGTTGTCATTGTCGCTGTCGTCGTCGTCATGTTGTATTTTTTAACTTTGTTTACTTTTATGCGCTTTTGTTTGCATAGAAGAATAGCAAAAACTATCAAAAAAAAAAAAAACGAGAAAATGTAAGAAAAATATGAAAAAAATAGTCAAATGAAAAGCAGTGAAAAATAATATGGGTGCGACTGTTATTGCACCGTGTGCAACATCCTCAACATGCAATGCAAACTTTATGATGCGGCGCGCAGTTGTTTTTGTTGCATATGACAGTAATAATTTGATATCTATGCTTTGCCAAAATTTCATTGTTGGTTATGTGGGGCGAGGTGCAAGCTTAAAATGCAAGCGTCGACAATAACCATTCACTGGACGTACATTTTTGCTTATCTACCGAGACATTTAATAACAAATTGTGGTAAGGAAAACAGAGGAATGTTAACAAAGTTCGGGGAAAAAAAAAGAATTAAACGCGATAGGTATGACGTGTTCAACTCAGATCGACAACTTAGAATATTGGTCTCTCCGCAAGTACTAAAGTTTCATAAATAAACCTTTTGATAGAAGTGTATAATATATTTTTTTCTGAATTTTAAAAATTTTTAAGTTCCGTATTTCTTTTTCATTACCTAAAATGTTAAAAATTGTAACTAACTGCAACCCGTTGAAAACTGAAAATCAAAGTTTAGTACAATAGACACCTAGCTCGCGGCAAGCAATTGGTTAAAACTGACGTATGTAGCTATGAAATTTCGCAAAAAATAGCTTTTAAGAAACAAACAAAAAATTCGGGTTTTCTATCTCTCTCCAAGGCAAGTCCATGAACAAAATTTAATGAAAATGCCGAGAAATAGGCGAAATATTGTTTTTTTTAAGTAGCGTTTTATAGCCAACTAATGGCTACAGTGTAAGCTCCTCACTCAAGAAAGACATCTTTATGGTTATGGGCATTTTCAGTTAACTCGAACACATTAAGAGTCGACATGGCTTCGGCATCAGAAATGAACTGGAGAACTTTTAACCAGTTCTGCAGTGACACAAATCCTATGATTGGAGAGACATTGTTTGAGAACAAACCTTAACATAAAACCACGTGGGTTTCATTTGACCAAATGCAGAAAACCATATAGACAATATCGTATAAAGAGATTGTCTAAAAATAGTCTTCTTGACGTGAGAGTAGGAGAAGTGCCGACACCAGGTCCGATAACCATGTCCTAGTAGCTTCGCTTCGACTCAAGATGGTATACATTAAACAGACCTAAGCAATAACCAAAAAGTTCACCCTACATAAACTCAAGGACACCTGTCTTCGAGAAAACTTCATCGACGAAGCAAAAAGACTCAGCGACACTAACCCTCGGAGCTCAATGGAATTCAAATAGCAAAACATGAAGTCGTCGTTTACAACAGCTATTAAGTACAGACTAGGCTTTACCTCTATGAGCAGAAATCCCTGGATGAGCACGTTAACTGGGATACCATAGAGAAAAGAAGAGTTGCAAAACGCGCGAGAGACGAAATGCAGACAAGAGACCAGAAGCAAAACGCCGCACAAATATCCAACGCTCTAAATAAAGAAGGGAAATCATGCTGCAAAAAGAACAAGAGAGAAATCTATAACCACCTCGCAGCCAAAGTTCAACAAGTCGCAGAAATCAGAGATCTTCGTACGGTTTACGAAATAACACGCAAGATGGCAGGCAACAAATTCAGACAAAATCGGTCAGTTAAAAGTAAAAACGGGAGCCTTAATCGACTACAGATGATTAGTTAATCCGTTGGAAAGAAAGTTTTTTGGAGACTGTCAACCGTCTACCTCCACCGTTAAGCGCTGCCTCTCCCTGAGGGAAGACGGCAATTAATTCCCTCGTACTCACCCACTTCACTAACGGAGATAACAAAGGCCGTAGTATCTCTTAAAAATAATAAATCAGCGGGAGCAGATTGTAAAGTTGCCGAAAAGTTGAAAGCTTCCCCGAAGTTCACCGCTGAACTTATGTACACTATTTTTACTCGAATTTGAAATACCTGAAGATTGGCTTATTGGAACTTTAGTAAAATTCCCAAAAAAAGGGACATTTCGCTCTACCAGAACTACAGGGGTAACGTGATTCTATCAATTCTATCCAAAGTCTTGACAAAAATCTTCCTGACAAGTCAGCGCAAAAATAGAATTGCAAAAACAAACGGCAGGATTTGGCCCGGACATATCATGTATTAATCAAATTAATACCCTTCGCATTTTCATGAAGCAGATAAATGGATCGTAGATTTCGTTACATCTAACTTTCCTAGTACCTACTGCTTTTGATAGCATTGACAGAAATCGCATCTGACACTTAATATCATCAACGTCAACAAGGCTCAATATGAATGTTTCAAATACAGAGTATTACGTAACGGGAAACTTTCTGAACCTTTTGAGTCCATCTCAGGTGTGCGCTAAGGATGTTTGCTGGCACCAACATTGTTTTTGGTAGTACGTGAGGATGTACTCAGCAGAGCCCGCGACTTTACAGATCGCGGCATTCAGTGGACTTTCAGCGAGCACCTGGTAGACTTTGCTTATGCCGATGACATATGCCACCTCGCCAGCAAGCAGTCAGACACGAAAGAAAACCTCAATGGCGTCAGATCTTCTTGTGGATATCTTTACTTACAATACTCTAAACCTGCTTTTGTTTGAACTTATTAGCAGTCAATAGCATGCGAGATAACAGCATTACACTTTACATATCTTGGTTAAGGACAGGTCTGTGATATATTTTCTCAAAATTTCATCCATGAATCTTAAGCACATTACATTGGAAACAGCCATCTCTTGGACAATTCATCTTATATTCATTTTTTAATAATAATCTTACCTGGAAGATAAGTTTTTAAATTGCAGCTCATATTTAGTGCAAAGTTTATTATAAATGAGCTTAAGTAAAATTCTCAAGTTTCCCTTTATCTACCTTGGTTGTTATACTTTTAGATAGCGAAAAACTGTGTCTGAATTTATTTTGCTGGCCAAGAATTTTGCACTAAGTCCGATTTTTTTTTTATTTTTCCCTCCTTCTATGAAACAACTGCAATATGCAGCTAAAGGCATAACTTCATTAGAATCAAAACTGTCAAAGACATAATCAAAAATGACATTTTAACTCACTTATATGTAGTGCTGTAAATAGTTACAACAACAACAATTACAACAACCTGCAAACTGTCAAAAAGTCAAAGTCAATCAAGTCACAGAAAATGAAACTGAAAGGAATATCAAAATATGACAAGAGTTAGGAGAAATGCAAAAAAAAAAAAAAAACAAAGACCTAAATTGAAATATAACAAAAATTGAAACACCTTCTGGATAGGATTTGCATCTGATGCATTTTTGGCAGTGAATCAAAGAGAGTGAGGAAAAAAGATTAAAGCAGAACTGTAAGCAAAAACCTGACCATATGCGCCAAATATAGGATACGCATTTCCGCATACAAAAAGAAAAAATACGTCAGCATCACTAGAAATCCCAGCCGCTGGTGCATGTCAAAAAATTCTACTGTATTTTCTCTGTCTGTCCGAAAGGCTGTCAAAAAGAATTCTCTGATGCTTGCATTTGCCTATTGAATTACATGCTGTTGTTTTGTATGAGAGCGGTGGTAAAAAAAATAGTGGGAGCGAAAAGAAGGCCATAGGGAATATTAACGATGCTTTTTTCGAGTTAAATATTTCTTTTGATACCCTACACCGTTTTATATAGCGGTCTGAACGTTGTATGTAATTTGAATTCCATTGATTTTGAGACTATCAATTATGGTGAAATTATGGAAGTCACTGAATCAACAAATATAATCGAATCTATCGGCTATTGAATGAAATGTTCCAACATTAAACCACTGTAGTACTTAAGATTGTAGTACAATCTTAAGAGATCTATCCAATCGGGAAAAAGTTCCGTGAGAAAGCCCATGGTGGACGTTTTTGTTTCCTCTCGTCTAACAAAAGAATTAAAACGGCTTATGTCCAAAACTAGATTCAGATTTCGTTAGCATTTTTACATGATTCAGAACTCTTGATGACTGGTAAAGTCCAGTTATATAATAAATTGTTTCAAAAAGGTATCGAATCATACGAGTATCACAAATTCTTAGGATTCTCATTTCTTCAATTTAGGCAAAATTTATTTCTTCCACTGAGGATGCCACAAAAGAAGAGGATATCATAGAAATTTGTGTTGGCGATGATGACTTACAATGCGAATTTGATAATTTCATCTGCTGCGACGATAACTTGCCATGTCACGGCCAACTTACTGATGAGGAAATCATTCATGAAATTGCCCAAAATTCGACCTCATCCTTCTTATTCTAATGAAGACGAACAGGAAATTGTTAAAAATCCATATTTTCAAGTAAAGAAATATTGAACGCTCTCAACATTTTTAATTTTTTCTTCCGAACAATAATTGTTCTCAGGAACTGGATTGTGCGTTTAAACGGGCTTATTTTAATTGCGTCCCTGGAACAATTTACTACATGGTTCAAAAAGTCCCGGGAAAAAGGATGAAAACACAGTTTTTTTGATAAAAACCGATTTTATTCTTCAACATAGTTCCCTTCGAAGGAGCTACACTTCATCCAACGATCCTTCAACATTTCGATACCTTCTTTATAGTAGTCTACGTCGAGACTACCAAAATAGGCATCAGTTTCGAACTCGAACTCTTCATTTGAGTAAAATCTCTTTCCCTGGAGCCATCTTTTCAAGTTTGGAAACAGATAATAGTCACTGGGGGCCATGTCTGGAGAATACGATTGGTGGGGCAGCAATTAGTTCAGTTTTACCATTGCTTTGAATCACCGACATGATGTTGCTTTTGATCAATTGTCAGCAAACGCGGCACCCATCGCGCGCATATATATTTCATTTCGAAATGCTCATGCAAAATATTGAAAATACTACCGATCGACAACCTCATTATGTCTGCTAGCATTCTCACTTTCACTTTGTGATCTTTCAAAAAGATCAGATGGATTTTCTTGATGTTTTCTGAAGTGATGGCCTTATCTGGCCGGCCCGAACGTGGTGCTCGTACGACCCATTTTAAATTCAGCAAACCATCTGTAAACTGTTGTTTTCGAAGGAGCAGATGTGCTGTGATGTTTTTGGAGCAATTCCAATGTATGATTCTTGTTTTTTCCGATCACAAAGCAATGGTTTTATCAAAATGCAAAATTCACTTTCTTCCATTGTTTACGAAATACCAAAAGTAGCGTCACTCATACAGCGATAACTTCAAAACTACTAGATGAAATGTCATCAAAATTTGACATTCCTCTTTAAAAAGTTTCCACTTCCGAAAATGTATATCGATTTGAGAGTGGTGGTGCCATTCCACCAAAATCCCGGAACTTTTTGAACCATGTAGTCTTTATTTATATAAAATTGTTAATATGGTAATGGTTTGTAACGCTTTGGCGCAAAATATACTGAACCGATTTTAATAATTTATTTTTTAAAACAACATATTTGTGATAACGAAGGGTAGTGCATACTTATTTATTTCAAGTTTAATTTCTTTTATTTTAGAATTAAGTTTTTACAGAAATTTTAGATTTGCTCTTTCAATGCTTATGCTGCTCTTGAATCCTGTGTATTTATTGTTTTTTTATTTTTCTTCTCATTTGTTTTTTCTTTTATTTTTGAAGAGAAAATATAGAATGTGATGTTAAGAGAGTAATTTCATTATGACAAAAAAATAAAAAAATTCGTTTGCGAATTCACGGGTACCACTTGTTATATATAGACAATTAAGCTTCTTCCTTAAATTAAAACCTAGAGTTTGTGTTTTGACATTAGACCGTACCTATAGCGTACACGTCGAGCAAACTATGCCGACTAAAAATGATTGAGATTTGTTTTTTTATTATTATCATAACATCTTGTTCAGTACTGATCAAGGATATCAAAGCGTCGAGCAAAAAATAAATCTCGTTTTACAAAAATAACAAATAAAAAGTATGCACAGCACATGACATATGAAAAATGTGTAAAGTGCACGACTACGATAACGACGATGCAACTTAATTGAATGCTTCATTATTTGGTCAAAGGAAAAGCAAGATAGCACCGCAACATGGAGAAGGTGCACTTTCATATAAACTATCAACATTCAAAAAAAAAAAAACAGAGAGGATCACCCACCCAGATAGCATGACACTTGTAAAAGGCACACAAAAAAAAAAAATAAAAGTGAGGGCAAAGCAGGCGCAAAAACCGAAACAAACCAAAATAAAGCTGAAGGGTAAAAATTGAAGAAGGTATCTATCTATCTATCTACATTTAAACATTATCCTACTTTAGCAGTAGCCATAAACATAATCAAGAGTAACATCCTCATCATCATCATCATTGTCATTGAAATTGTTAGCCTCATTGTCAGTGTTAGTGTCGTAGAGTGCGAAACAATGAGATGAGTAGTCAATCAAATCGCAATGATGAGGGCTTAACACGCTGCATGATGGGACAAGCGTAGCCAAAGGGCGTTGAAAAACAAAGCGAAGAAACGTAACCCTCAAAAAAAAAAGACTTGCACGACATTCATTCGCCGCCAACTGACACCAACATCAGTTGGTACGAGTATATAGTTTGCAGCAGTTTGCAACCCTCTCGACTCTTTGGAAAACAGCAGGAAGGGTCCACTTCTTTTTGGACATTTTGGAAATTTATAGACGATGCATAAAAGTTCATGCTGGTAAATTAACACGCTAAGTACTTGAATGCAACCAATGTTGCGTAAGTAATTCCTGCGCGCCGTATGAGTGCCATCAAATGCTTTTCAATCAATTTTGACTTCTTTCGTAAATTAAGTGTTGAACAATTTTAAACAAATTAATATCCAAGCAGGTCAACTTTAAAATATTTTATATAGTTAGTAGCAGAACATAAAAGAGATTAAAGCTTGTTGGCGCGCCATTGGGGTCTCAGATTTCATCTCAGCAGTTAGAGGGATTTTCGGAGTTTTCATTGGAAAATTATTAAAAACTTTTCCCACGGACATAAATACCCTTTGTAACGAAGTCTGGCACTTGTCACACCAGAACATAGCCTGATACTCTGCTGTCTCAACATCTTTATTATAAATCCTGCAGGGAAGGTTTTAGTTCCCGCTATTTCCAGTCAGGAAGCCTGCGATGTTCTGAGGTACAACATACATATCTTTGATCACTTTAAGGAGCGCTCTCTGGCATAAATAATTTTGACTGCGTGTTCTTTTCAATTTCCACTATAAACATCAGATGTTCCCTTTCCAATCAGGCTTAGAGATTACGTTTGCTTATTACCGTAAATTGGGCTACGGCTTTAGGTTCTGCAAAAAAATTACTAGTGGCTAAGTTTATAAGAACTCAAAGACGCTCCCAATCTTACATAACTTAACCACAAGGATAGGATAGATAAACAGTTGGATGATGCTTTTTATGTCGCAGTTATGGCCTACACTCAGAGAAAAAAATCACAGATTTTATATTTTATTCTACCATAATCGCTTATAATTTAGCGCCAAAGCCAAAAATGTTAAAATTGAAGAGATTTATTTTTGGATTCTGATTCAAAAAGAATCCACATTGATTTAAAATTATTTCATTTATGATTCAAAACGTGTTAATGTACAATAAAATAAAAAATAGAAATTTTAATTATGTACTTTGAAACTTTAAAATGCAATTTGAAGTGTTTTAAGATTGAAGTAAAGTTAAAAATAAAGAGAAAAAATGTGATTTTTATTATTATCATCATCAAAAATTTGCGGCTTTAAATCAAAAATTAAATGTTCAAATTTGCAAAGCTATGTTCCTTTGAGTGTATTGGTGCAACAAAGTTCAATCGCATGCATTTCGCCCTGGAAAACAGCAACTATGACTGCTGCTTACATAAATATCACACAGTGCAACAAAAATCTTTTCAGCCACGTAGTAAAACATTCATTTAAGTTTTTCTCAAATACAACAGGATTTTTTTTAAAACTTTTTTTTCATGGAGGAAGCTGTGGGAACTGCATTGCATTAACCCTGCAATGCACTAAGCTAAAGTTATGGTCATAATCTTCAGAGTATGTCAATTCACTAAAACCCACAACTTATTTTCAGGCCTCAATCTATCCTGGGACTGCGTTAGCATTGCTTTGGGTACTTTGACAAATCATATATCGTCGCTCTCGGGTAGAAAGGCCCTAACTAATATTTTTGAAATTTCACAGAATGAGAAAATACTTTAAAACCTCAAATAAAGAAGTTTTTTAAATGCGATTCCCAAAATTTTTAGTGGGTCAGTTAGAAGAACTTGTGACGTAAACGTTAGTGGCGAGAAATTCCCCAAATGTCATTTCCATCAATGATTTTTTGACACTTGAACATTCGCACCAAAAATTGACATATTCGCCATATACTAAAAACGGCAGCATTTACATAAAGTTTGGAATTCCATAATTATAGCCGCTGTGATTATCTATAATATAGCGTCATCATTTTCGAAATCAATACAGCCGTTACAAAATTATGAACATAAATGTAAACATGGATTTTCCCCCTTCCACTTCTTTTCCTTATATACTCATCTTCCTGAAAGATTAGGGAGGAGATTTTTTTAGCTTAGATCTTTACCTAATTAACGATACCGATATCGATAAAATATAGCGGGGGGTTATGGATTTATCAACAAAAAGGTAAATTTCGAGAAAAAAATGAGGAAGAGCCTTTCTACCCGAGAGCGACGATATGTAAGTATAGGGGTCATATGAAAACAGGAGAGTCTCTTAAAATAATACAAATAATGTTTTTTAATTTATCAGAATGATAAGTTTCAAAATTTTCTCTTGAAAAATGTGTTTTAAAATATCTTTGGCTATCTTTGTGCTGAAACAAATAGTATACGGCACAAACACATACTTTATTTTGGCCTTTCAAGCTTTTTTGAATAAGGATTTTGAAGTTTCAAAGAATATGCTGTCAATATGGAATTGAAATGAAAGAGTAGAATCTCTAGATCCTTCTGATTTATTGTGGCTCTCAGGGGCGTGTTTTGACGAATTAGGCGTTCATCTCATGTCGTATTTTTTAAGACTTGAAATAAAATTTAATTTTTTTTTCCCAAAAATCCAAATATTTTTCTTTCAGATATTTTAATATTGCTGATTCAAAAAAGGGCTTTCAACTTCGAAATTTTGTACCCCCTTAAAAGTCGGCGCCCTAGGCTACAGCCTACTCAGCCTATACATAAATCCGCAACTGGTGGCTTGCTAATATAGCTTGCTAATATAGCTTGACCAGCATTGCTTAATTGATAATTTTAAGGATTTTAATTAGACAAAGCAGAGCAATTACAAAAATTTATATAGACATTGTGTATTTATTTTGTGTAAATCGTATGAGAAAAATGAAGTTCCTACACTTCGGTGACTTAAGAAAATTTTAATAGGATATTTTTATGTATACATATACGAAAAAATAGCTAGAATGATAAAATTTTAGTAATTAAATTTTAGGAGATCTTCAAGAATACAATTTTAAAAATAAATTTTTGACTTCTTTTCATTCTGACCAATCAAAAAACATTAATGGTATTCATCTAAGCGCGCAGGTTTGCACAATTGTGCAAATAGACAACTTCGCGCTATGTGTTTCATGAATGCCCTTTTGAATATTTTGTGCAATTTGTGGCAGTTGATGAGCAAGTCATTTTTTGTAAGAGAATCGTATGGGAAAAGAGAGTGACGAATACAAAATTTGTGTACAATAAATTTTTGCTGAGAGAATCGTATGGAAAAGAGAGTGACAACAATTGCACAATTGCAATTTTGTCGCGCAAACTTGCGCTGTTTGTTCAAAAAACTTTCCATACGATTTTTGACAGTTCATTTGTACAGGGTGCAAAAGTGCACAGCTGGCACAGTTTGCGAGGGTTTTGAGCGTTTAGATCAGCGGTGGGCAAGAAAATCTAGCAAAAGGGCGCAACAACAAAATCAAGCAACAAAAAACGAAATTTTAAAGTTTTTTGCTTTCATTTCCAAATTCGCCAACAGCACAAAAAAAAAACCAAATTGCACTACAAACAAAAACAATTGCTACATTCGTCGAGACAATGCGGCACCGTCGCTAATGTGTGTGTGTGTTTTCCTTGGAATTCAACTCAACGCTGTGCGCCGATAGCGTTGAAATTCTGCGAACTTTTGTTTATGCGTCAAATAACGGTTCGGGCCATGAGGGCTGAAAGAACAAAGACTTTCAAAAACTTAAGCAAAATGACATATACTTCGCGACCATTTTACCGCCCCCAAAATGTTGCGCCCGGGGCGATTGTCACCTCACTGCCCCCATCCCCCTAGGTATGCTACTGGCCTGAGTACACATAATCTGTACTTACTTATCAGTACGGGTTAATATATGGGCTCCTACTATTGATGGTGTACATATTTAGTTGATGTTAAAATTTCCAAAAAAATGCGTCCATAAAATTCAATAAAATTCCAAACTAATGATCCTAATGGCGCTCTATGTAGGCTTCAGCCTATACGTAAATTCACCACTGACCATATCTCAGCTCTATTGGCAAATGTTGGTATGAGTAATTTATTGTTTGCGCAACAGTTTAGTTTATCAAGTTTATTGTACAAATAGTTGAAAAAAAACACCCTATACGAGTATTATAAGCTTAAGTTCTGCACATTACAAACGCATGTGAAAAACTTTTTATTTTTCATGCGAAAATTCTCCGCAACTTTTACGTTTTTTTATTTTTTACAAACAATTATTACAAAAAAAAAGTTCTGAAAAAATATGTTAAAAAATGGCAGCAGCGAAATAAAATGTAGCTGAAAAACTTTTCTACACAACACTTGAAAAACTTTTGAGTAAAACTTTTCACGGAAATTAGTTTTTAATACTTTGTTTTTAGTTTTTACTGTTGCTAGGCAAAAAAGAAAAGTGTTTTTATTTTGCTTTTTGTGGGAAATTTAAAAGCAAGTTCAGGAACATTTTTAACCAATATAACCAAATTGAACAAAAATATTAATTAATTTAAAATTTAACATTAAAAAGTATACATAAAAAATATTGCACTTTATTAAAAAACAATTAATCATTGCGTTAATTTTTATTCAGGACTCAGTAAAAAGAATGGAATATCCTCGTATTTTTTTATGAAAATCATGAACTGATCATTAATTTTGAACAAATAATAATGACAATGATGATAAATTTGATGATGTTGATGTAACACGCGATAAGGCGTTAAATTCACCCCAAAAAAAATAAAAGTAAAATTAAAAATTCAAAATTATTTACCTCAGACAACAGTTGAATGGGAAGATTCTATATGAGTCATATAGGTATGCAATGAAAACGAGAACGAAAACAACAACAACAACAAAAAAAACAAATCAACACGGATGTGCCTGATAATCAAACATCCGTGTTCTCCTGCTGTGATGTTTCAACGATGAGACAGGCGCTCGCTGCTTGCGTCTTGTGTCGCGCCATATTGTATGCAATAATTTAATTACCCTTTAAGTAACCGTATCGAATGACAGTCAGACGGTTGGTTGGTTGGTTGGACGCTCGCTTGCTAGGTCGCTTTGCATCAATTGATAGTATCTGTTGGTGTGTTTTATGAGTGCGCCTAGTTATGGTCCTTAAGAGTTAAGGTTTTTTTTTTTTCATTTATATCTATTTTGTTTAGTTGAAGCAAATGGTTTGACCCAAGTGTTGTTTTAAAAACAAAATTTTATATCATAGAATTTACAAATTAATTTGTCTAACATTTCATAAAATATTTATTGCAAAGTGGCGTTATTGCAAGTAAAAGTGAGTTATTCATTTTTTATAATTTCTAAAAAATGTTTGGTTAGGTTTTTTTAAATTTTTTTGTTGTTGTATGAATAGAGGATTAAGGATGTGTTGGATGGAATTCCAATTTTTTTGAAGTTCCAATTGGTTCGTAATTTTTCATATAGTTTTTAAAAAAGTAAAGCTTTGTCCGATTATTCGTTGGAGCCACTGTAGATAGATGACGTTGCAGATGAAAAGCATTTCATGTATTTTGCAGAGTTTTTCATTTTAAGCTCGTTAATCGATTTTGATTTTGAGAATCATGAAAATGGTTAGCCTTAGGTGCTTTCAAAAAAAGAGGTCTTTGGCCAAAAACCAACAGCGGCTCAGTACGGGATAGGATAAGCCTCAGACAGTCAACAGCCTCAATTGATACACCAAAGACCATTACACCCTAGAAGAGAAAGCTGCTACAGTTACTGCTGACCGATATGGGGACATTTGGGAAGACTTTCTTGTGCTCGAAGTGGGTCAATTAAGCCTACATAACAAAAGGTTTCAGCAAAACGTTATCACATCACACATAACTCGTGCTATTATGCAAATTTTGCGACTGGCCACTTCATTCCAGTAGCGTAGCTAAGGTGGTGCGGAGGGGGCGGTGAAATATATCTCGATTTGCAAGGGTTTTTGAGAGTCGCCTAAGCTTCAATCTAATGATTTGACCCCATTTAGATCTTTTCCTATGGGGGTTTTGAAGGAAAAGGTTTACATCAAAAAGCCAAGCACAATCTCGATGATCGAGGACAACATTCGAAACGAAATTGCTGAAACAACACCTATAGTCTAACGAAATTGTTATGAAAATGTTCACCTCTGTACCAGGTTCAGATGCGGTCACTCGACCGACATCATATTCCATGCATAATGTTGAAGACCATATAATCAATCAATAAAATAGCTACGTTTTATTCGCCGTCCTCTGCTAGTTATCTTTAGATAGCAACGATAATTGTGTGGGAAAGCAAAAACAAAATCGAAAACTAAACGAGTAAAATTATTGTTGCTATGCATACATACCAAGTTGCTTAAAACGTCAGGCGTCAAAAATAAGCAATTTTAAATGAAAAATGTAGATAAAACAACAAACGAGTACTCATATAAAAACGAGTAGGAAACAGTGATGGCATTTGGGTTTTGTGAAAATGTACTGAATCGAGACTTCAAATGTACTTTTTAGATCCCGAATGTACTTTTTTGTCTTGAACACCCAATTTTGCACGAAATTGTTCTAAAATTGACTATCAAAAAAAAAAAAAAAGGTTCTCACTTTTCCCATCTCAAAAACCCTAGCAAAATTAGATATGTACATTACTTCACATTAAATTAATTACAAAATCTACACATTGCGCGATTATTTTCATTTACTAAGAAAAAAACGTAATTAATATAATAGGGTAATGATATAATATACAGGTAATTACTATAAATCTACTCATTGCGGTTATTTTCATTTACTATAAAACAAATAAAAGGTAAATATTATAAATTGTCCAAATGTACCGAAAATGTACTGAAAATGTGCTAAAAATTTTGCGAATGTACTGAAAATGCCCCAAATGTACCGAATGTACTGAAAACTTGTCGAATGTACTGACAACGATTTTGCAGGACGTAAATGTACCGAAAAAAGTACAAATGTACCGAAAATGCCATCACTGGTAGGAAACTTAGCGACTAGGTCGTCTTTTTCGTACATAGCTAGCAACTTGGCGAATAAAACACAGAAAATACAGTCCGGTTCATTTGATTAGAGACAGTAATTTTTTATAAATAAATTTGAGATAGCACCCATATTATAATTGAGTTAGGAAATAATTGTTTTCAAAAAATTTAAGAGCAAGATGTACATATATAATATACAAAAATAAAAATATTAGAATTTTCTTAAAAGTAACGGTACTTCGGACAAGTATAAGTCTTGCAGCTCCAATATTTAGCTTTGTTTTGTGGTTCACTTGATTAGAGACACGCAGTGTTTTTTCATTATTTGTGCGTTGAAGTGCATTTGGATTTTTTTTATTAAGAATTCGTTGCGATTAACTGATAATGCTAAAATTCACTTAAAATGTGAAAACGAAAATCATTAACGGAACGAAAAAATGGTCCCAATAAAACACAATTAACACATTAACACAAAAAGAAAAGCGCAATATCTTAAGGATTGCATCCAAGTGTGCTCATTCTACAATGAAAATAAAGGAATTGGCTAATGTAACAGCTATACCGAAAAAAAAGACCGTACTAAATTTGAAGAACTGCCTTCCTCCGATTTAGTGAAAAAATTTTCCTTAATCTAAGTTATTTTTCCTCATATTGATGAAAATATCGTCTCATTTAGTAATTGAGTCCTTTGAAATGAGTTCATGTTTCATTAAAGCAAGTCAACGCTCTTCCTCAAATATAGAGTTTGTGGTTTTAGTAAAACTTTCCTTTGAAATAGTAAATTTTTCTTTGGGAAGAATTTTTGAGGACAAATTGTTCCTCATTTGAGTAAAAACTTCCTCAATCTAATGGAATGTTTTGTTTAAGGAAAATCGTACTCAGTTTTAGTTAGTTTCTTCAAAAAATTTACTATAACGTAGGAAAATTTTCCTTAATAAATGAGTGGCAACACTCGCTGAAATTAATATCTATTCTTCTCGTAAGTATTCTGTTTTTGCCTATATATTTATAGTTCTCTACATGTTTTTTAAATAAAAAAAGAAAAAAATTAAAAAAAAAAAAAATATGTAGTCGCCGGGATTTGAACCGAAGCTATCCTGATCAGACAATGGCTGTTACATGCGCAGTTTATCAACATCATTTTAGTATGTCTTAAAAATGCTGTCGGTGGCTGAGTTGGGTAAGATGAGCATCTTTGAACAGTGGCATGGCGCAGAACACAAGTTCAATTCTCTGATCGGGTGACAGGTTAAAAAAAAATTTAAGTTCTTCTTTGAAGTTTTAAAAACGTATTACAATTAAAATAAGAATGACTGACAATAAGTAACCAACAAATAAGAAAATAGAAAATTAACAAATTTTTTTTGAAATCAACGAATTTATTTTAAGTAAATTTCTTTCATTTAAGGATACCTTCATCCTTAGAAAAAGTAAAATTTTCCTCAGTTTTATAACCTTGTCCTCACATTGAGTAAACTTTTCCTTATTTCAAAGCAGCAACATTTACTTGTACTAAGGAATCCAACTTACTTATTTTGAGGAACCCATGGCTTTAGCTCGTATTGAAGGACATTTTTTCCTTACATTTAGGCATTTTTCCTTAAACGGAGTAAGTTTTTTTCTCGTCTGTTCGACGAGCAATTTTAGCAGCACATATTCGAGGAAATGTAAATTGTACCCTATTGTGATCATAAAATTTTTGTTTTAGTCGGGGCCTAATTCTACTCTTTAGCCCCGGGCCCCGCAAAGTCATAATCCGATGCTGCTTTGGAGTACCAACTTAAGTTTCAGATAGTTTATTTTTCATTCACGAATCAATGAACTTTGTTCAAGAGTACTCAATATTGTTTAGACGATCATGAACTAACCTGACATATTATAATACATATTCCAGACTGAAAAGATTCTTTGGAGTTAAAGGACTAATATACACTTAAGCAATATCAATATTAAGAGTAATTTTCTATTCTACGCTCTGTACTTTTAAATGGCAGAAGAGGAAACACTTTTCCAAGTCCACATTTATTTCGATATTCCAGGATAATTTTTGGGGCTATTTTTTTAATTTTTTCATCCGGAAATTATGTAAGAAAACTATTCCACGGCCATGAGTGGCACTCCATAGGTTAAATTAGGTTAAAGTAGCGGCTTAACATCCAAGCTAGGAGCTATTAAGTAGCACTGGTGTGCCGTTTTAAAACCACATAAGTGACCCTACAAAACTGGTAAGAAGACTGTCAAGAAATTTTAATTAGGACTCTGGTAACGATGAAAGTTATATCTAGTTAGTCCTGTTGCGATAGTTAAGTAGCTATCCGATTCGCTGAGGTTGTTCAAGATAGCTTGGCCTAGATATCTGAGTTTAATTCTGGCATGGGCCGGACAGATGCAGAAAAAGTGTTCAACAGATTCTGTCTCATTTACATTTAGACAACTACGGCTGTAAGGGTTAAATGGGATGCCCAATTTTTCAGCATGCTTACCGATAGTTCAGCGTCCAGTGCAAATGGCGGTGATTCTCCCGATGTCTTTGCGACTCTTGGACAATAGGTCAGTGGTTTTTGTATTATTATATGATGGCCATATTGCTCTGGATGTTCTGCAGGTTTGCAGGGATCCCCAGTTCTTTGCTGCCTCGGAAAGAAAGAGCGAGAAGACTTTTTTCTTGACTATACAAATCGGAGTATGCTCGAAATCTGAGGCTCCGGTTTCATCAAGGGTGAAACCGTGCCTTGCTAATTCGTCAGCCCTTTCATTACCCTCAATGTTCCTGTGGCCTGGAATCCATATGAAGGTTATGTTGAGCTGACGTCCTAGCCTAGCTAATTCCTTCCAGCATAGTATTACTAATTTAGATTTTAGCGTCTCTGAGTTTACAATAGCGGCCTGGCTATCGGAGAAGATTGCTAGCTTCCCACATTAGTGTCGCCCAATATACTACAAGCTAATAAAATAACAAAGACTTCTGCTTGGAAAACACTAGCTGAGTTGGGTAAGCGAAAAGATTGAGAAATTACTGGGTCTTTTGAGTATACCCACGCACCTATACCGCAGTCCATCTTTGACCCATCGGTGTATATGGCAGATTCAAAATTTAAGTCGATAGAGCCCTCCTTCCATTACCCCATACAATACTACAAAAATTTAACTTTTAACATAAATCTTTCAATCGTAAGTTCGAACTAAAGCTTAAATCCTAAAACCCATGGTTGGTAGTCGCTATTTTACAGTTTCTTAAACGGCTTAAAGCAAGTACGACACAGATAAATGAAACTATATCCTGGCAGTTAGAAAAAAAAGATCAACCTAATTTCCATGAAGTCAATTGAAATCACCGTTTGCAAAGTAAAAAGGAAAGTAAAATTAACACATTTTCCTTACGAATCAAAAGAACTCAAAGCCAACATTTTATGAAAATCCAACGTCAAAGAAATAACATAAAAAATAGCAAATCAAATTTCTCACTTAAATCAAAATTAAAAAAAAAAACCAAATGAAAACTTTTATTTTAAAAATATTTAATGCATTTTTTTGTTTGTCAAATTGAAGAGCGCTGGGCAAAAGCATAAAATCGACCAAGCTCAATTGAATACGAAAGAATGTAAAAGGAGGGTGTAAATTTTAATCGAGTTAGCCAAAAGAAGAAAAATCTCAACAGAAGCAACAGAAAAGTACCTACTAAAAATAACAGAACACTGCCGAACTGCACCTAACAGAACAAAACAAAACAGAAAAGAACTGAGAACAAAACTTTGACCAATTAAAAGTAAACAAAAATTTAATTATGTATCTACGGGATTCAACACAGAGCAAATTCTGCAATTGAATTACGTTGAATGCGCACGTACAGAGTGAGTGCGTGCGAATGAATAAATGGATAGTGGATGAAAAGATACATAGATTGGTCAAGAATAAAAATTGGGCATCCAACTGAAATGTAAATTGTTACAGTTGACGTCAAATTAACGCGAGTAGAGTTGGGAAAGGTCGCGTATATATTATTGCAATACAACCTGTAAATATATTTAAAAAAAAAGGTAGAAAATATAAAAATTTACTAAGGACAGGCTTACTTACTTCCAAAGCCGTAATGCTTCTGACTTCTCTTTTGGCTACCATTTTTTTCAGTTCCACCCACAAATGCTCAAAAGTCTTCTGGTCCGGTGACTGTGGAGGTGCATTGACAAAGTCAAGCAAACAAAACATTCAAAACCCACAGAAGTAGTCAGCGAAAAAGCTATATGTGCGTACAATGTTTTAAAATATTTCCCATGATAAAAAGTTATTACGAAAATAAGGGTAAAACAAAGGTATGCAGAATGCAAGCACGATTTACAGAAAGTAATTTGGAATGTTGCTTTTGTTATTTGCTCTGAAAATAGTACCGTAGAGTGGCTTGGCAATGATGAAAAGAAAATTGACATTTCGATTTTGGAACAAAAATCTCCTGAACCCAAATGTCTTTTAGCACGCATTAAATATTAATACAAATTCACAATAAAATTTTAAGCGTAAAAACATCAGGGGCTTTTGAGAAAATCAGCCTTGTTTGTTTTCATAAAAAGCATTATAGCTCCGGCAATTTTCAACAATTCTTGGAGATTCTGACAGAGAATCATAAGTTCCATTAGAATCAGAAGACAAAAATTAATTACTTTGATTTGGACTATTTTGAAAATATTTTCAGCGGTTTTTCAAGTTTTCATTGAGACTATTGAGAAATTTACGAATATAAAAGCGCACAACACTAATACAAGAGTAGTAGAAATTCTCAAAGTACAAAGTTCAATAGAAAAAGACACACAGAACTCTGATCAAAATCATTCGCACAGTGATGGATAGTTTTATTGTTGCTGTGACTACTCAAATAGCAATGCGTCGCCTCGCATCTTGTAAAACTCAACTAAATTGCAAAGTGAACGCTATAGCGCCAATTAAACTTATGGACAATGCGAAGCTGAAATTGCATGGCAGTCCAGTTAGTAGGGTAAATGTACTTAAAATGGTCGTTTAACGAAAGCATTTTGATGCCGTGCAAAAAATATCATTTAATTACACAGGTCCGCAAACTGCCCACCGAGATATCAGAATAGGTAGGTCCGAAATATATTCAATTTTTTTTCTAATACCTATACTGCCCTATTGGAATTGCATTTCCCCCCCCCCCCACGCAAAGTCGGGTTGGTACAGGTCTAAAAGAACAACGACAATGCACCATTGCATGAAGGCGTCATTTTGCAAGAGGTTTGAGCCAAAAATTCAACGAATGTCGCCGGCCGCAATCACCTCATCAGGGCCGTGTCTAGGGTGAACATTTGGTGCGGGCCATACAGGGAGAGGTACTTGCTTAAAAGATGCAAAGACATTTTTTTGAACACATGAAAAACATATCGCTGACAAACAAAAAAAAAAGTCATCAATTTTGTGGTGCGGGCTCTCTTTTGTAGCGCGGGCCCCTAGACTGCAGCCTATGTAGCTTATGCTTAAACACGGCCCTGCACTTCATAGGGATCCATCTGACTTTTTTTTTTCTCGAAGCTAAAATTACTATGTACTTCAAGGAAGGCGTTTTGAGTCGGTTAAAGCCACAATTCAGCAAATTCGCTGAAGGAGCTGAGAGCTATTTCTAAATCAGCTTACGAAAAATGTATAGAGGACTGGATCAAGCGCTGGCGTCGTTGTATTGTAATCAAATAAATTTTAATGAATCGAAAAATTTGTGGAGTACAAAATTTTAGAGAAGGAGAAAGCAAGTCCATTTCCATTGGCTTAGACTAGAAAATGCTGTGATAAACTTTTTTTCGTTAGTGGGCAAGAGGGGAAAAACAAAAAGGTAGAGTACATACAGAGTTTCCAGTACTCGGAAATTCTCTTTTGTTCTGTTCGTTCGTTGATACATTTTGACATTGCTTTTTATTTTTTTTTTCGATTGTCGTTTGTCATGTTGAATTCGAAAAAATTTTTTCAAGTAATTTCTATTCTAAACCAGCACTTAAGCTTTTTGGAATTTTTACAATATCATTTTATTTTTTCGGAAAAAAAGTCTTAAAATATTCTATAAACAAACCTGACTGACATTTATTTTACGAAATATAAAATGGCATGCGGTATTTTTTTCACACCACTGCATTTGCGTTTCATATAATTAAAAGTAATATTTTATTTTATATTTATTTTTAAATTTCACATTTACCCTAAAACAAAGATTTGTTTAATTTGCTCACAGACTGCAGTTTGTTTGAAGTTTAGCAGCAACAACAACGAACTAAATTAGTCCCATACTCACATCATACCAGCAGCGGTTAACTTTGGAAAGCACAACATACTCTTTGCATACAATTTACTAAAGTCTACAACAACAACAACGAAAAAAGTGAGTTACAAAAGGACACCAACAGCAACAAACAAAATAAAAGTCCTTTACAATGAGTTGAAAAAACAATAGAGGAAACAAAAAAAAGGTTAAAATAAAAATAAGTCCTAATAAAATAATCGAAAGCTTTTGTATACAAATTGAAAATGTATATAAAACTAAATGAAACATAGAGGGGACTAAAAATAAAGTTAAAAAAAATGTTTGTATGTATATGAAATAAGAGAAAAATAAAAGGATATTAAATGTAAAATGTATAAAAAATGCAAAAAAAAATTCAAAAATTAAATTAAATTATACATACCTATATGAAAAAAGTCCAGCTATAAACAATAGTCATGAGACAATTTTTATTTTACCTAAATTAGTGCTTAACTAATAGGTAGCGAAATCTGTATTTAGAACAAAAAAAAGGTTTTGGCAGATATTTCAGATGATCTGGCCAGAATATTTTGAAATCACAAAGTTTCAATAAGAGCTACATTTGATCCTTTAATTCGTTGAGATAAATAAAACTACCTGTTATGCGAATGATTGTGAAAATAACCCGCTCCAGCTTCCCCTTGCGCCGCCAACGAAATGAAGGGAGCTAAGACTGCATTATTGTATTAACATAGTTAACAAAAGAATAGAAATACATTTTTACTTAACTTGATTTGGATCAGTCATACGAAGGTGGTAGAACCTTTATAAAACATTATTCGGACCATTTGGTACCACGGAACACCAGGAGCCGCTGGAACTTGAGTTTAGCCTGACATTATTATATAGGATAAGTTTAATGCTTGTTAAAAGACATTTGAGGTCATGAGATTTTTTTTTTCCAAAATCGAAATGTCAATTTTTTTATCATCATTGCCAAGCCACTCTACGGTACTATTTTCAAAGCAAATAACAAAAGCAACATTCCAAATTTCTTTCTGAAAATAATGCTTGCACTCTGCATACTTTTTTTTTGCCGTTATTTTCGTAACAACTTTTTATCATGGGAAATATATAAAAATATTGTACGCACTTGTAGCTTTTTCGCTGACTACTTCTGTGGGTTTTGAATGTTTTGTTTGCTTGACTTTGTCAGCGAAAAAATTTTTTTGTCGGCCTCTCACAACCTGGGTCACCGCGATTCTGGAAACTGCTGCTTATTTCGAGTATCTGATATACTTAAACTATCATTTGCAAAAAAAATTAGAGTGGGAGGAAATTGTTTCGAAAAATGCAACGCTAGCTCCCGGATTATAATGTTAGTACTTATCATAACATATTGTAATTTTATTTTTTGTGACTTTCTACTTTTAAGTTATGGGCAATTTTTCATTAAGCCTTTGAGCAAATGTTTACAATAAAAAACAATCAAAAACAAATTTAGGATTATGTATAACTAATCTCATGAGATAAATAGTTAAGTTATCGTCCCTCAGACTATATGTACATATCTCATAATACAAATAAATAAATAGCGCCGGATTAAGACTTTGCGGGGCGCTATAGCCTCCTCTAACCAAATAAGAAGAAGACACAAATATATTGTTTTAAAAGATCCTTTCACAAATAACAACAATATTTATATTCGCGTTCTAGTGTATTCAAGAAATTTTAAATACAATAAAATTAAATTTAAGAAAAAAATTGGTGAAAGCGCAAAGTTTAAATTAAATTTTTGTCAATAAAAATAAAAATGGCTGACAAGGACAACACAGCAGTGGTGGGTGTGCAAATGGGCGTTCGAGGGGTTGTATTGAATAAAGCTTGCGCGGCATGTGGACGAGTGAGTACCGTTGTTGATACAACGATACAACAGCAAGGTTGCACGTCAGATACAAAAGGAAACAAAATTACAACAAAAACAAAATTTTATCAAAACATTGCACATAACCAAAATAATATAAATTCAAAATTTAACGAAGCACAACGATAACAACAACAATAATAAAGTTGACAACTTTTGTAGTTTTTGTACAAAGTAAAAATTTTTACACAAAAAAGGTAGTATGCAAAAAAGCAATAAAATGATAAAAACGAAAAAATAGCGCAAAAGAAAAAGTCAACATTAAAGCGCAATTTAAAGCGTATGAAAAATATAAAGAAAAACAAAAATGCGAAAATGCGAAAATAAAAGTTAAGCCAAACAAAAAAAAAGAAAAAACAGGGAACATGAACAAACAAGTGCGAATGGATATAAAACGCAAGGATACACAACAAGGATATATGAGAGACCATAAGGATATACAACAACAACAACCACATAGCATAAACAAAGGAAATATCTGACGTTGCGATTAACTACGTTGCGTCGCGATACTCTCAAAATTTTTTCCTTACGGCAGAGAGCAAGGGCATTAAGTGAGAGCGAAGGAGTGCGAACGAGAGGGGCATATTAGCAATTTCGTCCAGACTATGTTTAACTCTTTTTAGCGGAAATTCCAATTTAAATGACCACACCTTTTTTCTCAATATATTGCTATTGCAGTCTAAAATTTTCTGTTTCACATTTTAATTCGAAAATGCGCAGCACGTAGCGTGTCATCTCTTTTATACCTAAGTTCGATTTTCGAATTTCTCCTTCATTTGTGCAAATTCGAAACTAGAGAGAGCGAGAACGAAACAAACCGGTTTGTTTCTCTCGGTAAGCGCTGCAAAGCAATATTGACACTTGGTTTTCTTTTGTTATTTTCTTCTTGTCATGTTCTTTAATTTTTTTTTTGTTTTTCTTTTGCAATTCGGTTTTTTATCTTCTACACTCTCTTGGCACACTCACCTTATCAAATCCGGTAGGCGTTCCAGCACCTTGGGGTGTGTATGTTTCTTGGCATATGATGGCGACAGCGCCACAGTGCATGCTAACATTAACTCCGTGGATAACTCGACAGGATGTTGTGGTGATTTTTCTTCGGGAAGCTGCAAAAAATATAAGAAAAATGAGAGAGAGTAAGCAAGAGCGAATACAACAAGCACATACAATAAATTTTTTCATTACAAATGGCGCTGAAATAAATTTTTGAAAGCAACAAATGCAACAATAGCAATAATGGAGGCGATACACTGCACAGAGCATAATGGGTTAAAAAGTGGAAGAAACAAAACTAAAGAAAATCAATTGTCATTGTTATTGTTGTTGTTTTTGTTGTTGCTGTTGTCACACAAGTGGAATAAATCAAATCAAGAGCAAGGGATCATCACTTGTTGGTGGGTGAAAAATAAAGAGTGATGATGAGACTATTTTTCTCTACCACACAGCGGTTCTAAAAAACAGTGGCGCGTCTGGAAAGTTAAACAAAATATACCTATTTTGAAAGCTTTTAAGAAAAAAAATTTTTTTTGTAACATACAATGGGTTTCGATGTTATGTATCTGCTCTGTCAAAATCAAAGAAATTGAATGTGAAAGACAATCTTTTAAGTATTGAAATGCGTTTGAATCATAATTTTGTTTCATAGGTATTAAAATTTATAAAAATATACCTTCACACACAGTGCATACCCATATCAAATCAATGCCAAAAAGAAACTTGGAAACTTCAGGAAAAAGGGAGTAAGAGTATTTTTTATAAAAGCGAACATTTTTTTATCTCCAGTATGGCGTCCTAAAATATTCTTAACAGTTTGTAGTTATATCTCATAGGAGGCACACAATTTTTTGTGACTTCTACAGATAGTTATTTCGTAGGTATGTCCTTCAGCCATGTTTTAGCGCGTTTGTAATAGGGAACAAACTGTTTGCGCTGTTCACAGGTTTGATCTAGGAAGCTTTCTTCAAATCCGATCCTTAATATACGCCAATGGGACGGCAAAATAAAAAAAAAAACATTTCGGGTGTATTTTGACCGTATTTTCAGCCACATGAAAAATGTGGAAGTGGTTTGACACCAGGGGGTGGCCTGTCATAGGCCCAGACTTAGAGGCGCAAGGCCCCTAGGCACTTGGCATTTGGGACCCCCTCTCCCATCTGGAAATCATTCCATTTTGGTTTAGCAAATTAAAGGCACTAGTAGAGAACAAATAATTTTCAATCGTTTCTGTTTACTTTAATAAACATCAGAATTACGCAGTCTATGTCACTATAATTATGTTAATCTATTTTATTCATACGGCGAGCTTTCTTCTGAACAAAAGAACGAATGACTTCATCATAGTCAATTGACTGCATTATTTCTGGCTCTATGACATAGAGTCTATGTACATTACAGACAGTGAATTTAGCCTGTTCTCTTCTATGTAGATCTTAAGTAATTCCTTATTCTCTCATTCGCTGAAAACGACCTTTCTGCTGAGTAGTTTGACGTTGGTGTACACAATTGCATTCGGAGCGCAATTCATACGTTTGAATAAATATCCAAAAAACTTTTTTCTAATAAAATTTGTACAGCTTTAGTGATGATAGTCCTATAACTTTGTCATTGGATGACAAATGAGCTCGCAGGTGCGGACACTCGTTTTCCAAAGTCCATCCAAATTCTCTGGATAGAAAGCTATCAGGTTTCTGACTCCTTCACTGATCTGTTTAGATTCCAAGCGATTTAGTTTCATAAGAAAATCAAACATTTAACTTAACTCTTCATAAGCAAGTCCGCATCTCTGTAGTTTTACAATAAGCCTATCTATCGGGTGTCCCATTTTAACTTACACAGATGAATAAGTCAAAAAATTGCAAGCCATTCAAAAAATGTTTCAAATAAAAGTTGGTGGGTATCAATGGGCTGATTCAGCCATGACCTTAACCATGACCTTGAACTACATTTTCAAGGTTATTTGAAGGTCAACTTTAGTTTTTCAAATGGAAACTCCTATTTTTGACCTCGGATTCCGGAAAAGCGCAAAATTCTACGTTCAGATAGGTATTCATGTTAGAGGTTAAAGTGACCTTCAGGGGTCTAACTTGGCTTTTGACTTATTCAGCTGTGTAAGTAAAAATGGTACACCCTGTATAATGACATTATAAATGGTAACTCTGAATCTGTCCTTGCCAGAAGTTTCGGTCTCGTTTTCCTTGACTTCATCGAACTGGAATTTACGCTGATGTTTCGTCTACAAATCATATGCACAGTTATTTTCACCTGATTTTTCAAAAGCTTTCGACTCATATAGATCAAAGGTACCGGGTTCTTTTAACCTTCTGTATACGTTACCAAAGATTGATACAGTTCAGCGATAGTACCCAGGTCAATGTTGACAGATTGAAGAGACTTGTTCACTTTGTTGAACCCTTCCAAGATGTCACTCCAGAGAAGTGTCAAAAAGCAAGTTTCCATCGGGTCTAATGAATTCAGAAGACCTGAAGCTTTAGATCGCGCAGATGGTTTTTCATTTGAATCATTGGCAAATATCTGAAGAGCTGCCATGATCTCATCCCAGCAAGAACATAGACTTCAACAGGCGTCAGCTCGAGCTTAACGTCTTGTTTGAGAAATGCTTTTTAAGACTGTTGAAGTTTTGATAACAAAATTTCCCATCTGTGTGTTGATGCCGAAGAGAAATCGTACAATGATTGCAAAATTTGACTGGGACTGGGGCCCTTAGGCTCGCTAGGCCCCTAGGCCGGGGCCTTGCAGGCCTAGGCGGAAATCCGCCACTGGCCTCTCCCATGTAAAAAAAAATCCTAAAACTCAACATATGTATATCTTCGCACCTAAGGTAGATTTTTTTAATGTTTTAGTAAGTCGGTTTTTTCGTAAAATTTCAACGGACAGAAACCCTGTTCGCGCCGCTAACAGGTTTGTGCTAGGATGCTCAAGTTTTGGCACAATTATTTTTAAACCTCAAGCTGAAATATAGGCACACAAAAATTAAAAAATGTCTCTACAATCTACAAAATTAGCTTCGAAGTTATAGTCATCTAAAAACTCGGATACGGTTATCAAAAAGTATCCGATTTATTGGAAATCTCTGCTATGACTCCTATAATTGAAAGATAATTTAAGGGGTAGTACTAAAACTTGACAAAACCTCAATAGATGTCATTAAAAAGGGCCTAGTCGTGTTTGTATGGCGAATGTGCCCCTAGTTGGATTTGTATTGTTACCTATACCAACATGTAGGGCATGTGACTGGTAGTCTGACTGACTGATTCTTTATTATAAAAATTCCAGGTAATAATTTTTTACATTAAATAAATTTTTTTTTAAAACTACAATTTTTGTTCTTTCAAATGATATCAAAACTTTTTTCATATTCCAATTAGTTTGAAAGTTACAGAGCATTGAAATTAAAAGTATGCACTGCATGAAATAAGCTGTGAGCCACTGTATTGTCGAATTATAACGAATAAAATTTGGTATTAGCAAATTATTTGAAGGAAGTTTCCGAATCTGGTCATTTTTATATTTCATTTTTAGAGTATACAATGTACCACAGCAACGTGCAGTCACTTTTGATTTTATCAATAATATTTAAGTGACTGTAAAGGCACAAAAGCTTAAAAAACGGAAATAGCTAAGTCTACTAAAATGTCTTTTATCTACGACACTGAATTTCTTTAAAAGTTCTTGTGATCCCATTTTGGGAGCTAACGTCATATCATCTATAACTGCCTACATTTCCATATTGTTCCCATTCACATGTGATTTAATATTTATCACTATTTACTTACAGCAGTGTCTTTCTTCATTCATTTTCATTTCCTTGGTGTATCGAAACTGTTGCATATTTTTAGGAGCTCTACACAAGTTTAACGTTGTTTGGCAATTGTGGTTTATTGCACAAACACATATGTATGTATGTAAATTTCTACGTACACGGGTTTGTATTTAAGTTTGTAAATATTTTGATAGGATTTATTTACATTTTGATTTGCTGATTTAAGTTTTATTTGCTTTTGTGCATTTTTAATTTGTAGCCACCCACACAATTGTACTTGCAATCGTTTTTGACTATATCATGAATAAATAATTGCATTCATGTGCATGTTATGTTTAAAATATTAATTTTATTCGTAAATGTTTATATGTATGCATATAGTTTCTGTAGCAACAGTGAACAACAGCTATAGTCGATATGTGATAACAAGGCGAAACAGTTTAAGTTACATGTTTATACATAGAACTAATGTTAATTTTCCTTATGATCAAAAATCAACTTCAACTGTTAATCCTTGTGCCCACATATATTACAAAATTTTTCGCTAAAAACATTATAATTTGTATTTAAATTTACTTTAAGGTAAAGCAAATTTAAAGTTATTTTACTTTAACATTAGGGGGATCTACGATAAAGTGTATATTGAATAGATTTTTTTAAAAATGAAGAACTTTATACCAGATTATGATCGCCAATATTGTTGAGCATTCAATTTAAAATGTTGCTGATAGAACCCGTTTGAAAGAGAGTATGCTAAAAAAAGTATTGTACTATTTTACATTTTTCGCGCAGAATTTGAAAGGACATCTTTTCCTTTCGAATTTTTTTTTATTTGTACAATGAAAAATGAAAAAAAAAGTAATTTGATTTAAGCATATTGATATCAATTTCAAGGATGTTCCCCAGATTTCTAAGGTGCGACTTATAAATAAAAAACTATATTTTTAATGTTTTTTATTACAACACTTCCGATTTTGTTCATTTGCTCAGAAACTACATTTTAAATTAAATAAGTGTTTTAAGTCGAAAAGTGGAAAAGAGTGAAAACATAATATGAATCGAAAAGACCTTTCTACGATATCATTTGACTAAACGTGATTTGCAGATGTTGTTTTATTATATCTTCGTAGTTCGAAAAAGTAAACTGATTACGTTTCCAGTTTCAAAATGTAAAATATACAATGTTGTCAGGAATAAATTTATTTATCAAAAAATACAGAATAAATATTGAAAATATCATATTATCAACAAATAAAAAATACAGGGCAAACTGTAAAATCTTCAATACTTACCATATAAAAATTAATTTATTTTATGATTCGATATTAATTTTTTGTTATCAGCATTACTTATAAAAATAGGACATAAAATGTAGATATATGGTTAGAAGTAAAAAACTGTGTGAGTGTTGCCAGACTGGCTCTCTGTCTCATGATATGTTAAGAAGTATGGTTTAAAAAAAGTTTGATTGTAAGAAAATAAAGAATTTGCAGTTATAAAATATTTTTGGAGTAAATTTTACATTTTACAGTGTGTTCACTGTAATATTTCATTGACACTTAATTCAATTATTACATTTTTTGGCTTACTATCCGTACATTACAGGATAAAACTGTAATTATTATCGGAAATCCAATGAATTTTTTCAGAACTTTTTTTTTCGTGTACATTTTACCGGCCAAACTAGTTACCATTCAGCCTTAAGATATGCAATGAAATCTTAATGTAAAAGCACAGTGGCTAGTGAATACTTATGCAGTAAAAAAGTAAGACAAAATTTATCAATTTCATAGCATGTTTGTATACTTGGCAAGTGGTAAGTGAGAGTAAATTGCAATTCCGGCGTTGTTATCCACAGTGCTTTTGCATTAAAATTAAATTGCATACTTTCAGACACAGAAATCAACTAGTTTAGTCTAGAGAAAACTAGTTAGAAACTACTAATTAGAAACAGTTTGTCCTCTTAGCTTTTACTACGTTTAGAAAAAAAATGTTCATGGAACGGTTGTTTTTGTTGTTGTTATTATACAAGCGCCCACTTGCGGTTTATGTGTTTGTTTTTGGTTTTATTGAAGAAGTGACCTTTGGCTGATGTGAAAATCAAGAGGAGTGTATAATTTGACTGGCCATCTAATTAGGAACAATAAGTTGTGTTCAAGTCATTTTAATATTACTGATAAGTTATTGATCTGATAAGAACCTCAGTTGTGGAGAAGTTAATTTACTGGGTTTCAGATGTCTTGAAATGAGAAAAGCACGAAGTTGTGACTCAGCAACCCGAAAAGCGATTGTCGAAGTTTTTAACCTCAAAATGTCAGACCGAGCTATGGCCACCCACTTTGGTTGCTCAGTTAAATAATTTTATGGTGCTACTAAACACTTCACTACTTTTAAAGTTACATAAAACGTGCCAACAAAAAAAAAACAACTTTGTAAAACAACGGAAAGAACGAATGCTAAAGTTTCTTGAATGGCTAAATTAGACCCCAAATTAGCCCCTAAGGGGATTCACGCCCAATTTTGAATCAAACTGATACTATGATATCCACTCGTACTGTAAGGAGATGTTTGGTTGAATCTGGGCTTTATGGAAGAGTTTCACGCAAGAAGACAAAATACAAAGAAAAAGATGGATTGGGTTTACCTTGCATGACCATGGCTTAATTATATGAGCACAAGTGTATTTTTAAATCCTATCAAATTACACTCCCGGTAAAAGTTAAAGGATCAATATTTATTGGTTGAAAAATTTTTAGTATAAAATAGTTGTTACTAAACATTTAGTGGTAGTAAAGTTTTTAATTTCAATAAAAATTAAACATTTAGTGTTAATAGAAGCAAAAGTGATTTGAAAATTCAATGCTTTATTCTCTACTTCAGGTTTCCACGATCAGTCCAGTCAGTTTAAATTTTTGACTAGGAGAACGTTGCGAAGAGAGTAGTAGTTAAAATTTGTAAACATTTTAGTAAAGCTTGTGATGTATTACGAACACTAAATAAAGCAGTAATTTTTAAAACATAAATAAGGGTGTCTTTGATCGTAGCAGTGATCTTCCAACTTATAAATAAAGGTGATTAATTTTCAAACATAATTATGTAACAATATATTTCTTGTCAGCGTCACCTAATAACCATATTCATCTCTCTGTCAACGCAATGATTACATGATTCATGCTAAAAGCGGTACGATCACCCACACAAATCTGAGCCTGCTTCGAGATTTTACTTCAGCTTTCAAACCAAATAAAACAGAAAACGATAAAAATTAGCAAATTAATTTCTGAATTTTAGTTGTTTTTACAATACACATTCACTCTTATATTATTTTATTTCAAGCTCACTTAAAATAACAGGAAACTTTCAACTTCAGATGTAAAAATTGAAAAGCCAAAAAATGGTTGGCTTTTTCCCCATTTCAAAAAAATAAAAGAAACTAAATCACAATGTAAACAAATCAGTTCGGCATATTTTATGATAATGAACCACAACGTTCTTTATTTCTTCATAACTGCACAAATTGACAAATTGTGAATAAACGGCAACAACAACACCAACAACAGCAATAACAAAACAAACGAGTTTGAACCACAAACAACAATAAAATACAGCACAACAACAACAACAACAAAAACAAAAACATATTCATCAAGAAATGGATTAATTTATTGGCTGATCACCAAGTCGGACGGCACTAAATGGAGCTTAAATAACAACAACAACAACATGAAAAATGCCACCAAAAAGCCAACAGCCTAAAGTGACGAAACAAAAAAGTAAAAAAAACAAGAGAAAAACATTAAGGGGATTCTACTGTAGCCAAATATCAAATAAGTATTTTTTTTTCTATTTTAAAAATATTTCTTAAAAAAATTTATAAAAAACAATGTTTTTTTTTTTTGTTAGGTGCCAATAGATGGCGTTGGATAGAAGAATATATAATGATGATAACTTGGAATTGGCAAATCTTAAAGAAAGTCTTAAGAAAAAAACATTTTTCGGATATCATTGACTGTTCACCTTCGCTCGCAAAAATTCACAAGGTGATGACAAAAATCTTTCTTGCCAGAGTTAGCGAAAATAAAGGATCACTTATCCGAAACCCATGGATAGGTTTTAGCTCAAACATATCGTATATTGAACAAATTCATACCATTCGCAATATCATTGAGCAAATTAGTGAGTGGTAAGCTTCGTGGCATATAACTTTAACCAACTGGAATACCACTTTAGATAGCATCTACCGGCTCAATACGAATGTTTCAAATGTAGAGAATTATATGACGGGAAACATTTTGATCGTTTTGAGCCCGTGCCAGGTACGCATCAAGGTTGTCTGCTGGCACCAATCATGTTTCTGATAATACTGGACAATGTTCTCAAACAGGAGAACTTTGGACTTTTAGCGAGCATCCGAAAAACCCCAATTAAGCCGGCGAAACCAACATAGAAGAAGTGAATAACTTTACTTAACTACAGTATTGTTCGAATTAATGTGAACACAAGTGATAATTTGCAAAATATCTGACTGTTTTTCTTCCACCTTCTATAAGTCGTTTTTGTACGGTGGAGTCGTTTTTGTCGACAAACACGAAGATCAATATTTTTGAGATAAACTTGAAGTCAGTTCTTCTGTTCTTTCTAAGTACACATGTATACATATGTATGTATCTAAAACAGAAATTTCACGTAAACTTATGTGTTGAACAGAATTGGGACGAGGTCGGAAGAGCGGCAACGGAATCCGCTGTCAAAAAAAAAATAGAATTAAATCTAAATGGACGGGTATCCGTCGGGTATCAGTCGTACGCCGCAACTCTGTTCAATTTCCTAGCATCAAGTGTGTTATAATTTTTGACAGCGGAATTCCGTTGCCCCTTTTCCGATTCCGTCCCAATTCTGTTCAACGTATTACTCGTACTTAAGTTCGTGTACAGTAGAGTGGTCTAAAGAAACGAATGATGCAAACATTATCTTTTTCAGAAATTGATCAAATGTTCCGTTATAGGTTCTGAAGCCATTCCAAGTGATATCCAAAATACATGATAAATGTTTTTTTTTCGGAAATGTGTCAGCAATCCAATTTCGACTTTTCCCAATCGATTGATGAAAAAGAAGTATTGATAGATGGGTTGATTTATCTAAAATTCATTTTGACATGATATACTATTTCATGTGGGCCAGAGCGTCCGATCTTTATTTTTAATTTTTTTTTATTGCAGTCTGAGTAGTGAACACAAGTTCATTGCGTAAAACACGTATTACACGAACTTAAGCGAATACACATGCAAGTGAACTTAAACAAATGCATGTGTATACGAACTACCAAATGTTTAAAAAACACATGAAGTTCGGGCTTTAGAATAAGCACACACGTGTGCGTTAAACTTAAAGCACCAAAAAGAATTTAAAGCATTAAACTTTTCGTAATTTTTTTTTTTGTAGATATGTTTTAAAGATGTAATCGAAGTTTGAGTCATTCACTATTTTTCTTCTTTTTTTCATTTTTATAGGATTTAATAAAGGGATTTTTTAAAAATCGCACAGAAGTATATCCCCTTAATACAATCATGTCCATGAGATAAAAAATGTATAAAAATCTAGAAGATGGAAATAAAAGCTTGATTTTAAACTTTTATATAAATAAAATAAAGGGATATTAAATGAAGAATAAGATATATGCCGCTTTAATAGCGCCAAGATGACGACGCACCGTGGGTATTTTAACAAATTGCTTAACAAAAATTGTCTTATACAAAGGTGATAGGGTCAATTTTTATTAATGTGATAAACAAATGGACAACACAAGTAAGATGTCAGCCTTTTTTTAATAATAATTCTCGTGAAAATATTTTTAGAAAATAAAATTCATCAAATGTAACTTTCCGTATTTCTGAACTGGTGGGTGTTTTTTTTTTAATTTTTTTTTTTCTGCAATTTCTATAATAATTTTTTTGGCACATGTAGACATTAGACCGGTTCAAAAAAAAAAATTCTCTGAAATTTAGAGGCACCGGCAGTTTCCTATTGGCATAAGTGTCCCGAGTGGGATGTGTTACCAATTTTTTCTAAATATTGCGCTCCTGATTAGCGATTTTCATATTACTCTTGAAACTTACGCATAAAAAAAAAGTTCACCAACAACCTAAAAACGATGGTGGTTATCGCTGAGGTGAACTTTTTTCTTTTAATTCAGTCTCACATTCGGAGTAGTTTTGAATGGGGAACTCGAATTTCTCATTATTTTTAAATTATGTTGTTGTCTTCAGTGGTAAAAACTAAAAATAATCATGAAATTTTGTCAAAAATTGAAAATTTTTTTTTAAAAATGAAAAATCAGGTATAAATTTTTGGATTTTTTTTGCTTTTATTAATTTGAATAATTCATTTATTTCTCCTCTATCTGATGGTGGTAACCGCAAATTTTTATTATTTTTGTACTTAAAAATATAAACATAAATATAATTGAACAAAGGATTTTTTTCATATTGAAGCTATGTTTTAACAAGGAATATAAATTTTAATGTGGAATATAAATTTTAATGTGGAAATTTGTTTCGGAAAATATGAAATATATTTATCTAATTCTATACACTTGGTTTGGTTCAAGTAAACTAGATTTCATATTTTTGAAACAGATTTCCACATTAAAATTTATTTTCCCTGTTAAAACATAGCTTCAATATGAAAAAAATCCTTTGTTCAATTATATTTATGTTTATATTTTTAAGTACAAAAATAATAAAAATTTCCGGTTACCACCATCAGATAGAGGAGAAATAAATGAATTATTCAAATTAATAAAAGCAAAAAAAATCCAAAAATTTATACCTGATTTTTCATTTTAAAAAAAAAAATTTCAATTTTTGACAAAATTTCATGATTATTTTCAGTTTTTACCACTGAAGAAAACAACATAATTAAAAAATAATGAGGAATTCGATTTCCCCATTCAAAACTACTCCGAATGTGAGACTGATTTAAAAAAAAAAGTTCACCTCAGCGATAACCACCATCGTTTTTAGGTTGTTGGTGAACTTTTTTTTTTATGCGAAAGTTTCAAGAGTAATGTGAAAATCGCTAATCAGGAGCGCAATATTTAGAAAAAATTGGTAACACATCCCACTCGGGACACTTATGAGAATAGGAAACTGCCGGTGCCTCCAAATTTCAGAGACTTTTTTTTTTTTTTGAACCGGTCTAGTAGACATGTATGTTACCGGCCAAACTACTTTTTTTGGATCTGACTGGCATGCCTGAAGGTATGCAATGAAATTGTAATGCAAAAGCACTGTGGCTTGCGAATTCGGTGTTGGATGTAAGCCCTGAGCTGCAGACGAAAGACTACCTTCTTTACCTTAACTTTTATATAGAATTAATGTGACTAGCGAAGACGATGTGTGGCATACTAAAGAATGTAAGTCCTGACCGAAGGCCATCTTTATTGTCTTACTTTGATTACCACAGTACTTCGCCCGCGACTCAGGTGCAATGAAATATTATATAAAGATCAGACTCACATAATTAAACATTGAATCAATTGCATCTCCATATTAGGAGAAGACATTTTTCATCCTCTTTTTCGAATTCATCGGAGTGTCCAAATAGTGACCGCACCCTCGTCCCCCCTTAGGTAGGCTACTGTTTTCACAAATTCTACAGGTACCTTTAAGATATGTGATTTATCAAAATAAAATTTGTTGCAATCTTTGCTTATCAAATTTGTGAACACTTATTTTTCATTTTATAACCGCGACCTCAACAAACGAGAAAAAAGAATTTTCAAGCTGAAAAAATTTTTTAATTTTGACTGTGGGAAAAACCACTGTGCAACTACTGACGATTATGAAGACGATGCTAATAAATACCGTAACTTGGCTCCAATAAGAGTCAGTGAAGCCGCCGCACAACACTTAACTTTAGGGTGTAAAATAACAACAAAAGGTTGACAAAGCTACAGGAATAACTGAAGCAAAAGAACGGCCTAAGTGACTACGCGCCCACAAACCACTTGGCACTTTCAAGTGGCTACAGGGAACGGCTACATTTTTAAGTAAGTATTCAGGGGGTAACAGCAATGATGAATGCTCTTATTTCCCACAAACAGCGGAGAACGAAATGAGTCCAAAGCTTTTTTTTTTTCTTTCTAATATGCTTTGTGGGATTTTTTTTTTTTGTCTTAACATTTGTTAATGCCAGCAGCAGATATAATTTTGTTCGCTGCTCATTGTGGCTTGGCGCCAGTTTTGTGACACTTTAATTGTGCTCTTATATGGCTCAAAGTTATTATTAAATAAACTATCAATAATGTCAAGTGCGATCAATGACTTCATGTGTTTAATGGCGTATAAATTTGTTTAATACAACAAAAAAAAAAAACAAATAATTGCGGTGTGAGACGAAGCAAACTTTTCAATTTTTGTTTAAGGCAAGGGAATATAAAATGGATATATACGAGTATAGCGCGAAATTGGTCAACATATATATGCATATATAAATTCGCCCACCACCTTATTCCTCGGATCTAGTTGTTGCCAAAAATAAAAAAACTTAGAGGAAGATTTATCAATGCTAATGCAGTGATAATACTACGTAGTTTGAGGAGTCACTTGAATGGTAGTTATTTTATAATACTTTTGATTTACATATTGTACAGTACAACAAATTTGTTGATGATATGTTTAAGAAGTACATTTGAAGGTGTGGGAAACCTTGAATCATTCTTATTTTTTATATACTTTACATTGACACCTAGGAGTGTCAGTGTATGATATTTCATGGTCATGTATACAATAGGTACCAAGTTATACGCATTTCGCGATTTCACTTATATGGGAGGTAGGCGTGTCAGCCCTTAATAATTGCTATTTTTAGATACTTTTTATTTTTATATATTGTATGTTATATTGAATGAAATTTGTGAACGAGAAGTACGAAGGTATTTGTTGATGTACTCTTCCTTTGAAGCAAAACCCGGCTTATTTGCGCTGGTGGACATGACAGGGAAGTGTCGTCAGCTATTTTAATGTTCGTTGAACGATCTAGATTAAAATATAAATTTGTTGTACTAAAAGTTTAATCCTTTTTATTAAATTTCAATCCTTTATATAGGATCATAACGAAAAGTCGAACAACGGTCAATACCCTGGTACTGGGTCAGTAAATAAAATTTCATTAACAAACTTTCGCTGCATCATTTATGAAGGTAGGCGCGAGAATGATCCAAATGCATTCATTTTTGCTGTAGTAATTGCTATAGTTTGCAAATGAGCCAAGTTTAAAATTTTACGTATTATTTTATTTAGCTCAAAGTTGGCTTGGACCCACAGTTTACTTTAAAGGCGTTTTATCGGTTATTCTTAAAGAAAAATACTGCAAGTCAATTGCAAACAGACGAAGTTCTAACATATTTCATATTCTGTAAGGTAAACCCAATCCATCTTTTTCTTTGTTTTTTGTCTTCTTTCGTGAAACTCTTCCATGAAGCCCAGATTCAACCAAACGTCTCGTTACAGTACGAGTGGATATCATAGTATCAGTTTGATCCAAAATTTGGGGTTTAATCCCCCTAGGGGCTATTTTGGGATCTAATATAGCCATTCAAGAAATTTTTGCATCCGTTTTTCCGTTGTTTTACAAGGTTTTTTTTTTTGTTGGCACGTTTTCTGTCGATTTAAAAATGGTGAAGTGTTTAATAGCACCATAAAATTTTTTAACTGATCAATCAAAGTGGGTGGCAATAAATCGATATGACATTTTAAGGTTAAAATTTTCGACAATCGCTCTTCGGCACGGTTCGCTTGAAGCAAGATCAAGATCGATAAAATTGTCAACCAAACCTGACAATGCACAATTATTATAGTGTCTTGAGATTCGAAATACGTAATCCGCGAAATCGGATCTGCTCATTTACTTGTTTTATGGCCATTTTAAGGTTATACTTTGGCCGACATGGTTCGTTTCAAGCAAAGTCAAAATCGGTAAAAATTATCAACGAAATTTGACAATGTACAATTATTATTTAGTGTTCGGAGATTCCAAAAACATGATCCGCAAAATCGTACCTAATCACTTACTCGTTTTATGACTATTTTAAGGTAAAAGCTTTTACCGATAATATTGATAAAAATGAGTTCTAGGAAAAATTGTGAATAAGTCATTAAAAATTTAAACTTATGTATTTTGCTTTTCTTTGTGGACATTGTTATTAAAAATACAATTAAAACCCATAAAACAAAAATATATAAAAATAATTTTTCATTAGTTTTTAGGCCCAAAAGAGTTTTAAAAATTTTTTTTAAACTTTTTTTTCATGAAAAACGGTGAATAACACAACAAATATAAAAGTTTTTTATTTATTGTTTTTTGGTAAGCTTTGTAGTCAAAAATACCTTTAAAATCCATAAAACAAAATTATAATTTAATATATTTTTCACTAGTTTTAAGGCCCAAAAGAATTTTTTTTTTTAAGTTTTCAATTCTTTTCCATGGAAAATGATGAATAAATATATAAAAATTTTTTTATTTTTTTTTTTTTCGTGAGCTTTGTACTTTTTAAGTCCACAAAAGATAGTAAAAAAATTTAATTTTTCACTAGTTTTTCGGCCGACAAAAAACAAATTTTTTTTTTTGTATCGTTTTTTCCATGAAAAATGGAGAAAAACACAGTGTTTACATATTTGCAAAAATAGGTGACTTGATCGTGTTCAGCGATTCAAATTACATAAACAACAGTTATCATAGCATATTTGAAAATTGCGCTTGATCTTAAAAGCATCAAAAACTACACGGTTCGCTTCATAATTTTATTAAAATTATCTGTAAAAGCGTTTACCTTATAATGGCCATAAAACCAGTAAATGACCAGGTACGATTTTACGGATCATGTTTTTGGAATCTCCGAACACTAAATAATAATTATGCATTGTCAGGTTTGGTTAACAATTTATACCGATCTTGACTATGCTTGAATCGAATCGTGTCGGCCAAAGTGCTAACATTAAAATGGCCATAAAATGAGTAAATGAGCAGATTCGATTTCGTGGATTATATACTTGGAATTGCAAAACACTATATAATAATTGTGCATTGTCAGGTTTGGTTGACAATTTTATGGATCTTGATCTTGCTTCAAGCGAACCGTGTCGGGTTGCTGTGTCACAATTTCATGGTTTTCTCATTTCAAGAGTATCTGAAACCCAGTAAATTATCTTCTCCACAACTGGGGTTTTTGTCTGATTAATAACTTACCAGTAAAATTAATTTAAGATCCAGAAATTTCCTACTGACTTGAACACAACTTATTGTTTCTAATTAGTTGGCCAGCCAAATTATGCACTTCTCTTGATGTTCACATTAGCCAAAGGCCACTTCTATATAAAACCAACAACAAGCACATAAACCGCAAGAGGGAGCTTGTATAATAACAACAATAACAACAACAAAAACAACCGTTACCTGAAAAAATTTTTTTTAAGTGTAGTAAAATCTAAGTGGACAAACTGTTTCTAATTAGTTGGCCACGGCTGTATATAATTTTAATTTTTTTAAGTCTGTATTAAAATATCTGTTGAAAATTTTGGCCATTGGTTATGTAACTATCGATCAATGTAATTATCGATCAAATTATTTATCAATCCGTGGGTTTCTTTTAGAATATCTCATAAGCCTTCAATATATTGCGATTACACTGTGTGCAGTAAAATTCGGTGAAATCCAACTGATGGCAACCAAGGGTAATTTGAGGTTGCTGTGCTCGAATCTGCAATCGAATTTGGGCATTCACGTCAGCGTTTTGATAAATTAATCGGTAATTGACACGGTTACAAACACTCTGCTATGACTTTTTTCATATCGAGTCTGAGAGGTTTGCTGACTGAGGCAAAATTATTCCTCAGACTACTTTTTCCATTTACAGCAGGAATGGCCAGAAGAGTTGAGTTTGGGAGCAGGAAATCGCTAATCACCTGATTAAGCGAGCAAATGCGCAAATTTGCAAAATCTAATACCAAGAATTGAAAAAAATCAAAAAAACGAAATGCGATGGGAGCGACCGCTATAAAAATAACGTATATGTATTTCATTTCGATACACAAGCATAAAGTCAAACAACAAAAAAAACCTGGAGTGGTATCCGATTTTTGGATAAGGATTTTGAATAAGTTTTAAGAGGCAAATTCCTATTGAAGAAAAGTATTGTGAAAAACTTTATGATGTGTTCGCGAACAATATTCCTATCGAAAAATATGGGGGATACAGAACAAAAAAACGTTCTCAGAATCAACACTTACAAAAAAAAAATATGATAAAAGTTTTAAATATTTTGGTTTTAGATTATTTTTTTGAAAAATTTTGATTAGACAATGTGTTTCCGAATTTGCTGAAAGTTTATTATTCCATATTTGGACAAAAAATTACGTTGCAAGCATTCTTTAAGAAGTTTATCAATATCAGAATCTTTATTTGGTAATTCCTGTAGGAGAAGAATTCTAAAAATCTGTAATCGCGTAAGCGATTGGTTCAACTTCAAACGGCCCCACGTTGGGCGCCAAAATTTGTAATCGCGTAAGCGATTGGTTCAAACTTCAAACGGCCCCACGTTGGGCGCCAAAATTTGTAATCGCGCAAGCGACTGGTGCTTGGAACGCGGACAACATGACCAGCGGCAGCACGAGCTAGTTTGCCGATGCCAGCAGTTCGGGATGTTGGGGTGGGTAGCTGCTGCTCATGGTGTGCCTGCACCTTACAAATATAATTTTCTCGTGCTTAAGTTGCTGGGCTCTGAAACTTCAAAAATTTTTCCAAAATTACTACAAACAAAAAAAAGTCATCAAAAAAAAAAAATGTGCCTCCCTAATAATTTTTCCTCGGGCTGAACCCTCGAGCTTGGTGTTATGCTCGGCCCCGTCTATCACCCACCCTACCTTGTGGACCTATGGGGAAATTTTTCGGTCCACCCTACTCTGTTTGATGGTTCCACACAGGACCCAACTGTGAAACTACTTAAGCTGTCATGCCATTTATCCCTTTTCCCTCCCTTCCTCCAAATAAAAAGAAATTGGTTTTTCTTTCCAAGGCCCCAGCTTTTTCCCCTTTCCTTGGCTTTATCTCCAACATACCTTATTATACGAAGGTACAAAAATAATACTAAATTCCAAGTCTAAACATAGGAAGATACCCACATTACTAGAGCCACCACTGTTTTTCGTTTGTTTTTCCCTGTTCGCAGTGATATACAAAATAAGTTCAATATATGCATGTAGTTATTCCAATAAGCAAGCATGTAGCTACATTATTAAGTTAAACATATGTAAGTAGTAACCTTAAGTATGTAGCTACATTATTAAGCCAAACACATGCAAGTAGTAATTTTAATACGTAGCAGGTAGTAATCAATTTTACAAGGAAAAAGTTATATCGATAATTACAAAAAAAAATTTAAGTATTTAACACCCGAGAAGCACACACTTAAATCTGATTGTAACACCAATCAACAATCAAATAAAAAAAATGAAAATTCGTGAGCTCACGCCCTCCGCAGTTGGTGTCGCACACTGTGGCGGCTGTGTAGCTTTAAAGATGTTGCTACCACTGTTGCTAAAGTTGTGTGATGCTGCGCATGTTCCGCCTACTGTTGGCCACCTCACGCAATCTCACTACCCCTCCGTGCACCCCTTGCATCATTTTTGCGTAGGCTCATGTAGTTCATGCTTTAGGCAACCTTAGACAGTGTGTCCCTGCACCTATTGATCAATTATTATGATGAAATTCATCTCCCTAGTACTCCAAACACTCCTGCTTGTCCTTGCAGCTCAATACCGGTAATGGGCTTGTAGCTGGCACGTCCAATGCTCCACCTCTGACAGCTCGCAAGACACACGAAGTTCACTTATGCGGCCATTTTCTTTCTTCCCCCTTCCCTCAATGACAAAACTTTTCTTATGGGTGAAGTGCGGAGCGCCAGCACTTCCGCGAATGCGCCCACGGCAAACCCTTGTTTGAGCAGCAACCAGGTTGTTTTGCCCGTGCTTTCCCCAAACGGAACCACGCTGACGAACCCCTTTGCACGTTAACCAAATAAAATAATATAAAGAACAATTACAATTTACTGTTCATGAGCCAATGACTAACTAATAGCTCGAAACTTGAAAACCTTAGAATTTAGCACGTTTCCAACAAAATCCCATAGTTGACACTATGTATATTTCAGCGTATCACTTGGGTTACTCAATCCCTCATATCTTCCTTCAAAAAAATACCACAATGACGACGCCAATCACTACATGCGGCCAATTCACAACACCGTACATTAACTTCTTCACCCATCCACCAAATCGCACGACCGATACGCTTGACTCCCAAAAACCAACTCACGCGCTCCCTCGAATCACCGAAAAATGGCCACCGAAACTGCGAAACGACGCGGTGTTCAGCCATTCCTCACTGAATCGAACGCACGTACGCAAACCTCGCATGACAGACCAGAAATGTCATTCGGACACTCCGACATCTCTGGCATGACCCTCGAAACTCCAATGCCAGTGCACATTAGACTACACTCTGCCGTTACAAAACAGTTTTTCGAAATCTGCTGTGGCTGGTTACAAAAACTGAAGGCACTACTTTCTAATATCCTTCGCGTGAAAAATTCAAAAACCGAATCCGCGACCGAGATGAAAGGTATCGAAAAACCGAAAGTTAAAATTTTGTAATAAAAAAAAATGGCCGAAAGTTAAATTTATGAATACCCCGTGGAATTACCACTAAATTTTCCAAATATCAAATTCTAATTAATTATTTCGTTTTTTTTTTTTTTTTTTTTTTTTTAAATTTTTAGCAAAAATTTACATTTGTGCAAAAAAAAAATTTTCAAATGTCAAACCTTCAACGTTTTAAATTTTTCAATTTTTAGCATAGCTACATTATGCCAAAAAAATTTCAAAATGTTAAATCTTGTGTTTTTTTTTTTTTTTTTGTATAAAAAAATTTTACAAAAATTTATATTCGCTTTATAAATTTTTAGATTTATAAATTTTTAGAAATTCTTTAAGAGAAATTTTCAAATTCAAAAAAAAAAAAAAAAAAATTTACTTGCTAAGTTTTGTTCTTTTCTTACAAAAAAATTCTCAAATTTAATTTATTAAATTTTTGTTTTTCTTAAAACAAAAAAAAATTTTTTTTTTTTTATCAGAAGTTTAATTATTAATGACAGCTTGGTCCTATGTAGAACTTTTGCAAATTATTATTATTAATTTGTTTGGTCAGCCACGAAGAAAAATTTAGGGAGGAAGAATCTGAATCTATAAAATTTAAATCTCGTTTCAACCATGAAATTGAATTACAACCCATCCAAGTCTCAGTAAAGCGGTCGAAAAGCGCAGTGAATTGCAACTTAATCGCAAAATCCAGCAGTTTACCTTGACTTGCAGCCGCAATTCGCATTCACGCTTAAAGAGTGAATCAAAATATCAAAAATGTAAGAAATTACTGAAATTTACTTTATTCAAAAAAAATTATGCAAAAAATTTAGTCTTCTATTACAGGGTAATTTTCACAAATAGGAATAAATAGGGTCAAAAGCGTCTGAGCGGATCAGAACGGAATCCTCCCGGACTGATAAATCCAGCTTCAGGCTTTGAGTATTAGATTCTTGAATTTAAAATTCAAATGAAGACAAAAACAAAAATTTTCCTGTAACAGGTTAAGTTAAATAAAAATTTTCAAAAATCCAGAGCACAGCACGGGTAAATCGGATGGAACCGAGTGAAATCGAAGGCAAAATACTAAAAAGATTATTAAGTGACATAAATGTCCACTGACGGAGAGTTTTCTTTTAGCCTCCAACCTCAAACTGCGACAGTTTTCTTTTAACCTTCAACCTCAATCGGGCCCCACGTTGGGCTCCAAAATTTGTAATCGCGTAAGCGATTGGTTCAACTTCAAACGGCCCCACGTTGGGCGCCAAAATTTGTAATCGCGTAAGCGATTGGTTCAAACTTCAAACGGCCCCACGTTGGGCGCCAAAATTTGTAATCGCGCAAGCGACTGGTGCTTGGAACGCGGACAACATGACCAGCGGCAGCACGAGCTAGTTTGCCGATGCCAGCAGTTCGGGATGTTGGGGTGGGTAGCTGCTGCTCATGGTGTGCCTGCACCTTACAAATATAATTTTCTCGTGCTTAAGTTGCTGGGCTCTGAAACTTCAAAAATTTTTCCAAAATTACTACAAACAAAAAAAAGTCATCAAAAAAAAAAAATGTGCCTCCCTAATAATTTTTCCTCGGGCTGAACCCTCGAGCTTGGTGTTATGCTCGGCCCCGTCTATCACCCACCCTACCTTGTGGACCTATGGGGAAATTTTTCGGTCCACCCTACTCTGTTTGATGGTTCCACACAGGACCCAACTGTGAAACTACTTAAGCTGTCATGCCATTTATCCCTTTTCCCTCCCTTCCTCCAAATAAAAAGAAATTGGTTTTTCTTTCCAAGGCCCCAGCTTTTTCCCCTTTCCTTGGCTTTATCTCCAACATACCTTATTATACGAAGGTACAAAAATAATACTAAATTCCAAGTCTAAACATAGGAAGATACCCACATTACTAGAGCCACCACTGTTTTTCGTTTGTTTTTCCCTGTTCGCAGTGATATACAAAATAAGTTCAATATATGCATGTAGTTATTCCAATAAGCAAGCATGTAGCTACATTATTAAGTTAAACATATGTAAGTAGTAACCTTAAGTATGTAGCTACATTATTAAGCCAAACACATGCAAGTAGTAATTTTAATACGTAGCAGGTAGTAATCAATTTTACAAGGAAAAAGTTATATCGATAATTACAAAAAAAAATTTAAGTATTTAACACCCGAGAAGCACACACTTAAATCTGATTGTAACACCAATCAACAATCAAATAAAAAAAATGAAAATTCGTGAGCTCACGCCCTCCGCAGTTGGTGTCGCACACTGTGGCGGCTGTGTAGCTTTAAAGATGTTGCTACCACTGTTGCTAAAGTTGTGTGATGCTGCGCATGTTCCGCCTACTGTTGGCCACCTCACGCAATCTCACTACCCCTCCGTGCACCCCTTGCATCATTTTTGCGTAGGCTCATGTAGTTCATGCTTTAGGCAACCTTAGACAGTGTGTCCCTGCACCTATTGATCAATTATTATGATGAAATTCATCTCCCTAGTACTCCAAACACTCCTGCTTGTCCTTGCAGCTCAATACCGGTAATGGGCTTGTAGCTGGCACGTCCAATGCTCCACCTCTGACAGCTCGCAAGACACACGAAGTTCACTTATGCGGCCATTTTCTTTCTTCCCCCTTCCCTCAATGACAAAACTTTTCTTATGGGTGAAGTGCGGAGCGCCAGCACTTCCGCGAATGCGCCCACGGCAAACCCTTGTTTGAGCAGCAACCAGGTTGTTTTGCCCGTGCTTTCCCCAAACGGAACCACGCTGACGAACCCCTTTGCACGTTAACCAAATAAAATAATATAAAGAACAATTACAATTTACTGTTCATGAGCCAATGACTAACTAATAGCTCGAAACTTGAAAACCTTAGAATTTAGCACGTTTCCAACAAAATCCCATAGTTGACACTATGTATATTTCAGCGTATCACTTGGGTTACTCAATCCCTCATATCTTCCTTCAAAAAAATACCACAATGACGACGCCAATCACTACATGCGGCCAATTCACAACACCGTACATTAACTTCTTCACCCATCCACCAAATCGCACGACCGATACGCTTGACTCCCAAAAACCAACTCACGCGCTCCCTCGAATCACCGAAAAATGGCCACCGAAACTGCGAAACGACGCGGTGTTCAGCCATTCCTCACTGAATCGAACGCACGTACGCAAACCTCGCATGACAGACCAGAAATGTCATTCGGACACTCCGACATCTCTGGCATGACCCTCGAAACTCCAATGCCAGTGCACATTAGACTACACTCTGCCGTTACAAATCACATCATATTGCACTGAGCGATTCTCGCAGTTTGTATTAATCGTACATTTTTTTAAAGTAAAGTATCAAAAAGGTACAATTGTACTCACGTTATCATCACTGCTCTTCACTTAGACTTTATCAAGATATTTTTGATCAATTTGGTGTTATTGAAATTAATGTGGAGAGAAACAATATTTTTCAACTTCAAAGCGCAATAACTAATGATTAAAATCTAGAAATCGGGGACGATTGTATAAAACATACAAAATTTAGGTGACATTTAATTCCCTTGCAACCTTAATTTTGTTCGATGTATTCCACAAAGCATTTAAACGATCTTGTATGTACGTAGTTTTACTTTAGCTCAATGAATTCTTTTGATTTCAATAGTCAAATGGTATCAAATTCATTGCCATATTTTTGTCCACGTTGTATTTATTCCACTTTGAATGTTAATTGTATTTGTTGTGTTGGTAAATTTGAAAGGCGTTTACAAAATATAGTCTTCATAAAAAAAATCTAAACTGAATCAAATATTCGAATTGTCACGAATTCGACATGTAGCAGAAGTCCAATATAACCAACAAATTAATGCACGGGTCAGTCGTAACATCGAAAAATATCGAATTTATTTTTTACTACAGAAACTGGCTTTTATTTGCGTTTATACTCGTAGTTAAGTTAGATTTTGAAAGGGAATATTTACTTGCGATCACTTTTACTCGTATTCCTTTTATACCATCTTCAATAACATATTTTAACTTATCACTTAAGGCGCTTGCGTTAAAGCGTCATGATTTCAACACAAGAAACAATTTTATAATACTGACAAAGTAAACAAAAATGACGCCAAAAAAGAGTAGAAGGACGTTAAAAACAGATTTTCCTAGAAACAAAAAAAAAAACAGAGAAGCACTTTTAGAATAAAACAAAGTTCTTATTTAGATTAGTAAAAATGTTTAGCGTTCGTAATTTAAAGACATCAATGGAAAAAAGTGCAATTTGAAAAACTGTTCATTAAAATGGAAATTCGCTGTATCGTTGTACGTTATATTGGACGTCTACTGTAATGTGTTCTTGCTAAATTTTATTAAAGCAGCAAACAGTGATTCAATTTGTATGAGATAGGCGTCAAAAATCAAAACATTCCGAACTGCACAAGATACATTCAAAAAGTTTAGTTTTGCGAAAATGGGCGTGGTCCGCAAACTTAAAAGACATGAATTAAACAATTTAAACGTAAAGCTTTATTTATTTAACGCTAAAGACATGGCTTTTTAAGAAAGGTTTTAATCATTACTTTGGCAACCGTTTTAAATCTTTTTCTATCACTAGGGTGGATAGTTTTCGAATTTTTATCTAAACATCACCAAGAGTTAAACATATTGAATTTTTACTGCTATGACTGTTTTCATTTTTAATAAATCTAATTTTGCTGAATTAACGGCAAACATTTCAGATTATCTAAAAATATATGAACCTATTTTTTATTAAACTGCAAATACTCAAAAAAGTATCAGTGAGTATGTTTTGTGAACTTACCTGTAGGCTTTGGAATAGAGCATCAAAAAGTGATACAATAGAATTTCCAAGAATTGCATGGCGAGCGATTTGTGGACACAGAGTACAAGAATTCCGATATAATTGCACAGCAAGAACAACAGCCCTTGAAATATAACGAAAATCATGTATGTAAACAAGCATATCGTTTAAGAAAAGATAAGTATACATACTTCTTAGAAACTTCGGAATTTTCGTCCATACCAGTTGTTATGACATTTGAAGCTATTACACCTAGGCCATCCATTAGCAGAAAGCATTGAAAATCAAAAACTTGTGCTTTTGCCATTAAACGCACCAGTTGACCAAGTGGACGCTCGAGTCCCTGAGCACCACCTCCTTTATTAACGAGATTTAAATATTTAGGAACTTGACTTTCGCGCTTCATATGCAATGGTAGCGGTTGTAGTTCTTTCATATACTCTTCGGCACTAAAAATGAAATTTAAAAAAATTAGAAATTGCAAAATGATTATATGGATCTGTTACTTAAAAACAGCCAAAATAAATCTGATCCAAAACATATATTTTTTACGTAAAATAAGACCCTAAATTACAAATCAAAATATTTTGACACACATTGTTTTTGAGATATTGACAAAACGGGTTTTATTTAATCGATTTTATTTATAATTCATAATCAATTTTCTTCACGATTTAGTATGCTTTGGATATAAATTGTAAAATTGAACAGATTTAGCGAATGTCTAAATTAAACAATACTACTATAGAGCGTAGGGCCTAAGAATTTCTAAAATGTCCGCTGTCTTATTTTTCAGATATCACTTTCCATCATTCGGCGTCACCATATTCTGGTTCATATTCTGAATCTGAGTTCTGAGTTTGAGTTCCATCAAATCGCTAATCGATAGGTTCCTATATTATCTTTACTGATCGCTTGGCCTGTTTTTTGCTGTTGTGTTTCCATAATCTCAGTTGCGATAGAAGTATGGTTAGTAGTAAATCAATGGAGGACTGCAGTCTGTGCATCCCGGCTTTTGAGGAATTAGTGCCCTTCGTGCATGTGGTAAGACTCGGTGGTTTTACATATGCATTTGACTCCAAGATTATGGTGGAGTAAAACGGGTAGCGGACTTGAAACTTGCGACTTAAATTTCATAATAAGCACTTAGTCTCGTCCAAGTAAACAAAAACAAATTATATGCACCTTCGTTATTATGCATATACGATAAAAGTTTTGTACTTTGGACGAACAGAAAAGTGTGTTGTCTAAGAGTGATTAAGATGCGCTTTTATATTTCTGCACTTTAAACTTTGTTATCATAAGTTTGACTACAATTACTTTAAATAAGTGTTAGATCCTCAAAAGGCTAATTTTAATTCTTTATACCTTTTTCTGCGGAAAATATATGTTGATTTCTACTCACCTTTGTGACATTCGCTGTTTTAACTTCTTCATTTTCTTTTTATAGCTACGTGTATGTTCACGACTACCAACATCAGAAACAGTTGAAGATAAGTCTCCATCCTCACCGCCACCACCTTCACCGATTTCTATGCCATTCTCAAGACGTTGCTCACGACCATTTTCATCAACATTGCGAGTGGGAATTGCCAATTCAAGCGCACGCTGTCTTATATGTTCAATATTTTCTTCATGGCGACGTGCCGATTCCATTTGTTTTTGAAAGATTTTGCGCTGTAATTCTTCTGTTGTCTGTTGCTGTTGCACCTGCAATGCAAGCAAACGTTCTTCGCGATCACGTGCTTTTTCCCGAGCCAACGCTTGTCTCTGGCGTTCTTTTTGTTCTTGCATTTTCCCAATACGTTGCTCCTTCTCTAAGCGCGTCTCATTCATTTTCTCTAGCTTACGTTGTCGCTCCTTTTCAAGCTCCTGCCGCCTGCGTTCTACTGCTGCTTCTTTAGCTGCTTTCTCCTCAAGACGTTTTTGTCTTTCCTGCTCCAAGTCCTGCAAACGTCCTTCAGTCTCCTTAGAAGATTCAATTAAGTCCAAACGTTTATTCTGTGCCTCAATATTTTTAATAAAATTAATTTCCTTGAGTTTTTTATCTTCATCGTGTGCTTTTTCAATTATCTGCTTAAGATATTGGGAGCGGTTTTCTGCTGCACGCTGTAATCGTCCCTCCATTTTAAGGCGTTTATCTTCAATCAATTGTTGCTTTGCGGATTTAACATCTTCAACTCGTGCCAGCAGCTGTTGTATTTTGACTGCCCTCTCTCTTTGTAGCAATTCACGTTTTTGCTGTGCGCGCGCTTGTTTGGCTTGATATTTTTTTAATGTCTCCTGCAATGATCGACGTCTTGAAGGCGAAGATAATTTTTGATGCAGTTCTTGCGCTCGCCCAGGATGCCGCGAAACGTATGCCTGTAATGTTGCCAATGCTTCTTCACGTTCACCCCATGACATTTCAGAAAGAAGCACCTGATAACGCAACTCTAAACTTAAGTTTTCATTATCATCTTCATTGCCAGTAACAAAAACAATCGAAGAAGTTTCATCAAATTCTTCTTCATCGATCAATCTATGGCCGGCAATATTTGCCTCACCATCAGTTTCATCTGTCTCAGTATCAACATCGATTTCTGTACTTTCTAATTCACGTATTTGTCGCTCTAAGGATTCTTGTTCCTCCACTAGCATGCGTTGATCTTCATCACATGCCTCAATTTCATTGGCTAACGTTTCTTCATTTTCATCACAGCTCGAGAGTGCGCCAGCACCGTCTCTAGTAGAGCCATTGTGATGTGTGTGATTTTTAGCTGTAAGTGAAATGCTTTCGTAGAGATCGCCAATGGTTTTTGAAAAGTCACGATTTGTTTGGATTTTAATATCGATTTTATTTTGCTCGACAGACTCAGAATCGGGCGAATTTGTGGCTTGTGAATTTGGTTCAACTGAAAATGAAAATCGTTATAACAATGCGCAAGGAAAAAATACTAAAAATTTATCTAAATACCTTCAGTTACAGTTTCCGCTGACGAGTTCTCTGCAGTGCTGTTATTAACTTTTGCTTCAGCAGCATTTCGCTTTTTTATCGCGTGCTTTTCGCTTCGCATGTATTCCTTATGCAACGAAGTCATCTTTAATCCAGTTAAATCAGATTTTTGTCGTTTTATGAACGTTTGACGACTAGGCATTGTATTAGTTGTAGGTGCAGTCAGAGCTGCTGCTGTCGCTAAATTTCCGATAGTCAATGACGATTGCTGTTTTGCAACGCCTGCACTTTTACTCTGTGTCATTGGTAGTGAATTAACTTTTGCTTTTGCATTTTTAATTTCTGGACGTTTCACCGACTTTTCTTCTGTTTGCTTTTCTTGTCTTAAAGTCTTATCTACTGTACCATTTTGATCTTTAACAGCGGCAACAGCAGCAGCAACTTTTCGCTGTTGTTCCTCTTCACGTTTTTCATTTAGTAAAGTTAGCGTTGGAAGACTTGCATAGCCAGTGGGTTGATTAAAACGATTTGCCCAATACAGACTAGAACGCCTGCGATTCTTGACCGTAAGCCAACCATCGCTATTCAGATCGTTCGACAGAGAGCCAGGCAGCTGTTTTGGTTCAGAACGACGTTCGTCAACGCCATTTAATTGGCTGCTGCGTGAAGATGAACCAGTAATACGCTCATTACTGGCCTTCAGTGTTGAACTGGAGCTGCCGATATCTTCACGTGAGGATTTCCGTGAGTTACTAATGCGTAACAAAGGCTTTGATGAAAGGCTTGAAGTGTTGGCCGTTCCATTGGAATTCATATCGAACATTGTGCGTGAACGTGCGGACATACGGGCTGAAACATTTGTTGGGGCGCCATACATTTCAGTTTTACTGGAAGGACGCGCCGGTATGGAATTTGAGTTGCGTAAATTTCTAGCGGTGCTAGAAGTTAGTGTTATTGCGGCTACCGAAGAACTTTTCGTCGAACTTGGAACTACTGCCGCTGCAGTTGTAGCAGATCGACGAAGACCCGTATTTGATGTCGCCTTAGGAACCACATTTGGTTTATGATTGGTAAAAGCAACACCACCAGCTGGAACTGTTGGCGTAGTGCGTGAAGAATTTAGCTTAGTATTCGAACGTGTATTTGTTGTCAAACGATTAACCACACTCGAATATTTTAAAGGGCTGTTTTGCGCAGCGCCTGTAAGTGCTACTATAGGCTTTTTTACAACATTTTCTGAGGAAGGCTGTGAAGAAGCAGGCGCTGATGGCTTTGACCCATTGGCAGGTTCAACTTTACGATTTTCTTCTAAAGCAGACTTTACCTCATCAGTGGAATCGACAATTTTATTTTCCGCAGCTAAAATTTCAACATTTTTTATGTGCTCTTTTTTAATAGGTTCTGTCACAGGTTCCACCTTTTTGAGCACTGCTGTTTGAGGTGTTGGTGCTTTTGCCGCATCCTTGGTCAGAATTTCGTCTTCCATCGCATTCAGCTTCTGGACTGTCATTTCTAACGCCGTTGGTTCACGTATAATTGCGAAATTCGATTCATTTTCGGGTGTGAGCGTTTCATTTGAGTCCGGTGTAGGTGGCAACTGATGTTCGTTGATAGGTGGCCACTCCTCTTGCAAACGCATTTTTTCACGTATCTCTGCCAATGTCAGATTTTCGTCTTCCAAATCGGTTTGTGCGAACTGATGTCGTTTATTTTGCATATCATTGATTTCCGGTTCCGATTGCACAATCACTGCTGTAGTAGGGGCATTAGGTATAATCCAGCTAGGTGCTCCTTGCTCAGACCCTGGAGTGTTGACATCATTTGATGATTGTCGTTTACTCGATGCGAAAAGTTCACGTACATTTACACGCATTGCAGCTTTGGGCATGGGTTCGTAGGCACGTAGACCAGCTTTACGTGGTGAAAGCCCATCAGTATTGCAACATGGTGAGGTCTTACCCGAGTAGCAAGGAGATGACATACCCGATGTGGCGTGGGTGGGACTGGAAAGCGACTTAGCGCGTACACGCGGTGTGGGGTTACTTTTACGCACCTCCCACGTAAGCGAATGTGGACGTTGTGGCAGTGGCGTTGACTCATAGTCCCAAGAGACTTTAAACCATTCACTAAGTGCCTTAAAATCTCGTACATAATTTTCTAGCACCAATATTGCCTCCTGACAGGAGGATATGTTTTCATAGCACTCAACGGTTTGATAGATTTCGTTAACAGCTCGCTGTAGATTGCCAAAAAGCAATGCCCAGTATCGCGCCTGTAGTTCAGACTTTTTGTCACGCCCTGTTGAGGCGCTACGCACACGTGGTCCGGAATTTTGTTTTGACGCAGAGCGTGTCATTAACTGACTCGGGGAATGTGGCCTGTTTTTAGGTGTACCGAGTGAATGAGGTGATTTAGGTGATCTCGGTGGCTTACGGAATGTGGGAGTTTCTGAAAAAAATAAATAATGACAAATAAATTTAAATTTAAGATAATGAATTAATGTGTAAGTATAACTTAAAGAGTCTAAGGCTTTTCTAATAGCCTGAGAGGTTATGTATTCGAATGGTAAATGGTTAAAAACAAGTTGATTCTTTTAGGTATGTGTAGTTATTACGAAAACGGATATAATTTTAAACGCTCTTGTAATGGATGTCAATGTTTTCCATCGGTTTAAACCCTTTCTTTTGTGGGAAGGTACACCAAGTTTTCCTCAATAAGAATTTGTGTTTATCTGCTTTAAATGGCGACCAGAAAATGTTGAACTAACAAGCACTCGTCGATTAACTCAGTAACCATAAACTTTTTTCAGTTAAAAAATTATAATTGGATTGTCTGTTAAGGCTGAAGGTTTGGAGCATTAAGTAATTTTTCCTAGTTTTTTATTTTTTTATTTTAGTTGGTTATTAACTTCTCTTGAGAAGTTATTATAATAGGTCCGAAAATCGAAATAGGACATTTTGTGTTTTCTTTACGTTTCAAGACCTCGACAATCGTTTACAAGTATTTTTAGAGTGATGTCTGTGTGTGTGTGTGTGTACGTATGTACGTACGTACGTATGTAGACATATTTTGGCTTTCGTTTCCTCAATAACTACCGGACAGAATTTTTTGATGACCATATCAATCGATACACCACGTCATGACTTAGATCTGAAAGGAGTCTGGAAAAAATCGATCCAGCGGTTCGTTTTTTATTCATAAAAAACTGACTTTTTTATGCACGCAATATAAATTTCATATATAATTTCAAGTATCGAGGGGGTAGATAGGGGTTTTCGAGGGTGCTTATTTCGAATCTTTTTTCAGTTTTTTAAAATTCAAAATGGCGCACCCAATATGACGTCATTTTTTTTGTAAAAGTTCTCTGAATTCTATAAAATTTAGTTTTGAGAGGGGTTTCAGGTACATGGTTATAAATTAATGTTTAATGTTAATTTTTTTTTTTTTTTTTTTTTTTTTTCAATTTTCGTAGTGCCATATTGTAATCATAAGATATTCTCAAATGATTTTCGAAGTATCGAAACATTAAAAAAAAAGAATTGTTCTCAAGAGAAGTTGCTTGTACGGTACTTGCTGCCGAACCGATTTTTATTAGTAAAAGGTTTGGTCGGACGTTAAACTTTTTTCTAATTACTTCATAAAGTCAATCTTTGTATGTTTCCATGAATTTGTTTCACACAATATTTTAAGGCAGTGCACCTGTTCAGCACCCACAGACATACCGTATTCTTTTTTTCACACACCCTGTACACAGTGAAATTCACCCACATCTATTAGTAACGCTCGCTCACTACCAAGGCATTAATAATACTACATAACAATTTAACAGTTTTCAGTAACTAATTCAATTTTGGATGTACTCGAAGATGGACAAAATCAAACTGGTGACTTATCTATCTAAAATTTAACGAAACATATATGTACTTTTAGTCTTAAATTCAACCACACTTACTTTCATCTGAACCATGTGGCTCAGCACAAAATTGATATACAAGCAGATTTTTGGCATCGCGTCCTTCACGATCCAACATTTCCCTAACCTCCATTAAAACTGGGTCTCGCAACGGCAGTTCCATCGAGGAAAAAGTCGCTTACTAAATACTAACAGAAACGCTAATAGCGTGTTAAGGTCAGTGACTCTGACAATCCAGACGCAACTACGAATGGCAGTCAGTACAGCTGTCACTAGAACCCCGATTACTGCGACTCCCACACAATTCCGATTAACAGCTGCGTCTTATTTCTAAGTTTTTCCGTTGAAACTCCAGCGTTGGATATCGACGGATGATGTCACTTCAAATAGGAAACGTGAAAATTATTGAAAAATAGTAATTAACCCAGTACTTCAACTGCAAGTGGGCGGGTGTCTCTATGAGGCGGTGCAATGCGCACCTAACGTTGTCTTTGTTGTATTTTCAGTTGTTGTTGTAGTTGTGGTTAATGATTGCGAAACATTTGATGAAAATTTATATTTTCTTCGCTTTTTTAAAAGCGTTCTATTCACACAGCCGCTTTACTTTACACATTCTTGCTGTTTGTTTTATTTTTCATTTGTGTTTAATAATAATAATTAAGTTTTATTGTTTATTTTTTCAATTGTTTTTTATTATTTTTTTCTAAATCTTGCAGACACTAAAAGTTGCACGCAAAAACTTAAACACGATAGAACTTGCAGCAGCTGTTTACAAACGTCAGAACAAAGAAAATTGGTCGCGCTCGCAAGATACAGTTTTGGGTAAAAGTTGCACATGCGTTTTTCTTTATACGTTTTGAATCCAAGCTACATTGCTTAGAACGGAATTGGAACGCAATCGGAAAAGCGGCAACGGAAATCCGCTGTCAAAAAAGACTAGAATTAAATAAAATCGACGGGTATCCACTTTTCCGATTCCGTCCTAATTCTGTTCAACACATAAGAAATATTTTGAAAACTATTTCATATTACACGTTACGCTGGAGTCTTACGTTTCGTATAGATTTTATGAGCGAGCGGTTACTTCGACAATTAATTTAACAACCGATTAGTTGGTAAAAATTGTACAACAAAATTGTTGTTCAGGTTTTCCGATGATTGTCTCAAAGGAAAGTTCTCACGTGTTCGTCTAAGCATGAAGTCTTTAGAGTTCTTGAAAAGTGCTGAACAACTTGATTTTGAACAAAGACTGAAGGGCCAACTAAGCTATGCATAAGATGGCTTTAAGAGCTAAACAGAATTGGGACGTGCAATATCTTCCAGATTTTTCCTATACATTTGTAGTGAGTAAAAAATTGACACTAGCAAAATATATCGCAGAGGAATAGAACAGATTCTATTTTTTGGTGCGATTTGACACATAAGATAAATCGTACGTCCCAATTCTGTTTTTAGCTTGAAGCATTTGACGGACTTTTCCTTCAAGTTTGACAGTAGATTTAGCTAGTCCATGCATGGCTTAGTTGGCCTTTAATTGTACAATAATAATCGTAGTTATGTGTAGCCCCTATTGTCTTTTAAATGACAGTGAACAATGTGAACGTACTCTTCCGAATTGTCGCTTTTATTTTGACATTTACTATTTCCGAAATCTATTCATTAAACCAACCCTGACATAAAAAAACAAAAAAAAAAAAAGTGAAGAAGCAAATGTTAGCGTAAAAAGGAACAGACGAAAATTTTCACCGTTGTAAATGCTGGTACGTTCTTTGAGGCATTCCGTCACACACTGGCAGAGAGCAGAGACGTCAACGTAGACGGTAACAAAGTGAAAAGTTGTGACTGGGAAAAAAATTGTAAAGAAAATTTGCAATATAAGTGAAAAATATGTAACTGCAATTCTCAAATAAAAAAGTTTGTAAAAATAGCAAATGCAATATTTTGCTTAATTTCGGTTCGAATTGAATAATTTTGTAGTGAAAAAAAAATTGAAAAAACGAAAGAAAAAAGCTGAAGTGGTTTCCGTGATGTCACTCTGCTACGCTTTTTTACGTTAAATTCTTCCCTTCATACTGCTGCACCCTTTATTTAAAATTTAATATTATTGAGTTATTCGCTGTGGTAAAAAACAAATGCATTTAATACAAAAAGTTTAATATAATAAGTTTGCGACAATTTTTCAATTAAGTTTTGCAATGTAATACGAAGAGAAAAAAAACCAACGAACAAAGGCACAAAAGAAAAGGTGTTAAAGATAAAATAGTTTGTTGCACAAAACGGAAAGAAATAATATACAGAAGAGAAAAAATCCAACAAGAATTACGAAAATACGTCCAAAGCAGAAATAAAAAAAAAGAAAGAAAAGTGAAATTTAAAAAAAAAGATCTAAAATCAAAATATTTTCTCCCTCCAATTTGCAACGAAATTTTAAAAGAAAACGAAAAAGCGAATTAAATTCAAATCTTACGATTCCATCCAACATTGGTTCCCTCCGTTCCGTTCAACGTCAGCTCAGCACTAATTTTTGGCAAAGTCAACTGCTCTGCCGCGGTTAGTACCATACTGTCGTTCGCCAGTCAACTGCAGAAGTCGCTTAGTGCCTCTGCCGTCCACACTATTGCAGCTTTAAAACGGCAAAGTCATTATTAATTTTCTTCCTTACAATAATTTAACTGCCCCACCTAAATAGGTGGATCCCTTTACCCTGACTGACTATTCTGGTGATTGGTGCACAACATGGCAGATTCGGTCACTGCAGCTCCGGGAGGATCCTCTGGCGGGGTCGATGCAGCTACTGGTAAAACCATCGAGCAGATGCGTCTGGAAGTTGAACGTTTGTCACGTGAGTTGGATCAGGCAACCAGCGAACGTGCACAATCGGCACAATATGGTTTGTCGCTGCTGGAAGAAAAGTCATCGTTGGAACTTAAATGCGAGGAACTCGAAACTTTGTATGATAATACAAAACATGAGTTGGATATCACACAAGAGGTGAGTTTTTTTCTTCTACTTAACTTTGGTATTTTAAGAAACGTGATAGTTCTTGAACAAGACGAGGGAAGATGATATCCCACCCTATTCAGTTGCATTTTTTGTTAATTTATATTGTTTACAGAAGAGCAGATATTTGTTATTCGAGAGCCGCATCTTTTAAACAAGTGAGCGACATTTTAACAATTTACTCCTACAAGATTCACTAACCTTGGTCCTTGGCTCCATAGACAATTATTCTTTTCTAGTTAATAACACGTTTGTAAACTCATCAATTCTACAACGTATTAGAAAAAAGTTGTCTCCTCCAAAAATTAAATCGTCCCATTAAACCTTTCATTAAATTAAAAAATTGCTTAAAACGAAAATAGTATTCCAACTTTTCGAATGAAGAATGAAAATCGGACAAAAAACGCATAAAAAACTGACGACAAATAGACAAAATGCGAACGTTTTTAAAATAAAACCTAACATATATCGAACAAAATTGAATAAAAACATTCAAAATAGTTCGCAGAATAGAAAATATAAAACCTGAATTAAAGAAATGCATGCGAGCTTCAAGGAACTTCGTATCGATATCTGAGAACCTGCTTTAATTTAATTCTGAAATATTTAAAAGTTTTTATAAAGCAGATATTTTTGTTTTTTGCTCTCTTACAAATACACCCTCAAATACTAAAGTCTGCAACTAGTTATTCCAGATCTTAAGCCTAAATATTCAATAAGTATATGTTTTTAAATTCAATTGCACCTGAGACTTAGTTAATAAAAAAATGTATATAGTTTCTTTATCGTTTATAAATCTTAAGAAAGTCTCATAGTTATAAGAAAAACTTTCCACTGAAGATTACTTAAATTTGCAGTATTTTTTCGTTATTAAACCAGCAAAATCAACAAAAACAAACTATGAGTTATTTTTTTTACAAAATTATTGTTAAATTTTTAATTCAATTTTTCCTTGACCAAAAATTTTAAGCCATCAAGAATTTTATTCTTTTTGAATTTTTCAGAATATTGGCCCTTATTCTAAAATCAGTCCGAAATCACCACTCGAAATTTCGCTACGAATTATAACATTAAAATAAGATTTTTCAGCGTTTTTATTCCTTTTTTATATTGTTCCCAAACAACTTCATAACCTTGGATAATTTTGTAAGGATCACGATAAAATGAGTTACCTATTTTGACACGGTTTTCGCTCCTAGTGTTTAGCACAGCTGTCAATCGCAACTGACCGTTACCGAAACTGCCCAGCTCTGGGTTACAGGCATCGAAACAAAAAATGTTGCTATAATTTTGCTGCTTCACTTAGTGAAACATTTTCCTTTACTTGCACTAAATAATTTTTACAGTATTAATAACTACTTATTGCTTTGAGCTTTTATTTACTTTTGCTGGTTTTATACATACTTAAATCCTTGGTTTCAATGCAAACAGATTAACTACTTCGAAATTATGAACTATCTTCTCTTTGTGGAGAAGAACAACTAAATTTGTAATTTTGAAGTAACTACTTCAAACTTTTAAAATCCTATACCAAAATAGCCAAATACTTTGCCAATTCAAGCAGTAAAATTATAGAACAAAATCTTGTGAGATATCAACAATCTAGATCTGGGTAACGCATTCAATTGAAATTGACATTAGTTAGATAACACAAGTTGCCTTTCTCATTGTCATGAGGTTTAAACAGCAACAAAGAGCAGCACACAGCTTCGCCACATGGAACGTTAAGCGAAATCGACTGTAATTGGAGCAAATAACTGTATTAGAACAAGTTGCTTTGTTTTTTCGGCTAGTGGCCCCAAGGTTATTATTATAAGTCGATTGATAACATGCACCCAAAATTAATTTACTTCTTCGCTCCATTTGTTACATCTTTGCGCTGTTTGCTGTTAACTCCATACTGTTTCTTATTAGTTGTAACTTATAGCCTATAACCATAAATAAATAGCATATTTTATACATTTTCCCATTCAATCTTATCTTTTCCTTATTACTTAAATAAACCAAACTAAATTTTAAATTTTGCGTACAAGTTACGATAAATATTGCTGATCGTTGAAAAAAGACATTTTATTATTAATTCATTTATTAGTTTGAAGTAACTATTACAATTTTAATTCATTTTACATTTTTTTATCATTTATATAAATACTAATACATTAAAAATTTAATTAAAATTTATTTTTATAAAATCTATTATACTTAAGCTTCTTAAACCTTTGAAAATTACACTCTCTTTTACATTCATAATTTTAAGCCTTAACTAATACATTATCGAATTTTGTGTGCTAGTCCTGTTAAATCTTTCTAGCCTAAAGTCTTCGGCTCTTCTCAAGTTATATGGATGAATATGGCCCACGTAAACTAATTTCTCTTGTAAATAGGGAAAAATACCAAGTTTTACATTGAATACAAATATAAGGACCAGTGTTGGCATGTCACAAATGTCGCGTGACATTTACGACGTAAACCTTCGAGCTTTTGAACCTTAAGTATACGACAAATAAACGGAATTTCTTGCATTTGAATTTTCAATGACATTACGATTAAATGTGGTTCAGATCATAAAATTGTTTGTCAAACATCTTCAAGTTCCATAGTATATTGTTTTGTTGGTCAAATTGTTTAACAAACAATTTCAGTGTTGTGAAATCGAGGTTGATCTGGAGTTTGCGACATTTGTGACATTTACGACAGTTTACGCCGTGTGACTGTCGTAAACCTAAAAATCCATGTCACATGCCAACACAGATAAGGACTCTTAGAATAAGACACTGTTTAGCATTTAACCACATTAGCATTTGTAACATATAACACGTAGGATTATAAATATTGTACTTTTGTACTACGATAGCAGACTGAATTAGAACGTATCATCATTCATCTTCTCGATCCTGTATACTTTCATATCATATGCATCGTTAATTGCTAAAATATACAGGAGCGGCCCCAATTAATTTTCTTGCAGAAAACCTAAATTCGCTGTAAATGTATAGGACAGCACTTTTCGAAATATTATTTCATATTCGGTGCAACTGACAAAACTTGAGAAATTCAAGTTTCGTTAATTTAAACCAAATCAAATTAACAGTTTGTCGAATGCTTAAGTCAAACCTTTGTAGATATGTACAATCAACTTGCGCACCAGAATATAAGGTGGCTAATGCAAAATAAATAAAATTAATGTAGTTGTAGTTATTGTCGTTCTCTTGTAGAAAGACCCTAGCTAATTTTTTTTGAATTTTTTTTACATGCGGTCTTAAAGTTTCTATGTAGTTTTTTTTAACTCAAAAGCATGAGTTAAGGCCTTTCTATCCGAGAACGACGATATGTAGTGTATATGTTAGTTATCCAAGTGTACAGGACATCTTACTATGCAAATTCAGCATAACGTTTGTGAAATGTTAACTTGAGGGGTTACCGTGATGCGATTTACCAATTTCAATCAATCCAGAATAATTTTTTTCCATACATCAAAAATTTCCACCCTTAACAATGCCTTTTAGAAAAAGCTAAAATTTTATCGGTTTGTTCATGGGAACAAAACTTTTCATTATCTTGGATCTGAAGATGTCAAAGGATTGCAATATCTTCTCGTGGATTATAACTGCAATAAAATTAAAAATTAAGAAAATAATTTTAGTATGTATCGAGTTTATGGGCGTTTTATTAATCCATTCGTAACTTGCATTAATTTATTTTTTTATATAATTTTTCTACAGACAACAGCATCTTATCCCTTGAGTATGTCTTTAATTACACTTAATTAAATACCATCAACGAGTTTAACCCTCAAGTATGAAATATATGCGAAAATATGGGAAACTTTGTAGGTAGTTAAACGATTTTTCATTTACAACAGAAACTTTATCTCACTGTTTTGCTTAGCACCGGTATATCGAGTAGCATACAACAGCTTTCTTTTGAAATCTATAGGTACATTACTAAACGCTATTCCTTAATTAATTTTGTTTTGAGTGTTATTAGTATTTTCAATTTTAATGCAACAAAGCATATGTGCAATAAGTAATTTAATAAAACAGCTGCTTCTTTTGGGCAGTTTAAAATCACAACAACTAAAGCATTTATATCAAGAGGCATACCACTACAATCTGTTTTTTCTAATTCAAAATAGAGAAATAAAATTGAAAAAATTCGTAAAAAAAAGGTCGTCAACTTTTTTTTTAATCTAAACATGTTTTAGTAAGCCGTCAAACTACATACTATATGTATATGGATCAAGATCGATATTTTAGGTTTATTTTCGACGTAAATATAGTCAATGGCCTGTTTTTCGATATAACTATATATTGTGATAAGGCATCTATGATTCAGTTTTGAGAAAATTGAAGATTAAGTCCCTTTTCAGACCCTTTAACACAGCAAAGCAAATTTAGAAAACGCTTATTAAGTGCTAATTTAGTGCTGAAAAGAAAATGTAATGCTGCACGAGTTTTTGAAAAAGTGAAGGAACCCATATACCACAGCTTAGTCATAAAGACAATGTTTACGTTTACTTTATCAACGCGCTTCTAAGAGTACATATTAACAAACTTGAAACCTAGTCCAATTCTAATTGTGTTCTTCCCACGTTTCATCAAAACCGCTAGAACAGTTTTCGAAACATATACATATGAATGTATTTTATATATACTCGTACATACAATTTAAACGTTAAGTGCATTCTTAAATCGTTTGTTAAATAAAATGCGCAAATTACGCATTTTTTCATTTACCTACAACATTTCTACGTTCTTTCATCTGTTAAGCTTCTGTTTCGCTTTAACTTTCGCTGAAGTTTGTAAATTTATTTTGTTGCTGTCATTTGTTATTTTGTAAAAATAAAACTATTTTTATTTCTTTTTAATTTGTTTCTCTTACTATGAAAATCCAAAAAGTTTTAAATTAATTACAACTTTGGTTGAGAAACTTTTTGTTGAATGCAGTGCCACGCGTGGTGCAGACAATTAATTACGGGTTCCATTTGTTGCTTTTACTGTTGCTACTCTATAGCACTGCAAAACTACAGTTTATGCTACTAATTATAATTTTTTTGAGCTGATATTAAAATTTTTGCATTTGTATTGTAATAATTTTTTGCTAGACTTTATTAAAGTTTTTTTTGCATTAATTATTTCAATTTTGCTATAACTATATTTTCCACTCTCAACTCATAAAGTCTTTTCCAATGTTACCACATTTAAATGTTGATATTCTTTTATAAAAGTTTATTTGACTTGCAAATTTTTTAATTTACACTATTCATGCTCGTTCCAAACCGCATTTTTTTTAGTAACCAAGCTATCGTTTTTTTCTAATTAAAATGATGCACTGCACTGTAGTGAGTCACCCATCGCCGCATAGGTAGCTCCTCTTTAAGCTTTGCCGTCACCTGTATTGTTTTTGTACTGTCAGTCATTCAATCTCTTCAACATTTAACTAATTTTTATTTGCACGGTTATTCCACGTGTCATTTACACTACTGATGTTTTACAGGCTACTAGCATTTTAAATAAATCAGTACCTACGGACTTAGGCAAATTAAGGCTTTGCGGGGCTCGGGGCTAAAATTTTAAGTGTTCAAAAAAAAAAAATTTTTGAAATAACATTTTGTAAAAGTATACTTAATTTGTAATAATAATAAAATCCAACGAAAATTATTATTGTCTGACATGAAAAAACTTCAAGAAAACTCTAAAAGCACGAATTTTTCCAGCCTATACTTACTTAACAATATTTTGTACATCAGCATGAAATAACCCACCTTACTATTGAATTGTTTTTATAGCTTTCAACATAATTTTTCTGCATTTTTTTTCTTTTATTTTAATATTTCTTTTAATTCGCACTGCATTGTTTATTAATGCATAACGTTGCGAGGTATTTAGCACTTAAATAAAATGCATTTAACTGAAATACTTTTCAATAGTTTAAATTAAAAAGTCGTGTGCATATTTTACCTGCTGGTAATAGCAAGCTCTTTGCTCTAGCCACCTGCTAACAGACATAGTGATCTTTTTTAATTGTATGCGTTTCTCTTTAAGCTTATGGCATTTAAATAAGCGTTTAATTGTTAATGAATGACTTTTCTAAGTTCTAACTATTGATATAATAAGAAAAGTGTTTAAATAAAACTTTTTCTGACAGTTTGCCATCAATATACTTCATATAGTGATCTACTAAACTAAATAATTAAATTCTTAATTATGTAATTAATTTCGTCAATAATGAGTTTAGGTAATTCGCTTGACATTAAAACTTTAAGGGGCTACGCTAAGCGCCGGTCTTAGTTATGCGGGCGCCCGGCTCAAATTTTCTGTCAGCGCTTTGTCCTCAGCCAAGAAAAAAGCGTCTATCGTAAGGGTCGTGTAATTATCCCAAATTAAGTAAGAAATGTAATATCTCCTTCTTGCCTAGGTCACCATATGTTCTCGTACCTTGAATACTTTTCTGCGCATAGTTAACGTTTCAAAGTTTTGACTTGTGTGATTGGTGACACGCCTACTTTTTAAAGCCATTGAATCGATTTACTTAAAATTTTGTCACCTCTTTTTTTATATAATACAGTCGTACAAATTCGATTTTTTTTCCTTTTTTGACTTTAATGCTGATTTATTGGGTTAAGGTAAGGTTACCAACCACGCAAGGTTTTTGAGATATTCTAACCTAAAAGTACAAGACACTGTTTTTTGAGGTTATGTAGCACCGTGAGATTTTTCAAAATTCGATATCTCAGCGAAAGAAAAATATTTCAGAAAACTCAACGGCATTTGAAAGAGGAAGACTTGTACTTTAAGATCTGACACATAGTTTTTTGAAAAACAATAAAAAAATTCACGGTGCTACATAACCTCAAATCTTTTAGGTTAGAATATCTCAAAAACACCTTACGTGATCGGGCAATTCTGATTCAGCACACGAAAATCTAATATAAACATAGCTCGAACTTTAAAAAGAAAATAAGTTGTAGGACTGTGTTATCTACAGATTAGGCGAGGCATTTTTTTCTTTCCGTCTTGTTTTATTGTTATCGTTTTTTTAAAGAAAAAAAATGGGCTTTCTCATCAGAACTTTTGAATATTCTTTATAATACTTTATTAATAACCGCAATAGAAGAGAGAAGAAGAGTGAACATAAAACTGAATATATTCAAAATTTATTTGGAAATAATAAATTAAAAAATAAATATATGTAAATATAAGTAATTACTTAGTGGGAAAAAATAAAAATAAAAAAAAAAAACCATTTGTTCTACTTTATGAATAAGCATAACCCCTTAAATGAGATTTTTGTTTTAAATAAACATCGTACTGGTTGAACAACCGAACGGCCTCAATGGTTAGTCATTTTATTTTAACTTTTTTTCTTTATCTATTTAAGTTTTAACTGATTATAAAACTGCCAACAAACTAAATATACTATAGAGTCATACACCAACGTGTAGTTGTCTATACAGCCCGAGATCTTTGCAAGCATGGTGTTGGCGCTTTGGCAAAGCTGCTGGCTTTTGTAGTGAGCGAGAACGCGTAAAACTGAGTAATCACGTGGTTTTAGAAAACTTCTAACGTTAACTCTTATTATTTGCTGTTTTATCATATGTACTTTTGTTATTCGTTCGGCTAGCTACGTATGAATAACTTTGCTTAGCATGTTACTAATATCTGCAGTTGTTGTTCTAGAAAATACACGACCAAAAATTAGTTAATATTTATTCAGTTTGTTAGTGAAAATTTTCAAAAAAACTAGCAATGAATTGGCTTAAAAATATTCTTTCAAAAACTTTTATTGAAAATAATTATTAGTACAGACCCCCCCATCATATTTTATCATGCCAATAAATAAAATTGTTGATTTTATTGTTGTCACACTTGTTTGCTACACTTATCGGGCTATATTCAGTAACTAGCAATTGTTTTCATTTATGACTCGTTCTATGTTAATAAGAACAAGGTTGCATCTTAAATTTTGGCCTAAAACAAGTTCAGAAATATTTTTAAACAAATAATAAACTACATATATTGATAAAAAAAAGTTTTCTTTACTTGATATCAAATTAAATTCTCAACAATAACCGATATTCCAAACCTAATATTCAACATACTTAATGTTATTTATTTTTGATAATTTTTTAAGGAGTTTACAGTCTTATATTTGACTTAAAATTTAACTTATGCGTACTGCTGGTATTATTTATTGAGTAACTTGAAATCACGAAAACAATTCTTTTGTCCTCTTACGTATGAATACTGGAAATCTTGTCATATATTGTAACCTTAACAGAACTGAGTTAGAAAGAATCCTTTTCCAGATCATGAAAATGAATGATAATGAAAAGAATTAACTTCTTTGTAGATTATATTACAGGAATCAATGTTTGGCGTTCAAAAGGTTCCATTCCAAAAAATTGAAATTCGGAATTCCTTTTTTCAATTCCATAATAAAATTAAATATTCTTTTGTCCGTTCAATTACAGGGATCAAATTGAAAAATTTCTTTAACATCAGAACAGAAAAATTGAAAATGAATTGTGGGCATCACCAAAGCAAGTAAAGGGTACGAGAAGAACCCGACTTTGAAACATTTCGAAAAAAAAGTTTTTTATATTGAATAAATCGATGCGAATTCGTTGAAAATTATTTTCAAGAAACCTTTGAGATGGTACCTCGAACAGTCTTTTTTTAGCACATTTGCAGCCTTTCTATATCCATTTAATTGGAAGTGGAACTGAAACAGTCCCTGCCGATATCAAAAATTAATTTTCTACCTTTTCGCATCGATTAGTGCAAACAAATATTTACATTTCTTAATACAATTCCTTAAAATTGAATCAAAATTTTTCAAATTCAATTTCTGATTCCTGTAAAGGAGCACACGGTGGACAAGAAGAAGAAAAACTAATTACGGATTCAAGTACCTCGAGTGATAATAGCTGTTTAGAACTAAAAAAAAATTTGAATCAGCTTAATATGTATATATGTCAACGCCAGCTTAATATGGATATATGCAACTTGAAAGAAGAAAATCGGCATTTTTTAATTTTGGTCCGAGCAATTTTCAATTTTTTTATGTGAAAAAAAGAAGAAGAAGGAAAACTAATCACGGATTCGAATTCCTCGATTGATAATAGTTCGAAAAGCATACCCACTTTGTTGCAAAATTTGATAACCTCTTTAGCTTGCACCATTTTTTAAATCAATATTTTCGAAAATGGGTAGGCAACTTAAAACAGGCGGCGGCAATCCAGTTTTCAAAATTGATGAAAATCCTTAGGGTTGTTTTGTCTAGACATATAGGGCTATTGTATTCCACTGACACATCGTGAAAAAAGTCAAAAAGTTTTTATTTTGAACTGCTCAAATGTATATAAACACCGACACATACACAAAAAATCGTTAAAAAATTAAAATGTCGAAAAAAAAACGGCTGGACGTTCGATTTCACGGTTCGCGGATTTTGACACTAGAAGGGTCCCCCAACATTATCCCTGAAAAAATCGCGGGTGGTGTTTCGAAAAATTAAAATTTTTTAAAGACCACCGTGAGCAGTTGTTCCTTTTGCCATGGAATGAAAGGAAAAACTATTCAATTTTTTTTCAATCGAATCAAAATTTAAATCGAATCATTCCTTTTGCCATGTAATTGAGAAAGTCGTATACAATATACACGTAAATTCCAACTAAAGGAATTGAAATAGAAAAGTATTCAATTGTACTCAACTCTAAAACCGAATCAACTCAAGACTTCGAAAAACAATTAGAAACATTTAGTAGAAATTTGAATGGAAATGTTTAGCGATACAGAAAAGCACTAAACAAAACCAAGTCTGGGTTGTTCAAGTGGGTGTGGCTACTCCATCGAAAGCAAAACAAATGTTAAGTGCTGAGTGTTTTTCAAAGAGATAAAAATTTGTATAACTAGAGATTTTAATGCGCTTTAAAGCGGATGTAAGGTCGATAAATTACATCAACTTGATATAATTTATTTCACCATGTAGATGAGGTGTGAGGGTGAGGTCCTAATTTATTGCGCTGCACCTTTTAATTTTACTAATGCAATTATAAATTTCGGGCAACATACATTAAATAGTATAATAGTGTCTAGGATATGATACCATAAAACAACATACAGATAGCTTTTATAAATAGTTCCTCTTTGCTTTTATTTGTTTTCTACGACATAATTAGCGTAATGAATGTGCAACTTTACCTGAACATGAAACATAAACACGACAAAGGCGATTTATCGGTTTTCAGTGTGGATTATTGTTGCTGTAGTCTCAAGTTACTCGTATATGCCACAAAAAATACATTAAAAGCAACAACAACAAAAAACGACAATAATTTAGCAAAGTCATTGGAAAACCAAAGGAGTAGGAGTGATTTTGTGTGGCATTTATTTTTCCCAAAGATTATATATTTCCAAAGAAATAACGAAATATGTCAGCGCCGAAAGGGAATTTCCTTTTTGCAGTTCCGTTTTTGTTGGCTTGCTGCCGTTTCCTTCTTTGTTTTTGTTTTGTTCAAGCAGGCAAAAAGGAAGCAAAGGAAGTAACCAGCACCAAGGCCACCACGCATAGGAAATTCACTGCAACATATTGCGACAACATGCAATACATTATAGAAATACGTTGCGGAAACCCACCGATCGATCGATGTTTTGTAGGAATTTTTATTTAATTGTTGTTTTATGCGTTGTTCGAAATACCTTTAGATTTTGCAACATATTTTTGTTGTATTTTTATTTTGACATATGTATAACAATTATTACACGTGTTATTAATTCGCGCTATATTTTTTCTATATACATACATAGTTGACAGCTCCTAATATGTAATTTTTTTTTTCGTTTCAAAAAGGTTTAATAGAGGCAGGTACATGTAAGAAAGTTCTGGTGCAGGGGGAGAGCTTATATTAATATTTACTAACTAGTAATTCATCGAGCTTTTTAGTTTTCCATCCGATTTATGTATATGGAAAAGAATGCTTTATGATACAGTTTCGTCTATATCTTGTGAAAGAAAAATACTTTTTTCTTGTTGTAAAATAATAATCTTTGCCTTGTAAGACAGATATTTCTACCAGATTTTAGGACCATTGCCATATCTGATATTTATGTATATTTTACTAGTTAGAGGTATATTATGCTAAAGTTGAAAAAATAGCTGAAAATGTTGTTATCTAGTCAACAAAGACTTAATTCTGAATGAATTTTTCTATGAAGATTATTTTTTTATTGTAACACAAAAAAGTTCATATTAAATTCAACAAATTTTATTAGGGTGTATGCTTTTTTTATATATTCAAACTCATTTTGGTAGAAAATTAGCGATAAAGTACAAGAAATCATTTTTTTTTTGTTCATACCATTAATATGATTTGCTTTGCGCACATTATCGATCCGTTAGCTTAGCAGTAAATATATATATTTGTGCTAGGGGCGCGGTACCGCCCACTCAAAAAATAAATGTCTTTTTTCATGGTTCAATCTATTTCCATACCAAATTTCACCAAAATCGGTTCTTTAGTTTAGATGTGAAAACATATTTTCGGATAACAGGCGTGGTACCGCCCATTAAAAATTTTTTCTCAGGGTTCAATCTATCTATCTCTGTACAAAATTTCGTCAAAATCGGTCGATTAATTAAAACTTATTTTCTCATTAGAGGCAGTGCCACGCCTACTAAAATATTACAAAGTTTTTAATATCCTTCTTAGGGCTCAATTTATCTTCATACCAAAGTCATATACATTGTCCATTAGTTTAGTCGTTGAAACGTATTTGCCTATTAGATGCGTGGCATCGCCTAAATCACATTTGCTGTCCCTCTTCACAGACTTTCCAACAAAGAAAAAATCACCTATTTCTCCTAAACTATCAATTTTCAGTAAAAATAGCACTGCTCAAAAGCTCAACTCAATGTAAAACCTTTCGGCTTAATACTTATATGCAATTTTTTACAACGACTCTAAATGAATTTTTCGGTTGGAAGGAAAGGGTTGAAAGAGACTTAATTTACTCTGTTTTCATTATGAAAAATATTGAAACTTCACCTTTTTTTTGAAAAGTTGAAAAATTACACATACAATTTTGTCTAATCCTTGCACCATGTAAACTGCAGCCCTATGAGAAGAAGCGAAGTGCTGCAGGAATATTCAATTCTTTCTACGACAATTTTGTAAAGTCTAAGCTCTACGAATCATATGGTTGATTTTTTGATTCTGAATTTTCACAAAAAAACGGACGTAGTTTGTCGAATGCACTATTTCTAACACTGCAGTCCTGAGACTTTGGCGATGCCCGATTTAGAATAACATCCTAAGAGCTACAGGAGGGACTATGTCAAGTACAATACAACTTCAAAACAGCACTTTTTTATTAGAGATTTGAAAAACTTAACTAGAGCTCTGAGCAAGTTATACATATAGACAGCTCTTATTAAATGAAATACATTTAACTCCCTTTATTATTATCTGATGCTACAGCTTATTATTATACATTTTTTTTGTTAAACAAGTTATCTACAATTTTTCGCTTACGAAAACTATTTTAATCTTTCCGCTTTGCATCATTCCACAATGGCAATCTTCTTTTCTTGCTTCCTGTAGGTATGTCTTTTTATAGCTGCTGATATTTCTTTTCAACTTTATTTATCCTGCTAAACTCTGACACCCTTGCTCTGCTTTAAAATTAGCAAAAGAAGCCTTAAGGCAAAGCTGTCTGTGGCACTCAGGTATGATACAGAGTAGCTTTCTTTACTTTTTTGCAATTTTCTATACTTTACGCCTTCTTAATGTTTTGTATGCCCAGATTGCCGTGAAAATGGCACGATGGTGGTAGTGATGAAACGTTATAGAGGACATGCTGCATTATCCTTTCATGCATTCTAATTGTGTTACAAAAATGCCTTGACAAAATTTGGCAATAAATTAGCTGGTGCAAATTAAGCGCTATTTTAAGCATCATCAGTAGTTAGCCTGAAGAGAGTAATGGAGTTTTGTAATTTATTTAAAAATTTGTGATTTGCTACGAATCATTAAGCGGCAGTATAGATTATGCAGATGACCTTCTTTTGCTTGTTGCTGGTAAGGACTTAAGTATTTTTGGCGATCTTGCGGACTTTACTAGTGGTTACAATGTTAACAAGTAAAGAGTGCCAAATATTTAGGAGCGGTGCTTGATAGTTTAGTTCTAGCAACTTGAAGGTGGAAGGAATAGCACGCAAATCATAAGGTGATTTTTAGTCGGTATTCTTGCAAAAGGATATTTAATAAATTTTTGGAGACTTAAGCCAACAATAGATTTGTGGAAGTATAATGTTATCATTGAACCAATTCTGTCACGGAATTCTGATCTGGTTAGTTAAAAATTTGAAGGTGGAAACTGAAAAAACTCTGCAAGGTACTATAAACTTATTTCAACCATTCACGTGGAAGAGCTTTGAAATGCCTCACCTCTTCTTCTCTAATGCAGTAGTCTGGAACTGAAAATTGTCTAACTTGTATGTCAGGAAACTGTAGCGTATTTTCATGTTATCAACAGATAAGATCCTGATCCAAACAATACAATGGATATGTGTCTATATCTTTCAAATTGTTGTCAATTAGATACCCCTAGTTAGATGTGATACTTCCGCTTTCGGAAAAAATTATATTCTTTCACCTTTTGCACCTTCAAAGTTTATTATGAGCTATACATTTTAAATCGAGTGTACTAAAATATTAAATTATTCCCTAGTGTAACACATTCGCTTCTCTTCTGACCGCACCATCGCATTGCCACCACCATAAACGATTATATCGCGCTTCGACAGACACGGGCTTGTGCATAATTAATTCCGTGCAGCAGAGATTAAATATTTGCCTGCTCCTCTACACCACAACAAACCATCATCAGCATCACGTTCGCACATCCGGTGTATGATGATAGTGTTTGTGTGTGTTTGAAAATTTTTAGGGTGTACCTTGATTTTTCATACGTACATATTTTGGACTTTTGAAGACTTAGGATTTCACAGCTTCTTTAATAATGATGCAGACTGATACATTTACAAATGGCATTTGAATTTGAAATAATATATCTGGAAAAATGTCCATAGTTCAGTCTGCTTGATGCATATGATTTCATCTTTCAGCTCTGGAAACGTCTCCGGTTTATTGGAGTAGACTTTGCTTTTCACGTAGCCTCAGAGAAAGAATTTAAAAAAAGTATACATATCTCTGAAATAATCGCTGTCTACATAACGATTGAATCACCCTTTATGAAGTGAAAACGAATTTATATTTCATTGCCAGTACCGACTTATAAAGTAGTTTCTAAAATTGACTCCTTTCAAATATTTCCTTTAAAATCTATGCTAATGAGCCAGTGAAAATTGACAGAAGGCCCCGGTTGTTTTAAAAACTGATCGAACATTTACCACCGTGCAAACAAAAACTCCCTTTAGTTTTGTGAAAAAACTAAATTTATTTCATATTTCTCTTACAAAAATCAAAGAAATATTGTAATCTATCAAATCACAAGCGATGTAAACGCTTGTTTGACGCTAAACTTTTGAATCTTGAATTCAAAACCTATGATAGAATCGTTCTAACATATCATGATTTTGAAATATCCTGATCTAAATAGCTGATTTTATATTATAATACTGTAAAATCTTGACGTGGCAGAGGAATTCTGTCACGGTATCTAAAATAAATTACAAGGTTTTTGAACTTGATCTCGGCTTCAAAACCCTTAGAATGAGTTCATTAAAAAGTATTGCAACGAATGACTAGTAGTAAAAAAAGGTCTTATAGCTTCTTTTAAAGGTCTTATAAAGATAAATAGAAAGACAAAATATTATACTTATACAGTATTTATAGGTGCTTATAAGAGCCATTTATCGTATGAAGTATAAAGTCATGTTCCCTCTGCGTTATCTTTGAAAAGACTCGGTAGAGTATCTTTCTGAGGTCTTTAAAATACACATTTCGAAGACATTAAAAATAGTACGTTCCTAGGATAGTGTTTTCTGTATAGTTCTTTCTAAGAGACATAAAGATGCCTATTAAAGATCTTTGAAAGAAATTTTAATTTTACTTCATTTTCGAATTTAATATTATGTTTTATACGCTGGTCTCGAACCCATCGATCCATAGTACTGCATGCTCTTCACTAAACTATTTATGATATATTATTTTATACTTTAAAGCCCTATCATATTTTTCTCTCATTTGTCTTGGTAAAGCGCCTTAAAAAGACATAAAATGTACTTGAGCCGGCATGTCTTTCAAGTAACTTATGTACACATTATAAAGATACACACAAGACTTGCTGCTTCATGTCTTTATAAGCATTTTATAATGTACAGTATAAAGACACACACTAGATGTGCCACCTAATGTTTTTATAATTAGCCTATTATGAGCTTCGAAAATGCATATTAAAGACATTTTGGCGTCTCTCTTTATTATCGTTTCATATCTTGCTTTAGCAAGACTAAACTTTGGAATCCCATAATGGCTTTTGAAGTTTAAAAAAACTCTAATTATTGATCATGTCATAAAATTGATAAAAATGATAAACTAAATATTTAATCAAAAAATACAGGTACTAGTAGTGGAGAGTAACATATTAAAATTTTAAATAAGTCGGAAGACATCAAAGTTTCAAAATAAAAATTCCCATTTAAATTATTGTGTATATCTCTCTGTTTAAATTCCATTTTGCTATTTGTTACTTTAAAATTTTGTTATATTTTAGTAAACCCAGAATCGCTCTTTCTATCTACTTGATAGTAATTCAACAGATTACATGCATATGTATGTGTGTGTGCTCTTGCATATCTGTATATCAGTGTGTTGGTATGCTGTTTACTAGATAAAATTAACAAAATTAATATTGACCATAATCATAGTCACGCCACAGAACCTAAATATTTGTTGAAACAACAATATCGATTTATAAATATATATTTGGTATGTGATACACTTTGCTATACTATCTAGCAGTGTCATGTTTTTGAAAGGGGGTCAGCTTAGTTTGAACCCTCCTCTTAACATGTGCCTTCATATATTAAATTTAAATTTTTTGATCTAAGATAATTTCTTACTAATTAGTCAGGTTGGTGTTGGTGTGTTGGTTTTTTATTAAAGTCAGTTTGCTCCCTTTCAAATAAATTTTGTAACTACACCATTGCTATCATATTAAAATGTAAACATAGAAACTTGTACAAACTGCGGTATTTAAATTTATATAAACATGGTATTACCAGCGTTATCTATCGATGCAGGCATGCACGCTCATGGGACATGCATGTAAGGATGTTGTTATGACGTCTAAAGACTTTAGGCTTAAATTTTGCACGTGCATTTACTTATAAGACATAAGCTTGTGTATATATGTATGACTAGATATAAGAGTGGTTCTTTACAAAAAATTTGGTTTTTTTTTACGTTTTGAGGAAAGCGCTCTCTAAAATTGTGAAAAAAAAAATTATTTGCAAAATTTGAGCTTGGGATGTAAATGCTAACCTACCATCTGGGAATATTTTTCGAAAGACCTTTCTATTGGTCAAAAGTTTTAAAAAATTACCTAATATTCACTCAAAAATACCATCCCTCCATTATGACTATTATTTTTCTTTTAACCATTTTGTATTTTTATGCTTGAAAACTCTCCATTGTTCACATTGTTTTTGAATTTCGTTGATTTCTAAAAAAAATAACTGTTTCCGAGTACCTCACACAAAATACTTAGCTGCAAATGTTCCTTCCGTTTCCGCTTTTTTGTTTTGTTTTTTAATATTTTCAATGCAAAAGTTTCATTTATGCTGTTACCAGCATAAAGTGAAGTTTCAATATATAGGTACATAAATGTTCATGAGCATGATTATTGCCTTCAATAATGACCAGTATGGTAATTAAAATTTTTTTTTCAAACTTTTATTTGTAGCTTCTACAATATAGCAGCGCTTGAATTGAAAAGGAAACTTTTCAAAGCAAGAACAAATTTAATTATTGATTTTTGTTGTTATCTCGCAACTTTTTTAAATAAATTTGGCAACAATTTTTGCATTTACTGCCAATAACTTTTACTTATGTAAAACTACATCATTTAAAAGTTTTTTTTTTCTTTTACTGTGCAACGAATGAACTTAACTTAAATATTACAGCTCTTTAAAATGTATAGACTGTTTCTAATTTGACATAAGAATATTATTTTAAATCAATTTTATACGCAGTCAATTAAAAAAAAATTTTGAATAAAAGGTGAGCCGTTTGTTGGTTTCTATTTGAAGTGCATTCTACTTCCTATACTGTTGCTTCAAATTTTGATAGTAAAATTTTGGATAATTTTTAAATACAATATTTTTTATGTAAAGGGTGTTTTTTTTAGAGGTATACAACTTCGAATTGAAATAAAACACAAGAAAATCGTTTTAATGTCCATCAATTTGGCTTTATTGGAAGGATAATTTTATGCCATTAATGTTTAAATATGATTTCGGGCATGTGGCCGCCGCGGCTGGCTCGAATAAAGCCAATTCTAGAGGTCCAATTTTCAACCACTTTTTCGAGCATATGGGGCCGTATGTCGGCAATAACGCCACGAATGTTGGCTTCCAAGTCCCCTAACGTTTCTGGTTTGTTGGCGTAGACGAGCGACTTCACATATCCCCAAAGAAAATAATCCAATGGTGTCAAATCACACGATCTTGGTGGCCAATGGACCTGTCAATGTCCGCGAAATTATGCGCTCATCGAATGTTTCCTTCAATAAATCGATTGTGACGCGCGCTGTGTGGCATGTAGCGCCGTCTTGTTGGAACCACAACTCATCCACATTCATGCCATCCAATTCGGGAACAAAATAGTCGGTTATCATGGCTCTATACCGGTCTCCATTAACGGTAACTGACTCTCCAGCATTATTTCCCATAGAGCCCATAGAGCACACCAAACAGTCAGTTTTTGTGGATGTAATGGCGTCTCAAGGGTCTCATGTGGATTCTCTTCACTCCAAATGCGGCAATTTTGCTTGTTGACGTAGCCATTCAACCAAAAATGAGCCTCATCACTGAACAAAATTTTGCGATGAAAATCAGCATTGAGATCAATCTCATTTTCGGCCCATACACCAAAATCACGACGCATTGCATGGTCTCGCGGCTTTAATTCTTGCACAAGCTGGATCTTGTAAGGTCGGAAGCCAAGATCTTTGCGCAAAATCTTCCATAAAGTTGATGGACAAAGCTCCAATTGCTGTGCACGGTGGCGAATCGATTCATTCGGGTCCTCTTCAACATTTTGCTCTACAGCGGCAATTGTTTCTTCGGTGCGCACTGTTCGACGTCTCTGCGGATGCGTATTATCACATAGAGTAAACGTAGTGCGAAAACGATCCATGGTTAACCGAATTAATTGCTCTGATGGACGATTATGTCGACCATAAAATGGACGGAGCTTGCGGTAAACTTCGGAACTGAACCATTATTTTCGAAATAAATTTGCACGATTTGCAAGCGTTGTTCTTTTGTCAACCTGTTCATGATGAAATGGCAAACCAAACTGAATATAAATGACATTAGAGTTGCCAGATTTGACCACAAAATCCCAGTTTTATCTCTATTCGAAAAACAAACCTCTAAAAAAAAACACCCTTTATTTCATTGGAAGTCAAAACAGAATTGTATTTTGATTCACAAAAGGTCCTCCGGTCGGTTATTTCGTCTGATTTTCTTTAATTTTCTTAAAATGTTTTATGCCGTTGATTTTAATCCTATTGAAAACCTTACCAACTTAAAATGAACATTTCAAAGGAAAAAATTTCAAGCCTGGAGGAGTTAGGCCGGATGGCAAAGAAGGCCAGGTAAAAGGTAATTCCATAGAAAAGGCTGTAATAGCAAATAAATGTTTTCCAACAGAATATTACATAAAATTTTAGGTTTTCGTAAAGTTATTAAATATTTTTTTAATCGTTCTTAATTACATCGCCATCCTTGTGATGAATTACTTTTGACTTAAGATATATTTCTACTGGTGATATTGAATTTTGGTTTTGATGTAGCTTACGTTGTGTAAATAAATTGTTACAAACAAAAAAGTATTAAAAAATTTCGTTTATTTAAAAAATCAGAACAAGAAAAATGAAAAAGGCTTGAGTGTTCTTAATAGAGGTCTGCATGAATGCACTCGAAACGACCATCAAGCCACTCGCCACGTTGCGAGTCAATCAATTTTTTGTGAACAAAAGCCACAAATCCAGTCAAAACAAATCGAAACATCAAGCAGGAGATACATATGAGTGCTGCACTTGCAAATAAATTACATATAAAATAATATACAAGTTCAAGCATTTGTAGCTTATTGCATTCGGAAGTTTCAAGCGAACTTACGCAGACCTCTATTTCTTACTAAATCCGCCACTACAGTTAAAACTTTTGTCAAGCTCTTTTTTTTTTCCTGGAAAAAATTGACTATGTTTGAAACATACTGCATATTTCGATTTTCGAAAATTATAAATTTCAATATAAAAACTTATTCGCTATATTTTCAGTTAAATCTTCTTGCATCTAAATTGTGGTTAATAATCATTTCCACTTGAAAATATCAATTGATGCTTAAACACCACATCAACACCATATCAAATCGTATCGAATCATCAGCACGTCATGTGCATCTTTCAAGTTGTTGTTGCCATGCCACACAGTTTTCAAGTGTACGAAGCAAAATTTTTGATTCCCTATGGTAACGTACATTTTGGTAGCAATTTATATTTGCGCTATGCACCAAGTACACTGAACGAAAAATCTTTTAAATTTAACTGAAAATCTAGTATGAGATATTTTGTATAAGACTTAGGCAATTTGCTCAACAAATAAATAACTTTGTTATAAATTTTCCGGTTTTACTTATATCATTTTAATATTTGTATTCGATACTAGCTGTTCCCGTGACTTTGTACGCTTAGCCTGTCTCCTTCTGCCCTCTCATCGGCAATTCTATTTATTTTATTTAGTTTCGTTTGGAAAATCAATTTACTCTCACGCTTTCAAAGTGGCTTCACCTTCACCACGCATGGCTCTTCCTAACAAACTCACTTTGTATAATTACACCATGGAAAATATAATAAACAAAATTGCCGAATTGGGAACGATACCAATCCGCACGAGGCCCACCATGTGGTAATGCATCCGCAGAAAGTCAATGTTTGGTGTGAATTGGGGGGTGGCGGCATCATCGGCCCGTACTTCTTCGGAAACGACAGTGACATTGCCATTAACGGAGAGCGGAATATATGGATGTGAACAACATGTAGTTCCAACAGGACGGCGCTACGTGTCGTATGGACATTCCGCACGAGCGATTTGAGGATATCTCACGCAAAGGTGACGTGAACTGGCCAAATTCAGCCTCATTCAGCCTATGCATCAGAGCCAGAGAAAATTGTACGTCTCGGATGCGTACCACCCAGCCAAGCCGCGGCGAACATTTCTCCGACGTCATATTCCACAGATAATGTCATCAAATTTGTTGATATCTCACACACAACTTGTTTTCTTCAATTTTAACATCTACCCTTCCTTATTGAAAAACCCTTTAGTTATAATGGTTCAGTTCTACGTCTTATCGCCTTATTTAATTTTGGTAATATACCTTTACTTTGAAAGTACGTTGCCAAAAATCTATTATAATTAAGCCAAATATAAAATAACAATGTACATAAATTGTTGTTATATGTAGCTAAGTTTTTTAAGTTAAATACAAAAATCAATACCAAAGTAAACTTAGGTAATTTTACAACAGTTTTTTTTTTTGTTCTGTGTATAATTCCATTTGTTTGTCTGCACTGTTCCTTCTTTCTCTCTATCTCGTTCTCATTTCTACTTTGTCTTACGTTTCTGTTGCTGCTGAAAATAAAATAAAATGAATTCAAAATTGCATGCGAAATCAAATCGAATGCCCAAGAAATAAATTTTTATAGTTTTTATTCAGTTGGAAATTTGTTTGATTTTACTGCAATATTAATATGAACAAGATAATAAATAGAAATAGCTTGGTATGTTTTTGACTCCTCTTTTTATTGAAATTGGTTTTGTTTCAACATTTTTTTATTAAATATAAACATCCTTTTTTGTTAACGATATCTAAACGGTATTTAAAATTACAGTATATAATTTTGTTTTAAGGATATCCCAACACTTCAGCAAGCTGCAATTATTATATATAGTTAAGTACACTGTATTATCATGGAGGAAAAATTTTAATGGCAAACGTATGAATGATTTGTTGACTTAACAATTGCTCTCGATAGCGTACACAAAAAGAGTCGATTTGGAACGCACTACAAACAAACGATTTTTTTGAACCCTAAAGGTAAAGCATTTCATACGATACGGTCATTAAGTTTCTAGTTGCTATAGAAAATTTATTTTTTCATATGTGATTTTATATGAAATAGTAGTTATTTCAGCAGTTTAGTAGTATAGTTAGTTGAAAATATTTTGATGTTAAAATCAGGTAAGAGTCCATCTCTTTGTATTGAAATATTTTAGCAGAATTACAAATTGTTGCAAGAAATCGAAACACTGAATCCTCTAGCGGCTACATATATTTTTGTCTCAACCTAACAAATTTGAAAATATTTTTATCGTATTAACTACTATATGTATGTATACGGAAAAATATGCTACAAATTTACTATTTTTCCGAATTTTTATCTTAACCGTCCAATTGCTTACAAAATTTCTAAGTTTGATATCAAAGTAAAATTTTCAATTTTTTCAAAGTCAGTGACACCAGTGAAATGTGACTGGGACTCTAAAATTTAGATTTTGATATTGGGTAAGGTCTCCCGACTTTAGAGTTTTAACTTGTTATTTCTTATCAGCGGTCTATTGATTATGTCCGGTTAAGTTTTTACCGAGAATTTTAAATGGCAGTTGGCCCTACAATCTTCTACAAAATCTGTCAGTTAAAGCTCCAGTTAATTAAGCGAGACATTGTGAAAATGGTCTTTAATTTATATAAAATAAAGCTTTTCGTTTTTAAATGTTTAAAACTATTTGCATTGCTTACCCTAAAACAGATATATGAAATATTTTTTTTATAAGGATTTCGCTTTTTTTTCATTAAATTTTTGAAATTTTCTTAGTGGCAAAACTCATTAAATCCATACTTAAATTTCTTTTTTTGCAACGATTTTAAGTTCCACCGCATAATGTAATTATGCTAAAATGATTTTTTTATTGACTTAAATAAATCCATATATATTTGCATGTGTTTTGCTATTTTCTCAAAATCACTTGAAGTGAACTTAACGAGCTTTGCATCCATACGTCTCAATTTATTTGTGCTATGTTTTCTCATTACACTTTCATTAGCAAATACAAAACTTGAAAATATTTTAGTTTTACGAGAGTGGACACTTGTCACGATGTTATTTTATTCATTTTATGATATTAGAGTGATTCGACGAAAATGTTACACCATGTGGCGAATCCAACATTTGACCATGGGGGGTTTTTTTTTACACTAAAAACGAATTCTCTATGCCTCTGAACGATTTAAATACCTCTTATGCTTTTATTTGAAAATCAACCCCTAGATCTTCTACAAGCTGGTTGAATATTTAAGCGTTGTTAACATTAATTTCAGAGAAAAAGAAACATTAACATTTCTGTCATATTATATTTGTGGAAATTAGTTCTATGAAATGTTAACAAAACATAATGTCTTTGCGTAACAGGTGTGGCACTTTCAATCATCTATGAACTTAATCATTACTTGAAAAATATAGATAATTTTTGTTATTCTTTTAATTCCTAGGGGTATTACATGAAGAAAAAACGTTAAGTCTCAACATTTTGTTCACTTTATAAACTTGATATTAATAAAATACTTCAAATATTTCCAACATAACTGATACAAAACTATAGAATAGAAAAGTATCTAAAACGTATTTCTTCAAATTCGAATATTTTACACATTACCTGTGTGTAAGGACAAAATTCGTATCTTCCGCCTTGGTGAGATTTGGTGACATCTGTTGAGACGCCGCCTCCTTCTTCTCTCTCGTGAAACTTACTCTATAATTTTTAAGTAACTAATTAAATTTATATATGTTCATCTATTTTGCTTCATATCACTAATATTGATGTCTTCGATTTCTTATTTATTTTAAATGTATTGTTTCACATGCAATCAGTTTGAACGATTTCAGATTTAACGTTTCCTAAACCTTTCAAATGAAATCTTTCTGACATGTCATTCAGTAGCTTCAAGGCCGAAAAAAAATTTCTATCGATTCTCATAAGTTGAATCTTTTGTTAGCGTATGTAAACCTTTTTCGCATGCAAGAGCACCGTGGACACGTGCTTTTACATGTTATCATTCTGAATGTTCCAGATTCGATGTTTACTAAAATTTTCTAATAAAATCTAAGTAATGTTTTATGATTCTCTGTTTGATGCTATGTTAATTATAGTATATTGTCAATTATAAATTAAAAAACGTCACAAAAATTAACTGCATATTAAGTATCAACGCAAGTGATGACGCGGGTAAAATTAAACAATAATTCAGAATCCAAATGACGTGATAAAATATGAGCGACGCAGAATAAAAATAGCGTCTGATGGAGTTATAAAAAAATGTTGGTTTTTTCCCCATAATCTTACAAGATATTTGTAACGTTTCAGAAACGTTTTAAATAAAATTAAAAGCGGACATTAACACATTGTAGAAAACTTTCTGACATGGAAATAAAAGATTTCTGAAAGGTAACTGAAACTTTGTTAGATTTCATGTGAACGATTTGTGAAAGGTTTACGAAATGTTAAATGTCGAGTAACTAGGTATGTACCTACTACATTTTTTCTGTAAAATAGGAGGAGAAAATAGATACTACGTTTAAGGTACACTGCAGCGTATTTGATTAAATTTATAAAGTAAATAATATGCTGCGATACCACCTTCCTTAATTCTTCACTCAGTTCATGGGCATTCATGTGCTTCATTTGTTGGAATTATTGGACACGTTAGTCCATGTCTTTTGTTAGTATAGAAAGGCAGCATCAGATGTATTTCCAATATATATGTTGAGCGGCATCCCAACAATTCGAAACTAACGTGCCAGCAAGAATTGATTTTGTGATACAAAATGCTATTTGTTATATTAATTTATACAAGTATCGTATTGTGGTCGAAACTCGACCGTACCACCAAGTTGTAACTTTGCCGACCTATGACGAACAAAACCATGGACCATGATTTTATTTAATTTCGCTTTTTACCTCACCTCATCTCACCTTGCATGTACCTCATGCAGCCATGAACGTGATCAAAATGCGTTGGTTAAATCGTTTCGTATGGGCGAATCATGCGCGTATGTTTTCTTTATTTTACATGCCTTTAAAGGCACATATTACACATTATTTTTATTTTGTGCACATCTATAAAACAGTACCTTTCAATTGATATAAGTTTCATTCCCCTTTCTTTATAATAAATACTAAAAAATTTTATCATAAGTTTCGATGTTCACGTATTAATATATAGATTCTCTAAATTAAGAGATTTGAGAGGTTTTCATTCCCATTCCCCTTTGATGAGATTTTAATTTTTATGTTCATTTGAACTTACCTGTATAACAAAATTTGAAAAAATAAAATTTCATTTCAGGCTTACACTTTAAAAATAAAGGAACGCAAAAATCAGTCTCACTTCACGGTGCGTTTTAAAGATTTTAAATGAAAATCTTTTGTCACCGAAAATTTTCTTTTGGATATTGTTTGTTATTCCAAAAGAAACATTTTCGTGTGAAAATGAAAATCACTTAACATAGAGATTTCTTTTTATCTCATTTTTAAAAAAATATTAAATTTTTTTTATGTTTTTAGGTACATTTTTGATAAAAAAAGGTGGGTGAATAATCATATATATATATATAAGAAATTAAAATATATTTTAAATAATTAATAATGAGTAGAAGAACCTTTTTGTTTCATAATGATGAGAATCGGTTTGGCATGCTGCCTACCAGGCGTGCACATTGGTCTGGAGTAATTTTATGCCAATTCTCTTGATTAACTTGCCACAAGCTGCTTTTCTCGCGGGTTTTCGTGCTGCTACGACCTGTTTGATTATGCCTCATAAGTTCTCTATAGAATTTAAGTCGGAACTTTGAGGTGGCCACTTCAGAACCTTGGTGGATTGTGTGTCGAGCCAAGATTTGACAAGTGGAGATTAATGTTTTGGACCATTATCAAGCTGGAAAATCCATCTAAGCGGAAAATTTTTGGTGTAATCGGTGGCCAAATGTTCCTTTATTATATTCTTATATAAAAATTTTGATTGTATGGGTTGCCAGGGCAACAAACAAACAAAAAAAACATCAAAACAAGTCTTCGGTTCGCACACGGAACACTCTTTCAAAGGCCTGATTTTTTGAAGTAAGATTATTTAAAGCGATAAATCCAAGTTCAACGTACTTGGGAGCGATGTTAGTATCTATGTGCAACATACTTCACTCAAAGAATAAATCATATTCTAAAAGTCAGTCCTTTGAAAAAGTGTTCCGTTTGCGAACCGAAGACTTGCTTTGATGTTTTTTTGTTTGTTTGTTTGTTTGTTGCCCTAGCAACCCATACAATCAAAATTTTTATATAGGAATATACTAAGGGAACATTTGGCCATCGATTACACCAAAAATTTTCCGCTTAGATGGATTTTCCAGCTTGATAATGGTCCAAAACATTAATCTCCACTTGTCAAATCTTGGCTCGACACACAATCCACCAAGGTTCTGAAGTGGCCACCTCAAAGTTCCGACTTAAATTCTATAGAGAACTTATGAGGCATAATCAAACAGGTCGTAGCAGCCTGAAAACCCGCGAGAAAAGCAGCTTGTGGCAAGTTAATCAAGAAAATTGGCATAAAATTACTCCAGACCAAAGTGCACGCCTGGTAGGCAGCATGCCAAACCGATTCTCATCATTATGAAACAAAAAGGTTCTTCTACTCATTATTAATTATGTAAAATATATTTTAATTTCTTATATATATATATATATATGATTATTTACCCACCCTTTTTATCAAAAATGTACCTAAAAACGTAAAAAAAAATTTAATATTTTTTTAAAAATGAGATAAAAAAAAATCGCTACGTTAAGTGATTTTCATTTTCACGCGAAAATGTTTCTTTTGGAATAACAAACAATATCCAAAAGAAAATTTTCGGTGACAAATGATTTTCATTTAAAATCTTTAAAACGCACCGTGACTTGTTTTGCGATACATTAAAGGGAGGCTAATCTTGTTAAGGGAACTCCTTGATAGCCCACTTTTCTGGAGAGCGCTCCGTAGTCAAGTTTCTTGCCCAGTCGGATCGAAGAGGCAAAAATATGCGATATCAAAGAGTTGCCTGAAAAGCATGTACAAAAGAGATGATAAAAAAAATTATTTTTGCAGTGGTTTGCTTGATTATGGCGACCGTTCTCAAATATGTACATCATAAATGTGTAATGCGTAAATCTCCAAAAAGTATTTTTTGACCAAATAGAGAAAGTATGATACCCTTTGGAAGCAAAAATTCTCCAGCCTTGCTTAAATTGAAGCAATTCAATTTTTCTTAATTAGTCATTAAATTTTTTTATTGGATATTCTGTGTCTATTAACAATTAGATAACTTTCTGTTTTAAACAAACAAACACACGCTGACCAAGAACCTACACAGACAGTATTTGCTTCATTAAGTTCATTGCTGATTAAATGGAGCCATAAAATCACAAACTGTAATCAACAGGACAAACTAATCAAAAACTCTATACAAACAACAAGTCTTCAAACTTCGTAAATTTATTTTACTTGCTGCAACATGCTGTTGCTACTGGAGCGAAACAGCAGCAATTGCAATTAAATTGCTTCCACTGCAACACATCGCATTACACAATTTTTACTCCCATCCAACCATTCAGCTAGCCAGCCAGCCATCCAGTCATCCAACCATCATCATCTATCCACTCATATCACAAGCAGCGATCACAGCGTGCTGTAGGTTAAATCTGTCTACAATTCTGTACACTACGCAATATCGAATACTGGAACTGTTTCAAAATGTCCAGTGGAGTGAAACACATTTTGTTACACAAGCACACACAACCACAATTCTGCTGTAAGTGCACATACAATCAAACACAAAATGCATCGGTCACAAAAGCGTTTTTTTTTTTGCTTTGTTTTTGTAAAATAAAACATCATAGTGATGCTAAACTGCTATGCATTGAAATGGTGCCCAACGGTCTAACAAGCTCCAAATTAAAACTTGCACACCCCAATGCAACAGCCTACTCATGCAAAGAACAGTGGGCTTGATGCTCTTGAAACGTGTGCATTATTTTTTACTTAAAAAGAAAGACTTTCATCTAAAATTTTAAGTGTTATTAAGGTTCCAACCAGAATAGCCAGCTTTGAAAGTAAAATACTTAGCAAACTGGCCCACAGCCGTCGCCGCAAAGATCTAGAACTGTTATTTGTTCACACTTTTATCCACAGTATTAGGCCCATTGTTGAACTTTTCCGATTCCATTTTTTTTTTTTTTTTTATTTTGCTGCTCCTATGCTCCTATTGTGTTGTTTAGTCAAGCGCCACATTTAACCCTTCTCAAATTCATTTGACTTTATTGCAATGGTGATGGTGATGATGATGATGATGGGGGCATAAATTGTCATTGCCATTGTTGTTGTTGTTGGCAGTTGATGTTTTTGTTTTTCAGTTGTTGCCATTGTTATTGTTATTTATATTGTTATTGTTGCTGCAATTCCAATTGGAAATATTTTACTGTTGGCTATTGTGCTTTTAAGGTTTAATGCCTTTGGACAGGCAGAAAATCAAATTATTATAGTGGTATTTGTATAGAGTTTTAAAATTTTAGTTTTGATTTAAACATTTTTTGACTCAATTTAGATTATTTAATTTCATTCACCGACAAATGTAAAATGTGCAAAACTTGTTAGTTTTAAATATGGTAATTTCCACAGAAAGAAAATTTTATGATCTATTATTATCTACGAAAAGTATTAAAAATTTATTAATTTAATCAACTTACATCTGAATTCATTACAGTCGATTGCAAAATTGCATAAATACAATTTCTCTTTTTGAATAGTATATTGTCTTAAATATTTAATTCTTTAAGAGAGATGATACATGCTGACAGTCATTCCTCGAAATCTCTCTTCCAACAACAATTATCAACAAAATGCAAAGACATCTAACCAATCTCTATTAATTGTAATTTTTTAATTTGCTTCAGTTCATGTGCTAATGTCACGTGTGCGATCGAAAAACATCATTTGTTCTCATTTCGTGATTGACAACAGTAACAAGTGTATTAAAATTTTTGTTTAAATAGAGTTTCCTTCTTATAATTAAAACAAGAAACAACGACGTCAGAAAAGTAAAATTTCAAATTTTTAGAGATATTTGAAGTTGGTCACGTGCGCAATCGTAATTGTAAATCTTTTGTAATCTAATATACACATAAATCAGAGAATGAAAAAAGACTTTATCGTATTGTTCGATTTCGTTCTTTTCTATGAGCGTTAAATTTTTCCTTCTGCATTCCGTATTTCACTCATTGATTGTAACACTAACGCAAAACATAGCAAGCGACATGAGAAAGCGCAACAGAATGGTACTCTACGTACAAAAAACTTGTTTCGCTTTGTTTTGGTTTTGACTCGCGATTGCTATCCGAACCAGTACCAAATGTAGTGGTCGTTTTTGTCATTAGATTCCTATTAGGGAAAAATTTTTTTTTCACACAAAAGATAGCTTGAAAAATAGTTTTCGAAATACTAAGGGAAACTTGGGACCCTGGAAAGAACCGTTTTTGACCCGAAAATGGGTTCCCGGACCATGGAACCTGTTTTTGGTACTGGTTCGGGTAGCAATCGCAAGTCAAAACCACAACGGAGCGAATAAATTCTTTTGTACATAGGGCAGAACGTTACCATTCTGTACCTCTCTTTTATTTCTACTTGTTATAGTACGGGTTGGTGTTTTAATCAAAGAGCGAAACAAAAAATGTGAGAAGTAAAATTTGTGTTGTGCGATTTGAACGTTACGATAAGGTGCGGTTTCTTTTTATTCCCTGATATAAATAGGCAGTTTCGGTTTTGCAACATAATGCTTTTTACAAGTCCGTTCCGTTGAAATTATGGACTGGCCTGCATGCGCGTCGAACTTAAGCCCCATAGGAAATGTCTGGAAAGTCTTGGCACGGTGTGTATATGCTGAAAATAAGAAATATGAAAATGATTCCGATCTTAAAAGGGTAATTTTAAGTGAATGGACCAAATTCGACCCAAACTTGTTCACCAACCTAATAAATTCGATGAAAAAACGCATTTTTGATGTTGAAAAAAACCAAGGTGGCTATATTGGCTACTAACTTTCATTAATTCGAAGAATAATTACATTCACTTACTTTTCTTTTTTGTTTTAACTGTAAAATCATGAAGGTGTCTTATAATTTTGAAACAGTTGCCAGTAGGCAAAAATGTGTGCATTTTAACTGAAAGTAACGGTTCTGTTCCAATTCTGTGCTTTAAATAGAAAAACTATATTTTGCTATTTTTTGTTTTTCCAAAAACATAAACAACGCAGCTTTAGCAGGGGTTGAATGTAAGTTAATGAAGTGTCTTATAATTATGGGAAGCTTCGAGACAATGGCCTAGTGCTCTCAACGAACCATTGAAGAGTAATTAATTACTTAATAATAATAATAATTATGGAAAGCACCTTATATAATTTTTTGTCAATGTGATTTATGTAGGAGCACTAGATGAATAACTTTTAAACTCTTATTCGAAATAATGAAATGTTGCTCATACGCCACGTAACACAAGATTGTAAGTAATTTCCAAAGAGCTTAGCTTGCGTAAAAATTGTGCAAACTAATAATATAGAAAAAGATAAAAATTTTGAAAAGAAAGCCAACTTAAAAAATATATTATTGCGGCTAAGTAATTGCTTTAATTTTATAAAAATAAAAAAGATTAAATGAATTTATTTAGATTTTACAAAAAATTTAGGTTTTGGAGGATTATTGACGAGTATTGTTTGGAATTGCACTTAAGTCAATTCAATTTTTTCTCTTTTCAATAAAATTGCTTAAAACAGCGTTTTAATTTCCTTAAAAGCTATTGCAGTCGATAGTTAGGTATTACTGTCTGCTGCGTAGCATTCAATAGCTGAAGCAACAGCTCAGAATGAGCTGTCGTATTCGACTGTCGCCTATTGCGATCGCAATCACAGCAGTTGCTTTATTTTTGACTGCGATTGCTACGACATTTACAATTTTATGTTACTCATACGTCGTGTTGTCAAACTTATGTATATCTTGAGGAACTTGGCTTTAGGTACAAGATTCAATGTTGATGTGAATGTTGAAATTGTTATTCTTGTATGTTTACTTCTTAGTCGAGTAGTTTTAATAAGTCTTGTCATTCGATTTTTTTTCTTATTTCAATATTTTTTCTTTATTCAAAGCTTAGTAGAGCTGTAGCTCGCTTACGGCTGCTTTAAAGTAAAGATGTTCAAATATTTTGCATTGAACCTAAACTAAAAAAGAACTCGGCAACGTAGCATTGAGACACAAAATGCAACCAAGCAAAAATTAAAGAAACAAACTCTTTATGTAGAAGCATAAAGTTTATAGTAGGAACACAAACAGCTAGAACGCGTATATAAAACAAATGTCTCCTGCTTGGACATCTTGCTTTAGAGTACAATAGAAAGTAATTTAAAATAGGAAATATTTTCCTTCCACATTTTTGAAGCGTAAAAATATTTTTTGCACTTTTCTTCCAAGCACATTGTATTGCTATTGCCTTCCTGCCAACATTTCTATAATAATTTTTCTTACACTTTTGTATGCCGTATTTTCTGCATATTCAATTTAACTGGATATAACCATCAACATGTCGCATCCAACATTGTCTAGTTCCATGACAACACGGCACGGCGATGTTACGTTTGCTCCTGAAGCCTCAAAGTAGCGACGGAAGTTTTCTTTTCTGTATTTTGTTTTCTTCTCACATTTTATTGCAATTTAATTTTTTCAGTTGCAATTTTATTACAGTTCAGTAGTTCCGACTGCTGCTGCAGCTAAGGTTTAGGTCTATGTCTTGACAATTTGTTGACTTTGTTGGTGACGGCGGTAATGATGATGACAATGGTGTGTTGTTGATGAAGATGATAAAAGTGTGACATGTTGTACAGGTTGTCTTATTTTTGTTTGTTTCGACTTTGTTGACAACTTTTTCTTTCTCACTCACTTAAGAGGCAGACGGTTTACACTGAAGTGTAAGAAAAAATGTATAGAAAACTTTCAAACTGAATTGAATTATTTTAAATTCTTAATTAATTCGCCTATAAAAACTTTTCCACAAGAATTTGTAGAGCGTTTTACAACTAAAAGGGAGTGCTTTCAAAGAACATATAAAAATTGTCTTTCAGTTAAAATTTTTGCACTTTTAAAACTCTACGACATGACACAAAAATTATCCACTCAAAAGTTCATATGCCATCAGAGGAGTGTTTCTAAAAAATTTAATTAACTAAAGTAAATATTAACATAACAGGCAAAGGTGGTTGCTACATCAGAGCTCACAAAAGGGGAGCTTAATGCACTTTAAACTAAACTGCTGTGCTAAACTAGACAACTCTCACAGAAAATATAACAAACAAAGGGTGTAAAAAACGACGTAGAAAATTCAACCCTCAGTTCCTCACTAACTACCACATACTTATTTACAAATGTACTAGTAAAGTGTTTGCTGAGCAACTCATCGTTAGGCGGAACGACGGCGTGTGTGAAAAGTACAAAATTTATACTCATCCGAACAATACAACACATTCTTCGTTAGATCTATGTACTTCTATGCTCTCAATAATACGAGATTACCTTCATTATTAAAATGCTGTAGGTAGATGACTAAATTCCCATTAGAAAAATTTATAGATCAAAAATAATTGTTATTATAGATTTTTATATGTTTAGATCAAATTTATTAATTTGTTTGCACCGATCTATGAAACTCGCTAATAGATTTTGTTTGACACTCACTCTGCACTGTTTTTCAGCTTAGGCGAAGTCCTGTGATACTGCGATACTCTTTTCGGTTTTTTCCATTGTTTTTTGACTCTTTTCGATGTGCTTCAATACAATAATCTAATATGAATAGTTTTTTTTTTCCGATAATATTCAACTTACTTATTTTATCGACGATATTTTTCCAAGGTTCTTTAATTTCTTTCGTTAAAAAAAAAATAAAAGTTGGAACCTAAGCACTTAATGTGGTTTTTGTATTGATTTTAATACCCAAAAACTAGTACACTTATAGAAACATTTCAAAAATGCAGAAAAAGCTGAAAGTCTGAAAATAAATATAAAAATAACGATTACTTTGGTTCGAAAAAAAAAAATAATACAAATCGATAATAAGGATTATTTTTGATCGAAAAAAAAAAATAAAAATTCTAAATTACGTTTTTCTTTTTATCGAAAAAAAATAAAAATCCATATATTATGGTTATGTAGTGATTTCTATCGTAAAATTCATTATCGTTACGGCCTCTGCTATATGGTACCGTTTATAAAAATACAGTACCAATTTTTCTTTTTTGTAAATTCAGTCCCTTCAATGTTGAAATAGAGTCCAAAGAGGCCACACTGCATATTAGGGCATATCAGACTTGTTAAATGTTAAGGTGTTTTCAATTTTGTTTACTCGAAAAACTCTTGCAACTCCCTCTATAACATGAAAAACAAAAACTTTTGGAGTTTATTCAAACAATATAAAGTTTTCATACAGTGTTGTGCAAAACAATAGCAACAAAATCAATGCTCTGGTTAACACTTGAGTAATCTCTTTTAATTTTAAGCACACACAAAAAATTTTATAGGAATCAAAGGATATATTCATTAATCATAAAAAAATAAAATTATATTCAAATTAAGTTTTATATTTTTTTATAAAATTTTAAATTAATTAACACATTCAAAATTATCGGTAAAAGTACCGTTATTGTAAAGTATAAGTTCTTTCTGAGTCATAACAATTTAAGTTTACTTTAGTTTTTGCGTTAGCTGTGACATTGACTGTTCAGTTTATAATGGTCCGTGATAAATATATATTCTATTCCTCCGAAATTTAAAATTATTTCCGAATATGAAAAAGAAAAATCGCAAATTTCTCTGGCAAAACTGTTTAATATTAACAATTTGTAGGAAAAAAAATATATATATAATACAAAAGACTCAATAACGGTACATTCAGGTAGGCGGCCGCAAAAGAAATTGTCGAATTTTGACTGAAAAATTGGAGACATGTTCAAATGAAATCCATCTAAAGAGGTTGTTCGGATTATTTAGATGTCTACCATGGCACTGTTCGCTGACGAGCCACTGAGAACAGTTTGAGAAGTTACAGAATTGCGAAGAAACCGTTGCTTACAGTTAACCACAAACAAAAAAAGATAGAGTGTTTATAACACTCTCAAGCACTTTTGTCTGAAATTCTGGCGACAAGTTGCAATTTATTATTTTTTAGACTCAATATAGCAAAAGAGCATTCGGTCTTATTTGACCGTTCAAAAGCTTTGCTTACCGACGAATACGAGCTCAACCTGATTAACTTCAGCCAAAACTGTTGACTGGTGATTTGTGCCTTATTCCAAAAAGTACCAAATTAGCTCTACACGGAAAAAACACCAACTCAAATTTTATTAAAAATTAATAGGAGATTATAAAAATTAAAATCTGAAAACAAATATTACTTTTTTATAGTAATAAATAGAAAATCCTTATTAAAAATTCTATTCTAGTTTGTAAATATTTTCATTTTACATTTTTTAATAAGTGCATATTAAAAATTATTTTCTTCATTTTAATTATCACCTAAAAACTTTGAAATTTTACAAAGAATTTATTAAATTTTAATAAATTGCCACATTAGAATTTTTATATATTTCATATTGTAATATATGATTCCCGCTTTATAATTTTTAAAAAGTAGTTATAGAAAAATTATTTCAAGATTATTAATTTTTATTATATTGAATTTTATTTCTCTTTTGTGTTTAATTTGTACTCTGTTTGAGTTCTCAACATGTTCATGCAAAAAAATAAATATATAAGGCTTGCCAAACTCTTACTAATTGGCTTTGAAGTAATGTGTTGAACAGAATTGGGACGGGGTCGGGAAAGCGGCAACGGAAACTCGCTGGCCGTCCCAATTTTGTTCAACACACTAAAAAATTTAAAAATAAATTTCAGTTATTATTATTTCATCATAAAAACTTTACAATGTACTTTTTAAAAAATAGTACAGTCCTTTTAAAATATAATAAATTATTGCAGAAATTTTAAAATCTACTTTGTAAAAATTAAAAACTTGCATTCGAAAAATTAATGCCTGCTTGATGTAATTTTTATATTACTCTTAGTAATTTTTAATAGACACTCAAACCGTTTCTAAATTACTAAATTACCTACTAATTTTTCTTAAATTTTCATTAATATTTACAATAATTTCGAGTTGGTGTTTTTTCCGTGTATTTTAAATTACTGATATATTCGGAATTTACAAAGCTATCATTTTAATAATATAATGTCGGTGATACTAAAGGTGATCATATCTTTCAGAGCAAAATTAAGGGTAATTAAACTTTTTTTTTCTTGATAAATTTTTGCATTAATCAAAAACAAAGAACAAAATCAATACTTAGACGAAAATAATAAAAATTATATGTTCGAAATTTATTTTTTAGCACCTAAGTTTCTTAATTTCAGAGTGACGAAACAATAGTATTTAAGAAAATAAAGGTCTGTTCTTTAAAATGATGACCATACATTTATAACATGGAAAATAAGTTTTAATAACCACGATCTCTTTTTTACAAAATTTTGAAAATTCATAGCTTCGTCATATAACTAAATGATAACATTATGTAAATACTACATAGGCATAAACTAATGTTTTTTAGTTTTTCAAAAAAGTATTTATTAAAACTTTCAACTCATGTATTTGGTTTCAACTGGGTTATAGACCGATGAATATATGAACTGAGAGACATAAACAAAGGAAACAACAAAACGGAGGCAACGCCAAAAACATACGCGATAGGCGCAAAGACAAATGTACTATGTTAGATGTTTGATGGCAACCCTAAACAAAACTGGGAAATATTGGCCACCCAAAAGTAAATGAGGTTCCTTAATTTAAAGAAGGCTGCCTGGAGTGCATGTGTTTTATGTAGATTTTTGGCTCATACACGGAAAAAACACCAACTCGAAATTATTGTAAATATTAATGAAAATTTAAGAAAAATTAGTAGGTAATTTAGTAATTTAGAAACGGTTCGAGTGTCTATTAAAAATTACTAAGCGTAATATAAAAATTGCATCAAGCAGGCATTAATTTTTCGAATACAAGTTTTTAATTTTTACAAAGTAGATTTTAAAATTTCTGCAATAATTTATTATATTTTAAAAGGACTGTACTATTTTTTAAAAAGTACATTATAAAGTTTTTATGATGAAATAATAACTGAAATTTATTTTTAAATTTTTTGGTGTGTTGGACAAAATTAGGGCAGCCAGCGAGTTTCCGTTGCCGCTTTCCCGACCCCGTCCCAATTCTGTTCAACACATTACTTCAAAGCCAATTAGTAAGAGTTTGGCAAGCCTTATATATTTATTTTTTTGAATGAACATGTTGAGAACTCAAACAGAGTACAAATTAAACACAAAAGAGAAATAAAATTCAATATAATAAAAATTAATAATCTTGAAATAATTTTTCTATAACTACTTTTTAAAAATTATAAAGTGGGAATCATATATTACAATATGAAATATATAAAAATTCTAATGTGGCAATTTATTAAAATTTAATAAATTCTTTGTAAAATTTCAAAGTTTTTAGGTGATAATTAAAATGAAGAAAATAATTTTTAATATGCACTTATTAAAAAATGTAAAATGAAAATATTTACAAACTAGAATAGAATTTTTAATAAGGATTTTCTATTTATTACTATAAAAAAGTAATATTTGTTTTCAGATTTTAATTTTTATAATCTCCTATTAATTTTTAATAAAATTTGAGTTGGTGTTTTTTCCGTGTAGGCCTGCTAGTTTGGCAGTTAACTAGTGTTATTTTGGCAAACAGATGTCGGAACATTTATTGATGGTGGTGCATGTGTATGTTTGTTTGTCTGCCTGCAAATAACTAAGTGAGTGTTTGTGGGTGTTTGCAACAAAGATTTTAACATTAATGAGCAGGGAACATGAGACCGTTACAGACGATTCCCTGTCACATTTACGAGAAATTAAGCACATTACATCTTGTGCATAGGCGTATGTGATATGCGTGCGTTTGTTCTTTTTGAAAAGGAAGTAACGAATTGAGGAGTGCTGTGCTACATTTTCAATTCCAATGGATATATTACACACTAAGAAAATGATGAGCTCATGCTTGTCATGCAGTCCAAATAAAGAGTGCCGAAAAATTACGTTGTATTTTAATTTAAGGACATTTTTACATTTTGATTTATGATGAAGCGTAGACTAAGCTCATTAATAAGACTTTATTTGACATAAAATATAATAACGATAAATAAAATTTTATTTACACATGCTATCTAAAAACATTACTATGTAATTGATAAATTCATCTCTTACTTTGTAAGGTTAATAGTAATTCAAATGAGTTTTTCAAGCAATTTTTTCACCTTAACTTTGGTCCTCGCAGAAACTAAAATCCCTTAAACTAAAAATATTAAAAACGAACCACACAAAAACTATATTTTTTTATATTCAGCCAACTTTCTAGTGAATAATTTGAGCTCTAATTATTTTTCAGAGGAAGTTTTTATTGCGTTCCCATTATTTTTCATGCAGCTATTCTTTTCTTCTGAAATCTTTTCTCTCCCCCATTTCTTTTTCGCGTTTTGTTCAGCACTTTCTCATGTTTTGTTTTATATTATTTCATTTCTTTTATTGCTTAAATACTTAATTCCAGCATTTTGCACTCAACGGGCTTCCGTTACTTCATCCACCTACACCCGCCCACTTACTCCCCTCCGTATGTAAAAAGTCAAAGCCATTTTTTGTTGTTGTTGAGCTGCTGCTGCTCCCAATTCGTTGCTTGAGCGCTGCAATTTGCACTGTTTTCCTGAATGAATTTTCCGTGATTTTTAAATTAAGATTGCGTTGGATGGCGGTGGTGGTGGTGTAGCTTGAGGGTTGCAGGAATGCTAAAATATGCGCCGCGCCACTGACTGACTGTTTGGCTGGTTGGCTGACTGGTTGGATGCATTTATTGTCAGCATTAAAATGATCTAGAGATGGAAATGAGTATTTCGCCACTTTGGATTTTATAGCAAAGCTTGACTCAATATATCAAATCAAAGCTACAATTTATGTGTACAGCTTTAAAGAGCTGCAGATTGGACACTCATTTTATCAGCACAGTTAGATCAAAATTCCAAGATCACAAACTACATCTCGCATAATCTAAGCGATTGCCTTTGAATTTCGTCACATTGCGACTTATTTCCTGAAGAGTTATTCCAGATAGTCTGAAGATTTTCATACAAATCGCATGATATTTCAAACTTGCTTTTGAAGACATTTTTTCCATCTCTAGAATAAACCATCTTTATATTTATAAGTGGGCGCAAATAGGACCAGCAACTGATGCAGTGAGCATTCCATTAAAATGTCTGAATTTCCCGGCACCTACAAAACGCAATGAATAGATTTTCCGGTTCTTTTACGACGCTACTCGTTTGTTTGGTATGCATGCCTTGGTAACTTTTTACAGCTGGTTGTTGTAATTTTAATTACGATTTATATTTCAATTTAACAAGACTTCTTCTGTTGTTGTTCGTATTTTCTGTTTTTATTGTTTTTGTCGCAATTTACAAGGACAAGATGACAAAATTCCTTGAGGCATCTACTCGCAGTAAAGCCAGGAAGTTAGAATATGTTTTTCTGTCACTGAAAATGAAGGAGTCTGTTTAACAACGGATATACTCCATTGTAAAAAGCTGTTTAAACCAATCGAGGGTGTTATCTTCTGTTCTATAGTTTGTACCAGTATTTTATTTCTTTGGAATCTTGGTAAAAAATTTAATAAACTAACTTTAAAACAAAAATTTTATAATTTTATCAATTCTTAAAATTAGATATAATACATTGAAATCAAATGAGTCTAAATGCTTTAAGTATTTGCTTTTATTATTCACTTCACCCAATAACCTTTTTCGCATACATTTTTCATATTTTCAAAAACTATCATTCTTGCACTGGAGAAAGGAAATAAAATTTAATATCCTGTGAAGAGAAATAAATAAAGTTTTTAGCAAACAGCATGGCATGAGTTATATGCACATTTTGGCTGATGATTTGGAACGTTATGCGTAGTGTAAAGTGAAATGGCGCCAAAATAGTAACGCACAAACTCATAATGTTGTAGCGTAGTGTTGCCAGATAAGCTATTTTTCAATGCGTTCCACTTTTGTATTTGCTTAAAAACCAATGAAGACACGATTACGGAAGTATTATTTTAGTTGCATCAGAGTCTAGACAACATGCTTGAAGTCCTATAATAAATTTAATTTAATTGTTAAGTACTTACTGCTTACTGTTTTAGTAATAGATAAAACAAAACAAAAATAACTAAAAAAAATCAAAACTAGTCATACTATGTAGTTTCATCCCTTGCTAAATGACCTTTGAGCCGATGAGTGAAAATTTCTAAGCCTGATATGTTTTTCTTTTTGCATAGATGTGTTGCGAACTTAAACAAAAAGTGAAACAAACCAAAATCCAAATTATTTTTGGCTGGTTTTTTTTTGTTTTTGTAACTTATTTCGTTAAAAATATCACATGCGTAAATATTATATCTCAAAAAAAAAGGTTGTTTTTTTTTATATATATGGCAACGCTTTAGCTTGTAACTTATTAAATAAATGGTACCACATTTATATTCTGCAACGTAATAAAACTAAGAAATGCATCATAACGAAAATGTGTTCCTTTATTTGCGAGCGCTTTTAAAAATAAAATCCTTGACTAGGCAATAAAAAAGCATGAACAAAATTCAACGCAACGTCAATGGGTACTATTGCAAACATAAGGGAGATGCACCACATATGCAATTAACTACTCTTTGTATATTATCTACCCAGTTGGACTGTCAACAAAACGCATATGGAGGTATGGTTACCGCTATGCCTTTTGCATTAACCATTTTTAAACTTTGAGCTGTCTGCACTTTATAGCTCTATCAACGTCACCACAGACATATGTATGTTTCTTAAAATGAAATTAAAATTAAGAGTCGACCAAAAATGAATGGAACTAATTTTTAGACATCAATATCAACCCTGATATTTACACTATGATTTTTAAAATTATTCTGAACTTTTTATAGAAAATCACTTAGTGCGAAGTCACAAGGTGGGTATTTGACTGCGCTGAAGCAAATTTGTTGTTGCTTCCTATAGGAATGAACTTTTTGTACGACGGGCAAAATAATTCATTTTTGAGTGGTGAACATGACAGCGGTAGTAAATAAAAAATGTATTAAAGAGCGAAAAAAGTACCTTACAAAATACTTATTTTGAATATAGCAACACCAACACAACACCTTTTTCAAAAAAGCATTTCAAAGCGGAGTAAAAAAATTAATAAATTATCAAGAAAGAGGTTGACCGGCTCTCATTTGATTTTTGTGTGACTGGCCTCGAAATGTGAGGGAGAGGAAAAAAATTATGGTCTGAGCGCTGCCAAATGAGTTTATCAATCGACAAATTTTTGGAACTAGTGAACCCGATGCCACACAGATTTTCCAATTTGAATGCTCGAAACTATGCACATTGGTTGTTTTGAGTGGTTGACAACTTACGTAATACGTTCCTTTCCTAAAAATAAAATTTTCGGTTATTTTTGTTGTGAAATATATTATTGTATAATACAGTTAATTATTTATAATCGTTTAATACACAGATCATATTTGACAACTTAATTTTTCCAACTACTGTATGTAGGGTATTATTTAAAATTTATTTTCTAAATTCAACTCAAAATTAAAATCAAACTAATGGTACTTTTTTTCAATCAATGTTGACATCCTTTGAGCCTTTAATTTCAGCATTGATTTCTGATTAATTTATAGTTGTTGTTTTTTCATTGAGCGTGTTCCTCCTATATCACACTTACCACCCATTTTAACAACTTAATTCTTAAGGGGGTTTCAGTTATTACCACATTTTATGCCAACGCAAATCACCTTTCTTCTGTTTACAAATCATAAAATTTAAGCGCCCACAAATAAAATTTATTAAAATCCTGTGCTTGAACACAGAGGTTGATTTTTTATTCATTTTGTCGACTCTCCTTTTGTTACACCTGTATTTGATGGACAATTATTTCCGTTTGTGCCTGCAATTGGGTGTGGTATGACGCCACTCCTGTATTCTGCAATTCAATCCTGTTTCAATGCATTGGGTTGGAAATATTTCGTATTTCATTGCTTATTTGTTGTTGTTATTTTTATACTTTAACATGGTTCGTAATAATTGGGAATGGATTAATATTACAAACAGTGGCGAATTGTGTGAAAGTTTTTTTAAAAATTTCATCATGACATTTATGTATGTTTGTGCTTATTGTTTGAAATAAAGGGTGTTTTGGTATTGTCTGCACTCCAAGAAACGATTTTTTTATTCAAACTAAGTTTAATAAAACGTATTTAACTACATACAAACTAAGTTTTCCATAATAATAATGATTACCCAATAAAATTGAAATTTTTTTAATATATAATTTTTATTTTTTTTTTTTTAAAGTATCTCTAAATGAATCACCCATTGTGCTGTTTTTGTATATACAAATATGTAATACGAAACAAAAACATTACTTAAAGATTCTGTGTTATGTGCATTTTTATCCCTCGATCTCTGGAATTTATATCCGAACACCTCTTCAGGTTCCACTGCCCAATAGATAATGCATGTAATTTTGTATGATATGTGCGACAAAATTCAACAACTTCTCACCAGTGTGACCTTTCGCGTCAAAAGCGTCCACTTGGCAACCCTGAATGGTTTGAACTGTGACTTAATGTGCTTCAAACTGTTTAAAATTTCACAAAATATTTATTTTGACCAAATGTTACAAAATGCAGGATATGCGAATTGAAATTCCAAACTTATTTTTTGCCATAGAAACTTGGAACAGTCTAGTGTTGGAATCAATTGGTTCGAAATAGGATAAAAAAGTTTTAGGAATGTTTTCAAATTTTTATCTTTAACCCATACTTACCCTATTTCAATGTGAAATTTGGCTTTAGACACCACTTTTAGTTACTGGTTCTTAGGAAAAAAATATGAGGATGCCCACTCAATTGGTTCGAAATAAAATAAAAAAATTCTAAGAGTTTTTTTTTTAAATTTTTATCTTTAACCCTTATTGACCCTATTTCAATTTCACTTTTTCTTTTCTTTTTAAAAAAGGAATATATCAAAAATAAATGTCGCTCGCATCTAGTTTCCGAGATATAGTCATGGAAAGTTGCGGATATAGCTTTTCTACAAATCAGTATAAGTTGGGAATTCCTTTATAGATTTTAAATATTTTGATGTCATATGGCTGGTAATTTTACAGTTTATAAAATTGGTGCATAAAAGTTTGAAATTAATTCCATACATTTTGTGATATGGCTGCTTTTAAAAATTTTTTACCATTTTATTTCCAATAATCGTTATTTTCTATAAAAATTGTATGAATAATTTGTAATTTTTTTTTAATATTAAGAAAGCTCAATTAATTGCCTTTAATTCAGTGTATTATTTTTTATCTTGTTTCATACCGATTACGGAGGCGTCGCTCTGATTTTCGCAAAAAATCTAAATAAGAACCCCCCTAATGTCTGATTTTTAAGATATCCGCATCGAAAGTGTGAAAATCCTAAAACTTTACGTTGGAGTATTTCATGCGAAATTTTCATTTTTAAAAAATCCACAAAATTCAATAACAAATAACGAATATTTTGATAACAAAATCGATCTGGAACGACTCCTTTCCAAAACTTCGACTTCAATTTAACGAAAATAGCTCTGACTATGAAAAGGATTTCGGTCACTTTTTCGTTTACATTATTACGATTTTTAGTTTCGCTATAAAACAATTTTTCCAAAAATCTCTTGCGATTTCAAAAACTGTAAATTTCGGAAAACTTCTAAGGTGAAATTTTTTTTTTTTCAAAAATCTACATACAAATGGCGCTATCTTGCTTCACAGTGCTCACTCCCCACGCGTCATGTCATATAAAAAATCCTATAAAATCCGAGACAAACAAAAATATAAAATAAAACTTCACCGTCACCTTCCTTCGTGCACACATTCAAAGAATTCCTGCAATTTTTGGAAAAACAAAAGCAAAAATAAAACAAACACGCTTAAATAAAAACGTTTGTTATCACTCCGCGCCATGGACGCATCTCGTGATGTTCTATGTATTATGTATGTAGTTTTTTTTTGGATATGTGCTCGCCTCGCCGTGCGCCATGCCAGTATAAAACAGACGAAAAAAATATTCACATTTCCAGCTCAAAGGAGCATATATTACGCTACTACTACTATTGCTGCTGCTGCTGCTGCTGCTGCTGCTGCTGCTGGTTGTCGTGGCGTGGTGGAAACATTTTTTATGCAAGGTAATGGCACAAAAAACCGCGCTGCGTCGTTGCCCTTGGATTACATTTTTCTTTATGTTTATTATTATCACTCTTTGTAGATGTGTTTTTTATATATCTGCAGCGGCATATTTCCGAAATTGTGCAATGATAAACAATGCTACCATCTATTTTGGTTAACAATCCAACATAATATATGGGTGACAAGGGGGAAACAATAAAAAAACAAAAATATTAACATTGCTCTGATGTGCCTAAAATATTGAAATGCTGAAAATATTTTTCATTTTTGAATCGCAGCATTTTATTATATGTGAGTTATTGCATTCACATTATATGAATTCGTTAATTTGGGCTCAGAAAAATTATCAAGTTTTGCAAAATATATAAGCGAATATCCATAACAATTTTAAGACCCGCGTTGAACATACCCGCGTCTCTTTTATCAATTTACCAAAAAAAATTCAACAATCATCTCAAGAGCATAAATCAATCTAACACACTATTTTTTCTTCATTTCAGGCACTTGCAAAATTCCAAACATCACAAAAAGTCACCACCAAAACTGGCATCGAACAAGAGGAAACACTACTAAATGAATCTGCTGCCATTGAAACCTCACTGAATTTACAAATTTTGGATTTAGAAAATGAAACCAAACAGTTGCGTCACGAACTGGAACGCGTGCGCAATGAACGTGATCGTATGCTTCAAGAAAACTCCGATATTGGACGCGATAAATCCGATAACGAAGCAGAAAAGTTACGACTTAAAGCCGAACTTAAAGATCTCAAGTTCCGCGAGACACGTATGCTTACTGAGTACTCAGAATTGGAGGAAGAAAATATATCGCTGCAGAAACAGGTGTCTAGTTTACGCAGTTCACAGGTAAGCTATTCTAAATTCAATTCAATTCAAATTTTTGATTTAAGTATTTTCTTCTTCCTATCATGTTTAGGTTGAGTTTGAAGGTGCCAAACATGAAACTCGTCGTCTTACTGAAGAGTTAGAACTGTTGAATTCACAGGTTGATGAATTAGCCAACTTAAAAAGAATTGCTGAAAAGCAGATGGAAGAGGCTCTGGAAGCTTTACAGGTAAACAGATTTAATGATTTTTAAAGTCAAGGTCTCATTAAATCAAGATAAAGTTTGTTTATTATCAAAGTTTAAATTCGAGAAATTTCATTTCAATATAAGAATATTGGTCGTATGTGTTTTGGAAAATGTACACAAATGAACACAAAATATGCTATTATTTTTTTGAATTCTGCATAAACTGCCAATTTATTTTGATTTGAAAATTTATTTTATTCCGTAATCAGTTCAATTGGGCAACAATTATTTCGCAGCTCAATCAATCATCTTATTAAACAAATGTTTAATTATTTTGAGCATTGCACTAAATGATTATTTTTAAAGACAAGTTGAAAATACAGAAAAATAAATATTTCCCTGAAAATTTTCTTTATTCATAGAAAAGTTGCTGGTAGCGCGATATAAGAATGAATGGGAAACTTTTTATATTTTCTTCAAATAACTGTACTTTCGAATAAAATTATTAGATTTCAATTTTTTGCGACAAATTTTAAAGCTGATGTACCAATAGTTCTTGAAACCAAAATAATTATTTAAAAACTTTTTCTCCTTTAAAAATTTCGAGCTGTGATAAAAGAAACACTTTTTTATACTTTGTATGCAGAATAAGTAAATAAATTTCAAAGGTAGGCACAATTTGACTATGAAATATTTAATTACAAAGAATTTCCTATTCCACTGAAGATCTAATGTACTTGACGAAAAACACGAAAAACTGTAGTATTTCGATCGAATGGTTTTCAAAATAAAGTTCATAAATCAAATTGCACTATTGAGTGTTATAGACTATTGTGCGCTGAAGAAAAAACTAAATTCCAAAACAAAAAAACTGATTTCTCACAGAGATTTCAAGATATTTCGTGTTTAATACACAAAATTCGATTTTTTATTCAATATTTTTTGTTGAACATATTAAAATATACTACACTAGTGTACCCAGCAGACGTTGCTCTGCCCTCCCTGTCCACTTCCTTACTTCCAGCCTCATATGCATCCCCTTCTCCATAGATATCCCTATCTATACCTCCATCCCTATACCCAACCCTATCCGCATCCTCATCCCTATCCCCAATCCAATCCCCAACCCTATTCCTATTCCCAACCTTATCCCTACGCCCATCCTCGTCCTGGATCAGCAAACATTATTCAGCTTGAGATTAGTTTACTTACTGGAAAACACAAATATGGTGTACATTCTCCATACAAAATTCTCTTACAAAACACTATTCCGGTTTTTTGCCTGAACAATTATAAACCAAAAAAGAAAAAATATTTAAAACGGTCGAACCATTTTTGAGCCTTTGCGAGACTAATGCACACCAATTCATTTTTATATATAAGAATATGTATACCATTTGGTATTCTTGGTGGAATTTTAATTTTGAAGCGCTGACTCCTTTAGAGTGTAGATCTTTATTAAACCTGGTAAAATTTTGATTATTCAAAGATTCCTTTCAAATCAATCTTTGTAAATGTATTTTTTATCTATCGATATAGTTATTCAAGCTGGGTTATGTTATGTGTAAATTTTCTTCATTACATATTTAAACCTAGTTCCTTTCTTTTAATATTTGAAATAAATAGTACCTTGAAATCGTTCATTAAAAAACTTTATAATTTTATTGCCAAGTGTTCTTTTAGACTAAAATAAATAAAATACGTAGGCATCGTAAATGTTTCATCAATAATTTACAATAAAACCAAATTTTTAAAGTACACCCATCCCTCGATTTACGCGGTACTTCTTTTGCGCGGTTTTAAAATAACGCGGTTTCTAAATTTTATTTGACTAAATTTGTTTTTCAGCTAAAAACACGTATAAGACATTTTTTTCAGTTAAAAACACGTGGACATAAATAATATGACGAAGTTTCGTATATATGTAGTAAACATCATGGTGTAAAGACAAAGGTGGAGTCATGGTGTAATAACAAAGGTGGAGTAATTATGACACTTCTCTCATCATTTTCTGGATATTGGCCAGTAATAGACTCACATTGACATTTATCATCAATTCGACTTTATTGTGTTTCGTTTATTTTTGACATATTGTGGTTTTTCATTATTGGTCCCGTTTAGCAACTCCTACATTTTTGTAGCGTTTGAAGCAACTTTTTACTAAGTGGTATTTGTGTTAGGTTTTTCAGAATTCTATTGTGAATAAATAATTATGCTAAATCGTGCATTGGGTTTCAATCTGACACTAATAAGTCTTTTCTAATATTGAATAACAACAACAACGACCAAATTTGTCACAATTAAAGTATTTTGCGGTACATTAGCCGCTTATCGTTCAGAAAGTTTTCTAGAACTTTATGCTTAAGCTCTGCAATTTATCAAAGCGCTTAACTTTGTTGAAGGGGCAATTGAAATGTTATAATGTCAAAGTTAAAGCAAGTAAGCGAATACTCTCACGCTCTTAAAATGGCTTCAAAACTTATGGCTCTCATTAATTACTGCACCTTTGTTATTACACCATGGTCAACATAATATTTTTTGGAAATATTTTGGTTTTACTTTCATGTTACTTTTTTATTTAATTTTCTTACTTTTTATAATTAATACTTTCGATATGTGATTGAATTTAAAAAATAAAAATTAATTCCATAAAATCTAATTATTTTATTTAATTATTATTTTTTATTAAAAATTAATTCCATAAAATCTAATTATTTTATTTAATTATTATTTTTTATGTAATCTCCAATTTTTCATTAGGTAGGTACGTACATATGTACATTATGGGTTCAGTTTACGCGGATTTTTTTACCAATTATGCTATTTTCTTTGAGTTCTATTGCTCGATTTACGCGATTTTTAAATTCTGAAAACCAATCCACTCAATTTGTATGGACTTCTTGTCTCGATTTACGCGGTTTTGAATTACGCGGTTTTTTCAAAAACCTATCTACCACATAAATCGAGGGATGGGTGTATTGTATTTAATTAATGTTTATCTACAAGCACGAATTTTACAAAGAATCTGAATATTAAAATGTTTAATTCCTTACGTTTTATTCAATTACTACTACTGGTAATTTATAATATAAAAAATAAACCTTTTACTTAATATTTTTTCTCTCCAGGGTGAACGTGAGGCAAAATATGCGCTCAAAAAAGAACTAGATGGCCACCTCAATCGTGAGTCCATGTATCACATTAGCAATTTGGCCTATAGCATTCGAAGCAATATGGATGATAATACCAGCGCAAATAGTGATGGTGAAGAAGAAAACCTTGCACTGAAACGTCTTGAAGCTGATTTATCAACTGAATTGAAATCTCCAGATGGTACTAAATGTGATCTTTTCTCTGAAATTCATCTTAACGAATTGAAAAAGCTTGAAAAGCAACTGGAACTAATGGAGAACGAAAAAACTCATCTAACAGCTAATTTACGTGATGCTCAGACTAATTTGGATAAATCCCAAAATGAATTGCAAAACTTTATGGCACGCATTGCACTGCTAGCGGCACATGTTGATGCCTTAGTTCATCTTAAAAAACAAGTCGATGCGAAGGAAGATCCAAAAGAGGCTCTTCGAAATCAAGCAGATGAGCAAAAACTAAAGGAACAGCTACAAAATGCTCTATCACAGTATGCCAGTTGGTTTACGCTTTCCTCTAAGGAGATTGATGGCCTTAAGACTGATTTAATTGAATTGCAAAAAGGTCTAAACTTCACAGACGCTATGACCACATTACGCAATGAAATTACAAATCTGAAAAATAAGTTACTATCAACCGAACAGAAATCACTTGATCTGCAAAGTGATGTGCAGACACTGACACAGATCTCCCAAAATGCTGGACAAAGTTTGGGCTCAGCAAGATCTACATTAGTTGCTTTGAGTGATGACTTGGCGCAATTGTATCATCTTGTTTGCACCGTCAATGGTGAGGTGCCAATGCGCGTATTATTGGATCATAAGAGTGACGATATGAGGTGCGTTCAATATATGGTGGTTAATTAATAAATGTATTTTTTTAATATGTGATGCGATCGGTGGAAAGCTATCATATATTGGTAGAACAAAACTTTCAGGAGAGCGTAAAAGACGTTCAGTATAACGTTTGCGTTAATCCTGCTCCACAGTATTCATTTGGTTTTAGTTTAAAATTCGCACAAAAGAATGAACTAACGTCGATTTAAACCGACTAAGTAAATAAAGTTTAATTTTTGAAAGCTAATCGATTTTCTCAAACTCCGACATTTAAAAGCTTATAACTTTTAAAATGTTGGGTTATTTTGGATAAGTAAGAAATTGTTTTGTTGTTCATGCTGTCGTCTATAAGAAAAGGCTAAATACAAATTTTCAAGATAAGATTGCTTTTCACAGATCGTTATAGTAATCAGTCAGTTAAATCATATTTGTATAATGGTCCAAAAAAAAATCCGTTTCTGGTGTGGATTCAAACAGAAGGTGTAATTAGTTCAAAAATTAGAATTAATTAAATAAATTTATTTATTATTTATTACGCTTCTTTTTTAATTCATTATGATTTTTATACTGCAGCTTTGAAAATGACTCCCTCACTGCTATACAGTCACAGTTTAAGTCTGATGTGTTTACATCGAGGTCACAAATTGTTGAGGATTTGCAAGGCTTAGCTGATTCTGTAGAGATAAAGAAATACGTTGACACTGTAAGTGATCAAATTAAATATTTGAAGAATGCAGTTGAGCATACAATCGAGCTGAATAAACACAAAGTTCGTGGTGATGTTAGCGAAGGTATGCCATACATTTATTATGTCTTACAAAGTCAATCAATAATATCTTAAATTTTCATTTTTCCCCTATCTCTAGAAAAATATAATCGCGAAGAAGTTGAAGAATTGCAAGAACAAATCATCAAACTTAAGAGTTTATTGTCTACCAAACGCGAACAGATTGCTACCTTACGTACGGTACTCAAATCTAATAAGCAAACTGCTGAAGTGGCTCTCACTAATCTCAAGTCCAAATACGAAAATGAGAAGATGGTCGTAAGCGAAACTATGTCCAAGCTGCGTAATGAACTGAAAATTCTCAAAGAGGATGCAGCGACATTCTCAAGTAAACAACAAAATATTTATATTATTTAAGTTTAATTTTGCTTAATATTAAATTAACTTTTTTTTAGGTCTACGTGCAATGTTTGCTGCACGTTGCGAAGAGTATGTTACGCAGGTTGATGACCTGAATCGTCAGTTAGAAGCAGCTGAAGAAGAGAAGAAAACTTTAAATCAATTATTAAGACTTGCTGTGCAACAGAAATTGGCGCTTACACAGCGTTTGGAAGAAATGGAAATGGATCGGTGGGTTACTATTCGTCGCTAAGGGTCCCTTACTTTGTTTTCCTTCATCAAATCGTTTTGATCCTTTTTTCGACCTATTAATTTTATTTTTTTTCAATTCCTCACTTAGGTTAAAGTTTTATAGTTTCTTAGCATTTAGGAATTTTTATTGTACATATTCTAGAATTACCTTCATTTAGGGTTATTTGTTTTAAGAAAGTTTTTACAAACGCTATGCCAAGGTCATCACCATCCCAAAAAGTTGTTTTTTATTGGTGTTGCACATGTTTCTTCCACCAACTTTAGTTTTTTTGATTTGTTTTTGAATATATGTTTGTACATATCCAGAATTCCAATTGGTAAGCAAAAATTAAAAAGAAATTGTATATGCGCTTGCACTTTTTTGTTTATACGTTGTTGCGCTGCTTTTTATGAGTTTCTGCGAAAGCATTAAAAAAACACTTGAAAATCGCTTTTCAAATTATTTTTATTCATGCGCACGCTCTACTTTTTGCACATCATTTACCATTCTCAGTAACTCAATCCCACCAACTTTTTTGCATCTTTCTTTAATGTTTTATTTCTTTAATTGAACATATTACCTCTAATTATTGTCTGGTGACCGTCTGTGTTATCGAACAAATTAAATAAATTTCGTAAAGGTCATACTTACCTATATAAAAAAAACAGTTGCCGATAATAAATCTAATTACATAGAATCAAATTAAAAAAAATTGTTGAAAATTCAATTATGAACAAACGAGGAAAAAATGATATGGTAGAAATTGACAGTCGTTTTGAGCTTTTTAAGCTGAAATGTAGATGCTACTTTGTTTATTATTAACACTAGGAATTATCTACCAATTTTGATGCATATATGAGGAATTCTTTAAATTTTCAGATTTTACGCGATCACAAATATCGAAAATTTAAAATTGAGGGCACACATCTGAAACCAGTTTTAATCTATAGTTTGGACGTTTCTAAACAAACTGGCGTAAATGACACCCAAAATTTGGTGGGGGAACACCCCATTTGCCCCTTCACCGACTAGTATAATTGAAAACTTAATTCCTCTTAAAGTTGTTAACATAAAATTATAAAATATGGTACACATGTTGACAATTGATTGCACTTTCTATTCATGATAAAAAAAAATTAATAATTTTATTTTCCCATTTGTTTATAACTTTTAAATAAACAATTGATGATAATTTTGTCTTCCCAATACGCAAAAATACATTTTTTTTGGTATGAGCCTTGAATATTGAAGATTGAATATATGTAAAAAAATAAAGTGTGCCGTCACTCATTTCAATAAAAAAAGATTTTATATCAAACGACCTACGATAAAATCCCATGCGCGCCATGCACTTGAACATCAAATGGTGAAGGGGCAAATACATTACATATGGTATATTAAACTTATATACTAAGAAATATGTATGTATGTATGTGTATGTGTGATTATCAAAAACAAAAATTGTAGTTTTGTTTACATGTTTTGAGAGCCTGCACATAAATCGGCGAAATGTTGAAGAGAATTGAATGTACTCGCTAATGACCGTGCACGATGCAAGAGTTTTATATAGGTGTGCAAGGAGGTAAAGGACATTAAAAAAGATATGCAAATTCTATAGTAATAACAGTTTTTGATGTACATATATATTTTTTTTAATATTTTATAAAATGTAATTCCAATTTTTGGTTGCGATGTTTTCCCTAATATATCCAACATACGAAAAAAAAGTTTTGTAGGTATAGTTCCAAATTGATCTACATAAACACTTTTCTTAAAATATATATGTTGTATACTTTTTTGTAGTTCTAAAGGATACCAGAGGTTCAGCCGCAACCCAAAATCTTTTTGAGTAAATCCTTTCGACTGATACTTTCACGTAGAGCTAACCGAATCTACTTCTAAGATTTTAATGAGGTCTTCATCATGGGTAAAATTCGGTAAGATTCTACATTGCGCTTTACTATAAAGCATCAAGCGATTTTGTGTTGTGATTTAACCCCTTAATATCCTGTATAACTAAAAGAAAGACAATATTAGCAAAATATTAAAAATCTGTGCTTGTAAGGGCCAATCGACATTCCTCCTTTCTGGAGTTTATAAAAAATATTATTAGGGTAAGGATCTAACCATCTTCAAAGTTCCATTTGCGGTCATTGCTGACCACTTACATAAAATTATAGCGTTAAGTTTCATTGAGCTAATCAGTTCAATTACTTTTTTGTGTCAAAAACCAAAAAAATTACACTTACAAAGATAAATAAAAAGAAAATGGGCTAAAGCTAGTTATAATAGTTTAATTTTTTGCTAAAAAAAAGTCATCAGTAACTTTTAAGCCGATTAGTAAGAGTTTGGCTAGCCTTATATGTTTCAATTCTTGCATAGATCTGTTGAGAATCCAAGCAAGAAGTTAAACAAAGCGGGTTTTGAATCTCAGCTCTTAAAATAATGGTGTTTATTTTTGTTGCATATTCGATCGTTCTTGTCTTTTGACTTCAAACCTTGCCTACCTGTAAACATTCACTTCTATGTAATGGAGTTAAGTATAAAGTTTTAAGAAATTAGGCCCGAACTATTTGGAATCTATCGTGCACAAATCTTTTTTACAGATAAATGTTCATATAAAATCTTGTTTATGCAGTTATTCACACGCCGATCTTGCATAATTTTCTTACGCACAGCTTCATTGTTCTCTGGCACAATAACTGATTTTGGACGACAGTTCTAAGCGAACGTCGGCCACGTTTGAACTCATTAAACCAGTGGCAGACAATAGTTTTTGAAAATGCTCCTTGAAGTGAGTTGTTCGATGCACTGCCGCGGCAAGCCGTTGTGATAATCTACATCGAAAGTCATAAATCATTGCGCAGCAATTCTCACGAGTTAATTCTACTTTTTGTTGCGAGATGAGTTTTTAAAGTACATAGCAATAAACAAGCTTAATAAATTTTTCACCGTCAATAGTCATCACTAAATTAGCCTTTTCACCTCTCATTTAAGTAGCTGCCTTTATATAATACTCATCCTCCAATTTAATAACTATATATTTTTTCTTTTCCAATTTCGTATCAGCAAATGCGAATTTCTAAGCTCTTATTATGCTCAGATTTAATTAAGCTATTACACTTTCTAACTATATAAATTATTTTGAATATTTAATCGTTTACAGTGAAATGCGTCACGTACGTCGTCCGATGCCTCCACAGCGTGGCACCAGTGGCAAACCCTCCTTTTCATCAAGAGGATCAACACGCAATTCAGCAACGAGTAACAATCAGAATCCATTCTAACATAAAATCAGCGTGCAGCGTAAACTTTTAGCTTTAGTTTATACCTTGCTTAAGTTATAAAATGGTAACAAAAAAAAAATAATTAAATTATTATATTATTATTATTATTATATTAAAATTATAAATTGTTAAATATTTTATTTAAAAAAAAAGTCAAACTGAAAAATCAATTCAAAACTTACACAGGCAGCCTTAACGCAAATGAATATCCCTCTAGAAATTTAATTTTGTAGTCATGTTTTAGATTCCAAATGGTTTTGGAGTTTTGAAACTGTTAATGGACAGTAAGGCGAACCTTAAATTGCTTATTCGGGAACTTCGATTATCCCCCTAGAAATATTTGTTCAGAATACAATGGTTCGAACAGCACATTCAGTTTAAAATGTGGGATCAAATTATCCTAAAATCGAGGAAGCTTAAAACAGATATCCACAACACAAAAAGTAAGCTTACGTACACACATGAGAATGGACACTTCCATTTGTCTCTCTTAGTTTTTAAATAAAACGAAGAGAAAAGAACTAAAGCATTCTGCAAATGCATTTTATTGGAGTGTTAATATCTCCAAATAGTCTGAGTAGTGCTGAAGCGCACGATACAGCCGCTTGTAAAAAATTAAATTCCACATACATTTTTATACGGAAACCGAACGGTTTCTAAGAGATTCAAGAAATATTTTCTTGCAGGAACATTTATTTTTTCTAAGGAAATTATTTTTATTTTGAACCATTCTGGAAGTGAACAAATATAAATTCCTTGATAATCTATTAAAGGTCCGTCCTAAGTACAGCGCATACTCTTTGGGGGCTATTTATATGCGTAAGGCTGAACGGCAACTACTACAATTTTTTTGCTTGCCACACTGTTAGGTAAAAGTATAGCTGACATGAGCATGCAAAAATCACTATAAAGTATACAAAACTTTGAAATGTATTATTTTGAGTTAAATATTATTTTTACAATAATAACAACTTATATATTAAAATTAAACAGTAATAAATTATTGTTAACGGTTTGTTACTTAAACGTCCAATTTTTGCAGTTAATTATAAAATTCGTTTATACTGTGAATAAAAAGTATTCAAAAATTTATGAAAACAAAAATGCAGCTACTCAGAAATTTGTAAATATCTAAAGCTAAGCCTTTTGAACGAACGCATATTAAATTGAATTCACATGTAAGCTTCGTGCTTTTGCTGAGCATATAAATGTGAATGAAATAAACTGACATATTGCACTTCTTTGTTCCATCGGAGCTGAGGTATCGCAACTTAAAATTTAAAAGACTTAATTATGATACAATTATGATTATCATAGCGTATGAGTAACATTTAATTATCATAGTTAAACCTTAACGTTTTTGCAATTTACATTCAAATACTTCAACTCCGATGGAACTTATAACACAAAGAGGTCAACAAGTCTTCAGTTCAAGCCTTAGATTTGATTTTACTAAACTTTGAAAATGAATCGATTACTTAGTTTTCTCTTATTAAAATGTTTGTTATTAGTTAAATTGAAATTGTTACAACATATTTTCCTAAAGTTACAAATTTTTATTTTAACGCTGTACGTCAAATTGTTAAGCGTAAAATTGGCAGTAAAATTAAATGCGTAATCGGTGATGCGTTAAATTGGCTATAAAAGAAAAAAATATATTATTTGCACGGTATATTAAATACAATTTATGCGTGCAATACCCTATGTAAATGATTTTATGTTTTCGAAAATGATATGAAATTATGTTTGTGTTCAAATCATTTATATAAAAAAAAGTATTTCAGAGTTAAAAATTAGCAGCAGTCGCTTCCTGTAAAGCGAGAGATATGCACGTAGTGTAAATCTCACAAAAATTTTACATTCCATATAAACCTAATAGTTTATATGGTACTTTATATTGATGAAAATCTTTAATAGCCAAACGAAAAGCAGTAGAAATATTAAATAAAAAATAAGAGAAACTAACAAAAAAAGGCAACTAGTGAATATATTTATACAAATAATAAAAGAACACTACATACATATGTATTTATTTTTAATTTTCGTAAAAAAAACTAGTTTTATAACTCAATTAAAGATTCTATTCAAATAGAAATTATAAAAAAGAGTTATGAATTGAAGTATATAACTAAAAAAGAAATGATATAAAAAATCTTAATGCAATTAAAGATTAAATATTTTAGTTTTTTTTTTATTAATATATGCAATTTATTTAAATTAAAAAATAAAATTAAATTATTTAGCAAAAAGAGATTCATTTTGGTTTTTTTTTTATTTTTTGTACTTTTTTTTACAGCTCCCTAGTTTTTTTTTTAATTTTTAATAAATGGAGTATATCAAGCAAAATTTTTAATTTGAAATTGTAACTCCTTTCGCTGCTTTTGCAATTTTGACAGGATCTTTTAAGATCCTTTTTCGATTATTTTCTTATGGGCTCTGGGGTTTTTTTTAAAAAAATTCTGACTACATTCATCTAGCTCGATATTTGTTTCTAAACCAACAATATGAGCAAACTAACAAAATATTTGCTCTTAAGAAAAAAACTGTGAAGAGTTGAACAGATCGTCACGACACCGCTCGTATGAAATGAACACAATACCAAATAGGCTTACAGCTAAAAGATTCAAACTGCCACACGTGCACGGAACAACAAAGGGTACAGATAAAAAGCAAATACAAGGAACCAATTGAAATATCGAACTAGGCGAAATTATATAGAAAAATAATGAAAGCGGTATGAACGTGAGTTAGGATCATTGTTGCATAAAGAATGTCCTCGGAGCTTCTCAACTCGTATATAGTTATGAAAAATTTAACACAAGACAATACAGTTCAGTTCAAGATTATAAGTTGCGTCTATGAAGCTTTCCCAAATCTTGTGAATTTTAATGAAGAATAATAAAGCACTTGTTTTTCAACATTGAAAAGTGTTTTTATTCAATTGTGGTCGAACTCGTAAAAAGTAAAGAACTTTAATTTTAAAACTAAATGAGATATGCTGCCAAGGATTAAAACAGAAGTAGCACGCTTCATATTAAGGTCTATCGATCCATTCTTGTGAATTTGCATTTTAAATAATTTTTTTATTCAAATCAATTGGCTTCCGTACTTGATACTGGTATTGTAGTACTATGGGTGATGTTTTGATATTTAATATTAAAGGCTGGCGCTCCCTTGAAACTTTGCAATAAATTCAAAAAAAAATTGCACCACCACTTGATCTTGGTATCTCAATGTTTGCCCCTAAGTGATTGACGTTTTGTATGGTAAAATGAATGTTCAAGTTTGAATTCATATACATAAAATAGCTGCAAAAAAACTCGAAAACTTCTAGATAAGATAAAAACGTTTTGTTTATATACATAAATACCTTTATATGTGTCAAGGCTAAAACAGTTTGAAAAAACTAAATTTTTGATATACATATGTATGTATGTAATATATAATATAGATTATTCATACGATCCGTCGTTATTCGTAATTATTACGCGCGATCGACCAAACAGCAATTTTCTAATGATTTTAGTGTGCTGAATTTAAATCTGGCAAAATAATTACTGTCTCACATCAGCATTTTTGAGACAATTAACCCTTAAATGCCGAAATTTTTGTTATCTACAATTGAAATATTATTTCGAGCTCGAATCCGAACGTGGAATCTCTCTAGCACGATTTAAAGAATGAATAAAGTTACTTAAGGTAGGGCTTTGTGATTTCTAAAATTGTCAATCTAAGTATCAAATGTTAAATCTAAAAACTTAATTCTGAAAATAAAACTTTTGTAAATAAGTTATAACATCATTCAACAATTTTGCATTTTGTTTTGGACTTGACTTCGTTTTACAGGTTCTCTATTGGATATAAGTCCGGGCTCTCGTCTGGCCAATCCAAAACGTCGATCTTCTCCTCACAAATCCAATTCTTTACTACTTTGGAGGAGTGTTTGGGGTCATTTTTAAAATGTTTCTAGGAGATGCGCTTAACTTTAAATTCAAAAAACATATTTTAATAACCACCCTAGTCCAAACTTGTTCTCAAAACCCATAAAATTAAAAAAGATTTTTTTTTTAACATGTGGGAGCTGTTCGCTTTTTTTTCATAACAATATAATTTAATGGGACAAATGAATATTTTTCATTTCTTTGGTTTAATTTAAGTGAAATACAAAATATAACCATGTAGAATAATAGTATACTAGAAATTATTTAAAATAACAAAAGTTTTAATAGTCAACAATTCAGCAGCGTTATCAGTAGCATGCACGATAATTTATGGCGAAACAAAATTAGCAAACATTAAAAATCTAAAGATATAGAGAACATATTTCAAATAGATACACATCAATACATAGTGCTGTTCAGTAGTAAAATAATAATAATTTATTATGCATATTAGTAGAGTACGTTGAATAATTTTGATTTATTCTTAAAAGCGGCAACATTTTCTATTTAACATTGAAAACATTTGTCCAATTTATTTTTAAATCTATTTATTTTTTATTAATTTAATTTAAGAAAAAAAAAAATAAAATGCCGTCTATTTACTATAACAAAAAGTACTAAACAAAAAAAAACATAAATTTAATAATATTTATTGAAATAACAAAACTTTACCGAGCCATAAAATTTAATTTATCGTAAAACTTTATGAATTAACTCGAAACAAAATGACACATTTACCATACAAACTTATACATATGAAAATACTTTTCTACAAGAAAAAATTACACAAATACCTTCTTTTTGTTTAATTAAAAAAAAATATATATATATTAAAAACTGCAACTTAAAAAGTGGTTTTTATAATCATAATAAAATACTTGTAAATATAAAAGAATATAAAATTAAAATTTTAATAAATACCTAAGATAAATGTTATTAATTTTCAATTAAGTCATTTCCCTATACGCTTTAAAGCTGTAAAAAAGGAGTGTCGTTACGATAAAAAACCACGCAACATTAATTAAAATACGTACTTAGTTGTATGGATTTGGAAATATTTCATGTAACTCTACACCTGGAAACCAGTCGTTTAACCAAACTTGTTTAACACTTCAAAAATTTTGAATTTATTATCCAATTTATTTCTATACACCGTATTTAGTTAAATTGTACTGAAAAAGGCTTCTGAGAACCTCAAAGCTGCTTCCAATGCAATTGGTACTACATATATTTTCAACACAGAATTTCATAGCGGGAAATTATATCTTTGGAACCACCTTTGTATGTTGCGGGAAAGCCCATCCATAGAAGCAGCGTCGGATTAAGACATTGCGGTGCTAAAACCTAGAAAAAATCTTATAAAAAAAAACCTTAAAACTAAAAGTGAAAAAAAATTTAAAAATAATTTAAAAGATATTTTCGTTATTCATTATAAAGTAATAATATTGTGATTCACAAAATCGTTATGACGCCCCCAGTAAGCTCTTATGTCTAAGTATTGGAGCTCGGTGCTTGGGTGTTTTGAGCCACTTCCAAAAACATGAAACGTGAATGTGCACATTGCATGCAATAATGAGCGTAAATCTGAGTTGCGCTCATTAATACTGAATGAGATGATAACATGCTGCTCATGAAATGTGAGCGTGTAAGTAGCTCGGGCCTCATGAATGTGAATACGTGCGAAGCTCACACTCACATGTACATATTTAGCATTCATGAAGCAGTGATTGGCTTGAGCCACTTGTGTTGAACTGTAGTAAAAAATAAATGTTTTCTTTTTCCTCCAATCGATGGGGAAAGGTTGAAAAAGGATTTTGAACATCACAGAGGGTGGTTCTGGACCATTTCATTTCGTTCATTTTCGGAAAAAAAAAATTTATTTCAAACGAAAGATAACTCAAAAAATAGTTTTGGATATCACTAAGGGAGGCTCGAGACCCTGGAAAGAACCGTTTTTAACCAGAAAATTGGTCCACAGACCATTTTCGATTCATTTTCGGGATTTTTTTTTTTTCAAACGAGAGATAGCTCGAAAAATAGTTTTGGACATCACCAAGGGAGGCTCGGGACTCTGGAAAGAAGCGTTTTTGACCTGGAAATGGGTCTCCGGACCATGGTACCCGTTTTCGACCCATTTTCGGGTCAAAAACGGTTCTTTCCAGGCATTGAAAAATTCAAAGTACTCTCATAAAAACGTTTAACTATTTTAGTAGGTACAATGCTCAACTTTGGTATCGAAATCGAAGATATTCACGAATAATTTACGAAAAAAACTCGTTGCCGAAGTCTTAAGCGATTCAAAATCGTTCCGTTTTTCGTACTAAACGAACTATTCGAAAATGATGGAAAGCTTGTATATCTTCGTATGCAGTTCGTTTTCGACAACCCTTTCGAACGAATTTTTAAAACAGTTTTCGAAGTTGTTTTAATAGATACTATAATAAAATCTATTTAGAAACATCTTCCCTGGCACGGATTTCGTTCAATACGAAGCTTTCAAGTAAAGCAAAGTTTGCCAATTTTCACAAACAACCATATAATTACGATAATTTTGATAAACTCGATGAAATTTCAATAGCGATACAAGTAAATTGTGCACTAAAAAAAAGCAACCAATTGCAGTCAGTTAAAAATCAAAATTAATAAAATAAATTAAAGGAATACATCTTACAGTGAATGCACGCGCGTTTGTTAAGTTTCTGTATAGATTTTAATTGATCATCTTCAAAAGTGGCTCCGAAATCAATACCGAGAAAGTGATTTTTTTCTAATAAATAAACGATATTCGTTTTCAATCGCAAATCGTTATTTTTATTTAATAGTGTCTATTTAAAAAACAACTGAACCGATTTCGCCAAATATAAAATATTTTACGTACAATAAAAAACACTTTATCAATAATTAAATGTTACTCATACGCACCGTTGACCCACAAATTTAATAGAGGTGTTATTTCGTGGACAGTTTTTTTTACAGCTTAGCAGTATAAAAAGGGTTACACTATTATTGTTATTTAAAAAAAAAACAACAGAAAACCAATTTAAAACAAAACAATGATTTTATGGTAATTTTCACACCGTCCCTTTTTGATGATTATAACAGCTATAACTAAAGCAACAAAAAGTATATGTTTCATCGTCAGTTATATACATCCATCAATATATAAAAGTGCAAAACCAAAATAAAAAAAATAAATAAAAATTTATGTACATGTATTTAAACTTTATTTCAATGTTATATACATTAACCAATACTAACAATAAGTAAACAAAAATGCAACGCATACTACCTTACATAAATTTGATATTTTCTATTTTTATGCATGTACCTACTTATATATTTAATATATACTATCCCAGTTGGAAAAAGCAGAAGTAAGAAGCGCTATTAGATGAAATTGTTTGTAAAGGAAAAGCCTAGTGCTATTGGAAGGAATATCCACATGTAAAGCAGATTTTGAGAAGACCTTATAGTATTAGCGCTGTTCAATTTCCTACTGGGATTTTATCCAAAATCCAAAAACGAAAAAAGTTTTTTCATTATTAAATTGATGTTTCTAAAATGTCCAAAATATATTTCACCTCACTTAATTTATAAGTTTGGTTTGCTCTTTTCAATCTCTGTAAATTGCATTAAAAATTATAATATTTTAGGTAAATAAAACTAACAAACTATTAATAAATAGAAATAAATAAAAACAAATAACACACGAACTTAAATACATAAATACGAGTAATCAACTTATTCTAAAAGCCAAAAATTCATGTTAAACGTTTAAAAACAAAAGCTTAAATTTTTTTTAGTAAAATAACTGAAATGACGTTAATAAATACCAATACTTTATATTAATATTAGTATGAAAATATCAAATATGACAACATTAAACACAAGGTAAAATAAAATAAAACAAATTTGATTAGAATAAAAAATAAAAATCTATTTTGATTTATTTCCAGTTTGCAGGCAATATTGAAACTGACCGGAAATTAGGGAGTATTCATACTAAACAGTGATTTCTGTATAATAATGAACACCCTTACTTACTTACTTGGGTGGCCATAACAACCCGTTACCGGGTTACGGCCGACCTCAAAAGCTCTCTCCAGGCGCCTCTGCTTCGCGCGCGCCTTCTCCAATCAGGCACACCAAGCGTGGATAGGGTTTCTTCGGCTTGGTCTTTCCATCGGAGGCATGGTCTTCCTCTCCGTCGTCGCCCAGCGGCTTCCGCATCAAACACCTTTTTCGCCGGAGCTTCTTCGTCCATACGCACAACATGTCCCAGCCAGCGCAGACGTAGGATAGTGATGCGCTTGACTATGTCGATGTCATTGTAGAGCTCGTACAGTTCATGGTTCATTCGAATACGGTAGTCGTCGCCGACGCGAACAGGACCGAAGATTTTGCGAAGAATTTTTCTCTCAAACACCCCAAGTGTGGCTGCATCGGTCTGCGACACAACCCATGCTTCTGCACCGTAGAGTAGCACGGGTAAGATGAGCGTCTTGTAGAGTGTCAGTTTTGTCGGGCGAGAGAGGTCTCTACTACTCAATTGCTTACTGAGACCGTAGTAACACCTATTAGCAAGAGTGAGTCTTCGCTTTATCTCCAAGCTGATATCGTTTTGAGTATTCACGGCGGTGCCAAGGTAGGTGAATTCCTTGACAACTTCGAAAGTATAGCTGTTCGCAGCAATGTTGGATCCAATGCGCCGCGTCTCCCTGCTTGTGGACAGCATATACTTTGTTTTGCCCTCGTTCACCGTCAAACCCACCTTCGCTGATTCTTTTTCGATAGCAGAAAATGCAGCAGTAACATCTCGCTTACAACGTCCAATGATATCAATATCATCGGCATATGCAAGGAGCTGGACACTTTTGTAGAAAATAGTGCCATTACGATGAACACTGGCTTTTCGCAACACCCCTTCTATCAAAAAGTTGAAGAGGTTGCAGGATAATGAACACCCAATCTGAGATAAATTGAGTAACATCCTCGTACTTTTGGAAGGATTTTGACCCTAAGGCTGCCCCCATGGATTCCGTAAAGCTTTATTTATATATTTTGAATAAATAGCAAAAGACCACACAAATGAGACGTATTCCAAGTAATTTGTTATGTTCAAAAATGGCAAAAATTTTAGAACTCGGTTCCAGGAAATTTTTTTTTTTTCTTTTTTTAACAATATGTAGTTTCCAAAGGTTAGGTAGGAGTTTCAAAAGAAGGGAAAAAGAGTTTCTTGTATAAAATGTACCTCTTTTGAAAGGTATTTCTAAGCTTCATTTGAAAGTTTATTCTAAGTAAAATAACCTTTGTTCAAGTGTCATGGGCATGCATGCATTCAGGGATGCAAAGTTTAAAAGAGGGAATATCCGGCCTTCCCAAAATAAAAATATATTTCCTTGAAAGGGTAAAAAGTAAAAAAAAAATTTATGTCAAAATATAAAATTTATTTGGAAAAAAGTTGAAATTTTTTTTTGCTTATTAAAAAATAATTGAAGTCTCATTGTTTAAAAATCGTCCAGCTTGGCAACTCTGAGGTACTCAGATGAACAATTTAAGAAATCTGTGTCCTAGATAGAATTATAGTACCAAAAAATTACAAATCAAAACTTTTAAATTCTATAATCGATACGTAGGGGTTAGAATCTTCGAAGTGATCTTTGATCTCTAGAAGTTGCTGCCATATTGGATTGAGCATTCTTTAAAAAAAAAACTTGCAGTGGATTTGTGTTCAACGTTTACAAAATTTTATTTCAAGCTGGAGAATGAACTCTTTTCAAGAATGTATCCTATTTGAGACCATTTTGCGACACTGTTTCTCCAGCGGCCAAATAAAGAGGAATATTTGGAAAGTGTGCAAGAGTGTAAGTTTTTTGTGCATTACCTCCTGCGCTATAAGCCAAGACCCGCAAACAAAAAATGTATAACTCAATTACCGTTATTTACCGAGCAGTTATTTTATATGTGTATATGCACCACTCAAGAAATGTATTTTCACCTCTCAAAAAACTTTTTTAAAAATAAGAAATTGTGTTTTGAGGACTGCACATTAGACCGTACCAGAAAAAAAATTCACGGTACACCAGCAAATCCGAAGCATTTTTGTAAGGTAATTTCGAAAAAAAAATTTTTTTTCGGCCGAAAATAGAGGTCGCGTATTTAAGTTTTTCATCATATCTTCGGCAATAACAGTCCGATCTTAAAGTATGATATATCAATGTTTTTAGTCCGATAACGTAATAGAATATGTGTGTTCTTATCCCTTAATCTAACAAAATTTCTGTAAAGATTCAGAAATGTTTCTGAAAGGTATTTAAAATGTAACATATAATAAATTTAATAATTTTTTTGCTATGCTATCTATGCTCGAAGAAAACAACCCATCTGCTAAGACTCTCCTTTTATGTTCATATTTCTTATACGACTTCTTTTCGCCTCCAGTCATTTCAGCAATTGTTTTTCCATGAAATATTCCTTCTTCATTTCGTTTCAAATTTCACAGTAGACAAAATACAAATCTACTGGGCAGCATCAACTTTTATCGGTTCCTTACAAATTCGATTCCATAAAGGCGGTACAAACATTTGAGTGGGCTCGGCCACAATGCACCTAATAATTTTGTTATCTTTATTAGTGGCCAGCTTGTCAAAAAAAAACCCATATTAATTTTCTTAATAAATTTATTTTATTCCAAGTGCTATTCTAACTGGTGCCTTTGAAAATCCATCTTTTTGTATTTCAAAAAGCAGTTCAACTAACAGCATTGCAAATTTCTAAGCTTTTTTTCATATGTTTCAATCAATTTTACTACACACTTTCAATAAATCGTTGCACTTTTGCAGTGCCATCAAAAGATCCTAAATAATAGATAATTTCTCGACACGCGTCAACAACGGAGAGTCTGAATGGTATTCCAAATTTTTAACCGCAAAATCACCACCTTCATTTGTAAAACACTTTAATGTTGAAATTGAAAATGTACGGAATGGATAATTGTAATAAGTGAAGTATTGGCCATTTACAGCGATCACGAACGCTTTATCGCCCATGCCAAAGGCGATTTTAAACAGCTTACCGCGCGTAAATGGAAATTCACCGTCGGTCTCTTCATCTTCAGTGCTAAAACTGCATTAGAAATAAAAATTTTTAATTAATTTTCATCAATTTTAATTTTTTATCACTCACCTGTTATCCTCCCGCTGATAGGAGCGATATACTGTAGCGCGATTAAAGTTTACGAGAAACTTTAATACAATTCTACCGCTGTCATTGCATTGAAAACAAATTGAGAACTCAGTTGTGGGTGGTCCTTTGGCAATGCATTCCATGGCTACAACTGTGCCTACAAGTGTTATAAATTCATTAATTTATGTTTTACGCCAGAAGCTCAGAGAAATTGAGTATGCAAAATTAGACGGTCAAGATTTGCTGAACGATTCGTAAGCCTAAGGTCTTTCAATATAGAACTAGTAAGTTGGCCTCGCCAAAAATTAATAACCCTACACCTAAATTTTTATTAAAAGGATAATTTTGTCCACTACACTTCATGTCGGCTGGTATAACTAAACGTACTCACATTGAATTTGACAACACTTACTTAAATAGCTCTCTGCGAGGGTTTCGAGCTTATGCTTGTTTAGAGTTGCCAGAACTCTTTTTTTTAAATTCGCCAACTTTCTGTCCGATAAACCGAACCATATATTGGACAGATATGTATGAAATTTGGTTCCATTACCTTAAATAATTCTCTCAGTAAGGAGTTTGGACGTTTTTGCTTGTATGGGATGAGCCACGCCTTCTAGTCAAATTTTTTCAACTTTTTGTCGAGAGCTTGTCTAAATTTTTCCAAGTTCTTTTGAAATATATAGCCTTTAATATGTTTTACTTGTATTGACGGTAAAACAGACAGACAGACGGACATGGCTAAATTGACTCAGGTGGTGGTACTTTTATATAATAACACAGTTAATATACACGGAGTGTAGGGTGTAAAAACACAGACTTTCGGTGGTGTATAATAAGTAGTTAGTTTATACTGATAACCGCCTAAGGCAGTTAAAAAAAGGAGTTTTTATTCATTGACTCGAAATGCCTTAGATGAAATAAAAAATCATTAGAAAAAACACATCGATTTCTTGCCTAAGAGTCCAAACACAATAAGGTTTGAACATTACCATTACGCCAGGGCCATTTCCAATGTCGAACTGCTTATCAGATGCCGTCCAGATGCGATTGTCATCCAAATCAAATGGCGAAAGTAAATCACGAAAATTTTGTAAAGGGTTGAAAACTATCGCCACTGATCGTGCACGTTGGAAGTGTTTTGTGGAGGCACTATACTCTATGATGGGATGAAGGACACAAGAAGTATTTTCGCATTTTAAACATATTCTTCGAGCAGTGTCAACTGACCACTATATACAGCTGGCAACTTGTGTTTCTATGTATTTTTTGATCTCAGCTATGCGAATTGTTCATCCAAACTCAACCCTATGGATTATATCTTTTGTTTAATATAAAATTACCTGCTTCGTATTTTCGTGGTACATCACTTTGAAATGCTATTTTCTCAGGACAGATTAAACTTCTTGGAAATACTAACGGAAACAACATACGCTGATGGAATTGCGTAATTTTCTCAAAATCTCCATATAACACGACATAATTAATATTCTTTGGAAAATTTAAAAATTCGAAGGATCCATACAGATTATCGTTAACATATATTTCGAAACATCTTTGAAGTACGGCAATGCGGAAGTTGAATGTTTGACCTATAAAAGAAGTTGTAATATGTAAATATGTTCACTGTGTGTGTATATAAATTGAAGTACATACGTACATACATACATACAATAAAATAGTAAATTCATGTTCGTATATTATAAAAAAAAGTTTACAAGCATAAACCAATAGTAATAAAAAAGAATTCCAATAATATAAATATTTCCTTGAGCTTTAAGCAATTACGGCCAACTTCTATTTGACTATTTTTCAAAGAAAAGTTGTTTAGTCTTTACTCAGCTATACACTAAAAAACCTATTGCTGATAAAAAATGTTCACAATATCTGGATTTAGTGACATCGTAGATACACGATTTTTAAAATAAAGATTCCAGAACACTTTTTTGAAGTATGTTTTAAACCAGTGAAAATTGAGTCCAATTTTCATAAATTCAATTATCGATATTTCATCTGATTGGTCATTTAGTGTTCTTCTCTAATAGTGTGAAAGCCGGTGGTCGAAATTTTTATATACATAATTTAATAGTGCGGCAGAGGTAAAAAATCATGTACTTCGTAGTCATATAAATAACACAGGTCGACAGCATCTCAGACCCAGAAAACAGAATACACATTTCCGTAGGTTTTTGATGCGCTGCAACAAAACTATGGCATAGATCGTTCTTATTACATAGGCCGACAAAATTTAACCAACATTCAGACCCAGAAACCAGACTATACGTTTCCGAAGGTTTTTGATGCGCTGAATCCAAATCTGGCCTCGGAAATGCCCTAATGGTTTTCGAGATATCCTAACCTAAAAGTGCAAAAAACTCAATTTTTGCCAATTTATGAGGTTATGTAGCCTTGCGGATTTTTTATTTCACCAAAATCAAAGGTTTGTTTCTTTGATTACAAGTTTTCTTCTTTCAAATAGCGTTGAATTTGCTCGAATATCTTTTTTTTCGCCGAGTTATCGCATTTTGAAATATGAAATCTTTAAATGACCCCAGTGAGTTTTCAGGTATAGGAATGAGTCATAAATATGAAAGTTTCAAAATGCGATATCTCAAAGAAAAAAAAGAAGATATTTGAGGCAGCCTACACCTACACGTCTGCCACTTTTATTTTCATTTTCTAGGGACAACGACGTTCTGAATAAAACGATCAAATTATTTATTAGAGTTTTTTACATATTGACAATTCTGTCCTCAGAAGCGAAGTATCTCAATAAAAATTTGCTTCGAGGTAATTGATGTTTTGTTTATGTGAATTTGTTGAAATACGAGTACCTCTAAAATTGGAATAGATGAAGGAATTCTTAGAATTTTTGAAATTCAGCACATATGTTTTTTAGGTGTAAGCAACAATAATTTGTGAATATGAAAAATTGTGCGATATATTTTATAGTTTTCAACTTATTATTAGAGAAAAACCAAAAACGTTTTTTAGTTAAAACAACAAAATTTTGTGAATATGAAAAAAATCGATTCACGGACACGCCTACTACCTCCCATACAAGCATTGAAGTATTTTCTTCAAATTGAGTATCAATTTCCATTAACTTAGCAATACTCATTTCCAAAATGTTAAAAATTGTGCAATATCTTCTAAGGTTTTTAAGTAATTGTAAAAAACCAAAAACGATGGCCATAAATGGTAATAATAGCGCTGGACTCTTGAAATTCGGTTCAGATGTTTTTTAGGTTAAAAAAAAGACAATTTGTTAATATTAAAAAATGTGCGATATCTTTTAGAGTTTTCAAGTTATTAGTTGTGGAAACAATGTACTTTCCATCAATACTCATTATTGCATTTTGTTTCAAACCAGTTAACTAGAGTACCCTATCTAACAGTCGCTTATATAAAAAATTTCACAAAACTTTTTCGGTTATCAAATAAACAAAGTACAACTTTGAGCCCACTGTGTCACTAAGCACAAAAAATATTTTAAGACTTTTTTAGTTTTTTTTTCCTTTCCCTAAGTATAATCTGACGATTGTTTTAAAAAAGTCCCTAACACTTTCAATTTCTTCCTATTTATGGCCACGATCTCCCACTATGCGTCGATAGAAACGTTAAATAAATTTCCTAAACAAAATCAATAAATAATTGATGAGGAAATTTCATAAACAAACAAACAAACAACAAATGAAATCATCGAAAAATAAAGAAACTAAATTTATGTTTGATTGTGACGAGATAAAAAAAGCTCTGTAAAATACATATTAAGCTTTACATTGTTCCAAAAACACAAATAAAAAAAGTTTTATTCCTGGGTATGGGTACTGGAAGCAAATATAGGCGAGTTTCAGTGAATGATTCGTATACCTTAGACATTAAATTTGCGGCTCTGGCCTAGAAGTCCTCTATACAATAAGATGTGACCGAGTTTCGGCGTTTTGTACTTCGTTCTCTTTTTATTTTGTTCCACTATTTTTTAAGTTTAATTCAATCGGAAAATATGACTAAAACCAAAAATATTATAAAATTTAAGGTTTTCTCTGAACTTAAAAGTTTTAGGTATACGCCTGACCAGATTTAGCCGTGTAGAGACACCCATGCAAAGTAAGTCTCGAGACCCCTCTTTCTCTCGCCATTTTAACTTCCTACAGCAGATTTTTTTTCACTTTAACTTAATTTCTAATATTAATGCTTTTAATAAATCACCTATTAACTTTATCTTATGACGCATTGAGCAAAGAAAAGACCGTGATATAAAAATACTTTAACACTCAGCTCAAGATTGTGGACTTCGTGCATTTGAAAATTTGATTAGATTACGATGCTGGTAAAGTACAGAATCCATCACACTGTTCAATACAGATGTCATAATAATACAAATCTATTATTGAACTCTTTATTCATATGTTATTTATTAAGTGTAAGGCCACACTCGCAAATGGTGATTATGATTAATGATCTCACAATCAGTTAGAAAGTCTTTCAATTTTTGAACATTAACTTTCCTCAGTTCTTCTCAAGCAAATACTTTCAAAATATCTTGGAAATCAATTTTTATCAAAATATATTCTATGGCAATTATTGGAAGCATACCTTGAAACTCTTATCCGAAGCCATGAATTACTTTTAATACAAAAAAAGTTTTTTTAAAACAAATATTGGGAAAAAATTTTCTTTTAAAATTCTGCACAATATGGCAATCCTAAACTTATACAATTTGCGTTCAAAATTTTAAAAAGTTGACGGTCTTTTTATCAAAAATTGATCACATAGAGTTCAATGAAGATTTACTTGAATAAAAATTTGCTAATTTTTCGTTACATTGAAGTTTAAACTCCCTATGTTTCAACATATATCTATTTGAATTCTTGACCGTAGAACCTTATAGTTCTCGATGTCTTGAAAAAGTTAACCACAAAGAACTTTGAAATTTTAAAAACAGATAGGATTCTCGAACATCGTAAGATCTTTACGAACATAATTTTCAAGATATTTCGGTATATGTTAACTTACCAGGCACTAGTGGATTTTTTGGACATTCACTTTTCCAATTCTTTGAAATCTCTTCTTGTTGCCAGCCCTCGCCGGGTTGAAACATGCTACGTATAATTTGGTTCTCTCGAAAATTGGCTTCGATTTTCAAATAAATTGTTTCACTTTCGTTTTGTGCATTAATTTTATCCGTAAGATCTAAGCAAATTCTGCATTAAAAATAATATATATTACTAAAGAACAGATATATACGATTAAAGTTAAAATAACGCACTTATTAGGATGTGGTTTAACTTTTCCACTGAATACCAGCACATGACCAAAAGGTACCTCAGAGAGAACTTTACCCTTCCAAATATTCATTTTTCCTTTTGCTGCAGAATGCTTGTAGCTACCCTTCGATTTAAGCACGACCTTACGACTGAATTAAAATGATATCTTATGAACTTGTACAACCAATTTATTGTAATATACCAGACGACTGGTATAACTCGTACTATCACGTTCAGTAAAATGAAGTAGCAATAAGTTTAGATTTAATTTTTCTAGTTGTTGTTGTTGTTGCTGATATTATTACTATATTCCTTTAATGATTATGCAAAAAATTACTTTTCTGAAAATATGCAAAACATTTTCTTGAAGCCACGTAATGCATTTCTTTCATACGAGCTCAAACTCTTTCGGTATCGGTCTAAGAAGGGTGGGACCGACAGTGGTATTTTTACCCGTTAAGTGTTATCATTATTAATAAAATTGTAACTTTTCTTATATTCAATTTCAGTGGAAAAACTTTTGATTCGCTTTTTGTGCTCAGAATACCATTGTGCCAGCTTTCCAATTTCAATCCTTTTCTCAATGTGTTGCCCCGTCCATTCGATAAAACTGTCGTCTTGTATAAAGTTCTTTTTTTATTTCTGTGTATTTGCATATACCACTACTGCCATTTGTTTTTTTTTTTTCTTAATGGGCGTGTGGGTGTATTTTGGATGTTTATAGTTTCGTTATTGTGTTGCGTGTCTTTGGAACACACAAAAATTGATTCCCTGTCTAAAGTTTTGCATTTTCCCGGTTTTGTATTGCATGTTCATATTGTTGCTATTGTTATTGTTGTTGTTGCTGCTGTTGCTTTCGCAGATCAGGAGTTGAAATTTTTTGCTGCAATGTTGCCACTTAGCATACATAGTTTTTAACATTTATACTAAATGAGATTTTTAACAAAAATATTTCACAAAAAAATTTAATAATTTTTCAAGATCCTTGGTATATCACCTAACTCGAAAGCTTTATTTCTTTGTTTTTCTACTGAGATCGTTATGGTTATCATTTTAAAATTCTCAAAAGTTGATTAATTTTAAATTTTTTACTTAAAAAGTAACAGTCATTTGAATTTTCTTCGCTCAGAATATCCACTCTCGGTTATTATAACGAAAATTATGATATAAAATCAACTAAAAATGTAATTTGGAATTCTACCAAATATGAATTAAAGCTACTAGGCAAAGAGCCGGTTGTAGAAAAAACGAGTGTATAAGATTACAGCATGGGATGTACAGGAAAGGTAGTAATGTACTTAGGTGAAACTAACCTACCAGGGTTGCTTTGCCTTGCCAAAGCCTGTCCCGATGGCCGAAAAAAACCGACTTTTTACCCTTTTTTTTTAATATAAAAAATGTATAAGATTACAGCATGAAATGTATGTCAAATGATAGAGCTCGATGAGCCTAAACACAATATATAGGGTTGCCTTGTTGGATCCTGTCCTAAACATGGTTTGCCACCCGTTTTTTGGGCCAACATTTTTTAGAAAAAAAGTTTATGGTTAAAGATTTCAGCTTGAAATATGTATCAACTGAAGAGGTCAAAGAGCCTAAAGTTGCCTTGCCGAATCTTGTCCCAAAAATGGGTTGCCACCTGTCTTTTGGGCCAACATTTTTTAAAAAAAAGTTTATGGTTCAAGATTTCAGCTAATAATGTTTGTCAAATGATAGATCTTGATGAAGCTTAAAAAAATATTTCAAGTAATCTTGTCGAGTCCGGTCCCAAATGTGGGTTGCCACCTGTTTTTTGAGCAAACTTTTTTTAGAAAAAAGTTTATGGTTTAAGATCGCAGCTTGACATGCACATATGTTAAATGATAGACCTTGATGATCTCTAATAAAAAATATAGGGTTGCCTTGCCTAGTCCCGTTCCAAACATGGGTTGCCATCTGTTTTTTGGCCCACGTTTTTTCAGAAAAAAAAATATGGTTTAAGATTTCAGCTTGATATGTATGTCTAAGTTTGGTTTGGAAAATTGGGCGATGACACTCCCTTCAAAATCAAATTTATTTTATCTCATCAACTATTTGACGCAGATGAATGAGACTTGGTACATATACAAAAGACAAACATTATAACAAATTAAATTTATCGCCGGTAAGGGCAGAACGAAGTCTGCCGGGACAGCTAGTATAGAATATAATAAAAAACTCTTTTGAGTTTTATAAAAAAAAAATAGCTTACTTTGAATAAATTTGTTTAAGCATTAATTTTTATTTTTATAAAAATGTTTCACAAAATATCTGCGATAAATCTTTTATTTTCCAGATTTTTTTACGTTATTCTTCAATCAATCCTTTGAACGTATCTGCTTTCAAATTGAATGAATTGTATAATATTTTCGAAATTTATGCCACGAATTTTTATTTTAAGGCGGATACATTCTTAGGATTGATTGAAGAATAACATAAAACAATAATAAAAAAAAAAAAATTGTATGTCCTATTTTATGTTTTATGCTTAATATTTTTATAAATAAAAAATTAATGTTAAAACAAATTTATTTAAAGTATTTAACATTTTTTTTTTCTTAAGCAATTAGACAGCAATGAGATTCTTTTAAAAGTTTTAGTTTTTGAGCGCTTCGATTTCATGCTCTCCTTTTGAGATTTCTTCCATTGAAATAAAGACCTCTTAGCTCAATACAATTGACTTTACTATGTACATCAGTCTAGAAATGTATGGGATTTCCCAAATATGACTTTTTTAAAAAGTTTTTCCTTTGATATTCCGTTAATCAGATTTTTAAGCAAATGCTCTCAGAAAAACTGTTCTTCTTCTTCTGTTTAGTCTAACTAAACCAGTTATTGAAATCAAAAATTGCTCAAATATTTTTTCCAGTACTCAAAAAATGGAGTTTCACAAATTTTTTCTAAATTCCAACTTTAACCTCAAAAATTTCCCAAACCAAAATTTTTAATATTTTAATATTCGCATTTTGCGAACAGAAAATAATTTCTAATTGTAATTTAATTCAGCTGTTCAATAACTTTTGTGTGTTAAAACAACAAGACTTTGCAATCCTTATATGCTTCATTTCTTGCATAGATCTCTTGACAACCCAAGCAAGAAGTTAAACAAAGAAAGCATAAACTCTAAGTAAGTTGGTTTTTTCGTAAAATTTCAACGAAATCGGACAGAAACTCTGTCCGCGCCGTTTACAGGTTTGAGCAAGGAAGGTCAAATTTTGAGACAATCATATCTAAATCTCAATCTAAAATATAGGCAAAAAAAATCAATCTAGAAAATTTTGAAAAGAAACACCCTAATGTATAAGTATATGTATTTTGATATGATTATTTATGAAAATAATGTACATCGAGTGAGCAGCTCTTAGGGTTATTTTTGCTTATGTTTTTTTCTATCGTTTGATATAATAACCAAAAAAGGAATTTCGACACATTGACATTCTCAACATTTATTCATTTATAATTTTTCTAAAAGATGGCTCATTAAAACTGAGAAGAAAAAGTTTTTAGCCTCTTTTTAACAGCTATGCAAACGAAATTTATGAAGTCAAAAAACGTGAAAATTGCAACTGACTTGCCAACACGACATTTTGTTGCTAAAAATATGGCAACTCTATACCTTTGGAGAAAAGCTCAACAGAAATTGCTTATCTAAATATATACATACATATGTACATATAAATAACTTAAGTTATTGCCAAAAACACAATCAGAGGTTTTTTCTTAATTTGGCATGCACCTCAAATTTTAAGTAAATGCCCACAAAAAAAATATTTACAATGACACCATAAACAAAAACTCGCAGAAGAGACCCTTTAGAAATGTGTCTTAAAATACATTTCCACACACACCTGTTAAGAGTTTTTGCTGCATTTTGAGTTGAAAGTTTGTTTTGAAAGAGGTAATTTAATGTCATTCACTTCATTATGGTTCACAGGTAGAAGTTAATTACTTTTTAATTACTGTAAAATCCAAAATGTCATAAATAGGCTTATGTCACATAGTACTACATTAAGTTATAAGGCATTTACTTATTTATAGTTTGACATTTGCAAAATAACGAAAGTCTTATCACATTATTTTAGAAAAAATGACATGATATAAATGGATAATTTATAAGTTAATAGTTTTTGCCGTAATATTGAAATAACAATACCATCATAATTATATTATTTATAGCTTCAAAACTATAGTTCATTGCGTAAGAAATAAAAACACTAGTCTACAAATTTTTGCAAAGTGTTATTGCGGCAAATAAAAACCACCGTTTCTATAGTAAAATTTCCCGCTAAATCTGAAAATTATAGTGGTTTTGCTGGATCAGGTCTGGTTTTTGAGATAAACGGCCAAAAAAAAAACTAAAACAATTTAGGAGTCAATTTAATACATTTTTGTTTATAATAATTTTTCTTTTTCAAATAAATTTTAATAAAGTGCAAACTGTTTAAAGAAATTGACTCTTACATTGTTTTAGTTTTCTTAACATAACTTATATGAAATTAAACCAAAATATAAACATATTGTACTTAAAGTTCTTGTATTTAAATATACTATAAGATAAAATAGCTAACTTTTTGAGTTGCGTAGATTTTTTTTGAGTTGCTAAAGTTGAAAATTTTTTGAAAAATTGCAAAATTTTGCATTTTTGTTTAACTGTTTTTAGCCGTAGCGACCAAACTAGTAGTGCTATTGTAACATAAGTTACTTTAAAATTTTTGACGTGATCTCTGCTTTTGGAAACCTACCTGGAATAAATATCATGTAAAATAACATTTTTAATGGAGCCTATGGAGTGCATATTTTTGGTTTTATCCGTTTATCTCAAAAATCAGACACGATCCAGCAAAACCCTTATGATTTTCGGATTCAGCGGAAAATTTTACTATGGGAACGGTGGTTTTTACTTGCCGTAATTTTTCATGTATAGTAGTGTAATTATCATTTAATCAATGACTATGGTGAAAGGCATATAGAAATTGATTTGTTTTATGGAATAGCAAAACTCCATCATAAGTACTATCTATGTAGTAAGTTTTAATACTTTCACATTCGTGTACGAATGTGAGGGATTTTATGAAAATTAATAACATCTTGGATAAAAATATTGTTTATTGATTTATAAAAGTTTTTGCATGTTATAAATCTTTCCTTACATTAGCACTTAGTTAGATTATAGATATATTGGTTTTTAATGATTGAAATGAGTTATTTTGATATAAATGCTATTTAGTCTTAAAAATTATATTTTAAGAAAGAAAAAAAAGTCTATCGTTTACCTTGGATTTTTGGATATAAAGTATCACTTTCCGAGATATACGGGTACTACATTTTAATCTCCCCAGATTAATATCTGGGACTGTAAAATAACAGTAACCTTGCCTTTAACCTTGGAACCGATTAGATTTAACCTATCTTACATCACTTTGAAATTTCCAATAAAATATGGATTTTTCGAACAAAAATAATAATTACTGGGCCGGTTTTATAAAAAAGAGGATAAGACGTTCTTGCTCAAGAAATTGAGGAGAGCATAAGATGTTGAGAACTATGAATGCGTCCTATAAAAATGTTACTTTTGTTTTGTCCAAATAAAGGGACATTTTCCTCAGATTCAAATGTCAAAACGTCAATCAAATAAATGTTTGTTCAACTACCAAATTAACTTTGCTAAATTTTAGGTAACTATTTCATGTTCATGTTGAAAAAGTACATTCGGCATCTAACAAGTACATTTCAAGCCATCATTCAGTACATTTCCACAATACCAAAATACCATAACTGATGTAATCGTCAGTATCCTCAAGGATTTTATTCAAAACATACATCACTGCCTTCCAAACTGTATAGCAGCTCACTAGAGTTTCTTCACCTTTAAATATCTAGGATCGTTCACATGCCTCAAAAATATTCCCATTTTGTTAAAATTTGAAACCGCTCCACCATGGGTTTCGAGATATGCTAGCAAAAAAAAATCTGTCAATCGATGTATATTTTCTTCATCAAATCTATATATGTACATATGTAGTTTCTCAAAATTGTGTCCATCGACTGTTCTTTGCTCACAATAATTTTTATAGGAACTTTTCTATAACTTTTAGCAATTGCTCCTTTTTTTTGAGGAAACTCTATTTTAAAGAATGTGACGAAAAATGCGAATTTTTTGGGAACTGTAAAAGCTTTGAGCTTTTATCAAGAACATCCCCAAAAAGCCTAGTCCAGTAAGTATCAGTGATGGCATTTGGGTTTTGTGAAAATGTACTGAATCGAGACTTCAAATGTACTTTTTTTTTTCTAAAATGCACGAAATTGTTCTAAAATTTACTATCAAAAAAAAAAGTCCTCACTTTTCCCATCTCAAAAACCCTAGCAATTAGATATATTTCACATCTATACATTGCGCGATTATTTTCATTTACTAAAAAAAAGATAAATATTATAAATTGTCCAAATGTACCGAAAATGTACTGAAAATGTGCTAAAAATTTGGCGAATGTACTGAAATTGCCACAAATGTACCGAATGTACTGAAAACTTGTCAAATGTACTGACAACGATTTTTCAGGACGCAACTGTACCGAAAATGGCTTCACTGGTAAGTATATCTAGTAAAATAACAATTTTGTTGCAATCTTTGTAAATATCTTCAGCTTAACATTTGTGTAAATATAAGACTTTTATTCACTATTCAAATATTATATTTTTTTTTTTTTCGAATAACACTGCATTACAAATTTTAATTTTGGAAAAATACCGCGAACGGCGAATCATGTGGGACCTCCTGAACACAAAATCCATCAAAATTTTTGTTAAATGGAGTTTTTCAAGTAACTGTTCTTTTGTTTTTTTCGGGAGTTGAGCTGTCTTAAATCGATCTTTCATTGAAACGACGGACTTGTTCTGATTGAACGAAAACTGCCCGAGTCTTAGTTAGTCAAAATCGATATTTTATGATTATTTTTAATTTAAATTTGATTTATGAAAGACTTATTCGGACGAAAACTAAATTTTTTATGAAATATTTTGTAAAACGGGACAACTTGAATTTTAGTTGGAGAACTATATTTGTGCCAGTTATTTCAAATATTTTGATTGAAGGTATTGTTGGAAAAATAATTCAATTACCTTTCCAACTTTATACTAATCATTTTCGATTTGTCAATTTAAGTCAACCCACCTCCCACAAAAAAAAAAAAAAAAAAAAATAGGTAGGTACCGATATTTTATAAACTGCACTTAAAAAAAATGTTGGCGGACTTTTTGTTCAAGAGGTCCCAGTTTAATAAATGAAAATTTATTCAATTTTCAGTTATGTCCGTCCAATACCCTTAGTCTGTCATAGAATTAAAACGACTTTTAGCTGATCTCGATAACGCATGAATTCCAAAATGCAAAAGATTCAGTTGTCGGAAAGAAGCGCAGTATTTACTTACGAATTTCCTGCTCGGCTAAAATAATATACGAAATTGTAACTCTTTCACTTGATGTGAAGGAGTTGCTTGAACTATTTTTTTTTTTTCAAATCATAAACTTTGAAATAATAAACTTTCAGGAAATATTTTTTCGTAGAATTATGCTCAATTAAACTCTTTATAGTAAAATCCTATAGTTTTAGTATACACACTCTTTATACCTACCCTAAAAAGCTCAAAAACGGACTATAAAATGTTTATTTTCGGAAATAAATTGTAAAAAAACATAAAATTTTTCAATATACACCCAGCGAAGTAGCTATATAGGACAGCATAAAATATTAAAATTTTTTTCTGTTGTAAGTTTTAATTTTTTCAAAATATTTTTTTTTATTAAATGTATTGAAAATACACATAAAAAAAGTATATTTCACAAAATTTTTCTTAAATATCTTATATTTTTTTACATTTTTTTAAAAACCATGTTGGAAATAGCTATACAGGACAAAACACAAAACCTATTATAAAGTTCAACAATAATGAAAAAGTAAAAATGAAAAAGTATTTTAATAATTTGTGTGCCCTCCACTGTTAATAATTACATCAACTAAGCGTCGTGGCATTGAATTTATTAATGCTCGAAGCTCATTAATATGAATATTTCTCCATTCTTCCTGAATGGCCTTCTTAAGCTCCAATAAAGTGTTGAACTGACGTCCATTTCTATACACTCTCTGGCAAAGGGTGCTCCACAGGTTTTCTATGGGGTTTAAATCAGGACTAACAGCAGGCCACTTCAATAGAGGTATATTTCTTTCTTCAAAAAACGCCTTACCTATTACCTGCTACGTATTACCTGCTACCTATGCTTTGTATGTTTTCGATAGTGCTTAACTATACTGTTGTAATCTCAAATCCTTATCAAGAAAAGCGGCCCAAAGATGGTGTTAAACTCAAAAAAAAATGAAATGTGAAATAAAATATTTCCTTAAATTTTTGCTGAACATCTTCTAAGGGCTGTATTCTGGAAACGGGGTGGGGGATGCTTTACCGTTAGCGAAAAGAAGATTTTTTGGAAAATTAGACATTTTGCCAAATATTCAAGTTCAATTTAATATAGAGTTTTACTAATCATGTTTTCTTCAGAAAAGCATTTCCTAAGGACTTGATATGTCTTCAAATATTTGATGAAATATATCCGTAGCTTGTGAAGCAGTTTTAAACAACAGGGCTAATATTTGCAACCACATCTGAGTGGTAAATTCACAATTTTGTGGCTTATTGAAATATACGAGTAAATATACTTTTACCTTGAAGAAACTCATAAGTATATCTGTCGAAATCTATTATTTCACAGGTTCGAAGCCCAATCGCAACGGTTAAATAATTATATTTATTTTATTGAAAAAAACTTTATTAAGAATAAAATATTTTAATATAAATTATTTTTTAATTCGTGAGTATCAAAGTTATAGCTCTACAAATCTACGAAAATTCATGGGTGTATGTTCGGATAACCATTCTGGATACATATAAAGAATAAATAGACAAGTGAAGAATATAAGGTGATTATCAAATATTTAATTCTAACAACCAAATTTTTCAAACTGAATCAATAAACAGCGCTGTTTCTCATTGTGAGACAGAGGGTATTTTATTTGAAGCCTGTTCAAAGATAACACCCCTCTTATTTTTTTTCTCAAACATGGTACATAATTACCTAATGCAGTCAAACTCCTCAACTAATATGAATTTACAGCCAAATGTCATGTATTTTTCAACTTTAATTTCCGGTTGTCATTCAACTTAAGAAGTAACGATAATTTTCATGAAGACTCGAAATTAAGTTATCAGTTTAAAAATTAGAATATTTCTTCATTTTTTATATATTTTTTGCTTTTTGGGTAACAAGTCAGTATATGTGGAAGTAAATGCCACGTTAACAATGGCAACATAGTTTTTGTTTATTTTATTTATAAGAAAATAAATTTATGGTAGACCAAACATGGCATGAAACGAAACTTAAAATATTAAATAAATTATACTGTTATCTGAGGATTAATTTCTATTATGTGAAATTATTTGAAAAATATTTTTCTGTTTTATAAAAAAAAATTTAAAAAGCATAACTTTTGTATTGAATGAATACCTAAACGGTTTTCTTATCATGGCAAGATCATAGATAGATCGTTATCAATGCGACGACGACACGTCTACAAAAATCAAAGTCAATTAGAATTTTGTTACCAATAAAAAATTATTGGTATCTACTTTTGGAAAAAAAAATTAATGCCATATTGCTGACATTAAATTGATAAGAATGGGGGATAAAAAATCACCAAAGAAAAGAATTGGTAACCGGCGTGCCCGGTAAATTGCTGTGAAAAATTTAAAACCTTATCACAAAGCTTTTAAAGCTGCTATAAAAACAGAAGCCACATGTTCGCAATACGATACGGCTGCCAACTGAAAAGTGCGAGAAACCAAATTATTAATTATGTGGATATAGAAAAATGTTGCCAGTAGAAGTGATCGCTAATCGTTAAACTGACGGATAGATTGTTCGTATGAAAAATGAATATCTTATCAGCTTAATTTTTTTTTTCTTCAACCCACACAAAATAAGCTGCCGGTTTTCAAAGTAAGACAAATCACAAAACCCATTATTGTTAGGGAATATCCAAATCGTTACAGTTGGGGGATTTCCAAACTTAAAATTATTATGTATAGATACCTTTATAGCTTGGGTAATCATTAACTGATTTGATGCAATGATCTTGAATTGATTTCAGAAATTGTTGTACTTTTAAGCGTGTAAATAACTTAAGCCAAACGAACAAACTTATTTCAATTTTGAGTAAGGGACAGTTCTATTCACTTGGCTCAAGTAATTTGCTACTTATTCCGAATTTCTTGCACTCATTCCTTTGGTTCGGCGACGTGTCAACATGGCGATGACATAACAACTGATCATCACTCACGTTTTCATTACAATTTCACTTCAAATATGCTCGGCAATTTCGATTTGCCATTTTTGCATGTGCGATTTTAATTTTTCCTCCAAAAACTCCCTTAGCGATACCAACACTTTTAACTCTTATAAATGGGTTGGATATTTCAATATTCACCTGTCGCGTATCAAATGGTTACTGAATGCTTGAAAATTTTGGTTAAGTTTAAAATGCCTCAAATAAAATATCAATATAAATGTCAATAATATAAACGGTATGTTGAAAAGTTCTTAAATTGATATATGGTATAGGAAAAAAAGAAAAAATAGAACAAATTGCGGCAGGTAGATGATAGGTAGGGGTACTACAACCAGCCAACTACAAACAAACGGACTGATATCATTTTCTTGTTCTATGGAAAATAGTTCGTTACTGCTCTTTCAAGCGTTTTCTTCGTCTTCGAAGCACGGAGTAATGAGGTTAGATTGTACTACAAGCTGTAGCTGGCGTTCGAAGTAGCAGTCTGAAAGAAGAATAAGAAGTTAAATAATAGAAAAAAGTCATGTATCAATATGCGAGTATTTTTCAATGTCGTTATCAGAAAATATGTTTGTTCTACAAATACGCAGGTGTATTGGTAAATTTAATGGAAACAAATGATTTGTGACACTCTATTAGTTTGTTATACCGTAAAATTGCTAAAGTTATATGTGCATTTTTATTTATTACCATTTGAAACTCTGCGATTCTTCAAGTACCTATACATTTCTAGTTTAATTTACGCTCTTCCTCAGTAGAGATTGATTTCCAAAACTTTCTGGCAGAAAAAAAATTGTATTATTGAAAGTGACGTGAGACCTCATGGCTTTGATTCCTATTCGAATATTGTTAATTATTTGATGGTTTTGTTTTTTCTTTTTGGTTTTCCTATAGTTATTGTAGTTGCTTCAGAGATCATTTATTTAACAGTGAAGACGATGATTGTTGAGGTGAGAAAATCAGGCTATACGATCTTTTGAATTGACTATATAGTCAAAAATATATCAAAAAAAATGTATGTCCCTAAGTTTGATGATGCACGTAGTTGTCTATAATTTGAATTTCGGACATATTTAATCTCATTCAGGTATTTATAAAAATAATTTATTAGTGACCTGTTTTGGACTTAGTCGGCCGAAATCACCCACCAACTATATACGTTAGGGCGCATCACGAAAATAGAGTTCTCCGGCCACCAGCCATTGTGAAAGTTTACCACAGAACATTTTCAACGGTTTTTTTTAAATGGATGTTCCTATTTTTACTTTTTTCGATATCATTATCATTTGATTTCCGATCGTCAAGTACAGTATATTGTTTTAGTGCTACGCCTAGAGCTCGTCAAGACCATTGGAAATTGCTTAATACAGTGGAACCTCTTTAAGTCGAACCTCGTTATGTCGAAAACCTAACTAACTGGAAAAAATGTTGTGTTCCCTTCCCTTCCAGTCGCAAAACCTCCATTGCTCGAAATTTGACCCCTCTTTAAGTTGAAATATTTAGTGAATCCCTACAAGTAAATTCAGTACATATTTCCCCTCTATACTCAAAAAAATAAATTTGACCTCTACATCTCGAACATATCAATGTTTGATTTTACAACCTTTACAACTCGATTATTTGAAACGAATTATCTCTATAGCTCGAAGAAAAATAAAATACCGACTTTAATAATATGCCGACAATCTACATCATTGTTTTTTTAGAAATCAATGTAAATGCCTACTTATATATACAATAAACTAATTCTATTAAATGATAGTGGAATTTATGAACCTTAATCTTAACCTCTACAAGTCGAACATTTCCTGACAAAATTCACTTAAGTTGAACTCCTCCATAAGTCGAAAACTCTATAACTCGAATTTTTTGGCGTATCCCTTCAAGTTCGACTCACAGAGGTTCTACTGTATATACAATATTTATCCACATATCAGGTTTCACAACTTTAACTAAGGTATAGCTGTAGCTGTCATAATAGCCAAGCTTTAAAAGTTTTAATAACAAAAAAGAACCAAGGAGACGTCCATTAATTTTGTTCTTTTGTTTTTGAAATTCGGAATCTTTCTTACATATTTCAAATTTAATGTTTCACATGCAATCATTCTGAAGTGAAACGTTTCAGACTCAACGTTTTCTGCAACTTTCAAATTATATCTTTTTGACAAGTTATATACGAAATCTTTCACATGTATGTAAGCTTTCTGAAGTATTTATGGAAGGTTCCAGATCAAATATTTACTGAATTTTAAATAATGTTTAATGATTCTTTGTTTGATGTATAAACAAAAAAAAAAAGGATTCCGATGACGTCATAAAAAAATTTTTGTTTTTTCTCCTTAATCTTACAAGATTTGTGTAAAGTTTCGGAAATGTTTCAAATGAAAACAAAAGACGGTCATTGACACATTGTTGAGCTTTCTGAAATGTAAATGAAAGATTTCTGAAACGTAATTGAAACTCTGTATGATTTCATGTGAAAAATTTGTGAAAGGTTTACGAAACGTGATGTGCTTCCTCTATTGTTATGATTGAACATATTACATTCATGTCTTTTGATAGTAAAGGAACAGTCATAAGATGTACATATGTATCTACATCCTCCAAGTGCAGTCACTCCAGCCTATCGTCCACGCGCATAACACAGCAGCTTTTATAAAACGTTAAACACGCCCGCTAAGTTCAGCTTATGTTTATTATATACAGAATTTTAGGTCTGCCATGATAAAATTTCCCGTTTGCAGCGCTTCCTTTTTTTTAAATTTGAATGAAATAATTTGAAGTTCATCTTCTTTTTTACATAATTTTTTTCTTTCACTAATCAATTTTTGAGTGAGCAATCGCAGAAGCCTTTTTCTTGGCTTTTGAGATACTCCAATTTAACTGCATAATGACTTTTGGAGTAATCTCCTGTAGGTTGGATTATGTTAAAGAGTTTCGAGGTGCATAAAAGTTTGAGATTCCCATGATCCCTGAAATATTATAATGAGTTTCTTGTTAGATGTTAAGGAACCGATTGAGGTAATAAATGATAAGATAGTAGGTTTCACTTAATTCACTTTTAATATCTTTTTTTCACCATTATCAGAATTAAAATGGATAACTTTTGTGACGGTATCTTTAAAGCGAATTTCATTCGTTATACGGTATAATTTAATTTCTTTTCAAAATTAATATAATGTCAGCAACAAATAAAGAAAACTATTGACATAATATTTACTAATCATACAGATCGTTGGGTTAAAATACTTGAAATGACGTAGTCTCCAGCAAAAAAAAAAACATAAAAACAAAATTTAATATCTTGAAGGTGTCTTGATAATAATTGAAAATTTTTAAATAAACAGAAACATAAGAAAGACATAATGAAAAAATAAAAATGTACACGTCGACTTTCATCGAAAGAGCGGTTTTTGTTTTTGAAACCAAACTTTCCGCATTGACAAGTACCATACGAGTACCAACCATACCATATGTATTTAAAGTAGAGCATATACATAGATTGCAAATATGTAAATGAACTTGTCATAGCTTCCATAGTAAAATAAAAAGGAGTCTATTAGTTATAAAACTATTTCCAAATTTCTCCCATACATAATCTTACATAGATATTTTATAAAAGGGGCAATAGAGCCTATTCAAACATTTAATTGAGTTGATTCATTTATTGAAATTGAAATCAAAATATACGATAGAGCGCTTAAAAATATTTTTCTTGTACCTTACTACAATACTTAGTATTTGGCTAGTTGATGAGTTAATATAAATCATTTCGGCTATCGGCCATGTCCGATTGTTAGATATACATAGTACATCGTTGTAAAGGTCTCGGCAAGCGTTGCATTTCGTATCTAGAGCTCGTTGCGACCTTTGCAACGATTTATCATATTTGACGATCGACATTTGATCGATTTGACATCTATGAAAGTATTTTAACAAAAATAAAAATAACGTTGAAAATTTTCTGAGGTAAGCTTTCAAACTGGCTGATGGACTTTTTTGTATTTGCATGGGGAGGAGCCAAAGCCAACGAATTGTCGCACCACAGAGACGCAAGTTTATTTAGGGTGCAACTCTCCATTGTTGTTTAAAGTATTGCAGGGATAGTTGTATTTTTGGAGTGGAAGAATTTTCGAATCTAGTTTCCGAGCAATAGCCATCTAAAAGCGCGATTAATGTTTTCATAAAATACACTGAACCGATTTTTATAGCTGCCGATATAATGGCCCAACATTTTTCCCAAAACATACTTTTCTGAAGGCTTTTGACGCGCTGAATCCGTGGTGATTTCTCTAACGACTCCGATTTTCGAGACATTCTAACTTAAAAGTTTCGAACACAAAAATTCGTAGGTATTTGCCGAAAAATGCTCTTTTTAGATTTGACCCAGTTATTCCCTTAAAGCTTTTAATAAACAGTGTATTGATCTCCAAAATCAGTGGCGTCAATTCGGTAGGGCTTCGGAGGGCATTGGCCCCCCCCCCCAAGGATCTGATACTAGTTATTATTCAATACATCAATACAATAGAACCATCTAATAGTGGTGGAATTATAATTCTCGCCTCCCTCAACGTTTAGGTGAAGTGACGCCACTGTCCAAATTCAGTCTTTTGACTTCTGTAGAGGTTGTAGGGATGTGAAGGAAAAGGAAAACATTCAACATTTTTTTTTTTGCTCTTTTCCCGCACTTGTTAGAAAACAACACAAAACACTTGGTTCGTTTTTATTTAATGACCTAGATGACCTTAGACATGATAATATACATACATAGGTCAGTTATTTAGTTTAATTACGAAATGTGGTATATTCAATGAGAGGGTATAGCTAATTACTCTGTGGAAGCACAATGGATCAATATTTGGTAGAAGTGAGTCGATTCTTAAACTGACTGCCACTCCTATTTAACCTAACCAAACCTTAATACTTATGACAATATCACTTGAGGTTCAATTATTTAAGTTTCACTATAGAATTTTTTGCATAGAAAATTTTTTTGAATTTCTAATCGGTCATTCCCCTTAACTACATTTGTATTCATTACACTTAACTGCATACATATGTACAGTAGAGCTTCGATTATCAGGATGACCGTATGACGGATGACCGAAAAGACGGTTACTAGAAAACACATAAGTTCAGATCTTATATCCTAAATTCTGAGAATATTTCTATTAGAGCGCCAAAGCCAAATCAATACATAAAAAGTTCCAATAATGTGATAAGGATAATAACTGTTATATTGACTACTACTTCAGTTGAAAAAATATAAAGAAATATATCTTCATTTGATGTTTACTATTGATCGATATTTCGGAGAAAAATAAAGATATCGATATAGTTCAAAGTGTATTTTGAAGACAAAAAAAAGTTCTTTTGATCCCAATTAATGGTCTCATATATATATTGAAAAACGCAGTTTTAGATTGGAATATATCGAAAACCGAAACCAACAGTCAAATTCTGACCTCGTAATCGAATTCAGCACGTCGAAAACCTTTGGATAAGTATATTTGAGTTTCAGATACTGAGAATTGGCGAAATTTTGTCGAACTGTGTAATAGGGAGACGGTTAATCGAGGTTCTACTGTATGTATGTACGTATTCAATAGTAAATATCAAATAAAGATATATTTTTTTTAGATTTTTTCAACTGAAGTAGTTTAGTCAATAAAAACAGTTATGATCCTTATCACATTATTGGAACTTTTTATGTATTGCATTTTTGGCGCTCTAATAGAAATATTTATTGGTTGGAAAGTATAATGAAAATGTAACAAAATCGGGTGTGATTGATAAGTACTTTATTTACATTAAAAGTTAAAATCAAAGATCGATTTTATTTTCATGATTTATCTTTTGCTTTTTATTGTCGATATTTATCTTTTTATAACAAAATCATACCCTATTGAATTGAATGTAACTCCCGATCAAAATGGGTTTAAGTGGTGATTGGCGGCTGTACAAAGTATACAAAATTTATGAATGTCATTATCTCGCTTCCCATTGACCGGATGGAATTTCAACCAGAACAAAAGTAATAGATAACGTTATTGATTTTTGACCCAATTTTGGATCCATACAATAAGTTTTAATCAAGTCATTTATTGTTTGAAGTTAGTATGCTTGAAAAATGTATCAAATAATCTGGGGGTTTTTTAGTAGGACTTCTTTAACATTTTGCCATTATGCGTCTTACCGAAGTCATCAAGAAACATTAAATGCATTCTACATATTTTTAAATTTTTACATATCCAGCCAAATCATTCCACTTTTTTTATTATAATGATGTGCTGTCATGATATGTCAACAGAATTAAGATAGGTATGTGAAGTATGTAAATAAGTCAAATAATTGATCGAGTCTTCGGTTCATTCTTTTATTCCAACGATTGATATATCGTTTGTCATTACGAATGTTTGTATTCTTCTTGATAGATATCAAATACGGCAAAACTTTGCTATCAATCTACGGTGCAGGTAAGTAAATATCAACTACACACAATCTAATGAAGAGGTTTTTTCTATGATTAAAGCAAACTTAATGTGTTTTTTATGTCAAAAATTTGTACACGAATGTTCTTTTGTGTAACACGTTATGCGTTTATATTTAATAAAATATAATAAATTTAGCAATTTTGTAAATTTTACTTTGTATCATTGTTTCATTATTATTTGCCTGATCTCAAGCTGTGTAAACTTGTGAACATTTTATTTATTGTTTCAGTGAGTTATACGATATTAATAGAGATACACACATATCTACATACCTACATATGTACATATTTATGTTTATATAAATGTTTCTGTATTGAAACAAAGAACTGTCATTTTGTCTGTAGATCCGTTTTTTACTTAAATTAATAATAATGACATGGCTTAGAAAAAACATTAATTTATTTTTTTGTTTTTTTGGATTTCACATTCCTTTATAAGAAGCGACATTTTTACCTGATTTTGAGTTTTTGAATATATATACGTACATATATTAAACTATAATTCAGGCATTTGCTAAAAACTCAAAACCAGGCAAAAGTATACAACATATTGGGAAATAGTCCATTTTCGACTTTTTCCAGGGCGAAAATATCTGCTGACTGGACTCCTTTAAAAAGCATAATCAAGCATAATAGAGCGGGTATGCAAAATTCAAATATCTTTTTAAATTTTAAATATAAAACATAGATTGTGTGAAATCTTTATCAATTTTTATTGAAAATTAAATTACATTGTTTAATAATAAAAAAAGAACGTCGTTCAAGTGACCACCTCTGCTAACTCGGCAGGCTGTCAATCTTTTACCAAAATTTTGAATAACTTTTTCGAATAATGATGGTTCAATTAGAGATATTTGCATGATGATTGTTATCTTTGAGGTGTTGAATAGTTTGAGGATTATCCAAATAAACTTTACTCTTCAAGAAACTCCATAAGGGGCTGTCCATAAATTACGTAACGCTAATTTCGACCTTTTTTCACCCCCTCCTTCCTTTTGCCACATCTGCCTCCCCCCCCCCCCGGTTCATGTAACGTCACAATAAAAAAAAACACATATGGGTCATTCTACCTCGTTTTTACATTTAAAATTTAGATTTCTTAAAATGAATTTTCTTTCGATACTTTGTCTAAAAACATTCGATACGTGTTTTTGGAAAAAGCTTTTGAGGACTTATTTTCGAAAATACGAGTTTTTGAAAATCACAAAATTTAAAAATACATGAATTTTCAAACGCTTATATTTCAAAATGTACACGTCAGAGAGAAAAACCGTTTGGGAATAAAAGTTCTCTTAAGTTATAAACAAAAATTTTGCAATTTAAAAATTAAAATCGAAAATTTTCGTAAAAAGGTATGTTTAATTTTATTGATTTTTTTTTTGTCAGAGAGAAACTAAAATCTTAGCAATAATTTTGCAATTTAGTTTAGAGTGGGCCGAGCCGTGGTTCTCGAGACATGAATTTTTCTATGTCGCCACGCGCAAAAATTAACAATTAGAAAATAAACGTAAAATGCTAACTTTTATGCCCAAAAGGCTTTTCTCTCTGACGTGTACATTTTGAAATACAAGCGTCCGAAAATTCATGTTCTTGACCTGACCGGAACTTTACCATTATGTCAAATTGTTGGATTAAGAAAAAGGCAAATGATTGAAATGACCTAAGAAAATTACCTTTAGGAATCACCTAACATAAACTGATAGAAAAATGTTCCGCCTAAAACTATGCTTCATATTATATATGATTTTGTTTAAGCAGACACTGCATAGCGTTGCCGCAAGAAAATTAAGATATGGGGTCATTTTGAAAAAGTTGGAGCCATATAATGAAGTAACAGAACAATTAAAATGTACATAAATATAAACAGCTTTATTAACATCAAAAATTTGGTTTGAAACTTCACATTTTTATTTGTTTTGCATTGGAATAGAATATCAAAGCATCATTATAATAAGAAAACATATCAATCCATGAGTAAATACACAAATTCGGGTCATGATCTTCGATTTTTTCCAAATTTCATGCATGCTGTAGAACAGTGGTGAGGTGCAGTAAAATGTGAAAGGGGCGAATGATTGGTATTCCGTCTCCTGCGCACATCATACCCATCGCGCGTACCAGCGCTCCCGCATTCCAGTATCTTTGGCACACGCGCCTCGCAGTTACGTGCATTTTGACGCAAAAATAAACACGAGAAATTCTTCATTTACCCGATTATCTCGTTGCTTTTGAGCTCATTAATTATCCTTGTTTTATTTTAAACATACATGGCTCAAGCAGCAGAGAGGCGTGAGAAAAAAAGTTTGAAAACCTCTGCTGTAGAGTGAACTGAAATTGACATTTTCCTTAAAAAGAAGAGGGTAAAAGTAAAAGAGTGGTTAAATAAATTCGACATTAACATATCAAACATGAACTAATAAGCAATCAGTTATTTATTTTGAATAGAACAGTGATTCTTGATTAATGTTATTAATTACACACTTTTATTTCTATAGGACTTCATAGTCATGTTCATTATCTGTTGAGGAACTATATGATAATGGTGGTATCTCAATTGCTTCCACGTCAGTTTCTATTGCGGCTGGTGTCATATCTCTTTTATAATTATCGATAGCCTTCTCAAGAATTTGTTCCACTGGTGAAAATGTGGAACGTGAACGTAGACGAGCTTTTGCCATTTCTAAGGACTATAAATAAAATTGTGATTATTTTATAACATTAGACTTTTGATTAGCACGAAATTAATATCAATACCTTAAGCAAATTTACGTTTCTTTCAATTGCTTCCTCATAAGAAAGTTTTTTAATGGCATTGTTTAGTGCAGACTTATCAACAATATTTTTCTCTTCCTTAGATAATTTTTCTTCTTCGCGTTTACTAGAAATAAAAAAAAAGTTTTTAAATTTAACAGAGAGTCTCAGCTACTATTATGCGTGATCCTTCTAATAGTAAATTTTATTCATGGTTAGTAAGAACACATGGTTAAATAAGCTTAGTATTCGAGGGTTAAAAGCATACGAACAGTGGAAGCGACCATTTTGAGCCGATTTCTGTAAAAAAAAATTGCTTCAATCGATGGGGAAAGCTCACAAATGCAATTCGAATGCCTTTAAGGGTCCGGTCCGTTTTGAACAAATTTTTGGTAAAAATTCTATTTTACTTCAATCGATTGGAGTAGGTTGAAAATTAACGCAGGAAGGCCAATTTCCGAAAAATGTTTTGTTTGCTTTAATCGATGGGGATATCTCGAAACTGGATCCTTAGTATCTCAAAATCTTTACCTTTTTCCTATCAATTGGGAAACGGGAAACGGTTCATTTCTCAGTTCGGGGGATGTGATGTTCAAAATCCATTTTCGACATTCATCATCAATTGTTGATGCTAAATTTTTTAGGAAACAGACTCAGAACGGTTCCTTATATGGTCCAGGCCACCCGATGTCATGTCAAAATTACTTTTAAACCTTTCCCCAACGATTGTTGTAACATAAATTTTTAAGAAACGGGCCCAACACGATCCCTTCCATGGTCCGAGGCAAAGTCAAGTGATTTCAAAATCCATTTTCGACATTCCCCATCAATTGTTGAAAAAATATGTTCCTGGAAACCGGTCCTGAATGGTCCTTTATAAGATCCGGTCCACCCAATGTCATTGCAAAAATCCATTTTCGACCTGCCTCCATCGATTGTGTAAACATTTTTTTTACAGAAACAGATCTGAGGCACTCTCAAGTCATGTAAAAAATTTAAACGTTTCTCCATCTACTGAAGCAAAAAAATCGTGCGGAAATGAACCCAAAACGGTCTTTTCCTGAGTCCGAACCCGCTCTCTGTGATGCTCATAATATATTTTCAACATTTCCCCACCAAATGGTGGAAAAAAACTATATTAAAACGCGTCTCGAACACACGTTTTAGAAGTTGGGCGGATACATAACTGGGACAATTTTCAATCGATTGACTTAAAATTTTGCCTTTTGTATATTCAAAGCTACATATATTCTTTATGGAAGAACGTAAGATCTTTAATTTATATTGTAGTTTTTTTTAAACAATTTTTTAACAATTTTTTTGAAAAATTTCGAATTGTTTTTTGAATAGCGCGCCATTATGGCAAGATTCGAGAAGTCGAATTAGTTTTGTTGTCACGCAGAAAAAAGTTCAAAATATGCTTATTTTTTACGCCGCTTCTGTGGCCTAGCCCCTTAAATTCATGTATTTATTATCCGCATCCGCTTACCAAATTTCATCACGATATCTGCATAGTTTGAGATAACGCAATACTGATTACGACCTGAACCTGAATTTTTGCCTTATTCTTTAAAAAGTAAAAAAAAAATAAATAAAAAGTAAAAAAAAGTTTAAAAAAAATGTTGCATGAACCGTGGCTCTAACCAGCAACCCCCCAGTTTATACGCTAACTCACTCCACACTATGCCATGCTGCTGCTTGAAAAGATGTTAACTTTTTTTTTGTATAAGACAACTAGGGGAAAACTTTAAACACGATTTTCTCGCTTTTTCTTGAGCTTTTTGAAAAACGGCGAAAATATTTTTTCTTATTTCAGGTGAACTACCATCTGGAAAAATTTTAGACAAATCGGTGACGCCGCAACCTGGTGGTCTCCTTGTAAAAAAAAATTAACCAGCCGTCTGTTTAAAAAAATCAAATTTCTTTTCCTTCAGTGTACCAATTAGAGTGCACTAAAATATGAATAAAAAAAAACCAACATTTTATTATGGTACATATTTTAAGAAAAAATGGCAATTTAAATACAATTTTTTTTGAAATTTTGTTAAACACGCTGTTACTCATAGGGTGTTCAAGATAGACTCCTCACTCCCGTATAGATTTTTACTTGCCATGAACTAGGAAATAGAATCCTAAAGTATGGCTGTTCAGAGCCGAACCACGAAGGTGTTTATTTTTTAATTTTATCTTAATGCTGATGAATTTATTTCATGAAATTCTCCTCCAGTTATTATGAACGTTTCGATATTAGAAATATGTCAATATGATAAGTTTCGTTGATCTTCCTAAATATGTATTAGTACATTTATTGATGGGAAATTAAATTTTTTACTAATTCTGCAAGAGATGTTCGATTGAGCTGGCACAATCTACTAATTTTTATGACATTTGGTGCGTTTTTATATGGTTGTATTGTGCACACGATACAAGGTAGTGTATTGGAAAATAATTCGATTTTAGAGGATATCTCTAACTATTTCCAATTTAGTAGACGGTATTGAGACACATTCCATATTGTCCACCAACAATTTTTTTATAAGTATAAAACGCACAATGCTTTGATTTTCATTGCATCAAATAAAATATATTTTGTGATCTTTTGAAAAGGTTTACAATTTTGTTTGTCACTTATTATTTACTTCAATTAATTTAAAATTTTAATAAAAACCATTCACAATGTATTAAAGTTGTGCACACTCACACTTTTTCCAGCTTTATATCCACTTCTGCTTCTAAAGCCTTATATTTTAAGTTTATTTCACTAATTAAATCCATTACTAAAGAAAGCAAAGGCAAATTGAGTCGTAAAACAACAATAAAAAACTAATGCAGAAGACACTGTTGGCATGGCAATACTAGGGGTAACCAATTATGAAAAAAAGCCAAACAAAAAAAAAAAACTAAGTAATTAAAAAATATCACATTTAGTGCTGAATATATTTATATGTGTATTTAAAATTTTAAAATTTACTGATTTTGCTAAGGTTTTATGTTATTTTAGTTTTGTTCCTTTTTTGTTTTTTATTTGCTTACATACCTGTGACCCATATAATATCATATATGTATGTACATACATTCATTTTCATGCATATTTGCGTACATTTATGTTTATTATTAAATTATATTTAATTAATTTTGCACACAAGAAAAATAAAAAATAAAATTGATTTTGAATTGGAATGAGATTGCTATTATAACAAAATTTTAATACTCATATAGTGCAATTTCAGCTTTATGTCTCCAACTCCAAGATACAAAATAATAAATATTTTTTTAATATTTCCTTTTAAATTTATACATTCTATTGAAAACTCATCTGTTCCATCACCACATTTATTCTTTGACCAGCAGTAGAAAGTTGGTTATAATTGGCGCCACACGTTCTGGCGTCACCAAATGCAAGTGATGGGATCCAGCTACTTTTTCATATATCACAAGTTCAGCATTTTGCTTTAGCGTCGCTATAACTTCATCATAAACATGCGGGTTTTCAAATTTCATACCCGGAACACCGCGTATATTAAGTACCATGCAACGTATACGTTTAGCATAGGCCATAACCTGTTCAGCTGTAAACATACCGAGCAAACTAACTTTCAAGCGTAAGTCTCGCGCAAAATGGTAGCCTTCCTTGTGTAAATATTTTGGCGCCGGCGCCATACCACGCTTCATTAACACCTTAACAGCAGGCTCATCCACAGAACCTTCATATGCGTCCAGCACTAATTTTATCATTTCATCGTACGTATAACATGGTAGCTTTGACTCCGGCAAAGTTTCGTAGTCCAGGAATTTGTCTAATGCCCATCCGGTTGCATCAGCTTGTCGTTCAATGTTGCGTACAGTTGGACCCGCAATATCAATGTTGATGAGTTTATCAACTTCTTTAGGAAAACAAGCTGCATAGACGAACGTTAGTGCACCACCCAGTGAATGTCCCATAAGTGTCATTTTCTTCCAGCCAAATTTACGTACGATGCGTCGAATAAGCAAAACGCCATCCCAAAACAAAAAATACTGCATACCTTTAGGATAGGGTGAGGACTTGCCATGACCTGGTAAGTCAATGCACAATATTGGAATGTTTGCAGGAAGTAGAGGACAGAGTCGATCAAAAGTTCCACAATTATCTTGCCAACCGTGAATGGCCAAAATAGGCTGTTGTTCCATTGAGCCCCACCATTTGCCTGAAAAAATAAAAATAATGAGATTTAAAGTTAAGCTGATTTTAAGCACACATAATATGGTATTGTTATCAAAAAATTTTATAATAAAATCCTAAAGCGGTAGTAAAAACTTTCTTTAGTAAAAATTTTACACGCAAGCAAAAATATCTTAGACAAATAAAAAACTAAATTAAAATTTGTAGCATACGATAAACATATGTATTACATACAGTGACCGATAAAATTCTGCATACACTTCCACTTCCTGTTAGATCGAGAATCCGAAAACATAATGGAAAAAAGTAATGATGCAGTTTTGTTTGAAACTCTTTTTTAATGATAATGAGCAAAAATATATATTTTAGACTTTTGTCGCTCACTGTATAGGCCTGCAAATCCACACTAAAGAGTACTTTAGGAATCGAAATACTTTTAAATTTCAGATAACCGCTTCTTACTTTTAATTTTCTTATATTAGCTAATATAACGAATAAGTATAGATTATACGAAACTAGTCACATCCACGTAAGCCTATAGCTATGCCCTAATAATTTACGAACATATGTATATATAACAACAAGGCATCTAACAAATTTAGTACCGTAGCGATGTAAGAAATCAATGGTTACAAAATTAATGTATGGTCCCAAAAGCCGGTATGATGTCTCTTTTATATAATTTAGCTGTTAATGTAAATATAGCGCGTATAAAAAACACAACAATAAAAATGTGCACAGCAGGTTGAGTGCTTGTGTATGTTGTTTTGCTTATTCTTCTTAAGAAAAATTACGTGTTTGTTGTAAAGAGCCACAATTGGGTCACTTTTCGTATTTTGCCCATCGTTGAATTACACATTAATCTTGGGTAAGACACTATGTGCACTAAAAATGTTTATATTTGGTTTATTTCTAAAAGTAGGATCTTAGATTATAATAAATCTAATCAGGAAAGATTAATTTAATACAAGACTTGTACAGCTTTGCTATTATGTATTAATATATGTTCATTCATTCAATATATTTTTATTTTTTTCACAGACAGTGTGACTTGCTATACCTACCTACTTCACTGAATAAGTAATATATGCATATTCCTAAATGTTATACGAAAATTCTGATTGTAATGATTGTCAATTTTAAGTGTTAGGAAAAACTAAGATGATAGGCAGCAAGACAAATCCAAACTAATTAAAAAATTAAAAATGTGCTTTAAAGATAATAAAAGATATGGAACGATTTGTTAAAAGGTTAACCGAATTAAACAAACAATGACAATTAAGAAAATTTAACACAATACAACCATTACTCAGCAATTTAATTATGAATGGTATGCATATGTATGTATGGTGCGTTCATTGGCAGCGTGTCAATTGGCGCGCGTTCAACTCGCACGTAATTGAAGGGAAGTGGGCTTGAAAAAAATTTAAAAAATAATAAAAATACATAATAGATAGATTTTGATCTGCTTTTTGCGATGGAAACGCGCGACACCATCGCAAAGTGACGAGCATTAGGAAGCGTGTCGAGTACTAATGCATACATAAATCTGATGTCGAAACCATATACCGCACCCATATACCGATAGCGTAAGTGTACTATATGTGCATTTCCACAACTATCGGCATTTTAGCTGGCCTCGCTTTCAAGTAAACAAGTAAATGATCAGGTACGATTTTGCTAATCATGTTTTTGAATTCTCCGGACACTAAATAATAATTGTGCATTGTCAGATTTAGTTGAAAATTTTTTCCGATGTTTAAATGCAATTTAAAAAAATAGCTATCTGAATTTTAATTGTTCGACCTTGAATATTACATAATTCAAGATAGTCTTAGCTTCAAGAAAAATCATGTCTAAAGGATGTGCTCCAAAAAAAAAAAAAAAAAAACGAGGCCAGCTAAAATGCCGATACCTGTGGAGATGCACATATACGCTGTTTTTGCATCGAGCACCTTTCTTTAGTTTCCAGTATATGCCGTATGTCGATCAGCTGTTCATTGAAAGTTACAGCTTTGGTTTGGAGGAAATTTCGATGTGACAAATTAGAGTAATTTCGAAATCATGACGGTAGTTTTTCTCTTACTTATACCCATCCCTCATTTTACACGGTAGATACGTTCCTGACAAAACCGTGTGATTCGAATAAATTCTTTTTATATGGAAAATCCGTGTAAAACGAAAACGACTATAAATAAGCTTTTTTTAGACATTTGTTGAACACAAAATATGACTAATACACTAAGTAAAATATAAAAATATTATTTAAATCATAGAAAACATAAAAATAGTTAAATTTATTTGTAAAATGAAAGAAAAAAACATAAAAATTTATAGAAAAAAAATATATTGTACTTCATATAAATAAAAAAAATTTCGAAAAATAATAACTATAAATAAGACTTATCTTTCTAATTTTACACAATCTTAATTGCTATCACTTTCAACGATGAGTCTTCTTTTACGAAATTGTATTATTATTTTCTACATAATTTTTTTTTATTTTTGATTTTAAGATCGAAAACGTGCAAAACGAGTAGCGTGTAAGACGAGGGATAGGTGTATTATGCAAAATTCCTTTATTTATCATTTAAGCATTGAAGAGAACCAACACAAGAAGGAAAGCTTCTGTTGAATGTATTCGATATAATGTTCCATTTGTTCATTATTCGGTTCCAATATTTAAGTTTCCTGCTAAATGCATGGTAGAATTCAGACGAAAATCTTTTCAAACAAATTTCGTTTTTTTTTGTCTGGCTGCAGGTACCAATAAAAAATGTTTAGTTTTATAGACCAAATCCATCTCAAACCGTGCAGTTGGAGTGACTTCAAATTGCGGAATTGGTTGCCGATTAAATATGTTTGAATATACATATGTTTAAATATATTTGTGTACAATGTTTTTATATATTTCCCTTAATAAAATGTTATTACGAAAATAACGCTGACAAAAAAGTATGGAGAATGCAAGCAGGATTTGCAGAAAGTAATTTGGAATGTTGCAGTTGTTATTTGCTTTGAAAATAGTACCGTAAAGTGGCTTGGCAATAATGATAAAAAAATTGACATTTTCATTTTGGGGAAAAAATCTCCTGACCTCAAATGTGTTTTAACAAGCATTAAACTCATGTCATTTCTCATTCATATTAATACAAATCCACAGTAAAATTTTAAACGTAAAAAACATTGGGGTTTTTGAGAAAATCAACCTTGTATTTTTTCATAAAAAGCGTTATAATTCGGCCAATTTTCAACAACTTTCAAAATTTTTTAAAGATTCTAACAGAGAATCAGAAGTTCTATTAGAATCAAAAGACAAAAATTAATTCTTTTGATTTGGTTGAAAATTCGACTGTTTTGAACCAATTTTCAGCGGTTTTTAAAGCTCTGAAACTAAAACTTTAAATGGGCATAACTTCGTAAAAAATAATTTTCAATCAAATCGGGGGACGGTATATTCCTTTAATTACTTTGAAAAACAACATAATTAATCGGCAAACAATTCCGGCCAATCGGCAAGTCACTCCGACTGCATGGTTTGAGATGGATTTGGTCTATATAAATTTAGTTATCGATATTTCAACTTTAATTTCAAGTCATTATCATTTGAGTTTTGACAAAAAAACCCCATTAACTTTTTCCTTGACCTATTATTAACCTATTATTATTTTAAAAACGAAATTTATTTTGTATTATTATCAGGGTAAAAAATTCTAAAGCCATGGCGTAATATGTTTAGCGTACTTCAGTTCACATACAAATATTGATAGTTAATATACGCTATATACGATTTTATCGATATATGCCTTACACAGGGCTGGCATAACTCAAAAAACATAAAGTGGGAGAAAAACGCATTTAAAGTTTTCAATAAGTTGCTTTTTATATAAAAATGATGAAAAGTATGTCTACATAAACTCTTCTCACAAAGCAAGTTTATGAGTTACTTTTCTGATTTTTTCACATAAAATAAAACATGATATTTCTACTTCATTGACTCAAAAATCACGTTTTTTGAGTTATGCCAGTCTTGAAGCAAATGAGCGATATGTATTTACATACGTCATTGCATGAATGCCATTATTATTTTTACCAATTAAAAAATATATAATAAATTCGAATAAAATATCATTTGCTTACCTTGCACTGTGCCCCATGGTACATCAATGGAGAATTCTTCCCAAGAATCAGGATCAGAAAAAGCTGTTTGAGTAAATAAAAATAAAGTTTAATACGTACGTAGATGTATGTATATAAGACTGCCCGTTATTTCCAAAATTTCTTGAATCTCGGAGCTTGGTTGAACCAATTTTCAGCGGTTTTTAAAGCTCTGAAACTAAAACTTTAAATGGGCATAACTTCGTAAAAAATATCAGTATAGCGTATCACCCACCGAGCAATTAAAGTTTATCTTTCATTTAGTTTTTTACTAGAATACTAGTAAACTTACAGACAACTTGGTTTTGGGTTTTTTTTTTTTTTGCTTATTTCGTTATAAACTTAAAAGGAAAAAATAATACACACTGAAAGAAACTTTATTCAAAAACCTTCCTTTACAATTTTTTTTTAAATTTACTAGCTTCCGACTAAAAAATAAACTTTAATGCTATTCTAAGCCCAAATAGAAATTTTTAACCTCAAAAATTTAATTTTTTTAACAAAAACATAGATATATCAAGAACCTCGATTTAAGAAACATGGGATATAACGACCGCGGGAGGCCAAATGGTCAACCTTAATTTAGAGGATAAGAAATTAAATTGTTTTTTGTCATGAAACTAACTCCTTACAGAGAACAACCAATTTATAAATTTTGAAAAATTGTAGCGCAACAATGATTCGAAATATGCTAAAATTATTTACGGTTAATCATTAACTCGTTAAAAAAGGAACACTAACAAAATCGGAGACATCAAGGTTCAACTCTTTTGGTTTTTTAAGGGATGGCAAATATGAATTTTAAATATACATTTTTGTAATATATATACATATGTAAGTACATACATACATATGGATATTTATATGTTATCAACAAATCGCGATTATTTTTTATCAATGGATAGTATCTATACGTAAAAGATTCAGGCGATAAGGCAACTATGAGCTGTTGTCGTTAGTAAAAAAATGCGTCATAACTAGACACATTTTGTATATTGTAAAATGTAACATATGGGCATTTCCAACTTCAAAATTGCACAAATGAAGTTTCTCTTTTTTTGTAATTTTGCATAGTATTTTGTCTTAAATATTTAATATATCATATAAGAGAGATTATATATGATGAAAGTCATTCCAAAAAATCTCTCTCTCAACAACA